>OU830592.1:119490707-120115707 GCA_917563855.2 Limnephilus lunatus
CGATTTGCTAAAAAAATTAAACATAAAGTACAAGTCATTAATATGCCGGTCTCTGGGTTACATAATAATATAACAAATGTAAAGAAGAGCCTCTCGTTTGAATTGTCATCAATAAACTCTAATTACAAAAAACTTGTTACTTGCTTGGTATTACAAGAAATCACCAGCAAGTTACCGCAGACCTCTTTTCCAAAAAGGGAGGCAAACATACCACCAGGATTGAAATTGGCCGATCCTGAATTTTCCACTTCCGATCATGTGGATATATTACTCGGCTCCGATTTATTTTGGGAAATGCTGACCACTGATCAATTGAGATTAGGAACAACTGGACCTACGCTGCAACGCACTGAACTTGGATGGATATTATCCGGGCCAATTAGAACGTGCACTACAAAAAAAGAGCAAGAATCATCCTCATGTCACTTATCTTTAAATATGATTCACAATCAAATTGAAAGATTTTGGAAACAGAGGAATTGGTGTCCATCAAGCACCAAAATTATGAAGAAAAGGCTTGTGAAGAGAGCTTCAAGTCAACCCAAAAAAAGGGATGAAAATGGGCGTTTCGAAGTAAGCTTACCATTCCGACCTTGTATAGATCAAATAGGTACTTCCTTGCCTATGGCAGAAAAAAGATTTTAAACTTGGAAAGAAATTATCTTCTAACATGGATTTGAAACTTCAATACATTAAATTCATGGAAGAATATGAAAACTTAGGTCATATGACAAAATTTGAACCAGTTTCAAATGAAGAAAAATCTTACTATTTACCTCATCATGCAATCAAGAAGGAAACCAGCAGCACTACCAAACTAAGAGTGGTGTTCGACGGCTCCGCAAAAACCTCCAGCGGGATATCAATAAACGACGCGTTAATGGTTGGTCCATAATACAAAATGATTTATATACCCATTTGTTAAATTTTAGAAAATATCAAGTGGCATTGACGGCTGACATAGAGAAAATGTACAGGCAGGTCAACATTAGAGAGGAGGACCGCGTCTTCCAAAAAATACTTTGGCGAGCATCTCCAGAAGAGGAAATGGGCCATTTCAAGTTAAATACGATAACTTATGGTATGGGACCGTCATCTTTCTTAGCCACGCGTTGCTTGAAGCAGCTGAGTATGGAAAACGCTCAGTTATAATCCTGAAACTAGTCTCATTTTAGAGAGAGATTTTACATAGATGATCTAATTACAGGTGCAGACAATGTGGAATCCTGTAATTTGTTAAAAGAACAGTTAATCTCCATAATGAATTCGGCCGGTATGAACTTAAGAAAATGGCGGTCTAATTCTTCTGATTTGTCATCGGAGGCCGATCAGGCCACTGATATGGTAATTTTGGACAAACCAGAAGGAGAGAAAATTCTAGGCTTAGCTTGGAATTGCGAAAAAGATAGTTTTTTATATCACGTGGAACTACCGTCACATCCTATTTATAATAAACGGAATATTTTGTCACTGATTGCTAGTATTTTCGATCCATTAGGTTTGCTTGGACCAGTAACCGTGAATGCTAAACTTATTATGCAGAAATTATGGCAAGAAAAGATATCTTGGGATGAAGAAATACCTATAGAAATTCTGAAGCTTTGGAAAAAAATATTTAGAAGATTTAAAAGGTGTAAATTCTTTTCAAATACCTAGAAAAATTATATGTAATCAAACCGTAAATATACAATTGCACGGATTTTGTGACGCATCTCAAAAAGCATACGCTGCTTGCGTATATATGCTATCCACAGACCAATCAGGAAAACGGCATTCTCAATTAATCACAGCTAAATCAAGAGTAGCTCCATTAAAAACGATTTCTTTGCCTAAATTGGAATTATGTGGTGCTGTTCTGTTAACAAAAGTTGTTGAAAAAGTAAAGGAATCCCTAGGTATACCTTTGGATAAAACATTTATTGGTGTGATTCCACTATAACTCTATGCTGGATAGGAAATCAACCAGCGCGATTGAATACATTTGTTGCAAACAGAGTTGCAGAAATACAGGAAAGAAGCGAAACCAGTCAATGGAAGCATGTCAACTCCGAAGATAATGCTGCGGATATTTATCAAGAGGAACCAGTGCTAAAAGTCTATTTTCTTCAGAAATCTGGTGGAGAGGTCCTAATTGGTTAACTCAAGATGAAGTAACTTGGCCGAACTATAAGGAAATTTGCATCGATCCACCGGAATTAAAAAGCAAATAAATTTAACCGTCAGTATGAATAAAGATTGGGAATTGTTTTATCGTTTTTCTTCTCTCACGCGTTTACAAAGAGTAACTGCTTATATCCTACGTTTCATTAATAATACAAGAAAAAAACATACATTTAGCGGACAACTTTCAATAATAGAATTAAACAAGTCGTTACATTCATTAATAACGGTCACTCAATCTTATTCATTTTCAAAAGAAATTAAAACATTAAAGGCGGGAAAAAACTTAGATAAAACCAGTCATCTCAAATCATTAAACCCATTTATACATATGGATTTATTGCATGTAGGTGGGAGATTGTCCAGAGGAAAACTAATACATGAAGCACAAAAACATCCGATATTACTACCTCACGATCACCCTCTAACAAAGTTAATCATTAAACATTTTCATTATACAAATTTGCATGTAGGTACTCAAACGTTACTAGCACTTATTAGACTAAAATATTGGCCTATAATGGCAAAAAATGCTATTAAAAAAATACTTAAAAATTGCATTGTGTGCTTTAAATGCAGTCCAAAAACAAGTCATCAAATAATGTCTGACCTTCCAGAGGATAGAGTGTCACCATGTAGACTGTAGACCGTTCTCTGTTACAGGACTAGATTACGCAGGGCCAATCTTAATAAAGTCTGGAATCAGTAGGAGATCCAATTCAGTCAAGTCTTATATTTGTTTATTTATATGCTTCTCTACTAAGGCAGTTCATTTAGAACTGGTCACCGCTCTGACTACAGATGCATTTCTTAATTGTTTAAAGCGTTTCATTTCCAGACGTGGAAAACCTAGTAAATTGTATTCTGATAATGCTACTACATTTGTTGGAGCGAATAATGAATTGAAAAATATGTATAATTTATATGTCTCTCAAAAGGAAATAGCTAATTACTTAACTAATATGTCTATTCAGTGGGTTTTTATCCCACCTAAAGGTCCTCATCATGGAGGTCTTTGGGAATCTAACATAAAAAGTGTGAAATATCACGTAAAAAGAGTGGCAAACGTCTCTTCATTAACATATGAAGAGATGTGTATGTTATTATACCAAATAGAGTCCTGCATAAATTCTAGGCCTTTAATTCCACTATCCAACGATCCCCTCGACCTCTTCGCACTTACTCCAGGTCACTTTCTTATTGGTGATAACCTGTCAGCTGTAGCTGAACCTGACCTACAACAGATTCCCATAAACAGGCTTAATAATTTCCAAAAACTAAGCCAACTAAGACAGAGCTTCTGGTCAAGATGGAGAATTGAATATCTGGGAGAGCTGCAGCAAAGGACTAAATGGACGGATGGGAACCGGCGACAACTAAAGATTGGGGACTTAGTTATCATCAAAGACGACAACGCACCACCAAATTTATGGAGGATGGGACGTGTCATCGCCACTCACCCTGGACAAGATGGGATAACCCGTATAGTCACCTTGAAGACGCAGCAAGGGTCTATGAAAAGGCCCATTACCAAATTGTGTCTTCTACCAATGGACGATGCTATCACATCTTAGAAGAACTGGATCAAAATAAACTACTAACATCTAAGAAGAGCAGTATAAAAAATAAGTCATCTTTACTAAGGCCAAGGATCAAAAAGAAGCCATCTTTCTTGAAGACAAGAACTGCAGAGGCTATCGATCGAGGATCAAGAAGATGAACATTTTATAATTTAGTGTTATTTTTTTTTCTTATGCATATCTTCTAATGATTTACTTCAATTTATTATATTATTGTTTCTAAACTAACTACAACAATCAATGGATGATTACGATATGTGTAATAGCTAGTTTCACCTCTCTTTTTTATTTTTTAAAAATAATTTATCTCACAAATAATAATAATCAATTTTAACTATTATATTGTTCTAAAAAGAACTTTCATTTAATTTCAGCCCTTTTTGTCGGGGAGCTATGGTTAAAATTGATGCTTATTGAGTAGGTACTTGTTCTACGGGCAGTTACTTCTAGGCAAGTACCTACCTAATTTTATTATTTTCTTTTTTGTTCCATTATTCAAATAGTTCTATAGAAGAACAAAGGAAGGTAGCTTCCATTCTTAGGTAAAAAAATGTGTTCCAACAAGCAGATCACAATATAAATCTTATAAAAAATCAGGATTATGTAAATAAAAGAATAATAAATTATGACCAGACAAACAAACACAAAACAAGCGTTTGATTTACAAAAGTGAGTACCACAGAAAACCTCAACCTGAAATCAAACAAGAGCGTAAAAAGCGCCAGTCATTTATGACGTTTTAGGCTCTAAATGGCATTTTTTCATCAAAATAAGCTTTTTCGACGATTTTAGGGGTAGATAGCCGTTTAAGTCATTTATGACGTTTTAGTCTCTAAATGTCATTTTTTCATCATTTTATGCTTATTCGACGATGTTAGGGCTAGATGGCCGTTTAAAGTCATTTATGACGTTTTAGGCGCTAAATGGCATTTTTTCATCATTTTAAACATTTTCGACGATTTTAGGGCTAGATGGCCGTTAAAGGTCATTTATGATGTTTTGGGCTCTAAATGGCATTTTTTCATCATTTTATGCTTTTTCGAAGATTTTAAGGCTTGATAGCCGTTTAAAGTCATTTATGACGATTTAGGCTCTAAATGTCTTTTTTTCATCATTTTATGCTTTTTCGACGATTTTAGGGATAGATGGCCGTTAAATGTCATTTATGACATTTTAAGCTCTAAATGGCATTTTTTCATCATTTTAAACTTTTTCGACGATTTTAGGGCTAGATGGCCGTTTAATGTCATTTATGACGTTTTAGGCTCTAAATGGCATTTTTTCATCAAATTAAGCTTTTTCGACGATTTTAGGGCTAGATAGCCGTTTAAAATCATTTATGACGTTTTAGGCTCTAAATTGCATTTTTTCATTATTTTAAGCTTTTTCGACGATTTTAGGGCTAGATAGCCGTTTAAAGTCATTTATGACGTTTTAGGCGCTATATTCCATTTTTAATCATTTTAAACTTTTTCGACGATTTTAGGGCTAGATAGCCGTTAAAAGTCATTTATGACGTTTTAGGCTCTAAATGTCATTTTTCATCATTTTATGATTTTTCGACGATTTTAGGGCTAGTTGGCCGTTTAAAGTCATTTATGACGTTTTAGGCGCTAAATGGCATTTTTTTCATCATTTTATGCTTTTTCGACGATTTTAGGCTAGATGGCCGTTTAAAGTCATTTATGACGTTTTAGGCGCTAAATGGCATTTTTTCATCATTTTATGCTTTTTTGACGATGTCAGGGCTAGATGGCCGTTTAAAGTCATTTATGACGTTTTAGGCGCTAAATGGCATTTTTTCATCATTTTATGCTTTTTTGACGATTTTAGGGCTAGATGGCCGTTTAAAGTCATTTATGACGTTTTAGGCGCTAAATGGCATTTTTTCATCATTTTAAACTTTTTCGACGATTTTAGGGCTAGATGGCCGTTAAAAGTCATTTATGACGTTTTAGGCGCTAAATGGCATTTTTTTCATCATTTTAAACTTTTTCGACGATTTTAGGGCTAGATAGCCGTTAAAAGTCATTTATGACGTTTTAGTCTCTAAATGTCATTTTTTCATCATTTTATGCTTATTCGACGATGTTAGGGCTAGATGGCCGTTTAAAGTCATTTATGACGTTTTAGGCGCTAAATGGCATTTTTTCAACATTTTAAACTTTTTCGACGATTTTAGGGCTAGATGGACGTTTAAAGTCATTTATGACGTTTTAGGCGCTAAATGGCATTTTTTTTATCATTTTTGGCTTTTTCGACGATGTTAGGGCTAGATGGCCGTTTAAAGTCATTTGTGACGTTTTAGGCGCTAAATGGCATTTTTTCATCATTTTAAACTTTTTCGACGATTTTAGGGCTAGATGGCCGTTTAAGTCATTTATGACGTTTTAGGCTCTAAATGGCATTTTTTCATCAAATTAAGCTTTTTCGACGATTTTAGGGCTAGATAGCCGTTTAAAGTTATTTATGACGTTGTAGGCGCTAAATGGCATTTTTCATCATTTTAAACTTTTTCGACGATTTTAGGGCTAGATGGCCGTTTAAAGTCATTTATGACGTTTTAGGCTCTAAATGTCATTTTTTCATCATTTTATGCTTTTTCGACGATTTTAGGGCTAGATGGCCGTTTAAAGTCATTTATGACGTTTTAGGCGCTAAATGGCATTTTTTCATCATTTTATGCTTTTTCGACGATATTAGGGCTACATGGCTGTTTTGGGCTCTACAAGACATTTTTTTTATCATTTTAAGCTTTTTCGACGATTTTAGGGCTAGATAGCCGTTTAAAGTCATTTATGACGTTTTAGGCTCTAAATGTAATTTTTTCATCATTTTATGCTTTTTCGACGATTTTAGGGCTAGATGGCCGTTTAAAGTCATTTATGACGTTTTAGGCGCTAAATGGCATTTTTTCATCATTTTATGCTTTTTCGACGATTTTAGGGCTAGATGGCCGTTTAAAGTCATTTATGACGTTTTAGGCGCTAAATGGCATTTTTTCATCATTTTATGCTTTTTCGACGATTTTAGGGCTAGATGGCCGTTAAAAGTCATTTATGACGTTTTAGGCGCTAAATGGCATTTTTTCATCATTTTAAACTTTTTCGACGATTTTAGGGCTAGATGGCCGTTTAAAGTCATTTATGACGTTTTAGGCTCTAAATGTAATTTTTTCATCATTTTATACTTTTTCGACGATTTTAGGGCTAGATGGCCGTTTAAAGTCATTTATGACGTTTTAGGCGCTAAATGGCATTTTTTCATCATTTTAAACTTTTTCGACGATTTTAGGGCTAGATGGCCGTTTAAAGTCATTTATGACGTTTTAGGCTCTAAATGGCATTTTTTCATCAAATTAAGCTTTTTCGACGATTTTAGGGCTAGATAGCCGTTTAAAGTCATTTATGACGTTTTAGGCTCTAAATGTAATTTTTTCATCATTTTATACTTTTTCGACGATGTTAGGGCTAGATGGCCGTTCCAGGTCATTTATGACGTTTTGGGCTCTAAATGGCATTTTTTCATCATTTTAAGCTTTTTCGACGATTTTAAGGCTAGATAGCCGTTTAAAGTCATTTGTGACGTTTTAGGCTCTAAATGTCTTTTTTTCATAATTTTATGCTTTTTCGACGATTTTTGGGCTAGATGGCCGTTTAATGTCATTTATGACATTTTAGGCTCTAAATGGCATTTTTTCATCATTTTAAACTTTTTCGACGATTTTAGGGCTAGATGGCCGTTTAAAGTCAATTATGACGTTTTAGGCTCTAAATGTCATTTTTTCATCATTTTATGCTTTTTCGACGATATTAGGGCTACATGGCTGTTTTGGGCTCTTCATGACATTTTTTTATCATTTTAAGCTTTTTCGACGATTTTAGGGCTAGATAGCCGTTTAAAGTCATTTATGACGTTTTAGGCTCTAAATGTAATTTTTTCATCATTTTATGCTTTTTCGACGATTTTAGGGCTAGATGGCCGTTTAAAGTCATTTATGACGTTTTAGGCGCTAAATGGCATTTTTTCATCATTTTATGCTTTTTCGACGATTTTAGGGCTAGATGGCCGTTTAAAGTCATTTATGACGTTTTAGGCGCTAAATGGCATTTTTTCATCATTTTATGCTTTTTCGACGATTTTAGGGCTAGATGGCCGTTAAAAGTCATTTATGACGTTTTAGGCGCTAAATGGCATTTTTTCATCATTTTAAACTTTTTCGACGATTTTAGGGCTAGATGGCCGTTTAAAGTCATTTATGACGTTTTAGGCTCTAAATGGCATTTTTTCATCAAATTAAGCTTTTTCGACGATTTTAGGGCTAGATAGCCGTTTAAAGTCATTTATGACGTTTTAGGCTCTAAATGTAATTTTTTCATCATTTTATACTTTTTCGACGATGTTAGGGCTAAATGGCCGTTTAAAGTCATTTATGACGTTTTAGGCGCTAAATGGCATTTTTTTCATCATTTTAAACTTTTTCGACGATTTTAGGGCTAGATGGCCGTTTAAAGTCATTTATGACGTTTTAGGCTCTAAATGGCATTTTTTCATCAAATTAAGCTTTTTCGACGATTTTAGGGCTAGATGGCCGTTTAAAGTCATTTATGACGTTTTAGGCGCTAAATGGCATTTTTTCATCATTTTAAACTTTTTCGACGATTTTAGGGCTAGATGGCCGTTTAAAGTCATTTATGACGTTTTAGGCTCTAAATGTCATTTTTTCATTATTTTATGCTTTTTCGACGATTTTAGGGCTAGATGGCCGTTTAAAGTCATTTATGACGTTTTAGGCGCTAAATGGCATTTTTTCATCATTTTATGCTTTTTCGACGATATTAGGGCTACATGGCTGTTTTGGGCTCTACATGACATTTTTTTATCATTTTAAGCTTTTTCGACGATTTTAGGGCTAGATAGCCGTTTAAAGTCATTTATGACGTTTTAGGCTCTAAATGTCATTTTTTCATCATTTTAAGCTTTTTCGACGATTTTAAGGCTAGATAGCCGTTAAAAGTCATTTATGACGTTTTAGGCTCTAAATGTCATTTTTTCATCATTTTATGCTTTTTCGACAATTTTAGGGCTAGATGGCCGTTTAAAGTCATTTATGACGTTTTAGGCGCTAAATGGCATTTTTTCATCATTTTAAACTTTTTCGACGATTTTAGGGCTAGATGGCCGTTTAAGGTCATTTATGACGTTTTAGGCTCTAAATGGCATTTTTTCATCATTTTAAGCTTTTTCGACGATTTTAAGGCTAGATAGCCGTTTAAAGTCATTTGTGACGTTTTAGGCTCTAAATGTCTTTTTTTCATCATTTTATGCTTTTTCGACGATTTTAGGGCTAGATGGCCGTTTAATGTCATTTATGACATTTTAGGCTCTAAATGTCATTTTTTCATCATTTTTAACTTTTTCGACGATTTTAGGGCTAGATGGCCGTTTAATATCATTTAAGACGTTTTAGGCGCTAAATGGCATTTTTTCATTATTTTAAGCTTTTTCGACGATTTTAGGGCTAGATAGCCGTTTAAAGTCATTTATGACGTTTTAGGCGCTACATTGCATTTTTGCGGAAGTACGTACCTAAAGTCAGGTAATAAACAAGGACAGCACTTGGAATTCGAATTATTATTTTCCCTCGATTAAAAATGAATTCACTCCTTAGTCTAGGATTTATAAAGTTAATTTTGAATAATAAGGTTCATGTATTTTATTTATATAGTAATACAAATAAAACATTTAACAAAGAGTCGTTAAAATAACACTTGTATTCAATTACGCATAGTTATGTTTACTTTCGTTTAAATTGTATAAACGCATTATAAGTATGTACCGAGTCAGCCAGCAGCTACTCACCTTGTTAATAATCACCGTTATGCATTCTAGCAGTACCTATCTACCTCAACACTATATGTCTAGTCGTAAGAAGGAACAAGTAATAATAATTTTAATCGCTCAATACCGACTGAGAAATAGGTACTTACTCCTATTACTAACGATAATTAGGACTTGTAAACAAATAACATTATAATTTTAATACGTTCAAACATTTTTTGTAACTTTTGTAATTTTTTCTTTTTTATATGCATTTTATGTTCTAAGTTAATGATATAAATTTATCATTGTTCACAAAACTACTTATGTTAAAAATTATATTTTCAAATATGAAAAACATTGTATATATGTATATCTCAGACACATACTAAAGCCTATTAAGGTGTATATAATTATTTTCTTTTCGGATGCCATATTTTGTTATTCGCGTGCAACGCTGGTGGGGAGGTATATGGCAGTACTTATTCACAACACTTTTTCACGCGTATGGTATCCCAGATGACCGGCACTAAATCTCACCGATTGCCCCGAAATGCAATTATATTATTATTCCGTTTCTAGTACTTAATCCATCCGGTTGCACGGCAATTTTTCCTCTCTACCCGTTCGTACGCAAATGTATATTTGTTGTAAATAATATTTTAAATTAACCTTAATATCGCGGACAGCTAAGTGTTTTCAATTAAACATCATCATTATTATAAGCCTGAACACAAGATCACGGCTTGGAAGTGCCGTGATCTCAAGGAGCATTTAAACCTCAATACTGGTAAGGTATGAAGGCAATCCTGCCTGACGTGGAGAGGACCTCCTCACCAAACACTCTCCATCCACTCCTACATTAACTAACAAACACTTCCAACACATCTATCATTAGACGGCACCAATGTTACGCGCATTGTGCGGTATTGTAAATTGTAAGTAGTTATTGCCGGCCATTTACAATGTTCTGTCCGTCTGCGCGCGCAAACATTTCAGCGCCTGTACGACAGTTGGAATTCCGCGCGGGAACAGAAGCTTCCAGAAGGATCCAAGATGGTTGCGCACATTTATATGCGTAGTTAAAAAAAAAGGCTTTTTTTTACATGCTTATTTGTCTCCCGATCTCGTAGAAAATTACTGATTTACAGCGGTTTTCACGAAATTCGGCAGGGCAATAAGGGACATACGATAGTAAAGGTTTTTGAACAATTAGTTTCGCCTGAAACAGCTCACCTGTGGAACTTCAAAGGTGCCAGATATGAAAAAAAAATCAACCACTTCTCGTGCCCCCCAGTTGCGGCGCCAGTGTTAACTAAAAAGGGCCCCAAGTAAACCTGCTTCCGGTGTCTAGCTCAGTCGTTCCGGCGAAGAGCAGGCTCTCTTCACCCAGGGGCGGGTGGGCAGCAAGAAATGGTTAATTGGGGAAACTTTACACATGATCCGTCTCAAAACAAAGAATGCTTCAGGGTAACAAAAGCAGTGTATTGTATTCTATAGTTGGTTACATCGTACATGGATTATAACAGGGTAAATTGGCTACCTGAATCCTTACTAATTCTCTCTCTCCAAGTCTGGGTTTATCGCGCAGGTGCAAGGCAAATTACATGGACACAATTAAATGGGAAAATGTAGCAACTCACGGTGTTTGTCGGGCGGGCGGCATATCGTCACGTGCTCCATAAGCGAGGAAAAAAACAATACCGAGTCCCACAGAGAGGCCCGAGCGCGTTGCGTACGTTAGGTATACCCTAGTAAGACAGGCATACAAATAAAACCAATGTTGATATATATTTTATTATAGATAAACTAATTAAAATAAAAAAAAAAAACAAAAAAAAAAAAATCATCTGTGACGAATTTAGCGATTGATGGCTGCTTAAAGCCCATTTTTGACAATTTGGGCTCTAAATGGCATTTTGTCATCTTTTATTCATCTTTGACGATTTTAGCGCTAGATACTTGATTAAAGAAAGTTTTGACGTTTTGGCTCTAAATGGCATTTTTTCAACACTTTTGATCATTTTTACGATTTTAGGGCTAGATGGTCGATTTAAGCCATTTTTGACGATTTGGGCTAGAAATGACATTTTTTCGTCTTTTAATTCATTTTTTTCGATTTTAGCGTTAGTTGGCCGATTGAAGCCATTATTGACGTTTTCGGCTATATATGGCATTTTTTCATCATTTTATTAATTTTTGACGATTTTAGTCAAAAAGATGATGGCAGATAAAACCAATTTTGACGTTTTCGGCTCTAATTGGCATCTTTTCATAATTTTTGACGATTTTAGGGCTAGATGGCCGATTAAATCCATTTTTGACGTTTTGGGCTCTAAATGGCATTTTTTCATCGTTTTATTTATTTTAGACGATTTTAGCGCTAGATGGCCGTTTAAAGACATTTTTGAGCTTTTGGGCTCTAAATGGCATTTTTCATCGTTTAATTCGACGCCACACTAGTACAAACACCTGTAAAATAAATCACACATAGACAAAAATAACTATCCACATAGAACATAACCCATATAAAATAAATGAAAATAATTGAATCCTGTCAAATTTGACCTTTTAATAGATTAGGCAGAATTTACTTTTCTACTTTATCTCCAACATTTATAAAATAACTCTCTTTAAAAGATTTACCACCCTTCCAATCACTTTTCTGTTTTAATTCTATTCAAAGTGATATGTATTTTACCTTAAATATCCTTGTAACTCCAATATTCATTTATATACTTGTACGCCTGTCTCGACACAGGTATACCCTAGTGAGACAGGCATACAAATAAAACCAATGTTGATATATGTTTTATTATAGATAAACTAATTAAAATAAAATAAAAAACAAAAATAAAAAAAATCATCTTTGACGAATTTAGCGATTGATGGCTACTTAAAGCCCATTTTTGACAATTTGGGCTCTAAATGGCATTTTGTCATCTTTTTGTTCATCTTTGACGATTTTAGCGCTAGATACTTGATTAAAAAAAGTTTTGACGTTTTGGCTCTAAATGGCATTTTTTCAACACTTTTGACAATTTTCGGGCTAGATGGTCGATCAAAGCCACTTTTGATGTTTTGGGCTCTAAATGGCAATTTTTTTAAAGGATAATTTTCATGATTTTATTCATTTTTGGCGATTTCCGGACTAGATGGCCGATTTAATCCATTTTTGATTTTTTCGGCTCTAAATGGCATTTTTTCATCATTTAAGGTTTTTCGACGATTTAAGGCTAGATGGTCGATAAAAGCCACATTTGACGTTGTGAGCTCTAAATGGCAATTTTTTATCATTTTATTCATTTTTAACGATTTTAGTGCTAGATAGCCGATTAAAGCCATTTTTGACGTTTTGGGCTCAAAATGGCATTCCTTCATCATTTTTGACGAATTTTGGGCTATATAGCCGAATCAAACCAATTTTGATGTTTTTGGCTCTAAATTGCATTTTTTCATCATTTTAAGGTTTTTTTGAGGATTTTAGGTCTAGATTGCCGATTAAAGCCATTTTTGACGTTTTGTGGTCTTAATGGCCTTTTTTCATTATTTTATTCATTTCCGAAGAACTTAGGGCTAGTTGGCCGGTAAAAGCCATTTTTGACGTTTTGGCCCTAGATGTTCACTTTTTTTATGGTTTTATTCATTTTTGTTTATTTTAGCGCTAGATGGCCGATAAAAGCCACTTTTCGACTTTTTGGCTGTAAATGGCATTTTTCATCATTGTAAACATTTTTGACGAATTTAGGGCTAGATAACCGATTCAAGCTATTTTTGACGTTTTGGGCTCTAAATGGCATTTTGTCATAATTTTATTCATTTTTGACGATTTTAGGGCTAGATAGTCGATTGAAGCCATTTTTCACCGTTTGGGCTCTAAATGCCATTTTTTCATTATTTTATTCATTTTCGACGATTTTAGCGCTTGATTGCCGATAAAAGGCAATTTTGACGTTTTGGGCTCTAAAAAGCATATTTTCATTATTTTATTCTTTTTTGACTATTTTAGCGCTAGATGGTCGATTAAATTCATTTTTGACGTTTTGGGCTCTAAATGATATTTTTTCATCATTTTAAGGGCTAGATGGCCGATTGAAGCCATTTTTAAATTTATGATGACATGCGAATTTATTTTAGAGAATTTATTTTATAAGATTGGTACTATAAAGTGTTATAAGTTCTATATTTTAAAGTGTTTTTATTTATTTGATTAGTATGGCTGTTTGCGTTTTATTGCCCATCCATTTTATTGTGCGTGTATGCACACACTTCATTTTTTTAATGTTGTAATCACGTTTTGAGGACGTGTACCTCGTAATAAATACGGGTTTTGGAAGGGATTGGCGTTACAAACCCATGCACAGTTGGATGCCCTTTTGCCTTCTACTGGACACGGGTTTGGAGAAAAAATGGCATTACAAACCCGTGTTGGTATTGAGGCATGGTTGCCTCGTACTGAACACGGAAAAGGAAATATGCAACCCGTACTCGTTGATAAAATTAAGCGTTTCTACACATCCCGAATACAAATTATATGTTACAATTATGTTCAGTAACAGAAGCGACCAAGGCAGTCCACCCTAGAAACACCCCAGGACACCCTAAAACAGGCCGGGACACCCTAGAACACTCCGGGACACCCTAGGAACACATGGCGGGACACCCCTTGAAGATAAGTATTAGCGGGGAAGGCGGGATGAAGGGATCAACGAATTGGAAGGGGTAGTAAACCTTTCTAATCTAGTCTACACATATCATTAAAATCATGCGTGTACTGCACAAGAGTTCCAAGTACCCAAGTAAGTGACCGTAGTAAGTAGAACTATGGTAGTCAGCAGAACTGGTTAGGCATCATAATATTTCAATGTTATTCTTTGATCTCGACAATAAAATAAAAATATATCGCAAAAGTGACATGTATGGCAAAATCTGTCGTGTGCTTAGAGCACTGGTTTGTATTTATTTATTTATTTGTAAGAAACAAACAGCTTTTACATAATTGTTATGTAACACAACTAGCAAGCAATTGTTTTTACGCGCGCTTAAGTACGAACCTAGCGAAGACGACGGGTCGGAAGCCGGCCGCCCGTGACCCCCCGTCACCCCCCGCTGCCTGCACGTCTCGCCGGTCCGAACACGCCACCCAAGCCACACACAGTCACATTATTGCCCTAGCGGTGTCAACACATATCTCGGCGCCGCGCCGAGCTCCCGCCTCAACACGCATTTTGCAATTACGTAAGGTGTGTTTTGCCTCGAGAACCCTTGCGAACGTTAACTTAATTTTCGGTGTGCATTCCGGCACCCTCCCGGATTGGCGTGAGGATGCCACCTGGAACCCTGCCGACCTGAAAAGGGAGCTGCTGCCCTGCACGATGCTGTGAGTAAAATCTCCAACCTAATCTTAATGTGTCCACTCGTTCAGATAATTTTCGAGATGCTAGACCCCAGGCTCGGAGAGATTAATTAGGGCATTTCTTAGATAGGGCTATGTACCGTTTCTCTGTTATCTATGCCTACCTTACAATACATTGCTTTGTTTTACCCTGAACACTCTTTCATTTGAATCAGTCCTCCTGTTTGGGCCTGGATGGAGAAACCCTAGTTCCAAATCTTTTTAGCTACAGCCGCACCCCCCCTGATGATGAGAGAAACCCTACCGACTGCCTGAGCTAGCCTTCGGGAACGGTTTATTGCAAACGTAGGCGGACGCCAACGTGTTTCTGTGGTAGAATGCCCGCCTGCAGACGTAGCCCTGGTGCCCATCGTGGGCCCAGGATTGGCACCGACGTCACGCACAGCATAATATACAGTGATAAATACATAAGTGAATCACTGAAGTTTCTTATACTATAGTTCATTGGAAATGAAGTAATAATAATATCTTAAAATTAATTTTGGGTTATAGGAAGGCGAGAGGAAGAGGAATATAGAAAAAGAATAGGAGATGCTCCCGATACATTCCATACTCTCATATTAATAATAGATCGTACGCGTTATTTCATATCGGTATTTCTTTAGGTTAAAACTAAAAATGTCAATGCTGTGAAATTTTGTATTATTTTGTGCACTTTAGGGATGCTGTGTGGTGGGTCTTTTGAGGAATGAAAGGAAAGGAAGTTCTGGGAAGGAAAAAGGTTTGAGGGGTGGATAGGAATCTGAGAGTCCATCTAGAGAGTCCTGCCCAGCAGGTCTCCATCAACCAGACTCTCCCAATCCTGCCTGCCATGCAACTGATGGGCAGACGTATCCACCGCCAAGACTCGGACAAACCTCACCCGAGACCGCGGGCAACTCTGCACCAAACGTAGCGAACCACTTGGAGTGACCTATGGCAGGGGTGTTGATGATGGAATTCATGAATTTATAAATATTACATCAAACAATCAATTTACTTGTTAGATTCTTATAAAACATCCACGAGAATCCAATAAGAACATATTAAAAGGAAACTCGTGAAATTATGACAAACTTAAATCTACCTATTTCTTCCGGATTTCAAAAGATTTTTATATTTTCCATTTCCAACAATTTTCCTCCATCCCCTAGTTTTATTAGTTAAGGTCAAAAATTTCTGTACCTGAATTATACTGAAAAATATTTCATCTTAAAACAAATCAGTATATTCTATCACCTTTATTCTTCTAGACACGAATAGACCTACAGTACTGTGCGAATTAATGTGAACACGTGATAATTAGCACAATTATCTTGTTTTTCGCAGTTGTATGCAGCATATTGTAATAGCGGCCATTTTGTGTTCTTGTTCAATCATTCAATGAGTTACGAGACACACCAACCTACAGATGCGTTAAATTTTGTAATTTTCTAGAATTACAGTTTTTTTGCAGAGGTAAACTTAACTAAAGCTTTTTTGTTTATAATTTTTGAAGATGGATATTTCTCTTAAAAAAGGTAATAAGATTGTTAATATTTCAAAGACAAAAAAATACATACCTTGAATAGCCAGGTATTATAATACATAGCAATTGAAAATAGTTACAGCAAGACAAGCACAACAATAACCAAGCTGATTGAGACAGTAATTCAGATATGGTTAAGAGGCACGCAAATATCAGAAAATTGTAAAAAAAACTTGCTGATTCTATGCCAAACCGTATACAAGAAGTTAAAAATTTAAGGCAGCACACACTTGGTATTAAAAAAATAATAATTGTAATTTTTTCTCTATTTTTTTCCCTCAAAAAAGATTTTTTTTTTTCGAATTAATCACTTGTGTTCACATTAATTCGAACAGTACTGTTTGTACCTATATAACTTCTACGCTTCTATATATTTTTATATTGTTTTGTTCTTCTTCTTCTTCTTTTTGTGCCCTGTCCGTTCAACGAACGTTGGCTATCATGTCGGCTATGTGGGACTCCAGATACTAATATCTACAGCCTGTATGTCGGACGAATATCTACAGCTTATATGTTGGACAAATATACATGAACTTCAGAGTGAAGACTAATATCTACAGAGCTAAGGTCGGATAAATATCTATGACGGTCCCAGTGGTGATGAATATCTATGGTGCGTAGGTGGGACTAATATCTACAGTGGGTAGCTGAGCACCTAGCCTAACCTAACCGAACCCAACCTCTGCCAGTGCCGTAGATATTCTTCGACATCACCTGTTCCGTAGATATTATTCAGCAGTTTGAGCTGTAGATATTCGTCCTCACTTTGGTTCCCATAGATATTGTTCCAACATACCTCGCACAGATATTAGTCAGAACATGGATTCTCATAGATATTAGTCTGATTTGTTCAGTTTTTGGAATTCCTGTAGATATTATTAGACGCCTCCCTATGCGGACTTTGTTTACTGCGGCCCGGAACAGCTCTACAGTAGACTGGCCAAACCACTGTCTCAGGTTTTTCAGCCAAGATGTTCTCCTTCTTCCAGGGCCCCGTCTTCCGGCAATCTTTCCCTGCATTATGAGATGCAAGATCTCATACTTCTCTGGATGTCTCATCACATGTCCAAGATATTGAAGTTTTCGGATTTTTATAGTTTCTCTATTCATCCGAACCATAACATCTTCATTCGTAACCCTGTCCATCCAGCTTATTTTAAGTACCTATTCTTCTGTAGATCCACATCTTTTAAATTCAATTATAAGCGTGAGGATGATAAGTTTCAGTACAGATTTTTATCTATGTATTTTATTTTGTGTTTTTGTTGCAACCTTTTCTGTCATTATCTTTTTAAATTTTATAATTTTTTTAATTGCTTACTTTGATACAAACAGCTAGTAAAAATTTATAAGAAAAACTCACTAGGGTGTGTAATAAACAGATAATAATAACTGCGTTACATAAAGAAGTATGTAATCGAATGACAATAACATCGGTGGCTAAATCAAGAAAAATAATTTTAAAACCTTTGAAAACTCTCCGTTCGCAATTCGCTCGTTGTCGACCCCAATTTCGCTAACAATCGTCGGTATTTATGTGTCGACGCCATCTTTAGAACGGGGGGAGGGAGTACACCTACCTACTCTTCTCAGAGGAAAATGTCCAAATGATTCAGTCGCGTGAGACCCTCCGAGCAGGTCAGACGCGTTTCGGCTCATGCGCGGGTATTCTGTACGTAAACAGTTCGCGAAAACGCACGTTTTCGGAAATTTCGCAGATTTTCCGCAGTTTTATGTGAAAATCGTCGTGTAAAGGATACATTGAACGTTGTTTGTGACAGTATTACACGTGAATCATATAATTTGGCAGGTATTTTGTGAATCTTTTTTGTTTATGATATTTTAAACATATTTATTACACGTTTATTAAGTATTTTTTGCGAGAATTTATAAGAAAAGGATTATTTTGCAAACACAGAAGATGTCAAATCTTTTTTTATTATTTTTATTCTATTTATAATTAAACATACACATTATGTAACATTTAAAAATACCGATAGTTCAATGCAAATTACAATAGATATTTGTTTGTTTTTTTTGCGCAATTTAATAGTATGTGATTTTTCGTGTTTTATTGTAAATTGGGGACTAGCCCCATTAAAGTTTATAAGGTAAGTAAAAAAAATAATTATTTGAATTAGCTACCTAAATAATAAAATTAAAGAAAAATAACAATTAAAAACATAATAACAGTTACTAAATTATACAAAAAATAATAAATATAACACAAATATATAAACAAAACTGAAAAAATAAATACCAACTGACAATAATGAACTTAAATAGCATGTCAGTTACTTAACTATAAAAAAAATAACATACTTAACACAAATATCATCACTAAACAGAAAAATAATTACAAAATTATAATAATGAACTTAAATAACATGACAGTTACCAAACTGTACAAAAAATAATGAACTTAAAACAATATAATACGCATTTCATAAACACAAAACAGAAAGATAGTTACAAACTTACAATAATGAACTTGAATAACATGACAGTTACTAAACTATGCAAAACATAATGAACTTAACATAATATAATACGCATTATAGAAACACAAAATAGAAAGATAGTTACAAACTCACAATAATGAACTCAAATAACATGACAGTTACTAAACTATATAAAAAAAAATCATTCACTAAAATAATACGCATTATATGAACACAATACAGAAAAATAATTACAAACTTACAATAATGAACTTAAAAAACATGAGAGTTACTAAACTATACCAAAAAATAATGTACTTAAACACAAAACAGAAAAGTTACAAACTTAAAATAATATATTGAAACAACATGAGAGATACTAAACTATACAAAAAATAACATAGTACAAATATAAACATAAAACGGAAAGATAAATTTTAAAACTTAAAAAGTATGAAAGTTACTAAAACAGAAGAAAAATAAATAAAACTAAGAATATAAATATAGTACAAATATGTAAACTTAATAGGTTTATTTTTAATGTGGAATACACTGCAGTGGAGACAAAGAGACTATGTCATCCCAATCGGGGTATGTTATGAGGTTTATGGTATTAGGAGGAAAAGAAGATAGGGATAGGAAGATGGGAAAGTAACTGGCCATTCAGATCTGGACACCAAATAAGCTAAAGCTATTTCAACAAAGTTTCAATTCTGAATGGTGGTCTTACACCAGAGCTATACTGAAAGTATCTTCCACTCTGGAACGTGCCACAATTATACCAAATATTATTTTTAATTAATTAATTGTGAAATAACACAAATTAATCCCGATTTGAACCTGCAACCCTCGGATTGCTAGTCGATAGCCTTATCCCTCGAGCACAAAATCTTAATATTTATAGAAAAAAAAATAATTATTTAAAACGCGATATTATTATTTTTTTATGATTAAATTATTAGAAATATAGATAAATAATTATATATGACGTGATTTTTTATTTGGATTGCCATACGAGATATTTTATTATTGAATAAAATGAAACAACAAACTTCTTAAACACTTTATTTATTTTATGGCTCTAGCTGTGTTTGGAGGGTCTAGCACAGTAAAATCGATTACTTTACAATATAGGATCGATGGGTAACTATCGAGGATTTTAAATCGATTTCCCGAGCACGGCCGCTCTGTTGATAGCCAGAACGATATTGACAGGGAATAAATAATAAATCGATATACGATGGCAATACTGGCGGATCTGTCTATGGATTTATATATGTAAATGTCAAATGGCTTCGTGAAAATTAAAAATGTTAATAAATTGACAATTTCGAATTGAAATACTAGCTTTAATATACATTGGCGCTTCGCTTAAACTTTTTGACACTTAACAAGAGTTAATTAGTTAATGAGGTTTTTAGACATATTTCAACCACTTTCGTTTCAGATGAATTATTTAAGCCTATGGATCACGTTTACTTTTTATTTCGATTCTAAGAGCTTCGTTAGTTCACCTCCATTCATTAATAGACCAGTTATTTTGCATAACGAACGAGATAATTCAAAATGTTTTATTTTATATTAACAGCTTATCTGACACTTAAGAGGTCGCACAAAAAAATTATCAATGGTTGGTCCGAAAAAATCTTATCAATTGTGGACCGTGCTCGCAGATATTGATAACTGACCATACAGACTTACAGGCTTAGGCAATATCGTATTTTGAATGGTTTTATCGATCTTCTCCACTTTTCTCCTACTCATCTCCTTTCCCTACTCACTACCTTCAGCCTCAGAATATTCCCCAAGTGAGGATGCCATAGACTCACATAATTCAGATGAATGTGAGCAGTTTGAACTGTGCGCGTAAACAAAGTATGAAAAAATCAACTTACTAGTATTGTCTGCCAAAAGTAAAAACTTTTTTTAATAAAAATAAACATCACAAGGTGAAAAAACTAAAAAAAACGAAATTTGTGATGATATTTTGAAAATAATATTAAATGGCATTGAAGAAGAAGACAACACTTATATTCTAATCTAGGACAATTGCAATCGTTATCTTTTTATTTTTATGTGTCTTGTTCTATTTCATATTTTGGTGCGGATTATTATTGTTATATTCTTCTTCAATGATATATTACATTGATGGGAATAACCTCCAAAATAAAAAAAAAAAGAATTGTTCTAATAAAAATAAAATATTTATTTAGACTTTTACAAAAAGGTATATACTGTATGTGTTCCATATAAAAAATAAAATTTGTTTCTAATGAAAAAGGTAGTTGCCAATAATAGGAAAAAGGAATTAATCGAAGATAATATTGTTAGTTCTAAAATTTTTAATATGAGATTTACGAATATGACGGTTCTGGGTTCGAGTCCCAGTTGCGACCGTTATCTTTCTATTTTTCTGTGTCTTTTTAGCTTTCATATTTTCGTTTATATTATTAGTGTTATCTTCTTCCACAATGATACATTACATTGATGAGAATAACCTTCAAAGTTATAAAAGAGGAGCCAACAAAAAACTTGAGTGAAAATGGGACAATTACATTGTTTTCCATCTAAAAATATTTCTTACATACCTTTAAAGTTCCTTCAAGGTATTTCCACCCTAAAGAAATGAAAACCAAAATATTTGGAATTTCTTTTTTTTCCTTTTATTTTTCGTCTTCTTCTATTCAAATTAAAAACATAATGCTCATTCAGTTGTGACTATTTGCTTCAGTCGTTTTCAATAGGGAAATAATTATTTCTTTACAAGGGATTCTGAAAGGTTTGTAACCCTCAATTGACTATCGGGGTTAAAAAAATATAATGTTATTTTCTCTCTAATGGTAGAGAAAGTACAAAAGATGTTTCTGAGATATTATCTTAGAGTCTTCGGATATTATCCCTGGTTATATCCGTCAGCCTTTTTGCCTGGTATTCTGGGTGGTTCCGCGACTTTTCATCAAACTTTTCGACAAAATGTCCTTCGGACAAAACATCCCTTAGCAAAATATCTACTAAAACCTAACCTAAACCATCTTAATCTAGCCTAACCTAACAAAACTAGGACAAAAACAGACATCCTGTAAAGACAATAAATTATTATTATCTCTTTTAGTTTTGTCCCATTTTACTATTTGTATTGTCTTTACATGATGTCTGTATTATTTTTATCCCATTTTTTATAGGTTAGACTAAGTTGGGTTATCTTATTATTTTTGTCCCATTTTACTTTTTTGACAATAATTTATTGTCTTTACAGGATATTTATATTATTTTTGTCCCATTTTTTTGTTAGGTTAGGTAAGGTTAAATTATAGATATTTTGTTGGGGGATGTTTTGTCCGTAGGATATCTTGTCGGAGGATTTTCTGGGTTTTAATAGTCTCACCGATAGAAGGAAAACTGCTTTGCTGACAACAGCATATAATCTTCTAAACGACCATATCTGTATTCCTGATATTATTTAAAAAATTGAGTTTTATGTTCCCGACAACTTCACAAAAGATGCAGAACTAGCCTATCATTTGTGATACCCCACAGAAAAAAACTACTATTAAATAACTTGTCCCCTGTATACAAAGATTTTTTTGTTGATAGTTTTCAAATATCTAAAATCATATTATCTTGATATATAAAAATGAATAATTCTTTGTTTGTCCCTTATGCAGTACCTAAAGCATTCACCTGAATGTGATAAAACCTTGGTAATTTGTTGTGTGTTCGTCCGCGAACATTTTTTATATATGATGGAGAGCTCTGGCATTATGAAATTTGAATAAATATTTTTGAATAGTGGCGCGCGGGTGGTTTGAAAAATGTGAATATTTCATATAATTTAGCGGCAGGAAAGAACATTCAGGAAGGGAGGAATGAAGGAGAGGGGGGAAGGCGTAAGGGGAACGCGGGAGGGAGAGTGGGGAACGTAGGAGGGGTAGACTAGGGAGGGAAACAGACGCGGGAAGGGAACAGGGGCGGGAACATGGACATATGGAAAAGCATTGCAAAGGAGATATAATAGCGGTAGAGGATAGCAAGTGGGTAAATTTAGAAAATCCATGCTTCTCACACTAGCTATATGTGGCCTGCTTACTTACTGATTTATACGTACGGGATACGCAAAGAAACATGAATTTGGATACATAAAGATTATTTACGAGTAAATTTAAATATAACAACAAAAAATTGTGGCCTTTTGAGGGTTAGGGAGTTTAATATCGGCCTTGCCCAGCGAAGTGTATCGCGCGGCTCTAGCGAACATTTTCCTTTAAAAATACCCTTTTAACGCTTCACGGTTATTGTTGACTCCTGAATTGCACAACGTGTGTCTGTGTCTGTACAGGTAAATCTTTTAGCTTGTGTAGTGGAATGTATTGGTTGGATAAAAAATATTGTATTTATTTATTTAAGGAACATAAATAGTCTTAGTAACAAAATATATCTACATAATAGGATGGCAAAAAACAGACCAATTATTAATGTTCATAGATAGGTATTTAGAAACATAAAAGTAACTGAATGTAAACTGAACATTTAAGAAAAACAAAAAAAATAAAGAGAACTAAACAGCAAATTAAAAAAAAAATACTGATGATCAACGAAGTGATAAATATGTATTAGACAACAATAAAATAGATGCGATTACAACTATTCTTAAATAGACTGCGAAATAGGATTGGATTGGGACGGGTAAGGTGAGGAGAAGGATAAGGGAAAGTTGCCACGCAAGTAATATAAAAATAATAGGTACAATTATTCAATCGTCATGAATATGTGTTATTCGCACCTGGAATGTGATACAATGAAATTCTGTGGAGACAGTAACTAGCAGTGAATATGTCAGCAAGTGTGTCTATATGTGCAAATTTATTGTTATAGTAGTTACATGTCCTTTGTATAAATTCATTTTGATTTCATAACGACTTGGAAAAAATCGTGTGTTTAGATTTTTTTACTAAGATTTCGAAAATGTTAGTAAAAATTTCTAGAAATGTATAGTTTTTTTTATTTTTAAATAAATAAATCCATTATTTGAGCTCGTCACGTCACTACATGAAAATGTCCCGTCTCTGATTATGTTCCCTTAATTTTGTAAAATTCCACACTGATTAAATTTTTTAAATGGCAACACTTTGATTTCCGGCGAATTTTTGAATTTGCGTTTAACGTTTACTAAATTTATTGTTTGTTATACGCAAACTTTTCCTTTGGTTTGATTTTTTGATAAAGATGGCGGTGTTTTTACAGATGTTACGAAGAGAACCCAGTACAATTTATTGCTATTCGTGTGGAAAACGTTCTTTTTTTAAATGATTTTCGGCTTTTTTTAAATGTATTATCGTTTTTTCGCACCCATAAAATTATGTCCCGTCTTTCCGGTTTAAAAAAAATGGTTTGATTTTTCGGAAAAGAAATTTTCAAAAAATCGCCAAGGTTTCAAAAACACGATTAAAAAAAATACAGAATGTCTTAGAATATTGCCTAAACCGGAATTTTTTTTTCAAAAATGTGATGCAAGTGACCTATTGGTGTTGCATCTTTCAATGTAGAAAAGGGTATTTTGTATTTAATAGATAATCCATTTTTTTTATTAGGAAGCTGAAGAATGAAACTAAAATACATGAAAAAAACATTTTACCGAATTAAATTGCAAGACTAAATTCAAACAGAATGGATAAACCTTGCATGTTTGGGCATTTGCGGGGTAAGAGAGGACTGCGGGCAGGTGTTCCAGTAAGAAAACCTTTTTTGGAAACTTTTGCTACTTTCGGTGTGCACAAATATATTGAAACGTGTATAAAATGATTGCCTGTATAAAAATTTACTGTACAGAAGGCTTCCAAATGAAAAAATAATATATATTTATAAATTATACTCGTATTTTACATTAGCTCCACACAGGAGGCTTTGAGAAAACAATCTATTAGGGCCCGTGTCATCTATAGGATGGTGTGTGTAGGGTCTTTTTAGAAAAGAAGTTCTGGGAAGGAAAAAGGTATGAGGGGTGCGTAGGAATCTGGGGGTCAATATGTATCGAAAATAAATTTTATTTGATTAATTTGTGTTATTTCACAATTTACTCATTTAAAATAATATATAGTATATTTGCGACACGTTCCAGAGTGGAAGATACTCTCTGTATCGCCCTGGTGTAACACCACCATTCAGAAATTGAGACGTTGCTTGAAATGGCATTAGCCATGTTTGGTGACCAGATCTGAGTAGCCAGGTACTTCCCCACCTTCCTCTTCCCTATCTCCTTCCCCGCCCCACTACATTCAGCCTCACAACATACCCCAATCGGGGATGCCATAGTCTCACTGGCTCCAGACGGGAGCAGCTGAGACTCTTGTGAGGTATAACTATAAAAAAACTAAAAAAAGGAGCATGCATCGGATATATGACGGACGTATGAATCCACCCCTCCCGCAAGGCGAACAGGCGGTCACTGGGTTCCAAAGTTATTACAATGTCACACATTATTTGACTGATAGTGAGTTCTAAACTAGACCTCTTCAGCCAGACTCTCTCGACCCATCGCCTTGAACAGCTGTTGAAGAGGTGGATTCACACGTCCTTTACTCTTTGACACACTGATCTCCAGATTCTTGCCCACGCTCATATCTTTTTCCTTCCCAGAACTTTTTATCAAAAATCCTCCACACAGCATCCCCAAAGATGACACATCCACTGGCTCTGAGCGAAATTATTTTCCACTAGACCCCACGCGTGGACCAATTGTAAAAAAATACTAGAGTGCAGTTCACACGTGGTGGCAGTGAAATCTTCAGAAAACTAAAGTGAACAAGAGTTGTAAGACTACGAAGCACCGCACAAAGAGGAGACCGATTATTATATCTCATTCTCTTGCAGGCTAAATCCTATATGACTCTTTTTAGTGTCGCTTTTTCGTTTCAGCAAGTTTCAAATCACAACGGTGCTAAAGAAATTTTCACTTCAAAAACATATTTTCTCAATGTTTCGAGGGAATTTTAGTCCAGTTTTTAATATCATAAAATTGTAATGTGCAATTTTACTGCAAACCGTTGAAAATTTAATCTTTCTAAAAATTAAAAATAATTATTTAGGGAGGTTTCTCTCATTCTCTAACAATAGACCGAAACCACATGGAGACGTGTAAATCATCTGGGATAAAGAGCATTTGGTTACCGCAGTCGACACGAATTTAAAATGAGTCACTCTTACCAGTTACCAAACCAAACCTCCAAGGTTCTGTGCATTTTCATTTTCAACAATGTGAAACTGCGATGTTAAATCTTTTTGGATTATGGAAAAAAAAAACAGTATAATTTTAGAAAAAAAAAATCAATAAAGTTATTATTACCCCAGCGTCTACGTGGTTGAATTTCAAAACCCAGTTTCGAGTGCATGTTGACGCCACGCCGTACGTGTTGCGCCACAAAAAACATCTGTTTACGTGGAATTTACCGTTGTTGTAATTCGGTTTTGAATTCGTAACAAGATATCGCCACTTACATCAGCAGCTCGCATATGGACGTTTCTTCCCTAGGTATAAGTACTACGGATTAATAGAATTTAAGTATCTTTCCGGATATGGAGGGATTACACATGGCGTCATTGCCTGTCACGGTTACTTTAACACGGTGACTAGCTGTCACTGGATCACAATGGATCCGACTGGCTATTTTTGGGACCAGTTCTTATCGGAATCGGATTTATAAAATGGTTACCTACACTCAAACTGGGTGAAGCCGAACTAAACCGCTGGGCCCAGCAGCAAAAACCTGCGGAGCGGGTTTTTAACTGCTAGTATATAATGAATGTATGCCGCCTTTCTCTCTATAGTTGACGGTGTAATTGGTCAGCATAGTTTTCTTCCAAGCTGTTGATTGGGGTTCGGTTCTCGATCGTGGCACTTTATCCACTTTTTAATTATAATTTTTTAATTAAATTGTGAGCTCCCGGCATGCATTGCAATGCTACTTGTTAAAGAAATTGTTTCTCCCTGCGTGTCCTTTTCAATTCATCTTGTTCCTCTTCCCCTCCCGCGTTCCATACATTCAGTCCCAATACATTCAGTTTTCAAACAGTTCGCGTGTCACCTATTTCAATTTTTTTAATACAAATTTTACAATGTCGGAGCTCACCAGTATATATAGAAACCTTCGAGGGGGTGGGTGCTCACAAAAACTCATAAAGATTTATCGCAATCGGATGAACAGTTCGTGAAATAATTTTAAAACGCCAGAACACACCACTATATACAGAAACTTTCATCGCAATCGGATGAATGGTGTAGGAAATAATTTCATTACGCTAGAGCACGCCGAGGTTTGAACCCACGACTTCCGAATTGCAATTGAAAGCCTTACTCCTCAACCACGGAGGCTGTCAAACTGCCATTGTTGTACACCATTATAAAGCTAGGCTGGTGTCTATGGGGGATATGGGTTTACGATTTTTATTATGTTTGTAATAATTGTTTATTTATTCATCAAAAATATTCTATTTCTCGTCTAACCTATATATTTTTATTATTTTCAGAATTGTCCCACTTCCCGCCATTCGTGACATTTAGTGACATTTTAAATTCGAAATCCGCAATTCGAAAAGCAACGCTGTGATTGGTTGTAGTGATGTGAAGCAATGAATGTGGAACAGTGCAGGTGTCGGTCGAACAGTGTACTAGGGAGAAGCAGGCTGAATACTGGACTGAAATGGAGGGCGCTACAACTAGCGGTCGTGCTTCTTGCCGTATCGTCTTTCGGTAAGTCCCTATTTGCATATTTTTTTTTAGTTTTATTTTTTTTGGTAACTATATATTTATTATTCTTTACATTTTTATATGAAACATGTTAGGTTGGTATCAAAGATATTGAAATATAAGGAGATGTGCCATCCGCCGTTTTTACTAGGTGAGACTGCGCTTCCGGGTGTCGCCGGAGTTGTATACCAATTAACGAATAAACTAAACGAACGAATAATTAACGAATAAACTAAATGAACGCTAAACTAAATGAACAAATTCTTTCCGTACTCAAACTACATTGTTAACCAATAATAATGCACACCTTAAAAAATCAAGAAAATAAAATTAATTGAATTGAACTGAAAAGAAAATAAATTCTTTTTATATTCAAACTACGCGTATTAGGCCGTAGTTCGGCGATATTCGCGCGGATATCATAGCATATCTCTTTGTATTTGAATATCTTTGGTGGGTATATATAAAAAATTGAAATTATATTCGTAGTCCTCCTCACTAGCAGATCTTGTGCTGAGGAGGACTATGCTTTGGATAAATTTTCAGCGACTTCTATGGTTTAACTTCAGGGTTTGGATAGGTTTTCCAGAAACTTCTACGACGATGTTTTAAGTATACTAGTAAGTTCATTTTCTGAAAGTTCCTTCAGCCAACATTAAATGTCCTTAATGTGGCTATTTTTTGTTTTAATTTGTTTGATTAAGTGGGAGTTTGTTATATAACTTTACGACTAAAAATTCAGAACTTCTTTGTCCAAACGAAGAGTTACACTTTGGTATATTAAGTATATCTGTTTGTTTGGCTCTGGTTTTATGAGTATGTGAGGTGTCTGCCTTTGAATCATTTATGATGTGATGTACTAGAATGTTTTTGGCATAGATTTTTTGTATGCTTGGAACATCAAACTGTTTAAAAATTTCTGTTGTTGTCGTCCATATGGGGACCTTCAGTATGATCTTTATAATGTAATTCTGAGTTACCTTCAGTTGTTTTATGTGATTAGATGCTGCTGAGCCCTATCCTGTCACTCCATATTCCAATTGAGAGTGGTATAAAGCATAATATACTCTCTTTAAATCTCTAGTTGACCAAATGTTTCGTAATTTTTTAAAGAAGTAGATGAGTTTTGTTTTTCATCAATTTCAATCTCACAATTTCAATTGGTCACATTTTATGATTTCCCGTTAAGGTTGGCGATATACAATTTGGGAGAGAGAAAAAATTATTAAATCGATGAGTTTTGTTTAAAAAACGAGCAAATAAAACAAAATATTTAATATGTAAAGCCTTTAAAAAATATTGTTTAAAAAACGTTGACTTGAGTCAAACAAAAACACGGACTTAAGTTCTTCTGCCTCAAAATTAAATGGAATATTTTGTTATGACATGTGGTGTATAGTATGAAAGGATCAATGTTGAAAATTATTTTATATACTTCCATAGAAAGCGTAGTAATGTTAGAGGCAGAAGGGTAATAATAAATCAATTTGAGTCATAATACTAAAAATACAACTAAATCATAAAGATGCAAGTCCATGAACATCTTTCTGCTTCTTAGATAGTTGTTGCATCAAAGGTAGTTGCATCAGCACACATTTTTGAAAATCCAATTTTTCTTAATGATAGGACCTGTATCATTCTACCACTGATAAAAATGATAATTTACTTCAAGTCTGCATCAAAAACTAATTTCTTCAAATTTTGGAATTGAATCCGTATGCTTCTCGGGTATAGAATATATCTATTAATATTCTTTACATTGCAATAAAAAACAAACAAAAATGTAAAGTTGGATGCTATAAATCGATAAAAGAATAAATGATTGTAATTTTCATTGTGTCCAAACGTTTTAATACTGAGGGTTTTTTCCACCATTGAAATAGAGTGGGATTTGAATTCTCAATGTGTTCCGCGTTCTAATCTCATGGGATATATTATAAATTAAAACGTAATAGGGTGAACCGCTGCCAGACATAGGATGCGCTAGGGGGGTCCCGTTGAAAGAACTGGGCGCATTTTAAACTAAGGTAAATAAGACCATCATGTTGAATCGTATTGATCCATTGATTGATTCATTGGCAGATTAAATTTTTGTTTTTATTATTTTTTTCTGAGACTTTCGCACACGAATCCCAACTGCTCTTGTCTGGCATCAGTGAGACTATGGTATCCCCATTTGGGGAATTTTATGCTGAAGGTAGTGGGGAGGGGGAGACGATGAAGAGAGGAATATGTGGAAGTACCTGGCTATTCGGATCTAGTTATCAAACACGGATAAAGTCATTTCTAAATGGTGGTCTTACACCAGATACTGAGAGTATCTTCCACTATGGAACGTGCCGCAAATATGTAAAAATTTTAATTAATTAATTGTGAAATAACAAATATGATTTATTTGCGTAGACCGGGATTTGAACCCGCTACCTTTGGATTGCTATTCGAAAGCCTTACCCCTCGACCATGGAGGCCGTCAAAATTTATTAAACATTTCATAAAATTTGATAATTGTTGAAATTTTTTGAAAAAAAACCGTCTTATGTGTTTAATTTATTGGTTGAATGATTCGTTTATTGTTAGATTTATTGTGTAAATGTTTAATTTATTTGTTGATTTATTAATTCTTCTATTTATTTACTGTTTCACTCATTCACTGATTAACCGATTCACTGATTTATTGATTCACTGATTCACTGATTCACTGATTCATGGATTCACCGATTCACTAATTCACTAATCTTCTGATTCACTGATTCACGGATTCACTGATTCACTGATTCACTGGTTCACTAATTCACTAATTCACAGATTCATCGATGACATCAAAGCCTCCGAATTAGAGTTATCCGAATGCACTCTACAATAAAATAACTAATATAATTTCTTTTAAAGATTAATTTTATTTTTGCCTAATTTTGTTTTAACGTATCCACTGCCACAAAGTTACACTGTCACCGCAATTACTTACGAATTAGTCGAATTCAAACTACGATATCTTTGATTCTTGTTCCCCTTCGACGCCATTTCTCGCTAATAAAAGGATAACGACAGCCGCCACCATTAGTTGATCCATTGTCTAACAGTAATTTACATACCGAACGGTGGCGCTGAAAGACGAACAAATGAATTATAAATTATTATTTAAGTAGTTATGAATTATTAGCGAGGGATAAAGTTAGTCTGATGAGAACTGTAAAGAAACTTTTAGAAAGTGCTACTAAGTCATAATTCATAACTGTCTTCCGATGCCCATTTGAAAGAAAACTTATATTGTCAATTTACATGAGACCCCAGACAGGCAAAAGCAATTGAATTATGAGTTATTTAAAAAAAAATCTTATAATAGTCCTAACTGCTCCCAACTGTTTTGAACCAGTGAGACTATGGAATCCCCGATTGTGAGGCTGAAGACAATGAGAAGCGGAAGAAGTTCGGGAAGAGGAGGTGAGAAAGTACCTGGCTATTTAGATCTGGTCACAATCTTCTTCTTCTTGTACTCTGTCCGGGCACAAGAAAACGGCGTTGGCGATGCGAACTTTATTTACTGCGGCTTGGAACAGCTCTACGGTAGACTGGCCAAACCACTGTCTCAGGTTTTTCAGCCATGAGGTTCTCTTTCTTCCAGGACCCCGTCTTCCGGCAATCAATCCGGAGATGCAAGATCTCATAATTCTCTGGATGTCTCATCACATGTCTAAGATATTAAAGTTTTCGGATTTCTATAGTTTTAATAATTTCTTTTTCTTTATTCATCCGAACCATAACATCTTCATTCGCAACCCTGTTCATCCAGCTTATTTTAAGTATTCTTCTGTAGATTCACATCTCGAATGCCTCAAGTCGCCTAATTAGTTCTTCAGTAAGCGTCCATACTTCCATTCCATAAAATAATATCGAAAACACGTAGCATCTGACCATTCGCATTCGTAATCCAAGGTTGAGATCATGACTGCAGAAAATCTCACCATAGACGTCTAAAACCATTTTAATTTGGGAGGCGGGTTTGGGTATCACCACCCAGGGAACCATTTATTGGATAAAAACACTCCTGCCGTAGGTTACCCCAAGTGGTTCGCTACGTTTGGTGACTTAGCCAGGTTGCCCAGGATCATGGGGTGAGGTTTGTCTAGATCTCGAAGGTGGATGATTGCGTGGCAGACCGGATCGGTAACTAGTTGATGGACTTTTGACCTCTGATCTATCCAGGTGGACTCTTTTTTTTTTTTTTTTAAAAGAAAGACAAACATTCCCGGGTTACAAATAACCCAACAATGTTTGAAAATCTCCTACTACCACCACAGAAAGCCGAAAATGTTGCTTGTGTTGTGATGGAGGACTTAGCCAGCCGAAGAATCGAACACGCGACGCTCGGGTGGGACCCAAGCGCTATGCCCATTCAACCACTGACCGGTCAAACTCTCTTGACCCATTGTCTTGCACCGTAGTGGGAGGCATGGGATTCCTATCACCCCATCATACTTTTTTCCTACCCAGAACTTCTTCTCCTTCCTTTTCCTAAAAAGACCTTCTACACATCATCCCCAAAGATGATATAGGCCCTGAGAGATTTTTTTTCCTCAGAGCCTCCTGTGTAAAGTTAATGTAAAATAAAGCAATGGTTGAATTCTTAACGGTGGTCTTTCACCAGGGCGATACTGAAAGTATTTACCACGCAGGAACGTGCAACGAGTATACTTCATAATTATTTTTAATTAATAAATTGCGAAATAACACAAATTAATCAAAATAAAATTTACTTTTAGCGAACGCCGAGATTTTAAACCGTGTCCTCCGTATTTGTAGCCAAGGTTCATAACCACTCAATAACGAAATCACATGAAAATAGGAATTCAATTTTATTGTCGTCGTTCATTTTTTAATTTTTAAAATTTAAACCCGTTAAACCAATCTTGTAAATTCCATTTCGTCGGATTTAACCTTTTCTTTTATTACTTCGCCATTTGGTAAGCTTAGCGTTACAATATACGAAGAGTTGCAAAAACCCCTTACGGCTCCGAATTCCTTTGTCTAAGCGCTGCGTTTGAATTGTTCCTCGTTACAGCTTGCCAACAATGCTACAATGTAACAACTTTACAATGTTAGCACATTACATTACTGTAACAATGTAACGCCGCCGTTGATACGATGCAGTGTGCCGACTGTGTTACAAAGGCAGCCCGTTTGTAATGCCTGATATCGTATGAAAAGGGATAACTTGTTAGGAGGAAGTCAATATAACGAGGTTTTATAATTGAAAGTGGTAATGTTGTTATTACCTATTATGAGCTGTAATCGGATCTGCTCCCATCCGCCTGGAGCCAGTGAGTCTATGGCATCCCTAATATTATGAGGCTAAATGTAAGTGGGGAGGTGAACAAGATGTGGATGAGGAAAGTGGGGAAAACCTTGCTATTCAGATCTGGTCACCAAACACGGGTAAAGCCATTTTAAGCAGTGCTTCAATTGTGTTTGGTGGTCTTACACCAAGGCGATTCTGAGAGTATCATCCACTCCGGAACGTGCCCTTTTTTATATGTGAATATCTCACAAGAGTTCCAGCAGCTCCTGTCTGGAGCCATTGAAAATATAGCATTCATAATATCAGACTTTGGAATCCCGCAAGGTACAGTAATCGGACCAATCCTCTTTACCATATATGTTAATGACATTTTTTTTCAACCACTACATGGCCAAATAACTTCATATGCCGATGATACGGTACTAATAATTAGCGATAAAACTTGGGAAAAAGTAACATTTAAGGCCACCGAAGACATAAATATTTTAAAGAAGATCTTCGACGTAAATTAACTATCACTAAATGGTGATAAAACATTTGTAATTCCATTTACAATACACAAAAATGATACCCCTAAAAACATTGATATCATCATCCATGATAATTCTACAACACATAGTAAAAATTATTGTATCCAAAACTGCACAATATTAAAAACAACAAACACAATAAAATATTTAGGAGTTATTATCGATAAAAATTTAAAATGGAAGGAACAAATTTGTCAAGTTGTAAAAAAAATTAGAAAATTGATTTACATATTTTTAAGAATCAGAAATTTTTTATCTGTAAAAAATTTATATCTAATATATTACGCTTTGGTTCAATCAACTTTCAATATGCTATCATTAGCTGGGGATCCGCATACAAAACTAATCTTTCCCCAATTGAAGTTGTGCAGAGGCTAATTATTAAAATCATATTAAAAAAAACTGACTACCCAACGGATAAATTATTTAAGGAATTCCAAGTACCTTCTTTCAAAGATCTGTACAATAGAAATACATTGATTCAAATTATAAAAGAAAAAGAGAAGTATCAATTTATAACTGAAAATCGTACTAGACATAAATATATTTTTTCATGCCCAAAATTAAACACTTCCTTCGCACAAAATTATTATAATTATCAAGGAAGACTTATTTTCAACCGATTACCGGATGAAATTAGAAAAATTAATGATAAAATCCAATTAATAAACTCTGTTAAAAAATTTTTTAAAGATAATCTCAAAAAAAAAGTTTCCGACTAATCTAATCTCAAGAACAACTTATAACTCAGTTTCCAAGTGATACCCCGTTTTTTAAATAAGGTAAATTTTGTTTTGTTTTTAACAACTAATTACAATAACTCAAGATACTTTATTCTAATAGTAAAATTGTTTATTAGTAGAAAAATACTTTTAATTACATATCACCGAACTTACAACTTATTGTTTTTTACATTCACATAGTAATTTAAGAACTCATAACATAATATAGCATTAAAAAATGTACACTACTCTTCCAGACACAAGCTAATGCTTCTATGGAAGAGTGGTATTAACATTCGAACATGAACATGTATGCTAATTATAACATTATCTAAATGTATACTATAATTTATATGCTAATAAAAAAAAAAAAAAAAAAAAAAAAAAAGAATAATAATTTGGGGGTATGTTGTAAAGCTGAAGGTAGTGCTATTCAGATCTATTCACAAAACACGATTAAAGTCATTTCAAGCAATGTTTAAATTATGAATGGTAGTCTTACACCAGGGCAATACTGAGAGCATCTTCCACCCCGGAACGTGCCCTTTTTTATATGTGAATACCTCACAAGAGTCCCAGCGGCTCCCGTCAGGAGCCAGTGAAACTATGATATTCCCAATTTGGGGGTATATTGTGAGCTAAAGATAAGTAAGGAGATGGGGAAGAGGAAGGTGGGACATATCTTACAATTCAGATCTAGTCACCAAACACGAATTAAGCCATTTCGATTGTGAATGGTGGTCTTACACCATTACACCAGGGTGATACTTTTATGGTGATATGTTATTATTTTATTTTTCTGTGTCTTGTTCTCTTTCATATTTTCGTGTAGGTTATTAGTGTTATTTATTATTTTTTAATTGATAAACTAATGTTTAAGACAAGATTTTTTATGCATAGCACCAAAGGGTAACAATTATTTTAAGCAATAATTAATAGCCTGAAACACTCACCTACGTTGAAAAAATCTCCCGAGAAAAGATAGATGCCGCCGACGGGACTTGAACCCGCGTCTTTCTGATTTCCGGTCAAATGCACTGACCACTGAGCTACGTCGGCTTATCTCCTACCCGCCAAATTATTCAATATAATAATTATTATTCAAACACATGTGCCTTGTCTCTTTATGGTGAGGAAAGGTTTTTATTATATTTATATTACAAATCTGTTCAACATGTAAAAAAGTATAATTATTGCAAAAACATTCAAATATTAAATAAAAACATATATATATATGCATATTATTGTTTTATTCAACAATTACTGCTTATTACATTTTTCCACTTGCAAACAACCAACTTTATTCAACGTTTGCAGGTGGAAAAATGTAATAAGCAGTAATTGTTGAGTGAAACACTAGTATATATTGAATTATTTGGCGGGTAGGAGATAAGCCGATTTAGCTCAGTGGTCAGAGCATTTGACCGGAAATTTATTTATTTATTTAATTATTTAAACGCCCTAGAATGGCTTTTACATTTAAGTGATAGGTACATGATATTACAAGTATACAGTGGTACACAGGAGATTATTAATATTACAATAATAACAAAATATAAATGCACATAGGTACATTTAAGAAAGTATGTGTGATAAAAGCAAGTATTTAGGTATAGCATACTAGGATGTGTTACTTAACTAAAATCAATATAATAATAACAGAGAGCATATTATTAAGGATTATCTAAAATAAAATTATTATTTAAATAAAATCAGAAGGACGCGGGTTCAAGTCCCATCGCCGGCATGTATCTTTTCTCGGGAGATTTTTTCAATATAGATTAGTGTTTCAGGCTAACAATTATCGTTAAAATAATTATTAGTTTTATCTTCTTTTTCGTCAATATTAATTCGTTAATATTTATTCGTTAAATATTAATCAATATTAATTAAAAAATATTAATCAATATTAATCAACGTTAAATATTAATCAATATAATTCGTCAATATTAATTTCGTCAATATTTATTCGTTAAACAGAGGTATGAAGTATGAGAAGTATGTGTGATAAAAGCAAGTATTTAGGTAAAGCATACTAGGATGTGTTACTAAACTAAAATCAATATTATAATAAAAGAGAACATATTATTTAGGATTATCTAGAACAGGGGTCTCCAAACTTTTAAGCCGGAGGGCCGTACTGATTACTCCAGAGAGTCCCAAGGGCCAAAACCTATAATTTTAAATTTTCCAATTTATTTTCCTGCCATTATCTATAATTTACAGACAATTCGCCGAGCACGCGCTCTGAGCAAGCACACGTGTGCTAAATTCGCTAGTTTAATTACTAATTGTGTTATATTGTTTTGTCACGACTGCGACGCTTAACGACATCTGGTGATTAAGCCTCGATGACACACGGCGAATTTACAAGCTACTATCTACTAAGTTTAAAAGCGGGTGAATCGGCGAGTGAGATTGTCATGATGACACACAAAACTGTCTACTTGCTCAGTAGCTCGCGACATTTTTGTAGGAAACTGGACTCGCACGTAGCTGCTAGCGCCAGTAGCGGAAATAACGTCAACTAATTCTTCAGACAGTTGACAGTCGAAATCAGCTGTTAATTGACAGCCATATTGGAAACATAAATAAACCAATCACGAGTCGGCTTGTAGCGTATAAAGTTGAGGACCTTTCAACTTTTTCCGTGGATTGTCAGCAATCTGCTAGTTAGCAAGTAACACGATGACACTGGGCGAGTTTACTAACAGATAGTGAATTTCCGAGATAGTAGCTTGTAAACTCGCCCTGTGTCATCGACGCATAACACGATAACACTGAGCGAGTTTGCTAACAGATAGTGAATTTCTCAGATAGTAGCTTGTAAACTCGCCGTGTGTCATCGAGGCTTTACAAGCGAAAATAAACGTGTTTGTGTGTTTTTAAAAGACATCTATGTAACAGTGTTTTGGTTTGAATTTGTTTTTTGGGTGTAATTTACTATGGAAAGTATGGTAAAGAAGCGAAAAGTAGACCGTGAATGCAGAACATTCCAAGATCAATGGAACTTTCAATATTTCCTACTTGAGTCCAGTAAGAAAGCACTTGATTTGCAATGAAACCATAGCAGTTCTCAAAGAATATAATATTAAACGTCATAATGAAACGAAACATTTTCAAAATTTCTCAAAATATACAGGAAGTTTGCGGACAGAAAAAATTGAAGCTTTGAAGCCTGGATTAAAACCGCAGCAATCTTATTTTACGAAACTCAATGCTGAACAAGAGGCTGCAACTCGTGCCAGCTTTCGTGTGGCTCTTGAATTTGGCGAATTCGCCGCTTCTGAGCAAGGTTTTAGACATAAACTGTCGCGGGCCTGATTGATGACACTGGTTCTAAGATGTCGCGGGCCGGATTGATGACACTGGCGGGCCGGATGCGGCCCGCGGGCCGTAGTTTGGAGACCCCTGATCTAGAATATAATAATAATGTAAATAAAATCAGAAGGACGCGGCTTCAAGTCCCATCGCCGGCATGTATCTTTTCTCGGGAGATTTTTTAATGTAGATTAGTGATTCAGGCTAATAATTATTGCTTAAAATAATTATTTGTGTTATCTTCTTTTTCGTCAATGTAATTGTTAGACCTTAAACAGAGGGTGGTGGCGTATATAGACAAAGGAATTTAATAGGGTGGGAGAGGGTGACATTAGGTTGAGTTGGGCTTCCTAAAGGGTATTGGGACAAGGGGGAAGGTTTATGTCAGTCATCGTTTGGAACAATTCTAACGATTCTTTTATAATCCCCAACAGTATAAAACTTCTTGGCTCAAGACGTGGTTTAAACTCTTTGTAAATTTAATAGGCGGGTATCACCTCTGCCATAGGTCACCCCAAGTAGTTTGTGTCACATCACTATTGTTATATGTTGCACATCACTAGTGATGAACTACTTCTTTTAATAATTGTCATCTATGGACACTCTGGAAGTAATGTCAATAGTGTAAACACCTAGTCAATAAAAGTGTTAATTTTAAAATAACACTGTTTTCTATTACATATCCATATTAAATATATAACAAAACAGTTCGTTACGTTTGGTGCTTATCTCTCTGCGTGGAAGGTTGGATCGGGAGAGGCCGCTTGAGAGAGACCCTCTGATCTCTCCAGGTGGTCTCTGTTGGCCCATCGTCTTGCATCGCAGTCTGAGGGATGGATTTATACGTCTGTCATTCCTGGACACGCTGACCCCCAGATTCCTATCAACCATTCAAAACTTTTCCATTCCTAGATCTTTCTCTACTTACTTTTCTTAAAAAGACTGTCTACACAGCATCCCTAAAGATGACATATGCCCTGAGGGAAATTATTTTTCACAAGGGCTTACTGTGTGGGTTTTATAAAAAAGATGATTAAAGAAAATTTATATTTTTTCTAAGAATCTTGCACTATTGATCGAATGGAAAAAAAATTTCTATTACATAGTATAATGTAAAGTCGGTCCCGCTGTCTGTACGTTTAGATCTTTTAAACTACGCAACGAATTTTCATGCGGTTTTTACCAATAGATAGAGTGATTCATGAGGAAGGTTTAGGTATATAATTTTTCAAGGTTTTGTGTAAATTGTTTGAAATATATAATATATAAAGGGAGCGGGCTGGCAAGCGGGCAGCGGACTGGCAAGCGTACGGATTTGATATGCATGTAAATTAACAGATGGCGTTGATCGTTATCGTTATCGCCCTGGTGAAAGACTACCATTCAGAATCGAAGCAATGCTTGAAGTGGATTTAGACATAATTGGTGATCAGATCTGAATAACCAGGTACTTCTCCAACTTTCTCTTCCCCTTCTCACAGCCTCTAGCCTCACAATATTCCCCAATTCGGAATGCCATAGTTAGTCTCACTTGCTCCGGTTTGCAGGGAGCAGTTGGGACTCTTGTGCGGTACTTACATAAGAAAATCAGTCTACCAATTGTTTTAGTTATTATACTATACTTTTACATATTTCAGCCTTCAATATAACTGCTATTGATCGATTTTCATTTCAAATAATTATCCCTATTTTGGTCTGGTAGGTTAAACTTAACCCCTCAGGCTGATTTGTTCATTTTTCGTAATAACTTATGTAGGTCTCATAGAAATCATTCTCGTCTCCCATAATATCATGGTTAAAAATATGATCTATAATCTATACGGTGTTAGAAATAAAAAAAAACACCACGGTTTATAGTCGAATATAAAAGTTAATCACAAAATAATTAAAATTTACACCTTTATTAAACCAAAGTTTTCGACCGCGTAAAAAAAAAAAATTAAAGTTTGGGAATTTTTTTATTAAATTTTTTTACATGAAACGACAAAACATCGAGTTAACAATAACGTTCATAATAATGAGCTGGTACCCGGCAATCGTTGCTACGCCATTTAATAAAGAAATTGTTTCTCCCTGCGTGTCCTTCCCATTCGTATCGTTCCCCTTCCGCCTCCCCTGCCTCTCCCGAGTCCCCTTCCCCTCTCATGTTTTCACTCCGCCTCCTCCACCTTCCCTCTCCCCACTCCACTCCCTCCCCGCTCCCGCATTCCATATATGTACATAATCACCATAATGTCCCAGTAAATTAATTTTTCAAACAGCTCGCGTGCACTGCATTTAGTACAGTCGTTCGGAAGTTATGCGCGTACATACACTTCGGCGATTCACTTTTATTTACATAGATAGATAGAAAACGTAAAAAATATTCCATTTATTTGAATTTTATTGCAAAATGGACAAAATAGGCCAGAGGCCTTAGGGTTTGAGGGAAATTTTAGTTCATTATACGAAGATGTTTCGGTGAAGGAACCTAAAAAAGTACAGAGAAAAGCTCCAAATTATCCTTACAATATCTTCTTTCCCGAAGATTCTCACAATCCCTACATCAAAGTATTTCATCATTGGAAATATGTAATGAAATTTTGAAAAAAACCTTTTTGATATTTTTAATCATTGTACATGTACATAGGCTCTGGGGCAGATCAGTGAAAAATTCACGGGATATAGGTTTTATGATGCTAAAAGCATTAATTAAAAAATATATTTACCTCAGGAACATCGTTTTTCGGTAGAAGAAATTTACCTTTTAAATGTTAATAAGACTTGAAAAATAACCACCACTATCCAGTAACATGATAATAGAAAAATTAAAAAATAGATTAAAGATAAATTAATAATACAGATAATAGATAAATTAATAGACAAATTAATTATATAGATACATTAAGAGCGTATAACCAGAGAACACCGGAAAAATGTCATTTTAAATCAGTGTTTAGACGTATTGACTCTTTTCCACAAAAAATTATAGATGAATAAAAATAAAAATGTTTATTTTTAGTATAATAAGGTTATACCATAGGTCGTTGGCAGATTTGTTAAATTTTCAAAAAAGATTTTGTATTATACAACACAAGTCATATAAACATGCAGTAAAATAAATCAATACATTATCTGGTAAACGTATGTTACAGAATTTTAATTTTAGTGTAAATAAAATCATTAAAAAATATATACGTACATGTGTTTCTTGACGAAAATTGGTCCGTTTGTGTATTTATTTGCGCACTTAAACACTAATATATTTCAGATTTTTTACATTCTTATTTTGCTCAGACATTATTGAAAAATGATAAATAATTATGATCAAAAAATAATTTAAAAAAGGTCATAATTTTAATGGTTTTATCAACACGCCTTTCAGCATTTTTGGATGTTGATATAAATTAAAGCAAATTTGGAATGAAATAAAATCGATATTGAGTTATAATTTTTAAAATCTGGTACGGAGAGTAATTAATCTTTCTCATTGGAACCGCCCTGCGGTACGAAATGTAGATTTTCGGCCGCTGGCTGGTTAACGCTCAAATTAATAATATAGACAAAAGCTTAATTAAAAGATACTAATTGAAAGTATAGCAATTTAAAGAAAATTTATATGAATTAGACGTAAATATACAATAATATAGTAAATAACAGTGACGACATTTAAGTCTCGCAAAAGTGCAGTAGCTAACTGAGCTCCAGCTCTACTAGAAATGCCTTCCCCCACCCTATCGCTTCAGGTTGACGCTTGACGTATGGAAATGTACTTAATTATTTCACTTATTATAATAATTCCAACCAAGCTCAACCAGATTTTAGTCAAATTTTAGGTTTGAACTATGAACAATACAAATATCAAAGTACTGCAAAATTTCAAAAGTTGGCTGAAATTTATGACTTTTAGGCCTTATGCGGGAGACCTACATGAAGTGCAAAATTTTTGAAATAATTTTTTTAACGTTTTTGGTACTTATTTTTAGAGGAATTTTAACTTGCAGCTTAGAATAAAAGTGTTTTAGATTATTTTCATGTTTTTGTAAAAATTGTCTTTTTTAGTAAATTTTCTAAACTTTAGGCCTTGTGCGGGAGACCTAATTTTTTTTTTTAAATCCAAAATTTTTTGTGATAAGATGTGGTGCCAAGTAGCAACTTTTTTTAACTTGGAATTTGAAAACAAAAAAAAAGTTAAAAATCGATACACCCTAATATACAATATAGTATTTATTTAAAAAAAAACAGATTTTATTACTACAATACAAAATGATAATGGCAACAAGAAAATTATTTATTAATAAATTTTGTCTAACCACATTTTAAAACTAAAGCTGAGATTATTGACTGATTGATTGTATAGTTTGTGTTGCTGCAAATGAAAGTGGTGCCATCTCTTATTTTCAAAAGAAACCGTTGAAAAATTCAGTCTAATCTTTTTTATATATAAATTAATGTTTTTGGTTTGTCCCGTATGCGTTCCTATACCATTCATCCGATTGCGATGAATCTTTAGTAAGTTATTCTGCGCACGCCCGCAAAGGTTTCTATATATAATGATGAACTCTGGCATTATGAAATTATTTCCTATACCATTCATCCGATTGCGATGAAACTTTGATGGTCTGTTGTGCGCATGCCCGCGAAGGTTTCTACATATACTGGTGAGCTCTGGCATGATTAAATTTGTAATAAGTGGCGCGCGAGTTGTTTGAAGAATTAGTGTATTTCATATAATTTGGCGGCAGGGACGGGACACACGGGAGAAATAATTTATTTCTTTGAATAGAATTGCGACGCATTGGGTGTACCTACTATTTACTTAATTAATAAATTGTATATTACCACATTTAAAAATAAATCTAAATTAATACTTATTAGTAAATATTTGAGACAGTAGAATGTATTTATTTATTGTACAAAGCAAAGAATTTAAACCAATTGATTGGTTTTTGGTTCTGAGAAACTAAAATGCTTTAATTTCCCATAGGTTCTGTGGTTTCCAAATTGTGTGGTGAAATGAAACTGAAGGGGAAAGTTAAGGTTAGAGGAAGGTTAGGGAGGACGCAGTGGCGTAGAAGCAAATTTCCTGGCTCCGGATTCGGACTTAATAATAATAATAATATTTGGACGATTTATATAGCGCCGTTTTTGTGAAAAATCACCTCAAGGGCGCTGTACAAACTTACAATACATGCCTAAAATCTAGAAAGACTACATACCACACACTTGGTGTGGGCAATGCAAAAAAATGGTTGTGGATATCAAATATCTCTACATACTATAAATTAAAGTCCTTCACCGCGTCTGTCTGTCTGTTTGCGATAAACTCAAAAACTACTGAACGGATTTTCATGCGGTTTTCACCAATAGATGGATTCATGAGGAAGGTTTAGGAATATAATTTGTCAAGGTTTTGTGTAAATTGGTTGAAATATATAATATATGTGGGCAGCGGGCAGCGGGCTGGCAAGCGGGTGGTGTGGATTTGATATGCACGCAAATCAACAGATGGCGTTGGGTAATGGCGTTATCACTACAAGGCATTTTGTTTCGTTAGCCACAGCAACGTGTGGCTGGGTCTGCTAGTATTATTATAAAATATGGTTCCATGACAGTTTATCCCCCAACAGTTGGCTTCCCGGCATATGTATGTAATCAATAAGAATGTTAAAGAAACACTGTGATTTTTTCATACATATAACTTGTAAAAAAACGTGTTTATAATAATTTTCGGAGCATACTTTGCGATTCTATCGAGAGAATTTCATATAATTACCGTTTCTAATAAAACTTAAAGTGTATAAGAAAACAAATTTGGGAGGCGGGAATGGGTACCGCCGCCCCAGGAACCATTTATTCGATAACAACACCTCTGCCATATGCACCTCAAGTGATTCGCTACGTTTGGTGACTTAGCAGGGGTGGCCGGGTTCGTGGGGTGAGGGTCTTGGCGATGAATGCGTCTGCCCAACTACTGGGTGGCGGGCCGGATTGAGAGAGATTGGTTGAGGGAGGACTTGGTCAACCCATCGCCTTGCACCGCAGTTGGAGGGATGGATTTTTACGTCCTTCACTTCTGGACACACTGACCCCCAGATTCCTATCCACCCCTCATACCTTTTTCCTTCCCAGAACTTCCTTTCCTTCCCTTCCTTAAAAAGACCCAAAAATGACATAGGCCCTGAGGGAAATTATCTTTTCAGGGCCTCCTGTGTGGAGCTAATGTAAAAAAAGAAAAATATGTAATAAATCGGTAAGAATGCGGGAACCGAGCTTTAAGTTAAGTTTCTCTTAATGATTTTACCAAACTTCTTGTTTTATTATTAAAAAAACCTATTATCCATCAATTACTCGAGTGAATAAAATCCTTTAGAAAAGCCTAGTAGTAACTTTACGTCTTTACGGTCCATAGATGAACCTTATATTGTCCAGTATTCGCCCTTTGATTGAAATAAAATCGGCAATATATACCTTTAAGGTTCTTAGAGTCGCAGAAAAACACTAAAATAAGTCCACGAGATAAGTATTTTTATTTACTCCCTTCGAACAATGACTTTTCTGAGATTCTGGGCCATTATTGTGTGGGCCCATAAAACCTTGCCCTACCCTTCTCCCTTCTTCTAGTGACAAAAGAATTTGCTCCACTTTACTGAAATTTCCTACTTTAATGTTTTCTACAGTGATGAAAGAATTTTATTAAAATGATACGTTAAGCATTAAGCATTCAATCCCTTTTTTACTAACCTCCACAAGGCAGACTTATGTGTTGTTAGGGTACCCCGATGCCGGCTTCTATACCAGCAGCAGCACACCAACACGTCCCTGGCTAGCTCTCAGCGGGACATGGGTACTCTCTATTCAGGGGAGTGGGCAGCTCAAAGCTAGGGAACTTCTCTCCATCCTTCGGTGACCCACGGGATCCTCACCGGCCAACAATCCTCCCGCCGTAGCAGAATAATAACAATGTTAAATCATTTAGACATGTATTGTAAGCTCAAACACATACATAGGTTTCTACAGTACAATTCAATTACAAGAAATGCAATTTACACAAACCTAGCTAAAGTGTTTAACTTTCTCTGACTGACTCTCAAAACGAAACTCTCCGGGTCGTGATTTCCACGGGGCCCTACATTTCACTGTATTACGGACAACATTTAAAGAGGAAATCAAGATACAGCTTACATGTAGGTTGGCAGGAACCTCGTCTCATGTGGCAGCTTCATCAGGCACTTTCATAGTCTAAATAGACCGAACTATGGTGCGGCAAAAGGCCAATTATACACAAAGGTACTTCAATAATACATCGCGGCCGTTGAATTGGGTCCGCTGGCTTAAAGTGAGCCGCTGGCGTGTCCGTTCGCCAAGGCGCTCGGATTTCTTCTGTGGGCGAGCAACGGATTGCCGGCCGCCGCGTCGCCGGGCAAGCGGGGCGGTGAGGAGAGGCAGACAGGATATGGGGGGGAGAGGGGGCGGCCAGCTGTGGGCTAGCTGCTCGCGTTCTCGAAACTACTTGCTTCAAGGGCGTATCGTAACACTTCCCCCCGCGCTCGGAAAAAAAGCGACGTGGCAATGGAGCTGTAGGAAAAAAAAATCCTCTTAAACTTCCATAGGGGTTTTTGAGAGATTCGTTGCTTGAGAGATGCCTAGCTAGAACATGCAATTTATGTTATAGTTTAGGTTACAATGTTTGTAGGGAATGGGTGAGGGGTACATACAATGTTTTGGAGAGGAACAGTTTTGGTGAAAGTACATGGTGTGAAACAACATACAAGATTATGCAATTGAAAGATGACAATACATGGTTATGCAATTGAACAAAATAACAATACATGGTTATGCAATTGAAAAATAACAATACATGGTTATGCAATTGAAAAATAACAATACATGGTTATGCAATTGAAAAATAACAATTCATATTTGTACAATTGAAGAACAAAAAAAACAACAAGAACAAAAATGCCTGTGTGATTCTAAGGTTTCATTGGTCTGGGAGCTAAGTTTGCGAAGCGTGGATTTGTTTGGTTTCGGAGAATTTCGAAGAGGAGGACGTGGTTTCACAGATTCTTAGGATTACATTATCACTGTAATCAGACCCCTTTGAGATAACACTCAGAAGTACACTTGGGCCTTAGAAAACACTTGGTTTTGTCGAAGACGTCGAAGTTCATGAAGTGGAGACTGTGGTTGCTGTGCCGCGACTATGGTTACAGAGGTCATTGAAGAGGAGAATCCAGTGTCTGCAGACATGCCAGTACGAATCCTAAGTGTTATTAAGGTAAACACGGATCGTATATAATGGTTATTGAAGCATAATGTAGCTCAACATAACTTGTATTGGTACGCATTCAGCGAATACTGGAGGTCAAGGTAATGATGGTTTACACATGACGATATATGCGTCACTGCATGACAGCGCAAGAGACGACATGGTTGGCATTGATAGCAAGAGTAAGAACAAACCTAGGAGCTAGCGTGCCCAAAAGGTGGTTCAGAGTGTCATAATGTATAGTGGGACAACTCAACTTGCTGTGGCACGACAAAACAACATACATATGGGTGGTATGGTCTGTGCTTTCAGGAACAAATGCGTAGAAAAATGGCAGCAGGAGGGACCTAGTAACCACAGCGCGTGCTGTCAGGAAGTGGAGCTCAGCTTGGCTGTTGGTGATGACATCCGCCTGGGCTTCTTTTTAATCCGGGAGAAATTATTATTAGAGCAAAAATTCTTGAAGTTTACCTGCCTAGGGACCAATGAAGAAAAGGTTTGGAGAGAAAAAAAATGTGTCCAGATTATGAAATAAACGAAGTTTTAACCACCGACCCAGAGAGTGACGAAGAGAGAGTTTTCTAACTACATTGTGATTACGTGAACATTTTCCTTTACCAGGATGACTTGGCGTTTGCCGAGTGACAATATGTCTTGGTTAAAAAAACAACCGGCCTTCCATGGCCTATGTTAACATAAAGGTGGTAACATTTTTTGTAGAATTTCAAAAAACAAGACAAAGAAGTCGTGAATGAGTCACGGTAAAGCAGAGAAACCAATTCATGAATAAAGGTTGTCAAAAAGGAGACAGACGGTACGCCACGTGCATATCGTACATATCCAACATTCATGAATGTGTTTCGTAAAATTGAGAAAAAGAACAAAAGGTGAGACATATGCAGAGAGTGAGGGAGAAAGCCTGCTGATAATTGGTTAATTTACCAATTCGCACTCCCAGTGAGGGCGAATTATGGTTAACAACAGATTTTCCTCTTCATAACATATACCTGAGAACATGATGGTGAGGAGAAAGGAAAGGAAAAGGAAAGGAGTTGAGTGACGAAACTTGCTAGAGACTGGACTAATTTCCACTTCAAACTCCATGTGAGAATGAAACATGATCAACCAGCAGATTTCCTGACTCTTTACAATTGTTAAAAGGATGAGGAGAAATTTGAATACACATTAACAAAAAGACTAATCTTTTGCGTGTATTGGGCAAAAGATTAGGGGTCATCTTAAAAACTCCTGCGTGATTGTGAGAAAAGACAGACCCTTGCTCCAATTTCACAAACCTGGGGGTTTTCTTATCCGTTCCCCAGACAACGAGTTGGGTGGTTTTGTGCTCAATCGATTAACTCCCACAGCACTATGCCCCATAGTTAGCAGTGAAGCTACAAACTAGTCCTTTTGGGATAGTAGATACTCCTGGGCTTCTTTCCTTTTTGCAAAGAAGTAAAAAAAACAGGAGGTCCACGGGCATTGGCGTTGAATGACAACAAAGGGTTGTGGACTACATTTCGTAGATCGCACACAAAAGGTTTGATATTATTTCGTTCGCACGACTCATGGTAAGTGTTTTAACGTCTCCACGTATAGTGTACAAAACATGTAAGTACATACAAGATAAAACTCAATTATAGACAGAAGTCAAGAGTTTATACAATGCCTCTTAAAGAAGATGGCAAGGCCGATATTATGTCGTTCGCACGAATCACGGTAAGTATTGTTATTACGTCTCCACGTCTCGTGTACAAGGGTTGTACACAATTATACATACAAGTGGTACTCATGACAAATTAATGACACACGACCAAAATACAAAAGCGGTACTCATGACAAATGAATGACACACGACCAAAATACAAAAGCGGTACTCATGACAAATGAATGACACACGACCAAAATACAAAAGCGGTACTCATGACAAATGAATGACACACGACCAAAATACAAAAGCGGTACTCATGACAAATGAATGACACACGACCAAAATACCAAAGCGGTACTCATGACAAATGAATGTCACACGACCAAAATAGATTGTACAGAAAGGGTGGTACTCATGACAAATATGTCACACGACCAACTCAATAACATTTAGCTATGAGCAAAAGTGATTATGACGAACTTCTCGTATCGTGGCAGGTATTTTAAGGATCCCTCCTATAACGGTGGATGTTCTAAGGATCTCTCCTATGACGGTGGATGTTCTAAGGATCTCTCCTATGATGTAACAGGGTTACGTTTAAATACAACACAATAAACGTTAATGATGCTTGATTTTAACACATTTTATAAAGATTCGTTAGATTAACTAACTCCGTAGCCCAAGAGCGTACGATAGAGAAGATAGACAATTTGATGCTACTTCATGTGTTACAAAATACAAGGGTGATGGCAGAGTATAATTCTACTTACACCAAGTATTTAAAACAAAGACAGACCTATAATGGTTTTACATACTGTCTGTTGTGGCAACCTGCAGTGAGGAAGACCAAAGAAAAGGGACCAATTACGGTTTTACATACCCTTTGTGTAGTTACAAACATACCAGGTTATGTGCAATTTGGGTTGCAAATACTTGGTTAAATGGACACCTAAAAGTTGTGAATTCCAAAATCAGGATGACCATAAGGTTTTATTAACCTGTCTCGTAGGGTTGAAACGTGTCATATAAGACATACGTAACGTACAAGCAAAAAAAACAAAATAACAAAAAAAGGCAGTGGCTTTGTTATAACAACCAAAGACCGGATGATTCGGTTTTACGTACTTTAGTTGAAACGAGCCAAATTGATTTATATACAGGGTTATAAAGACCAATCATTGGTTTTATAAACACAAGTTCCAAAATGGACGTGTCGATATCCAATTTGGGTACAAGAGCATGAATTTGGGTAGGACGCCATCAATTTTTAATTTAAGAGGAAAAAATTGAAAAAAACTTATATACACGAGGGGCGACTATGTAAGTAACCACTGTTTGATTTTCATGCTAGAGATACCTCGGAAGGTTTTACAACTCATGATGAACAGAATAAAAGGAAAAAATTGTAAAAAAAATTAACTGGTTCTGAGTCGGAATTTAACACTTTGGAATTTACAAAACCCGACTTCTAGAACGACACGCCGATGGGCAATTGTCAACTACTTTACATGAACAAAATAAATAGGTGAGAAAGTTCCTTTCCACACGACAAAAATGCAACAAAAAATAGGAGAAAAATTACAAAATTACATGACAAGGCAGGGTATGACGTGGCATGAACATTGCGTAGTGTACGTGTTGAGACAATAAATGGGCTCGCGACTTCCCAAACATTGAAACTCGAAATGTGTCTCCGTTCCAAAGTGATCAGTTTTAGAACAGGTGGAAAAAAATAAAAGAAAAAAATTGTCGTGAGGGCAAGAAAAAACAGTGCAAAAACAACATTTGAAAGTAATTTCAAGGAGAGTACGCATCAATTTACAAAATAATTTACAACTTGTTTCATTTATGAAACGATGGGCATGTGATTGACACAATACACGCCTGACGTAGTAAGACTCTGTAAGCTTACAAAAAAATGTGATACATACTGGATCATTTTACGTTTGCTGAGATAGTGGGGGCAGTTTTACTTGACTCCTCACTTCCAGACTTTACAATGTCCTTGATGTGGTAATTACCAATGTGCTTTCCAGATGAGTCAGACAAGGAGTACACTAGGTCTGATATTTTCCTTAGGACTTTGGCCTTCACGAAACGTGGTGCCAGCTTAGCAGAGAAATACATGGCTCCTTGGGAAAGTGTGTTGTTCTTTCTCCAAACTATGTCTCCTGTATTGAAGGTGACATGTTTTCTACGTAAGTTATATCTGTCCGCACTCTTTTGGTGAGCCAGGAGCAAAGCATCAGTGACTTCACTGTAAATGGCCGACAGTTCTTCCAAGCGATGGGCATAATCTGCGGTAGGGTTGCTTGTGGTGGCAGATGACGTAGGAAAGTTTGTGTCCCTATGTAGAGAACCATGGACGACTTGTTCCATACCGTGTTTTAAGAAGAAAGGTGTGTAACCAGTGGCCAGATTAACAGTGTTGTTCATAGCGGCCTGAATTTTATCTAGGTTTTTACACCAAGTGCGTTGATCTTTATCAACTAGAATAGCTAGAGCTGTGTTGATTGTTTGGTTGTAACGTTCGACAGTGTTGTTTTGGGGAGTGTACAAGGTGTTATAATAAATGTCCTTGATTCCGTATTTGGCAAGAAATTCTTTGAATTCTTGGGCAATAAACTGTTTTCCGTTATCAACAATTACGGTTCTGGGTGTTCCGTAAGGTATAAAAATGTGTTTTTCCAGAAGTTTGATGATGGCGGACGCATTGGCTCTTTTTAAAGGGAAGATCCAACAGAATTTGGTGAAAACATCCACTACACTAAGTATGTGCATGTGTCCGGCATAACTTCGAGGAAAAGGTCCGACGAGGTCCATTGACAATGACTGTAGGGGTCTGTCGGCACGTTTGGGGTTACCCATTAGGCCGGCAGGTGCTGCCGTGCTATGTTTATAAGCTTTACAAGTTTCACATTTAGAGATGTAATTGCGAATTTGTTTGAAAAGACCAGGCCAGTAATACTTCAAGGAAATCTTTTTATACGTCTTGAAAGTTCCTGGGTGTATAGAGTCGGGAGCACTGTGATTGTCAATTATTATTTGTTCTCTTCCTTCGAGGGGAATGACAAGTTTCCAAGAGTAATCTTCGAGGATGGATAGTGGTGCCTTGCAATTACGGTATAGTTGTCCTTCTTTTATGATAAAATTAGGAAACTTTTGTTGATTATTTTTACAACCTTCGAAGATTTTCAAGTACCATTCATCTTTTGTGGATGGAGGGGGGGCAATTGTGTCAACATTTAATGAAGCCAATTCAATTCTTGAAAGAGCGTCAGGAACAATATTGTCCGCGCCTTTACGGTGTACAACATCAAAATTGAATTGAGACAAACGGGAGGCCCAACGAGCGAGTCTACCGGAGGGATTACTTAAAGAGATCAACCATTTCAAACTACTATGGTCTGTGACTACAGTAAATTTGCTACCGTCTATGTAACCGCGGAAATGGTGAACAGAATCCAATACAGCCAGTAACTCCTTTTCGGTAATTCCGTAGTTTTTCTCGTGTTTATTTAATGTACGGGAAAAATACGCTACAGGGTGTTCGCCATCTGGGAATTCTTGAGTTAGGACTCCACCGATTCCTACGTTGGAGGCATCCGTGTGGAGGGTAAAAGAGAGTGCAAAATCCGGGCAATTCAGAACGGGGGCTTTTTGAAGGGCATTTTTTAAAGTTGTAAACGCTTCTTCAGTTTCAGCAGACCATCGGAAGTTGCTGACACCTTTACGGGTGCCGGTGATTTTATTTAAAGGGGCTGCAATTGTGGAAAAGTCTTTGATGAATCTTCTGTAGTAACCTGCAAGTCCAAGGAAACCTTTGACTTCCTTCGCGTTTTTGGGTCGGGGAAAATTTGCCATGGCTTCCACCTTAGCGGGGTCTGTTCTTAGACCTTTTTCGTCGACAATGAATCCCAAATAACGTAAACGGGACTTACAGAATTCAGACTTCTTCAAGTTGATGGTTAAACCAGCGAACTTGAGTTGTTGAAAAACCTTTTCCAACATTAATAGGTGTTTTTCAAAGGTGTCGCTGACGATGATGAGGTCGTCAAGGTAACAAAACAGGCTGTTATCGACTTCAGGACCGAAGAGTTTGTCCATCAGTCTTTGTAATTCGGCGGGGCTGTTCTTTAGACCAAAGGGTAATCTTTTAAAATGGAACATTCCCCTACCAGGTACAACGAAAGCAGTTTTTTCACACGATTCTGCGTCCAAGGGTATTTGCCAAAAAGCTTTGCTTAGGTCAACAGAAGAGATGAACTTGGCGTTGCGCAGTTGGTCTAAGGTCGCGTGGACGTAAGGTAAGGGGTATGCGTCAGCTTCCGTACAAGAATTTAAACGTCTACTGTCAAGACAGAAACGTGCGGAGCCATCTTTTTTAGAAACCAAAAGAGTTGGGTTGGTCCATGCACTTCTGCTGGGAACCACCACACCCATTTTTAACATTTCATCAAGTTCTTTTTCCAAAAGTTTAAGCTTTTGGGGGGCTAAGTTGTAATAACGTTGCTTTATGGGTGGGCCATTGGTTTTAATGTGGTGTTCTACCAAATTTGTCAAACCCAATCCACATTTTTCGAAAGATATTGATTCGAATTTATTGACCATTTCCTTTAGTTGGAGAGCTTGGTCCGTGCTTAAATTTTCGTGAGGTATTATTGTGCGGATCTCACTAATTTGAGCAGCAGTGGAGGTTTCGCCAAGAGTATTAAATACTTGGGGAGCAACGTTAAAAGCCTTCCAGAAGTCAACGCCAAGGATGAAATTCTGGGATATAGAGGGCACTATTAGAAAATTGATTGTAATTATTTTATTGTTACAATTAATTGGCAGTGCAAGGGTACCGATGACCGGCTGGGAAACATTATCCGCAGTCGTCAGGTGTGTTGTTTGTGGCGAAATTTTAAAATCACTGTTAACAAAAGGCAGGTGAGCATTGTTGCCAAGACAGCTGACAGATGCACCGCTATCAAGTAATCCGGAAAAGGGCACATTGTTAACAGAGAAAAGAGCATAGGGTCTCCCATCTTTAGCTTGTTTGCAACAAACCGAGGAAACATTTAAGGTCTGGTTAAAATACTTAATGTGTGATAACCAATCAGTCCATTCTTTAGACCTTGGTTCAGAATGGGTACCTGAGAGGTTATTATTTAGTTTTTTGGCCTCTTCATGTAGAAATTTGGTGGGGGCTTGGAGAAATCCACCTGAGGTCTGACATCGCTTGGGTTTTGTAACCTTTCTGCATTGTGCCTTGATCTCTTGAAAATGTTGCGCAGTTCGTCGCGTGGAGGAGAGCGGTCCCTAGAGTGGTGTCTCTTGGATGTTCGGGGTTCCTTGGATTCCAGAAGTCTTGCTTGCTTGAAACAAGTAGCGGCCAGGTGGCCTACTTTTTTGCAAAAGGAGCACACTTTTTTGTTGTCGAATTCTGGCTTTAAACCAGACGAACGGCTTGGCACAACCACATTATTCGACACATTCTTTATGTTTTTCCTATCCTGGTACGATTCCAGGAGGAGGCAGACTTCGTTTAGCTGGGCCAGGGATGCAATTTTCTGTGAGGTGATGATGTTCTCGTATTTGCTTAAAAGGCCATCAGTTATGACTGGTAATAGTTCAGCTTCCGGAACAGGATGTGAAAGCTTGATGTTGATGGACTCAGCCCTTTCTATGAATGTAGCCACAGGTTCATCTACTAGTTGTTTAATAGATAGTAGAGATAGTTTGATCCGGTGCTGGGCCTCCTTTTTTCCAAAGCTAGAGATTAGGGCAGCTCTGAGTTTACTCCAATCTTTGCATTTAGTCTTTTGGATGCGGTGCCACGGAATTAATTCTGGGGAGATGAGTTCTATAAAGTTTCTCCGTAGAATCTCGAATGGGATATTTTTGATTGTAGCCGTTTCTTCAATACGGTCAATGAAATCCAGCACATCGGAGACGCCATTATATTTGACTTTCCAAGAGGATAAATCGTAAGTTTTATCTTGTGTCAAGATGGGTGCGACGTCCTGTTTTATCATTACATGCGGCGTAGGTTCTTTGTCAAGATTATCCAAAACTTGCGTAGCCGAACATGAATTATTTTCGTTGGAGGGGGCGAGGTTTATTCTCCTAATGTACTTTTTGTTGAATAAAAGTGCATATGCCTTCAATGTAGATTTAGATTTGCTTGATGGCGAGAGTCCTCTATCCCTTAAAGCAGCTTGTAAGTGGGCTTTGGATAAACTATGCACATTGGGAATGGTACCCAAGTTGGATGGTGTAATAGCTTGCTTGTCCTTCATTGCGAGTTTCCTGGGTGGTTAGGAAAAGAAAAAAAATTGGCCAGGGGTTTCCTTTAGAAAGCGCAAAAATTAATTTTTTGTGAGGCACTTTTCACTTGGTGATCACTGTTGGCACTTCCAAATGTGTTTTGTATACATGACACCAGAATTCTTGTCAAAGAGGGGCAGACGAGAAAAAATTTTGCGTGGAAAGACCTTAGTGGTAAAGGTTTTTGTATTTTACTGACCACTTTTGAGAAAACTGTGAAATTCACAAGTATTTATTTATTTTAGAAAAATTTTTCCAGGACTGACCTTTAGAAAACAGGTCTTTTATTTTCACAAAAACACTTTACACTGAGAAAGGCACTAAAGTTCACAAAAGGCACATTTCTGGCAAATAAAGGACAAACTTCCGAATGAAAATGACTGAATATGGGGTTTATTGCATCCAACCATATTAAAATTATTTTATTTATTCATGGGATCAGTCATTGGTTTCATTATTAATCCACTTTTCACTTATGTAAGGAAAAAAACACAATTCACTTTCACTTATGCTGAAAAAAAACAGTACCTATAATGTACAATGGGGAAAGAAAGTCATTATTTTGTCCATTTGGAGAAACATTAAATTGTACTAATTTGACAGACACAAGTGGGCCGATTGGTATATTGTGCAGAAATAATAAAAAATACGTAAGTCCGAAATTTTCATTAAGGAATTCGCAAAATAACTGGGGTTCCAGAATCAAATTCATAATGATGATTTCCGTTGGTAACCCAGTTCAGTCATAAAAAACGGTTTGGATTTAAAACGCAGCCTAGCAACAGTCGGTTAGGATTCCGGCGGGAACAAGGCATTTGCGCGCAATCCGGACTATCGCTTGGAACAAAAGCCGTTGGATTTTGGGCGGGAATAACTGTTGCTAACGCGCCCGCCGCTTGGAGACGCGTGCGCAATCAGATTCGGGTACTCAAAATGGCCGTTGTTTCAACTTGCGGTGCAATTTATAATTCCAGTCAGATCCGTTATGGATCTAATTTACATATTGGTTTCTGTGGTTTTTTCACAGGATTCACTGTAGAATAACAAGGCATAATTAATGTTTTACAAAACAGTTGTTATGCGGGGAGGATTTCGACAAACAAGGGTCCCGCAAAGCGACCGGGTTAGAGAAAAAAAAATTCCAGCCCCACGATCGGGCGACAATTGTTAGGGTACCCCGATGCCGGCTTCTATACCAGCAGCAGCACACCAACACGTCCCTGGCTAGCTCTCAGCGGGACATGGGTACTCTCTATTCAGGGGAGTGGGCAGCTCAAAGCTAGGGAACTTCTCTCCATCCTTCGGTGACCCACGGGATCCTCACCGGCCAACAATCCTCCCGCCGTAGCAGAATAATAACAATGTTAAATCATTTAGACATGTATTGTAAGCTCAAACACATACATAGGTTTCTACAGTACAATTCAATTACAAGAAATGCAATTTACACAAACCTAGCTAAAGTGTTTAACTTTCTCTGACTGACTCTCAAAACGAAACTCTCCGGGTCGTGATTTCCACGGGGCCCTACATTTCACTGTATTACGGACAACATTTAAAGAGGAAATCAAGATACAGCTTACATGTAGGTTGGCAGGAACCTCGTCTCATGTGGCAGCTTCATCAGGCACTTTCATAGTCTAAATAGACCAAACTATGGTGCGGCAAAAGGCCAATTATACACAAAGGTACTTCAATAATACATCGCGGCCGTTGAATTGGGTCCGCTGGCTTAAAGTGAGCCGCTGGCGTGTCCGTTCGCCAAGGCGCTCGGATTTCTTCTGTGGGCGAGCAACGGATTGCCGGCCGCCGCGTCGCCGGGCAAGCGGGGCGGTGAGGAGAGGCAGACAGGATATGGGGGGGAGAGGGGGCGGCCAGCTGTGGGCTAGCTGCTCGCGTTCTCGAAACTACTTGCTTCAAGGGCGTATCGTAACAGTGTACACTATACCAAGCAAAATTAAGTTTAATAGAACAACGTTTATAGATTTTTTTTCAGTCATTCGATTTTATTAAGGTGGGTTCAAGAAGGTTAAACCATTATATATATTATTTTTTCAAAAAATACAAATCAAATACAAGTGAAAATTCAAATTGTAATATTTAAGAGCGTATAACGAGAGAACACCAGAAATATGTCATTTTTAAATCAGTGTTTAGACGTATTGACTCTTTTCCACAAAAAAATTATAAATTGGTTTCGAAAGATTGTTCTTTTATCTAGTAAATTTTCAGAAAAAATGTAAATTTTTAGTATAATAAACTTATACAGTAGGTCGTTGGCGGATTTGTCAAATTTTCAAAAAAGTATATTTATTATACAACACCCATTTCAAATCATATAATCATGCAGTAATTTAAATCAATACATTATCTGGTAAACGTATATGTATAACAGAATTTTAATTTTAGTTTAAATAAAATCATAAAAAAATATATAAGTACGTGTGTTTCTTGAAGAAAATTAGTCCGTTTGTGTATTTATTTGCGCACTTACAGACTATTTAAAAAAAATACATTCCTGTTTTGCTGAGACATTATTGAAAAATGATAAATACTTTTAATAATTTTAATAGTTTTATCAACACGCTTTTCAGAATTTTTGGACGTAGGTATAAATTAAAGCAAATTTGGAATGAAATAAAATCGATATTGAGATATAATTTAAAAAAACTGGTACGGAGAGTAATTAATCTTTCTCATTGGAACCGCCCTGTACGATCGTAAGAACCTCTTTCGACGAAATGTTGATTTTCGGCCGCCGGATGGTTATACGCTCTTAATTAACGAAGATAGTATTTGACAATTAAAATATTTAATTAATGAAAACAATATTTACAAAATCTAAAGTTTGAAACTGAAAAATCAGAAAAAGATAAGATCTAGGAATCGAAAAATACACAATCTGGCAGCATTTAGTTCTAGATGAATTTTGCAATCATACATAAAATGTAGCAGGCAATCAAAATATGCGTTAAGAAATTGAAGAAAGTGTTGATAGGTCTCAGTCAAAGATCTAGGATTATAATGACTCTGTATGTCTAATGTCTACCTTCAGCATATCTCGGAAGCGAGACCATGTGACCCGAAAATCCCATAGACTACTAAAGCAAGGTGAGAACTACTAATCGAATCGAATGGTATTAATACGTCAGCGACTGCTTAGTTGAATTTCAGAACCCGGCTTCGAGTGCATATCTAGGAAATGCATATGCATATTTACGTGAAATTTCAAACCAAGTCACCGTTTATATTCGGTTTCGAATAAAAAAAAATCGTTAAAAGATGTCGCCACTTCCGTTAGCAGGACGCTTGGGGACGTACCCCCCTTATAACTGCTACAAATTTGAGAATTTGTATTATTTCTTCGGATGAATGAAAAGATTGACAGTAGTACTTAGTTGTAACACGCGGCTAAATATTACATATGACGTCATTGCCTGTCCCGGTGACTAGCTATCACTGGATGACAGTGGATCCGAGGAATGGGCTATTTTTGGAACCAGTTCTTATTGGATTTATAAAATGGTCACAAACACTAACTGGGCGAAGCCGAACCAAAATCTGCCCGCAGGGCCTAGCAATAAAAAACCTTTGGAGCGGGTTTTTAACTGCTAGTCATATACTAATACATGTTCTTCCCTTTGCTGCGTCCTTTGGACAATCTAAAGTTTGAGTGTAGGTAGATAGTTCTGTTCTTTACCGAGTTGGCCGACCGAACCCGGACTTATTTCAATTGCCCAGAATAAGACACCACCATAAATACTGCCGAAACGTCCAACTTGCGAAATCCCTAAATCCGCGGGATTCGGAATGCCCTGGAGATCGCCACATGTTAACGAATAAATTCAAAAAATTTCGAACTGATTATTGTAAACAGTACTACTTGTAAATTATTTTAAGAGACCCTTTATTGTGTAGATGTATTGGATTAAAAAACCAAATTTTTTCAATGCTTGACGTATGAAAGCAAATTCAAATTAAAAAACTTAATTTTTTTAATTAACTCCACACAGGAGGCCCTAAAGAAATTAATTTCACTAAAAGTATGTGTCATCTTTGGGGTGCTGCTTTTATGGAAATGAAGGAGAGGTTCTGGAAAGTAAAATAGTGTCATTTTTTTGTTTATTTTTTTATTTATTTATCAATGTAACTTAATTACATTGAAGTCCTTTTAAACTGTGAGATATTCGTTTTTGAAGGGGTTCTTGTTAAAAACCTACTTACGATTTTTAAAAATAAAGGATATCCTAAAGAATTGTTACATATTTTAAAGCATTATTATTTCGAATCATATACATAAGATATTTACAGCAAATGTAGATAATAAAAACGAAAACAACAAAAAATAACATAAAATCAAAAAGTATAAAGCACATAGGAAATAAATAAAAGTGTCTCTCTCAACCGATCCCTCCGGATCCGGCTCACTTTCAGATGGTGGGCAGAGGCATCTGCCGCCAAGACCTGCACAAACCTGACTCCACGAACCCGGAAACATACGTTCGTCACTCCTGATTGATTCATACGTTCGTTACTCCTGGACACACTGATCTCCACAATCCTACCCATCTCTAATATCCATTTCCGTCCCAGAACTTCCTCTCATTCCTTTCCTAAAAAGACGCTGCATACAGCATCCCCAAAGATGACATAGTCCTTGGGGGGAATTATTTTCCCCAGGGCTTCCTGTGTGGAGCTTAATGTAAAAAAAGCGTAGCATGAAAACTGAATAAATAATCTGCCGTATAATAAAAAAATTATACATACAAGCTTTTCCATTAATGGTAAACTCTTTATTAACTTCTCTGTTACCTGAAAATTAATACCTATAACCTGCGATAATTTAGATGTTTTATCGGCCACACGGACAGTGGGAGATTACGACCATTTTTACGACAAAAGTTATTTAAATATAAGAGATGTGCTATCTGCAGTTTTGCAGTTTTTATTGGGTGGGACGTGTTTCCTGGCGTCGTCGATATTTTTAACCAATACAACTGCACACAACATCAAAAAATCAACTAAATAAATTAATTATTTTCGCATTCAAACTATATTGTTAACCAAAACTATTGCACACTTTCAAAAAATCAAATAAATTTCGTATTTAAACTAAGACCATTAGATCGTTATACGCCGAAAGTCAGGCGGCCATTATAGCATATCTCCTTATATTTAAATATCTTTGGTTACGACCATATTTGTCCATTTTTTTTCCGTGATCCCCTGCTAAGTCCTGATTTAATGAAGTGAAATAAGCAGAATTGAATTTACCAAAAGTTTAATCTTTCGGCATAAGTTCTCTACTACTACAGTCTACTTCTACTAGTCCACTCTATTGAATATTCATTCATTTCTTCATTTCCATGTTATTGGACAGTCCATCGCATCTATGGGCTTTCTCTGTCCTTCACTACGCTAAGCTTCCCCTTATGATAGCTGTAAACCGTGGTAGATGCTATAATTTGGGAGGCGGGAATGAGTACCGCCGCCCGGGAACCGTTAATGGATAACCAACCCCTCTGCCGTAGGTCACCCCAAGTGGTTCGCTACATTGGGGTGAGGTTTGTCTAGGTCTTGGAGGCGGATGACCAGGACATACTAAACCCCAGATTCCTACCCATCCCTTAAACCCTTTTCCTTCCCAGAACTCTCCTCCCTTTACTTTCTTTTAAAAAAATCCTCCACACAGCATCCCCAAAGATGACATAGGCCCAGAGGAAAATTATTTTCCCCAGGGCCTCCTGTGTGGCGCTCATGTAAAAAAAAAGAATAAGGATGGGCTGTTTCACAGAATTTAAAAAATTCATCTAATTTCAAAGTTATTTTTCAAATTCTGTGCAAGTTCTCTTTTGATTTCAGTTCTGTGAATCCACTGGCCAATAATGATATAATAACATTACCGGAAAAGATTCTTTACAGAAATTGAAAATGAAGTATGAAATTTGATGTATTGTTTAATTTCTGTGATACAACCTGCCCTTATTATTTTATGTTTATTTATTTGAGACACAAACATGATATTTACAGAACTTTCATTGTGGGTATATAAAATAAATTAAAATACAAATGTAAATATCCCTAGACTAATGTGTCTGCAGTAATCACATTTGCAAATTCACAGAAGCAAACACATCAAAAACAATCCCGGTATTTGTATACATAACTTAATTATATAACAAATATTGACTTGGTTAAAGACTAACTTTCGGAATCAAATATTGAACGGCCTCCGTAGTCGAGGTTTTTTTATTATTTTTAAATTAACTCCACACTGAAAAAAATTATTCCCCTCGGGGCCTTTATCGTTTTTGGAGATGCTGCGTGGAGGGCCTTTTCGGGAAAGAAAGAAGAGGAATTTTTGGGTAGGAAAAAGGTATGACGGGTGGGTAGGAATCTGGGGGTCAGTGTGTCCAGGAGTGACGGGCGCATGAATCCGTTCCTGTTTGTGTGATGTTTCTGGAAAGTCCTGCTGGAAGCGTCAAAAGTCTACATAATCGGGTCTCTCCCGAACCGGCCTACAACGCATGCAGTTGGTGGTCAGATGCATCCACCGCCAAGACCCGTACAAACCTCACCCCATGAATCTGGGCACCCTACCTAAGTCACCAAACGCAGCGAATCACTAGTTGTGACCTGTAGCAGAAATGTTGGTCATTAACCATTAACAAGCCAGCGGCCGAAAATTCATATTTCGTCGAAAGATGTTCTTACGATCGTACAGGGCGGTTCCAATGAGAAAGATTAATTATTCTCCCTACCAGCTTTTTTAAATAATAACTCAATACCCATTTTACTTCATTCAAAATTTGCTTTAATTTATACTAACATTCAAAAAATTTTAAAGGCGTGATGATAAAACTATAAAAATTATGTATTTTTCGTAATTATTTTTTTATCATAAGTATTTATAATTTTTCAATAATGTCTAAGCAAAATGAGAATGTAAAAAAAAAATAGTTTGTAAGACCGTAAATAAATAGACAAACTGAAGTGTTTTCGTCACAAAACACGTGTGCGTATCTTTTTTTTAATGATTTTATTTAAACTAAAATAAAAATTCTGAAACATAGTTTTCCCAGATTATTTATTTTAATGTATGATTAAATATTTGAAATGTATGTTGTATAAAACAAAATTTTGTTTGAAAATTTAACAAATCTGTCAATGACCTACGGTAAAACCTTATTGTACTAAAAAGAAACATATTTTCTCAAAATTTAAAACGTAGCTTTACTAGATAAAAATATAGTCTGTCCAAATCGATTTATAATTTTTTGTGGAAAATAGTCAATACGTTTAAAATTTGATATAAAAATGACATATTTCCGGTTTTGTCTGGTTACGTTTACGTTTTGCTTATGCGCAATAGATTCCTCGATTTGATCTTTAGAAATCTTGCGTACCATATCCATAATAATAAAACTAGGCAGTGTAAGGGCTTTAGAAGTAATATCAAAAGCTGTAAAATAGATAGAGGTAATTGAATTACATCATTAAATTCATTGGACAGGAAGAAATGTGATGACTTCAGCCTGATATCGCATTAACAAGATAGCTTTAATTGAAAAAACTGGACATTTGGAAGATATTCAGAAGATAAACATTTTAGGGTCTGTTTTTTAAATAGGACGGAAAATTTTACGTTTGATTTTGCGCGACATTTTTTTTATATGTTCCAACCGCTGCCGTCTGAAGCCAGTGAGACTATTACATCCCCAATTGGGGTATGCTGTGAGGCTGAAGGTAGTAGGGTGGGGAAGGAGATAGGGCAGAGGAAGGTGGGGAAGTACCTGGCTATTCAGATCTAGTCACCAAACATGGCTAATGCCATTTCAAGCAACGTTTCAATTCTGAATGGTGGTCTTACACCTGGGCGATAATAAGAGTATCTTCGACTTTGGAACGTGCCGGAAATATTCTATATATAATTTTAAATGAATAAAGGAAATAACCCAAAATTTATTTGCCACGCCGGGATTCGATCCCGCCACCATCGGTGTGCGAGTCAAGAGCCTCACCGCTGGATTAGGCCGGCCGTCAATTAATACTAGACATCTTTTTATCGGGGCCTATGGGATTATGGTCTCTCCATGTTGTGAAACAGTACCAGATGAGAACTCGAGGAACCCTAGTACGGTCACTTCTCATCGTTCCTAGCATGATTGCAGGTCGCCCACGAATAAGTAACAGACCACAATGACTAAGTTTTCTTAATATATTCAATGTCATCCGTTGTTTATACGTTAGCGATTTACAGTAGTTATCCTAGGGTCCTTCGGTGAAGTTACCGAAAGTTATCGATACAATCCTTATGAACTTGGTAGGGGCCAAAAGGATGAATTTGTATTTTTTACGATATATTTTGTGTTAAGACACAATTTAGACCAAAAGTTCTCAACGTGGGCAATAACGCCCCTCGGGGGCGTTTCAGACCATCAGGGGAGCGGCAAAAGACCAATAGAGAATTTGGGGAGCGTTTCAGACTTTCAGGGGGGTGGTAGGAGACCCAGAGAAACCCATCTCACCCCATCCCATATTTCCCCATCCCATCTTGCCCCATCCCAAAACCCATTATGCCCCCCCCCCCTCGTTGTGGTAAATATAATTGTGACGACAATTACTGTTTTCAGATTCACGTTAGGGGGCGCTAGAAAAAAAAATTTGTCAAAGTGGGCGATGGGCAAAAGAAGGTTGAGAATCTATGATTTAGACAAAAAGGCAATATCCGTCGGATGTTGGAAGGCGTCCGTCGTGCGTTATCGACCGTCAAATTTCTGTGATTTTCTATGGCTTTCAATGGCTTGTCTATGCCTGTTGTATATTGAATGGATTAATTACCTACATAAAAACACAAATTACTATTTATTAGTTATTATAACTACTTATATATAAGTCTAATACTCTTTCGAATTATGTTGATGTTCGAATTGCAATTTTTTCTGCGACTGACATCTCTTAACGTGGATTACGCAGCAGACACGTCATCATATCTGGCGTTAACGTAAGTACTTTTAAGAGTTGCTGTCTTAACACGGGCGCAGTATTTAGCTCATTAGCGTGATACGGAATACTTCATTTAACCACTGGAGCGACTTCGCAATTTTTCTCCGATTGCTAAAGATTTTTTTGGTAATCATTTTGAATATTTTCTGCCCATATAAAAAAAATCGTACCTCCGAATTTTAATATGAAGGCAAAAAAACTGATTATAGTTCTAAATAGCCAATGAATTCACATATCTTTTGTCGATTATCACATATTTGTAGGATTTATAAAAAAAATATTATAAAATCCTTAAATTCTACGTAATTTCTTACAAATAAGGGAAAATTTGCCAAAATTGGCAGCAAAGCAATCCGAGGTATTTTAAATAGTGCCATATTATGGCTAAAAGCGTTCCAGTGGTTATGAGAAATGTCAACATGCGTCGTATACGGCCGATTTAACACGCGTTAGGCTATCGCAAAAGCTACAGATTGTTATCGTTGATTGGAAATGTAAAGGAATATGGAGATTGGATTTGAAAATATAAAATACTGCGGATTTTACTTAAAATTGTCTAATTGTCACAACGTCCAAAAGCTTGGAAGTTTTTAATCGATATAGGCACTTGTTCAATAGAATAAGGTTATAATAAAAAATAATTTCGAGTGGGTTCTTATAAACGTTTTCTGGTGATATAAACAATTGGAAATAAGTTGGGACGATTCTGGCCGTGGAACCAATGGGACATCCGCCTCAGTTCACTCCAGTTAACTCCTCTGAAACCTACACGCAGGCCAGGGGTGGTCAATTATAGGGCAAGTTCAAAACGGTTGTAAATTGATGCGAATGAATCAATTAAATAAAGATAAAAAAGATTTTTAGTTAAACGAAAAAAGTTTATTAAACCTATATTACAAACGGTTCAGTTTCAACTCAGAAATAGTTCATTCTTGGTTTCATTCTGACATTCTGTAACGTTATTATCAATAATAATCTTTTACCCTATCTTAAAAAACTGATTGCAATCCTTAGAGCACAGGCGTCAGTGCTTTTTTTTACATGAGCCCCACAAAAGAGACATCACTATGTCATCTTTGGGGATGCTGTATGAAGGGTATTTTTAGGAAAGGAATGAGTGAGAGTTCTAGGAAGGAAAAGGGTACTAAGAGTGGTAGGAATCTGGGGGTCAGTAATTCCCGGAGTGACGGACGTATGATTCCACCCCTCCCACTGCGGTGCAAGGCGATGTTCCGAGAGAGTACGGCTGGAGAAGTCAAAGGGACTCCCTCAATCATTCTTTCTCCATTTGGCTTGCTGGTCTATTGTTCACACAACTACTGTTATTTTCCTTTATTATTTATTTACATTTTTTAACATTTTTTACATAAAGTCCAGTTAAACTGATTGATTCTTTTAACATTAACTTTTTTTTAAACATTATTATATAATATAAACACTTAAATTAACATTTTTTCTTGTACTTATTGATGTAATATAGCATTTTTGTTTATATTACCCACACACAGGCAATGCCTTAGTGGGTTCCCATTACCAACTTTTTTCTGTTATGTATTTACTTATTGCTAATTTTACATTACTTGTATCTTATGTTTACATCTTACGGTATTTAGAAAATATGTCAAATTACTTTTGAAATGTATATATTTAGATATAACGGGAAAAATAAAGATAAAAAAACACATATTTTTGGAGAAAATATTGTTAATAAACAGAGAAAATGAAAGAAAGAAACAAAATAACAATGGAAAAGCATTAAAACGAAAAGCGGAAAAACAGAGATTAGTACAAAAAAGTTCTTTTACTTAATATTTTTTTTAGCGTACATTTCCTTCTGAAACTCAATTCCCAGCTTTTTATTGAACTGGGTAACACATTGTAAATAATTGGAACAAGATATTCTATAGTACTTTGACCGTATTTATTTAGATATCTGGAAATTACAAGTCCATCGTTTGCAGCTAGTCTTGCATTATAAACACTAGTTTATTATATTCAGATTGAGATGTATGCTGACTCTCAATTTTAAGCCACAGCAGCACGAACAGATAATAAATTAACAGATTTGTTAGTAATGTTTTTGATACATCGTGTCTTTGTTGTACATTTTGCACTGAAATAAGATTTGTGTTGGTTGAATGTCCCCATGTGGTTATTCCATATCTTATTAGGGATTCTGCCAATGACTATTTGGTGGAAGTTAGTTAATTATAAATTTAACAAGTAGGAAAGAAAATTTAATACCCCTGCCATACCCTGCCAATGTTCATCCAGTGTTCATTCAAAATGGCAATTTAACTGCTGGGTCGGATTTAATTTGACCGTGCTCCCGAGGGGTTAGTTTAGGCGGCTCAAATGGCGAAATGGAGAGGTCTGTACCGCCTGCGCCTGTCGCCTGCTATTACTAGATACTATTGCTAGTATTGCCAGTATATCCTCTGCTGGCCGCTACCGAATATAATGGACAACTGGAAAAACGGATCGAAATCATTGGCAGAATTTTTAGTTTTATTTCTATGTGGATATTTTTCAGGGAAAACGTTTGGGGTTTCGTTACGAGCAATCAAAACGAAGCAGACGATAACTGAATATGATTTTGAAGGAATGTATTTATAACTCCTAAAACGAGATGTTCCAGCAGCAGTAGTCAATATGCTGGCTATTTGGCACGGACAACAGGAAAATCACATTCAATGGGCAGGAGCTTCTTCAAGACCTTTATTCCTTTAAAGCGGAGTCAGGCAAGGGGGAAATATGTCTCCAACTCTATTTAATGTGTACATTAACGAACTCTTACAAGAGTTGAACGATACACGAATCGGTTGTCATATCTGCGGACAAGGCAGTTATAACATTAATTACGCGGATGACATGGTGCTGCTTGCACCTTCGATTAAAGCGATGAGACGACTTGTGCAAATATCCGAAGAGTACGCAAACTCTCATAACTTGTTGTACAATTCTAAAAAGTCAGTCATCGTCGCTTTCAAACACAATAAGGAGCCATTAAATATTCCTCCAATATATCTAGAAGGAAACGAACTGCTTGTGGCCGCACAGGTTAAGTATCTGGGACATATCCTAACCGAAGACATGAAGGATGTAGAAGATATGGAACGACAAATAAGAGCAATTAACATAAGGGCCGGAATGCTCTCAAGGCGGTTCTACCACTGTAGCGACGACGTTAGAAAATTACTCTTCAAGACATACTGCACCGCCCTGTACACATCTGAACTGTGGACGCAATACCCAGCAGCGCAATGGGACAAACTGATGGTGTGCTACAACAATGCATACAGGCAACTTATGCAACTATCGAGGTTCTGAAGCGCTTCCACGATGTTCACCGAAGGGAGGGTGCACTCATTCCCAGCCTTACTTCGCCACTGCTAGTCAGTGACGAAGTAAGGCTGCTTCTGGAGCAGGACACGGAAATCAACCAACATCATTGTCGTGGCTGCATCCGAGTGGCTCAGTTTCCCACTAAATGAGAGATGGGTGCAGATGATGAGGCGACCTCCCTGATGGACGATAAAAAAAAAAACAAATATCTCTTTTTTTTTAATTTCTGTTTAATTTTATTTTATTTTTAATTTAATGTTTTTTTTTTGTTATTTATGTTCAAATTTTATTTTCACTTATTGTTTTCATTAGGTACTTACCTAATACGTTACCATAATTTATTTCTTCTACATTTTTATTTCCTCCGTATGTAATATGGCAGAGTGGGATTGCACTACCCTCCCAGCCCTGCTGGAATAAAAACGTAAATAAAAATAAATAAATAAATATATACAAATGTTATGTAGAGAGATTATAATTATATTTATTTATTTATTAAACGCCCTCTTGGGCTTTAAAATTCCATTTTACAAGTTGTTTGCGTCACTAATATTGTAAACAATAAAAAATTAAAAGAATAAAGAACATATGAACATGATGAAAAAAATATAAATATAACACATTTTCTGCTGAATTTTTTCTTTCATTATTTTAAGTAGGTACCTACACAGGTTGCCATGGTTGCGCCTCATGACCTGTCAAGTTTTCGAGTAATTTGCGATATGTCAGAGCAGCAAATGACGGCCGGCGTAGTGCAGCGGTAAGGCGCTTGACTCGCACACCGAAGGTCGCGGGATTGAATCCCGGCGTGGCAAATAAATTTTATTTAATTAATTTGTGTTATATCACAATTTATTCATTTAAAATAATATATAGTATATTTGCGGCACGTTTCAAAGTAAAAGATACTCTCAGTATCGCCCTGGTGTAAGACCACAATTCAGAATTGAAACGTTGCTTGAAATGACATTAGCCGTGTTTGGTGACCAGATCTGAATAGCCAGGTACTTCCCCACTTTCCTCTTCCCTATCTCCTTCCCCTCCCCACTACCCTCAGCCTCACAACATACCCCAATTGGGGATGCCATAGTCTCACTGGCTTCAGACGGGAGCAGTTGGGACTCTTGTGCGGTATTCATATAAAAAAAAATCAAAATACTGATTTTGTTCGGGAAGTCGATAAATTATTATTATATATTAAGGTTGATAAATGATAAATCATCAATAAATTATATTTTACAATAAAAACACATAATATTTTGATTATAATTACTGAATGGAATGAACAAATTATATTTTAATTTTTATAAGAAAAACTTTCTTTTTATACTTTTTTTTTTAGGTTATTCCCATCAGAGAAATATATCATATTAGAATAAGTTAACAATAATAATCTAAACGAAGATATGAAAGAGAATAAGACACAGAAAAACAGAAAAAGACAATGGTCGCAACTGGGACTCGAACCCAGACCTCTCCGTCTAACCGGGACGAGCGCGTTAACCAATTTCGCTATTGCCACCATCTGTCAAAGCCGTCAATCTCATATTTTCAAATTTTAGAATAACATTATTATCAACTAATTATTTTTCTCCATAATTCTGGGACAATGGCCCCAGTTGCGACCATTGTCTTTTTCTGTGTCTTGTTCTCTTTCATATTTTCGTTTAGATTATTATTGTTAACTTATTCTTATATGAAATTATATTTTGTTTATAATTACTCAATTCGTACAATAGACAAAATATGTAAAAAATATTCAATACTACAATCTTTCAAAGAATTACAGCTACATTTACAATTCAATATATCAGCAAGATATCGTAAATAATATTAAAATATCAAAATTTAATACCAAGCACATTCAAAATACCTATCTCTATCTATATATAACTAATTTAAACAAACCTCCCGTTACATCTAAAAAATACCGAAAATAATTATGAATTGTAACTTAAATTAAAAAATTATCTGAAACCACTGTAAGAGTTCATATCTATTATTTCTTTTAAATCTATCATTGATAAATCTTCTTCTATCTAAATAAATCTTCTATTTTTCTAACTTATCTTTTTGTTATTATTTGCAATATTTTATTATTTATTTACTTACATGATTTCATATAATTGAGCACGAATTCCCTCACCAAACATAAGAGCCTTGTCTCTTTATGGTGAGGAAAGGCTATTTTCATTATAACACTGTAAAAAATGTATAAATATAATAAAAAACATAAAATTATTAAATATAAAATAAAATGTAAAATAAAAATAAATCTGGGTAGTATGTTTACGAGAGATGTGAAGGCTGATAGAGATGTTGAAAGAAGGGTGAATGCCGGTAACTCAATTAATGGAGGACTGAATGCCGTTGGCGCTAATAAAAAACTGAAAAGATCAGTCAAGACCAGTCTGAAAATGTCCGTAGTAGGATGAAACCGGTCCTGGTAATAATAAATAAGTGGAACAAAGTGAAAAGTTTTTTAATTTCAATTCTAATGAAAAACTATCAAAAGAAGCGAAGCTAGCAGTCCACAATGGAGTCCTGGTACCTACCCTGATGTATGGCAGTGAGGCATGGAACTGGCAGAGGAAGATGAAAGTAAACTGAATGCTGTTGAAATGAGATCCCTGAGGCGTATGTGTGGTAAAACAATGTATGATCGTGTGAGAAATGTGGATATCCGCAAAGAATGTAAGGCTGATGTTAGCATAATGAGTAAGATTAAGAAAGGGACCCTCAGATGGTTTGGGCATGTAGAGCGAATGAACGAAGAAATTAGTGTAAGAAGAATATACGACGCAAATGTGAATGGTAGAAGAAGTCGGGGTCGTCCGAGGAAGACATGGCACGATTAAGTGAATCCGATACTTTAGTCGGGCCATGTCAAAAGTCAGAATAATAGAAGAGAATGTATGAGACGATGTATGAATGTGAGTGAGGTAAAGAGTGTGTGCCAAGACCGAGTTGTTTGGCAGTCCATCCTCTCTGCCTACCCCTGCGAGGAAACGGCGTGATGGTTAGTTAGTTAATTTTTCTAAATATTTAAAAAATATATAAATATATATACACGCAGGTTTGTGTCTAGAAAAATAAAAATATTGGAATAAACAACTACGGAGTTATGCACTAAGTACATTTTGCAATAGTACATTTTTTGTAAATACATTAACACATTATCTGGTAAGACGGTACAATTTACAAAAACATAATTACGCCAAAAACAAGTAAGTTATTACGAAAACAATGTCATTCGGAGCATTGCGGGCCGCTTGTTGTAGGGTTAAGCAATATTTCAATTAATAATGTCATTCACCGGAGCGATACTGAGAGTATTCACCATTCACATGCAAAAGAAATTCAATTAACGAAGTAAACTTATAATACACCAACTCAAAATACGGCGATATTACTCCACGAGTAGAAAATAAATAATAATATATATTATCATCATCTCGAAAACACAGGGACTTAAGGAAATTTCTTAGCTATACTGTTCTAAGTCTACTTTATTACTTAGAAACTTTCCGACCTATTATCAACTCGGCACAAGTAACGTGTAACTACAGGGTATTCTTAAAATAACTTAAACGTACGCTACGTTCTGTAAATACAATTTTCAAAGTATTTTTTTTTATTCTAAGCAAGTTCTAAGTAACAACAGCGTATTCGGAAAGCGGGTTAAGTTGTCTGAATAAATTTTCAAAGTTTTTTTTTTTTTCATCCCCCGAATTCTTTTAAATTGTATTGTTTGAAAGTTGTTTTAACGTAGAAGATCACAATTTTTTTCGTTTCATTGTATAAAAAACATTTCTTAGAACGTGTCACAATTTTCACAAAAGTATTTTGTTAAATTCGGAAAACTTTGAAAAACTTAATTTCTATATATATGAATTTAATCTAGTTTCAACCAATGACCAAAAAAAATGGTCCACAACTTTTTACCCCGCGACAAAATAACGTTTTAAAGACGGCTCATCTTTCATTTTTTCAAACCAAAATTAATAAAAACGAAAAAAAACACATACATATTTTATTTGGCTAATCTTAATATATAAAACAAAGTCGGGTTAGTTACACTATTTATAACTCGAGAAAGGCTGGGCCGATTTTGATGATCTTTGATTTGTTGGATTTGTCTCCGCCCCGGAAAGGATAATAACTATTAAAACATCACAAAAATAAACGAAAAATGTAGTTATTAAGAAAATTCTTTTCCCCATACATTTTATATGGAACGAATTCTCATATTTGAAAGAGCTGCGGGCATTTTGTTATAAGTACCTATAATATTGAGTAGTGAGACAGTTCCAAAAATTCAAAAACGTCAAATGTCAATGCGCTGATTGTTTTGCTTTTATTCTTTCAAACATATAATGCTGCCTCTCTTTCTTACACACTAAATGTCAATAGTCGAAAATGAGACAAACAATAAACATATGTCTCCACCCATCCAAAGGAAAGATACAATAATCATAATAAAAATCCCTCACACGTATAAAGAAAATGAAAAGCATTTTTTTACATCAGCTCACACATGAGGCCCGAAGAAAATTATTTTCCTCAGGACCTATGTCATCTTAGGGGATGCTGTGTGGAGGGTCTTTTTAATGAAGGGAAGGATAGGAAGTTCCGGGAACTAAAAAGGTATGAGGGGTGGGTAGGAATCTGGGGTCAGTGTGTTCGGGAGTGACGGACGTATGAAACCATCCTCCAACTGCGGTGCAAGGCGATGGGTCGAGAGAGTCCAGTCTGGAAAGGTTAAAAGACCTCCCTCACTCAGTCTCTCTCTCGATCCGGCCCGCCACGCAGCGGGTGGGACCCGGAAAAACGTCACCCCATGAACACGAGCACCTCTGCTAAATCACCAAACGTAGCGAGCCACTTGGGGTGACCTATGGGTGACGGATGACAGAGGTGTTGTTCATCCAAAAATGGTTCCCGGGGCGGCGGCACCCGTACCCGCCTCCCAAATTCCCATAAGTAAGTGAAAAAGTAAGAAAATCACCAAAAATATAAATCCGTACACAACGCCATGATACCGACAAACAAAACATGGACAGTTGCGAATCGATGATTGCTTCATTGTGTAATTTTTAATACATTAAAAAACTGAATTTAATTCAACAGTTATTGATTCTGAGGCGGTACGAAGTTCGTCGGGTCAGCTAGTGTATTATAAATTTATCGTCAATTCACTTTTTTATCGTTAATGAAAAATAATTAATAAAAAATTCTCAAAGTTTCAAATTTGGTTTTATAAAGATGAACATTTTAATTATTCTGCGATTAACTTTTAGATTTGAATTGAATAAAGAGCGTATCTTTCTAACACCGTATAGGGGTAATAATAACTTCCTTTCCTAAAAACACCCTCCACACAGCATCCCCAAAGATTACAAAGGCCCAGAGGGGAATTATTTTCCTCAGGGCCTCCTGTGTGGAGCTAATATAAAAAATATATATATATTAACAATGGTTTAAATAGGTTACGCTAGGTTAGGTTATGGGCTATTTTTCATAGCCTTTAATGAATTTTCAAAAACGTGTTGAGTTGACTTATTTCTGAGTTATCATGGAACCAAAATAATATTCATTTATAAAATAATATTCCGTTCAAAAATGGGAAGTTCATATTTTCTACTGCTTAAGGTGATCCAAAAGTCCAGGAAAAAATCTTAATCGGAAACCACGCCTCTTTTTGGGAGGAGTTTAAAAATACTTGAGAAAAAACTTTTCGGAAGGTCGGAAAAGGTATTTGAGAATTTATTTTTACAGGTAGATTTCGTAAAGGCATGTAAAAAATATTAACTACTTTTTTATGCATTGTTTATTGTAATAAGAAGGAAATTTAAAATTGATTTCACGGAACCAAGCGACGCCGAGTCTAAGACGTCTATTCTGCGTCGCTTGCGGGGCGTAACTGATACAAAATGGGTGTGCCAAGTTTGTAGTCCTTAGGTGAACGGCATAAGGTTCACTTTCAAAATCATAAATATAAATGAAACTGAATTTGGCACATAAAGGCGATCCACTAGTACAGGAAAAAATCGAAATCGGAATTCACGCCCTTTTATGGGAGGAGTTTAAAAATACTTGAGAAAAAGCTTTTGGAAAGGTTGGAAAAGATATTTGACAATTTTTTGTTACATGTTGATTTCGTAAAGGCCTGTAAAAAACATTAATTCCTTTTTTATGCATTGTTTATTGTAAGAAAACGGAATTTTTAAATTGATTTCACGAAAACAAGCAGCGCGGACCCTAACACGTTGTTTCTCCGCTCCGTCCGGAGGAGTAATGACGGAAGAATGGAGCGGCTGCCAGTCATTCTTCGGTGGACTCTATAAGGTTCACTTTGATATAACAAATTCGTCGACTGCCGTATTGTCGCCGTGATGTCAAAAATACCAACGCGAAAATGCATATTATATTTTATTTTGTGAGGTTCGGGCGTAAATTTCATTTTTTTTTTGCGATATTTATATAACAAACTGAATTTGCCACATTATCCAATGAAACCATATCCGAAAAAGTGTTTATAAGTAGGAGAGTTTGCACTTAAAAATGTTTTTTATAGACCTAATACTTTATTTTTTTGTAAGCTTATTAAAAGAATTATTTAAAAAATGACCGACATTTTTAAGGGCCAAGGTATGTTGTACACGCAGTATTTAATTGAAGCATCTATAATACTTCTAAACGGTCAAATTTTCAAAACAAAAACATATGATTTTGTATGATTTTGCATTATTTAGTATGGCTTCATCTTAAACAATAAAACCATATCCGAAAAGGGGTTTATAAGTAGGACAGTTTGGACTTGAAAGTATTTTTTTATAGAACTAGTACTTTATTTTTTTCTAGGCTTATTAAAAGACTTGTAACAAATGACCGATATTTTTAAAGGCCAAGATATTATATGTTCTACACGCAGTATTTAATGAAAGCATCTATAATACTTCTAAGCGATCAAATTTTCAAAACAAAAAAATCTTGATTTATTATGATTTTGCATTATTTCGCATGGCTTCATCTTAACCGATAAGTAAATAATAATAAATAAGATTAGTACATAATAGTACGTTAATATGGATTGACTGAATTATTTTTATAGTTTATTTAGGAAACATATATTTGTAAATATACATTCATTTTACATTAAATAGTGAATACAATTATAAACCAGTGAAGTTCCATTTATGATTTAAATAAGAAATGGTTACAGATTAGGAAGCAAGTAGATATTGATAGTTATAATATTATATAGTACTAGCTTTTACCCACGGCTTGGCTCGCATAGTATTAGAGGGAAATTACTGGCATAATTATTGGCATAATTGATATTATTCTTGCTATTTTGACTAATAGAAAATAATTATTGTTTAATAGAAAATTTCAAAATTTGAGAATGACATTTCGCAAATAAAAATTCTATTTTAGAAAATATTTAAATTATAAAAATAGAAATTTATTTTAAGTACCTACTGAATCCAGAGTAACCTAAAAAAATAAGAAAATGACAGTCCACTTCAAACGCTATGCTTTATAGCAACGTTATGCTTTTTGTTCGGAGAATAAACATTTTTAGAGATATGTAGATATTAACTACGACGCCAAAAAAGTACTCTTTTTAACAACAACAAAGCACTCTTTTTAAGCCTAAAATTTAAAAAAAAACATTGTTTCCAAGGTAACAATTTGTTTGACGTTTGCAATAACTCGATTTTGTTAGGGACAGAAAACGTACGATACATAATTTCTTAACGCTACAGCTCATTCATAACGCCAGATCTTACCAATATATAAAGCCGTTGTTACTCGCAAATAATGTAGCTTTCGATTAGTGAAAGAGTTTTTTAATTCCATTCGATATTTATTGCGTGAAAGAGTAAGGACCATCCAACCAACCAACCATCCATACAAACTTTCGCATTTATAATATTAGTAAGATTAGTAAAAAGTGAGTAAAAAGAAAAAGGAAAAAATATAGAAATAATTAAGAAAAAATAGTTTTGTTTTAAGTATATTGTAAGGTTAAATTAAATTTAAAAATTTTAAGGGAGCAGTGGAAAATATCGATATCTCTTAGGGCATTATAAGATTTGCAGATACGTCCGAGCAAAGAATTTTGTGCATAATTCGTTTTGAAATGTTGTATAAAAAAAGGGTATTCGATCTGGTATTGCGTTCGGGGCAAACGAAATGCAATCCTTCCTAATAGATCTGGTGAGTCAATAAACCAGTTCACAATCTTGTATAGAAATAGTACGTCAGAAATGTTTCTCCGTTTGTAAAGAGCAATGGGGTATTTCCACCAACGAGGGATTCTGTTGAAAATGTACGAAATATTTAAAGATCATTTTTCTGATTTTAATCATCCTACTAAAAATGTTTGTTTTTTTATGTTGTCATTCAATATTATTGATTTTAAAAACGTTCTAAAATTGACAAAATCAAAACGGCCCTTTTTTTGCAAATGTGTTTGTGATATCATAAGCGCAGCTCAATAAACACTGTCATTGAGCGTCCGCACCCATGACGTCACACGACAGCCACGCCCCAAAATATCGTTTTAGCAGTTATTAAAAAATATGAAACTTTAACTCGCTGTAGAAAATGTATTCGTCAACATAAAAATAAAATAAAAATACTTTAAGCATCGTAATTTTTTGCTTAATTTTTTTAAGTAATAAAAAAATAACGTGGAAATTCCCCATTGGTTTACACTGGTGATTTTCGGAACGATACGAAAGGTGTTTCAAAAATTTTGTTTGGATATTTTCAATTCGGTTTGGTATTGTGGATTCCAAATAACAGATGCGAATTCAATATGAGATCTTACATACGCCATATAAGTAGTTCAAGTGTAAAAGGTTTATTGTGACGCGTATGATAAAACCCATTTGTTTGTAGGCTTTTTCAATATGAAATTGAATTACGATTAGTCTTTCAAAGGTTAAGCGCTCGGTATATCCTGTTCACCCTATTTAATAGTACCTTTATAAGCCTCTTCGATATATCGTCACAATTACTTAGCAAAACACAAAGCGACCTTTCAACCATGGGTAATATATAACTTATATCAGAAGGGCTGTTGATGGATCACTCTCTACTCATTATCGGGAATATCGCAGGGGTAGTTTACTATAGGCAGAGTTGGCTCCAAGTTATAATAGGAACTCAAAACACACAAAACAAGCGACATCAGTACAGTAAATCAATTTATATACGTACATCACCGCACATAATACAGTGGACCCGCGGTAATCCGACAAACGTTTTGCAGTGCGATGTCGGATTATCGAATTTGTCGGATCAAAGAGTACTGCCTGACCCTCTATACTCCGAAATTTTTTGAAGTAAAATTTTTTAACGCATGCTTGACTTGGGGAATAAGCTGGTGAATGCGTGACGAGAGCGTTATGAAAAGTTCGATCGCGCGAGGCGAACGGAAGTTGAGAGGGAGATATAAGTTAGTGAAGATAGAAAGAGAGAGAGTTACGTTTCGTATATTACTGTAGGGGCAAGAGAGAGAGGTGCGAGCGCAAATTTTCTTTCTCTTTTTCTCTCGTAGCAAGTTACGTTTTGTATATCTAAGACACAGTGCAGGCCTATTGTGTGTATCACACTGTAGAAGCAAGAGATAGAGCAGTGCGCGCACATTTTCTTTCTCTCTTTTTTTATAAGTTAGTGAAATTTTACTTCAGTCGTGTGGTCTAAATCACACTCGTTTAAAAAAAAATTAGAGTAGGTACCTTGTAATCCGACAAATTACAAATCAAAGAATCTATTTGAACTACGAATCATACTACATATATGTACACCAGATCTCCAAATCTCCCGAAGTAATCTGTGTTTCTGCAGCAACTTGCTCGATTACTTCCAAAGATTGATAAAGAGCAAAAACCAAATCTTTCATGTTGAGTTCTTTTAACGTTTTTCTATAGGCTGGTCTTTAGATACGGCTCTCAGAAGTAGGTTTTTCTTGTAATCTTACTTGACAAACTGAATAATATTCTGATCCTGATGTGTCGGATTACAGGGGGCGCCGGATAAGCCAGGGGCCAGATTACCGCGAGTATACTGTATTTATGTTCAAAATTGTAAATGGTAGAATAGACAGTTCTGATTTAATTAACCTCATTGAATTTCATATATCCACGAGAGACCCTCGTTCTAAAATCCTGTTTAAATGCAACAATACCAGGACTGAGTATACAAAACACTCGCTTGTACCTAGGTTGCGTGAAGTTACTAATAGATATGCAGATATATTTAACTGCATGGAAGGTAAATACAAGAAGGCTATATACTATCAAATATTTTTAATCAATATTAATTTTATTTGTACTATAGAATTTTGTACGTAGTTGTAACTCTGGTGTCATTTCTCAATCATAGGCCACAATTAACTGTTATACTCTTTTAATTTTAACGATTTTTTGAGGGTCCTAACTCCTTAAAGAATTAACATAAAACAAGCTAAACGTACCGACACTCTACTGGTCGATATCTACATTATCATAAAAAATAAATGCAGTAGTGTCAAAATCCAGAGAAAAAAAATTGGGTATACGTTTGTAGGAACAAAACGTCGCCCGGTTTCCTCTTAACAACCCTCAAACGAAAATGTGAAACAGAAAAGACTGAAAAAGATTTGGTCGCTTCTGAGAATTGAACCCAATACCAATCCTTGCCGAGGAAGTGCTCTGATCACTGAGCTACTTCGACCATATCTTCGTAATTTTGTTCCGTAGATAAAAGAATTTTGACCTAGAACTGAATACAAATAAAAAATACATATTCATAAGCAAAAATAACGCGTTGAATGAAAATCTTTATATTGCTGGAACAAAACTAGAGAAGGTACAGAGTATTGTATACTTAGGCTGCAAGCTCGTGCAACCTTTATCCGCATGAAAAAGATGTTCTGCAGTCATGATCTCAACCTTGGATTATGAATGCAAATGGTCAGATACTACGTGTTTTCGATATTATTTTATGGAATAGAAGCATGGACGCTTACTGAAGAACTAATTAGGCGACTTGAGGCATTCGAGATGTCGATTTTCAGAAGAATACTTAAAATAACTGAATGGACGGGGTTACGAATGAAGATGTTATGGTTCGGATAAATAAAGAAAAATAAGTTATTTAAGCTATAAAAATCCATAAACTTCAATATCTTGGTCATGAGATGAGAGATTCAGAGAAGTGTGAGAGGGGGTTGAAGACGGGGCTCTGGAAGAAGGAGAACATCATGGCTGAAAAACTTGGGAAGTGGTTTGGCCAGTCTGCTGTAGATCTGTTCCGGGGCGCAGTAAATAAAGCGCAAAAAGAAAAAGAAGATAAAAGAGTCTTGAAATCACCGGGAAAAGCCGGGTCATTAATTCATTTTAGTTTTAAATTTCAAATACTTCTAAAACCTTGAAATTTATTAAATTCCCTACCGGAAGGTAGATATTTTAAACTTTAAAAATAATAATCAATTCTTAACACCACATATTTCAAAAACAGGCAGCCTCTAATGGCCCCAGACAGGAAGGCATATATCTTGCCGAAACCGAACCCAATCGATAGACACCCTGTAGGGAGGAGTGAGTAGTTGCGTAGTTTAGGAACACCCGGTATTAGATAGAGGCAAGGAGTTGAGCGGTGAAATAATTATCCATGTAATTTGAAAAATAGTGATTTTGTGAGTTTGTTCGTTTGTTTTTTATTTTTTTATTATTATTATATTGTAATTTTTGTTTTAAATAATTGATACTCTATTGGATGACTAAACGCTGTTAGAGTAAGTAGTCAGTACAAAGTTATCAAAAAAATCGCTGGAAGCAGTCCGTAATGGAGCGCTGATGCCAATCCAGATACATAATAACAGCGACAGCCTCCGTGGTCTAGGACAGAGGTCAGAATTTGCGGCTCTGCGTAGGCGTCTGCGGCTCTTCAGACATTAACGAACTTTGACTAGATCAGCACCAGTGTTAACAACTCAGCGCATGGAACGCATGATTTATTAAACGAATTACGTTCCAGAGTGGAGGATACTCTCGGTTTCGCCCTGGTGTGTAAGACCACCATATGGAACGTTGTTTGAAACGGTTTTAGCTGTGTTCGGTGACTAGATCTGAATAGCCAGGTTTTTTCCCACCTTCCTCTTTTCAATCTCCTCCCTCTCTCAACTGGCTTCAGCCTCACAACATACCCTAATTAGGATGCCATAGTCTCACTGGCTACGGACGGCTGGGAGCAGTTGACACTCGTGCTAGGTTAGGTTAGGTTAGGTTAGGTTTTGGTAGATATTTTGTTGGGGATATTTTATCGCTGGTTGAAAAGTCGTGGAACCACACAGGCGCTTATATCGGTGAAGCGGAGAAATACTTCCCTGCTGACATCTCGCGGAGTAGCTGTAAAGCTTTTGCAATACATTTCAATCTTGTTTATCGCTGTCAATTTTTGGTTTTTGTTTTAAGTTTTCTTTATTCATTGAATTGTTTGTTACATGAATTGAGGATTTTTCGACCACCATGCTAGACACATGCCCGTGTTGAATCAGGCGAAATCAATGTTAATTTATTTGTCGTAACAAATATTGACAAATAAGGATCTCTTCATTTACGCCTAGCAACGCCGGGTATTAACCATCTGCTAGCTGTATAATAATATAATATATAATAACATTTCCGAGGTCTTTTGTAGGAAGTCTCAATGGGAAAACACTCAGTTCGTGATTTATAGAGGTGCCGAAATAATATGAAACTGTAATGTTATATTGTATACACTTATAAATAGAGTACCTACTTTATATATGTACTGTTTTGTAATTGGAAATACGTGGATGAAATTCTAAGTACCAATTTTTTATTAGAGTAACTCTTTTATAATAACGTTTGAAGGTTATACCCATCGAAGAAGTAGACAGTGTTATGTGATTTCCAATATTAAGAAATTAATCTACGTATCTCTGGCTGAATTCACCATCCGTTATGGAATTACTTCTTGGGGACATTCTTTTAAAACTAATATAAGTTATATCCAAACATTACAAACAAACAAAATTGCTAATTACAAAATTACAAAATTACAAAATTACTCCCTTACAAAATTGTTAATCCATAAGTATACTAATGCACACGGAAGCAATACTAAATTAATTTACAAGTCTCTGAATGTTTTACCTGTCAGAGGATTATTGTTTTATAATATTACTAGCTTTTGCCCCCAGCTTCGCACGCTCCACCCCCCCCCCCTCACATCCATCCTTGTCAAACAATTACGTTACAATGCTTTGCTTTTCGTCTGGACAATAAACGTATAATTGTATGCAAATTTCATAATGCCAGAGCTCTAAGTTATAGCCTATAGACTATTTTGATGTATGAGCTATATTACTGTAAAGTTTCATTAAAATCCGTTCAGTATTTATTGCGTGAGAGAGTAACAAACATCCATACATCCATATATCCATACATCCATCCAAACATCCACCCATACATCCATACAAACTTTCGCCTTGATAATATTTGTAGGATAGGATAAGTCAACATGTTATATTGTCTGATTCCTTGTAAAGGGAAAGAGTTTACCATAAACATGATACAAGATTCACTCAAAATGAAGGATTGGTGGTTCCGAAATGAACCAATAAATACGGTGAAAGAACCCTAAACTATATTGTACCAAAAATATTTAATAAACTCCCAATGACAATTAAAAATAATAACGTCTTTACTGCTAAAGTCAAATATAATCTAAGGAAATGGCTATTAGATACTGATGATTCATATTGATGCCCTACCGAAGCCCTTGTATTCCCAATTGGAATTCACTTCCGAAGGAAATGGAATATCATTATAATTGTGTAATAATTCATGTATAAGAAACTATTTATTTGTTGATTATATTCATTTGCTTACATTAAATTCGTTTTCACTTGTTTATATACGGCTTATACTGCTATTTATGTATTTACATTAATTTATACTATTCTATAATTTAAACAATTTATCCAATTGTCATTTTAACGTTAACATTATACATATATACCGTTTGAAAATGTACGATGTTATTGCATAAAATGTTATCATTATGTACCTGCTGACAAACTACACAATAGATAAGTTTTTAGATTTTCACGGGCAAAAGCATTTTTGTTGTTTGTTTTTGGGGTGTTGTGCCGTGTTGCGCTACCTCCTTCTTTAGCCGACGTTTCGGACAGCGTTACAGTGTCCATCATCAAGGCAGATCTGCAGATCTGATGTCGTCAGATCTGCCCTGATGATGGACACTGCAACACTGTCCGAAACGTCGGCTAAATAAGGAGGTAGCACAACACCCCAAAAACAAACAACGAAAAAAAGTACACAATAGTTTAGCTGGTTTAAATGTCAGTAAATAAAAATAAATAAAAGACTACTTATTTATATTTATTAACGAACTTACGTCCAATTTACAATAATGTGGTTCCGCGTGTTTTTATCCCACGACAAAACATCCCCCGACAAAATATCCTCGACTACATATCCTACGGACAACATCCCCCGACAAAATATCTACTAAAACCTAACATTACCTAACCTAACCTAACCTAAATGGGACAAAAATAATAGAGACAATAAATTATTATTCATAAATAGTTATAAGAAAGAATTCAGCGTAGTGGAGTTACATTTTGTCCTTGGGACATTATGTCAAAGGATATTTTATGGGGGGATGAAAACGCAAAAGTTACTTGACTGACATCCTTACTAGACTAGGCTCTAAGTAGTTCTGCCGCTGCTGAGAGCGAACTGGAACATTTTATATGTAATCTACTAGTGACCCAGTCAACACCATCACTTTATTTAATTCACTACAAGTTTTTCTTGCTTCCAATTGATTTGGTGGTATTTATGAGTAATCTGATTATTGTACCAGATAGAAGGTACACTGCATACTCAACTCATATTTTAATTTTTCGGAGATATCTGACTAATAAACTATAGACGATCGATATATCGAAATTCTAAAATGCAGCTTTGATATTTGAACTACAACTTTACTGTCGTACCATCATTCGAGGAGATTTAAATCCACTGAAAATTGCTCTGCTCTCTTGGTGAATTCTGCTCTAGTTGATCTCTGTTCTGCTTCATTGCTCTGCTTCCCCCCAATGGCAGAGCCGTTGTGACATTGAACTATCGGATCATCGTCTCATTACATCGCTGTTTACCTTCGGTCCTTCAAAATTGAAATTCAAATCCACTATCCCAAGAAACTGCATGGAGAGAATTCGACATCGATATATTTTTCAGGGAAGACGAATTTTGAAGGATGACCCGAGAGTTGGGCCCCCATCATTTTAAATATTTTTTTTTTGTTCATTATTTACAAATTTCAAACCAAAAATAGACCTAAAAAAAACATTAAATAATAATTCGGTATGGATATCAGAAGAATTAATTTTACATATTAACGGATATTTATGAAATTTTTGAATAATAAGAAGATTTTATGGATATTACATGTATATTTATAGGGATTAAATGGATGCTAAGTTTTGAGTACTAAGGAGGCCCTGAGGAAAATAATTTCTCTCAGGGCCTGTGTCATCTTCGGGGATACTGTGTGGAGGGTATTTTTTGTGGAAAGGAAGGAGTGAACCAGGGTCTTGAAGAGACCCATGTCGTAGGATGGAGGAAACACAGAGGCTGGCAAATCATTTCACAGCCGAGCTGTTGAACTCAAGAACGAGTCGTAGAAATGGCACGTTCTCATGTGAAAAATGTCAACCATACGCAAATGTTGGGTTAAAGTAGATACTTAATGGATATTAAGTTAGTAAGCGTTCAAAAAAAAGAAGAAGGGGAGATATGTAAATAAAAATGTTAGAGGGAGCGCGCTTATATTAAAAACGAAAATAATGAAGCTTAAATTGTGAAAATGTTTAATAAAACACAGAAAATAGAGAAAAAATCTCGTGGAAAATGTCTAAGTAGCATTTAATGAAAAACTTTGAATTTTTTCATACAAATACTTATCGTGTAAAATAACAGAAAAAAGTATTTATAATTTTCGGAGCATACTTAGCAATTTTTTCCTACCGAGGGAATTTCATATAATTCCCATTTCGTCGTGGGAAATGTACAGATATTATCTTCAAGAATAATATGTATTTTTTAAGAGCTTAAAAACTTAAGATGTTTAAGGACAGTATGCTTTAAATTGCTTTAAATTTGATGCCGAGACTTTATATATATTATTAATATATTAAATGCCTTATATTAATGCCTTATATTAATATATATTAAATGCCTTATATTAATATATATATTAAATGGATATTAAATGGTTTTTTATGGATACGACCGGTGGCTGAGTTGGCATCACATTTGGGTTCCACCCGGGCGTAACGTGTTCGATTCCTCGGCTGGCTAAGTCCTCCATCATTTTTTAAATTTATTTATTTATTGACGCCCTATAGGGCTTTTACATAACAAATACAAGTTTCATTTAAAACAACAGTATAACACAAATAAAATAAAATTCAAAAGAAGCAAACACGTTGTGACTTGACATTTTAAATAAATAAAAATAAAATACTTTGTTTTACGTCACTTTATTGATATTTTATAAACCGGTATAATATATAAAAAATATATATTTTTATTTATAAAATATATAAAAATATCAATAAAGTGACGAAAACAAAGTATTTTCTTTTTACAAATAAAAAAGATAACAAAATATACAAATAAAGCATAAACTCAATATAATAAATGGGAATACATCTAATGCTAGTTCCACATGGATGACTTTAGAGAACTCGTAGGTACAACATGACACAAGCAATATTTTCCTCTAACTGTGGTGGTAGTAGGAGGTTTTCAAATATTGTCGGGTTATTTGTAACCTGGGAATATTTGTCTTTCTTAAAGAAAAAAAAAATCTGTTTTTAAGTTATTTCAAGCGACACGACCGCCGATTCGATTCTAAATGACTGACATCCACCAGAGCAATATCGAGAATATCTACGATAATATAATATTATTCACTTAACAATATTAGCTGTGCAGGTCTTGTTGACATTGTGAGGTAGAATTTGATTTTTGTGTTTGACGGACCAGCGCAAATAGATTTAAAGCTCTCAAAGCTACATTGATAACTTAATAAACAAAGAGAATTGGGAGAACAAGGAGAGAAATGATTGCTTTTCAGCTAAAACAAGACAAACATTTTACCCGCACAAAGTTTACACTGCAAGAAAAAGAGCAAAAGTTTCTCTTTATAATTTATAGATGTGAACATCACGTGACTTTCTAAAGAGAAAAAAATAAAGGAAATTTCCCGTAATATTGATTTTTTTCCCACTAGCTCCATAAAGCCTTGCGGAAAATAATTTCGCTTAGTGCATATATCATCTTTGGGGATGCTGAGTGAAGGGTTTTTTTTAAGGAAAAGATTGAGACGAAATTTTTTTTTTTGAAGCCCTGAGGAAAATAATTTCCCTCAAGGCCTATGTCATCTTAGGGGATGCTGTGTTAGCGGAGAGGAATTTCTGGGAAGTTAAAGGTATAATGGATGGGTAAGAATCTGGGGGTTAGCGTATCCAGTAGTAGTGGAATGAATTCAGCCCTCCCACTGCGGTGCAAGGCGATGGGTCGAGAGAGTTCGGCTGGAAAAATCAAAATATCTCCCTCAACCAGAGTCACCCGATCTGGCCCGCAACGCAGTAGATGAGCAAAAGCATCCGCTACCAAGAACTAAACAAACCTCTCCCCATGAACCCGGGCACTCCCACTAATTCATAAAACGTAGCGAACCACTTGGGGTGACCTATGGCAGAGATGTTCAGAGAAGGAAAAAGATATGTGTAATGGCTAATAATCTAGAGTTCAGTGTATTTAAGTCATCCGCCGCCAAGACCCAGACACTCCATGAACCCGAACACCCCTACTAAGTCACCAAACGTAGCGAACCCCTTGAGGTGACCTATTGCAGAAGTATTGGTTATCCAATAAATGGCTTCCGGGCGGCGGTACCCATTCCCGTCTTCCAGATTTGAATGTGTTTTACCCAATTTATAAAGTTAATAACCAGCGCAGACCCGTTAAAAATCACGGGGTATTATAATTAAAATTTGAAATACCTACAAAAAAAAACTTTTCAATAAAATAACACATTATGGGTAGGTACCTACTTTATATGACTTATTCTCGCTTGTCTGACTTTTTCTCCACACAAACAGTTCAAATTTAGAAAATGGCATTTAAATTCAAAGCAAATTTGAGTTAATTTTCACGCATGTAAAATTGAACTATTTTTGGAATAATATGTTGTTTAGTAATAATTAAAAAAAGTTATTAATTGATTTAGTTATTAATTTTCAATAATAATTTTAAAATTTTATTAATTTATTTAGTCATTTTAAATACATGTACGATAACAAAAGATTTTTTTAAATATTTATATTGAGGGATCAGTAGGATTGATCGGTCCAGTTAGGAGTTCTACCGAGCCGAACCCTCTGAAATGAAAATATCTGGAATCTTTGAATTATTTTCCCATTTGGTCTCTAATAGATCGACATTTTGTTCTTGTATTGTTTTGAATTTATTATACTTATATAGTGCACTTACATAGCGTGGATCAACTAGATGATCATTTGTGGAAGGGTTTAGTTTTTCCTGTGGGGAAGATACCCGGACATAAAATCTGAAGCACGTATATATGTATACCAACTGAACCAGCCACGCGTTGCTGCGGCTAACGAAACGCAACGCCATCTACCGAATGGTTACCTTACCTAGATAACCAAGTGTTGTTTCGATAAATTAAACACTGCCATCTATTAGAAACTTATGGAACTTACAAATAATTAAAAAGCGTTGTCCTATAACAACCATTAAATCAACCTTTAATTCGTAATAATAATTATTGAGGTCAGTAATCGAGATAAAAACTATCCTTTATTTTAAGTTGGACCAAATTACACAGAGTAAGCCAAATTTCATCAAAATTGGTTAAGACGTCGATATATCCTAAAATATATTCAGAATCTTAACGACGTAACGAGTAAAGAAGTCGTTAATACAATTTGCTACTCGCGACCCGTGTATTGGACGGATCTACTGTCAAATTTGCCCTATCAAAGAAAATAAGAAGAAGACAAATAATTTGAAGAAAGCGTGTAAACCACGGACGTACAAAATATATGGACATGCCCTTACGTGCTAAAAGCCGTGTTATTTCCCCCTCCCATTGGAACCATTTTTCGGAACCAGCTGGGCTTGCGAGAGCCCCGCGTTAATCTAAAAAATGTGACGTCATCATTCTTGTCCGGACCAGTGTCGAGCTCTTATCGTACATTTTACGCACGGACGTTGTATGCTATGGAACACATACTATGACATCGAGAAACATGGCGTCGCAAAACACAAAGCCGCTGTTTACTGGGGTAACTAAATCATGAAACATTTGTAAAAGTGTCTACGGAAACAAAATATTCGTCTATGAAAATTCTCAGAACCTTACTTTGCGAATTTGGACTTGACACATCTGTTCATAACGTGGCATGCAATTCGCGCTCCCATATAAAGAGGTCTATTAATTCAAAAGCAGATTTTACTTTCAAGAACTAAATGGTGATATTGTAGTGCGAGGTGCCTATATACTGTTAGATTGATTTATTGGCGAATCACAAGCCTCTTTCCTCTCTTCGCCCCGCCATAGTTGGTTTTTACCCCTCATATGTAAGTTCTCGTCTAGCTATTTGTATGTCTATGGTGTAAACAAATACACGCCCGTGGTACGGCGTATTAAATGGACATACGGTCGAATTCACCCTAGGAGGCCTGGAGATTCGACCTTTCCGCCGCGTTAATTTTAATTAATTCTGTAGAACGTGTTACAAATATTTAAAATGTGTCTCCATGTCGCACTCCCGAAGTTATATTCATCGTCTAGAAAAATACAATCTGGTGCTTACCGCTAACTTTATAGTTGAAAAACGGGTTATAAAAATTTTAAAATCGTTGTACGTAAAATACATTAATGGTAAGGTATTGTTTTTATTAAACTTAAATACAAAGAACTTACATTCCCGGGACAGGGTTTGAATAAAAAAGTTTTTATAGTTACGAATTCGCTGGAAATGATGAAAATGTGTTTCGGAGTTTATCTCGAAGAAATATCGTGAGATTTTTATATTAAAAGATAATAATCTGAGTAGGTATACTTTCTCCATCAGTATTTGTAAAAAGTAATACAAGACGAAAAGGAATGCAAAAGTTTGTGAACAAATGGCACGCGCCCCGGAAGTCATCATTTTTTCCCATTCTCCTCTTTCTGAGGAGGTGCGGGCCTCGGGACCTTTTTATTATTTAAATTCCCGTCAAGTTTCGGTCATTAGCATCTTCCCAACTTCCCCGACCTTCCCGTTGCCCCTCTCCCATCTTTCCCGACTTTCCCCGGCCTCCCCGCTGGAGATAATCACGCGGCAGTGTCGAGGTATAATGTGAATGGTTGATGGTGTTAGATGTCGGCGTTATCTTCAGCGTGAAAATGATAAGAAGTTTTCCCTAATGATTATCTTTAGCATAAAGAAGAAAAGATGTTTTTTGTCTTAGCGAAAGTTCTGCTCCTTTTTTTCTTTTTTCATTAGCTCCACACAGGAGATCTGGAAGAAAATAAATTCCCCTTAAAGCCTATGTCATCTTTGTGGAAGGTTTTTTTTCCTTTTATTTTTTCCAATTTTTCCATTTCATATATATATGTACAATACTATGAAATCATAAGAGTAATGGGAACCCACTAAGGCGCAGCCTGTGCGTTGGTAATATGGTTATAAACATTTTATTATTGTACCTAGAAATAAACAAAAGTGGGCATATAAAGCAGAAACAATTAAAATTTGTCTAAACAGTTTATCCAAAAAGTATTTAGTGTAAGTAATAATAGATATATAGTTTATGGTGTTTAGTCTCTACATATTATGTATTAAAGTCCTCCAGCGCGTCTGTCTGACTGTCTTTTCGCGATAAACACAAAAACTACTGAACGGATTTTCATGCGGTTCTCACCAATAGATAGAATAATTCATGAGGAAGGTTTAGGTATATAATTTGTCAAGGTTTTTTTTGTAATTTGATTGAAATATAAGAATGTCTGTATGTGGTGGAGAGCGGGCTGGCAAGCGGGCGGTGTGGATTTAATTTGTATGCAAATTAACAGGTGGCGGTGGTTATAAAGGTTGGGTAAAGATTCAGTAGATGGCGTTGTGTTTAAATATGTGAAATAGGTTGATTTTTCATGAATTATTTCCAACCCCTTCTCTTTTAGATGTGAATCGAACGCGAAAGATACAAGCCAAAAAGTTTATACCAAACACATCCCTTATCGATTCTACCCTCTTTTCCCCCCAGGGAAACCAGATCTCTCGGAAGGGTGTGTGGTTTAATTATATAATATAATATATGTAGTAAGATAATCTACACATCAATTTCCAAGGAAATCTTCAAACGTTAAACAAGAGCAAAGCAAATAAGACAAGTTAAATATGCCTAAGTGTAATACTACATTTGAAGAAAAACGCTCTAAATTTTTAGCAATTAAATTTTTTTTAAACTTATACCCATGTAGTATCAAAAAATTAAGTCGAAGCTTAATGCAAAATTACTATTTAGATTTATCTTTATTACGAATCGGTTTATATTATGAATAACAAAAAATATGATTTGAATATATTGAAGTCTTACCTATAATTTCGCTTGAGTGGAATTAAAATAAAATTATTAATATTTTTCTAAAAAAATTTAAGCGAAATGAATAAAAAAAAATTACCTTTCATTAGAAATATATGAAGAAATATAAGAAACGGCTTTAAAAAAATAAATTATTATTAGTGTCCGACCAAAACAGAACTTTCTACCGAAACCGAATCTTCGGTATCTGTCTCAGTTCCGGCCGAAACCGAAACCGAAACTGAAACTCTTTAGACATGTTAAAAATCTATTGTTTACAGAATTTTGACTTATTTTTTACACTTTTGCAGACAGTTAAATGAAATAAAAAAGCATAAATTGAAGTACCCATGTAAAAAAAAAAAATGTTACTGCTATAAAACAAACAAAAATTAAGAAAACTTATAAAGGAAGGTCCTCATTAATTGAGTATTTTAATTTTAATTGCGTTTACAATCACATCGTTCTTATTACTTGTGTTCAATGAAATAAAATAAAAAAAAAATATTTTTTTTTACATAATTCTCATTATTCATAAATCCGAGTGAATGACTCTACGGAAAGAACTTCAATGCTCAATAAATGCCAAATAAAATGTATAAGACAGAAGCAATAACAAAAAAAACCACTTAAATAATCACTGTGGAAGATACTCTCAGTATCTCCGTAAGACCACCATTCAGAATTGAAACGTTGCTTGAAATGGCTTTAGCCATGTTTGGTGACCAGGCCTGAATAGCCAGGTACTTCCCCACCTTCCTCTTCCCCATCTTCTCCCCCTCCTCACTACCTTCAGCCCCATAACATAACCGAATTGGGGATGCCATAGTCTCACTGGCTTCAGACGGGAGCAGCTGGATCTCTTGTGAGGTATTCATATAAAAAACAGAAATTTTAGGATATCCCTTTATTTATACAGAGATAATCACAAAAAAAATTTAAAAATCACTATGCGCGAGAAAAAACACACATAAACTCACAACACAATCACGCCTGACCGGCCGGCGAACTCCACTGATGATGGCGGGTGACACACAAGCCATGAACTCACCCGTGGTCAGCCGAGCGATAATTCACGAATGCAGAGTTTCGGTTAAATCTAGTGTCGTGAAACTAGATTTTTTTGCCGAAACTTGCCGAAACCGAAACCGAACCTTCGGTTGGTCACTAATTATTATACATTATGGCTTAATTTATCTGTGACAGTTTCTCTTGATTATATTATCTTTCTTTCTTAGAAAATTATTCGCTCAATTTTTTTTTTTTTAAATTCGCGCTTGAAATCGTGCGTTTCTAGACTCTCTTTGTCAAGCGATTTGTATGCCAATTAACTGTATTCATGGTGTTAAAGACAAACAAAGAATTAATTAACACATTTTTGACTCGTGGCTTTTTTTGACTAGTATTAGTACTAGTAAAAAAACCTCGTCATGGACATTTACATATTAGTAGTTTTACATTTTTATTTATAATGTGGAGATATGTAATTTGTTCACCGTCAGAAAGAAAAATACCCAATATTCAATTTTTTATAAGAATACATCACTTTTTATTACATTTAAAGGTTATTCCCATCAATGTAATATATCATTGTAGAAGATAACACTAATAATCTAAACGAAATATAAAAGAGAAAAAGACACAGAAAAATGGAAAAAGATAATAGAATAAGACACGAACACGGAATCTTCCGTCATACCGGGTTGAGCGCCTTACTAATTAAATTAAATTAGTTAAATGTTTATGAATGGTTACATTTGCATTAAAGTATGTATTTTTTAACCTTTTAAGAAAATAAATTGAATATTAAACCCCAAAGGTTTCGTCTTAAGCAATTTCCACTGTAATACTTAACTGAATAAGATATTCTTGCTAGTCGTTTTGCCTTAAGGGAATACGTCCATTTTCCGGACAATAATGTCCGCGGTATTTATCCTGGAAGCGCACATGTTCAGTCGAAGGGAGGTATAAAACCAATTCACTTAGCGTAAATACGTCGGGCAAACCTGCACGTGAGTCCAAAGTTATGTCATGCAATCTGGATGTACCTAAATGCATATGGCGGTTAAGATGTCACATTTTAGTTTCAGAGGTTCAGGTTCAGTTGGGGAGGCGGATATAGTTACCGCCTTCCAAGAAACCTGGCAGGCGTATCTGCGTTTTTAGAATGAGGTTTGACCAAATCTTGGCGACGGATGCGTATGCCCACCAGCTGCGTGATGGGTCGGGTCGAGAGAGGCCGGTTGACGGATCCCTTTGACCACTTCAGCCGGAATCTCTCAACTTACCGCCCTTGCAGTAGGAGGGACGGATTCATTTTTTGTCACTTCTGGACACGCAGGCCCTTAGATTCCTCTAAACGCGAGCTATAGATCAGCCGCAATCGGTAACAGAATGAATCTTCTTTTCGTTCGATACCCGTTGCGTCGTTGGTAAACTTCGGGGGTAAAAAAGGCTAGTGTCCGCTATTGGGGTACGAATGACCAATATGAGATAATCGCGTGTAGAATTTCTGCGTTGTTTGTTAGCCACAGTCATCCCAAACAACGTCAAAATGATAATACTTCTAATTTATTTCTTATAATGATTTTACGTCGTTATTACAAATACAATTATATCATCCAAATTCGCACTGTTTTCCCGTCTACAGTAAATAATACCTCCCCTGTAGATGATTGCTTTTAAAACACCCTCTGAAATCTATATACCAGCATCAGATAGTATTTGACAGTCGTAGAATAGGGTGATCAAATACCTTACCAATTCTTCAATCCCCCGCCAATTTTGTCATCCCTCAGGACCACTGGTGGGGAGGGTGCCGGCATAATTTTCATTGGGGGCATTCGATGCAATCATCCCCGTAATTTTTCACCCCGGAAAACGAAGCCTTTCGATTGGGGGGAGACTTCCGATAAACGATCGACCCTGTCAAAAGACTCATGCATGCGGAAGAAGTGAATGATGGAAGGGCAGAACCAATAACCACAAAACACCAGCTTTTATATTTCATCTATATAAATATAAAAAACAAAATATGTTTGCTTGGGAATATAGGTACCTACATGAGAATATGAGTTGTCCATCCATTGCTAAACCATTCATCCGATTGCGATAAAACTTTGGGGATATGATGTGCGCATGCCCGCTATGATTTCTATATATTGTAGTGAATTCTGGCATTATGAAATTTGCATTAAAAAATTGCAAGAATTTAGGACACGTAGGAAGAAACAATTTCTTTATTAAGCGGCATAGCAATGCACGCCGGAAACTCGCTAGTTCATATACTATCTCATTAGAAGCTTGTGAATGGAAGAGGAATATGTATTAACTGATGGGTCATTCTGTCAGTAGGTCACAACAGTTCCGCTTTGCAATAAAATCGAATAAATGTAATATTTCTGAATGCATCCGAAAACTAAAAACAGTTTTTGATAGGTGATCGAATAAACTTTCAAATTTTATTATTAGAAATAACCTTATAGTTTAAATATGTAAATTTTGAATGCAAACATAAAACACCTTAACAAATATTATAATCAATAATTATCAGCCTGAAACACTCATCTACATTGAAAAAATCTTCCGAGAAAAGATACTGGCCGCCAACGGGAATTGAACCCGTGACCTTCTGATTGCCGGTCAGGTGCTCTTGACCACTGAGCTATGGCGGCTTATCTAATACCCGCCAAATAATTCAATATATACTAGTGTTTCATTCGACAATTACTTATTATTACATTTTTCCAACTGAAAACAACCAACTTTATTTTTGTGAGAGAGGTATTGTTAATACTAAATCTCCCGCTAGGTGGCGTCGAGACTAATTATGTCTGCATTTATTGCTGAAATACTTTAACTTGTCAAATATTAATTATTATTTTTAATTGATAAACTAACGTTTAAACAAGATTTTTATGCATAGCACAAAGGGTAGATAACAAATATTATAATCAATAATTATCAGCCTGAAACACTCATCTACATTGAAAAAATCTTCCGAGAAAAGATACTGGCCGCCAACGGGAATTGAACCCGTGACCTTCTGATTGCCGGTCAGGTGCTCTTGACCACTGAGCTATGGCGGCTTATCTAATACCCGCCAAATAATTCAATATATACTAGTGTTTCATTCGACAATTACTTATTATTACATTTTTCCAACTGAAAACAACCAACTTTATTTTTGTGAGAGAGGTATTGTTAATACTAAATCTCCCGCTAGGTGGCGTCGAGACTAATTATGTCTGCATTTATTGCTGAAATACTTTAACTTGTCAAATATTAATTATTATTTTTAATTGATAAACTAACGTTTAAACAAGATTTTTATGCATAGCACAAAGGGTAGATAACAAATATTATAATCAATAATTATCAGTTCAGCTCAGTGGTCAAGAGCACCTGACCGGCAATCAGAAGGTCACGGGTTCAATTCCCGTTGGCGACCAGTATCTTTTCTCGGAAGATTTTTTCAATGTAGATGAGTGTTTCAGGCTGATAATTATTGATTATAATATTTGTTATCTACCCTTTGTGCTATGCATAAAAATCTTGTTTAAACGTTAGTTTATCAATTAAAAATAATAATTAATATTTGACAAGTTAAAGTATTTCAGCAATAAATGCAGACATAATTAGTCTCGACGCCACCTAACGGGAGATTTAGTATTAACAATACCTCTCTCACAAAAATAAAGTTGGTTGTTTTCAGTTGGAAAAATGTAATAATAAGTAATTGTCGAATGAAACACTAGTATATATTGAATTATTTGGCGGGTATTAGATAAGCCGCCATAGCTCAGTGGTCAAGAGCACCTGACCGGCAATCAGAAGGTCACGGGTTCAATTCCCGTTGGCGGCCAGTATCTTTTCTCGGAAGATTTTTTCAATGTAGATGAGTGTTTCAGGCTGATAATTATTGATTATAATATTTGTTATCTACCCTTTGTGCTATGCATAAAAATCTTGTTTAAACGTTAGTTTATCAATTAAAAATAATAATTAATATTTGACAAGTTAAAGTATTTCAGCAATAAATGCAGACATAATTAGTCTCGACGCCACCTAGCGGGAGATTTAGTATTAACAATACCTCTCTCACAAAAATAAAGTTGGTTGTTTTCAGTTGGAAAAATGTAATAATAAGTAATTGTCGAATGAAACACTAGTATATATTGAATTATTTGGCGGGTATTAGATAAGCCGCCATAGCTCAGTGGTCAAGAGCACCTGACCGGCAATCAGAAGGTCACGGGTTCAATTCCCGTTGGCGGCCAGTATCTTTTCTCGGAAGATTTTTTCAATGTAGATGAGTGTTTCAGGCTGATAATTATTGATTATAATATTTGTTATCTACCCTTTGTGCTATGCATAAAAATCTTGTTTAAACGTTAGTTTATCAATTAAAAATAATAATTAATATTTGACAAGTTAAAGTATTTCAGCAATAAATGCAGACATAATTAGTCTCGACGCCACCTAGCGGGAGATTTAGTATTAACAATACCTCTCTCACAAAAATAAAGTTGGTTGTTTTCAGTTGGAAAAATGTAATAATAAGTAATTGTCGAATGAAACACTAGTATATATTGAATTATTTGGCGGGTATTAGATAAGCCGCCATAGCTCAGTGGTCAAGAGCACCTGACCGGCAATCAGAAGGTCACGGGTTCAATTCCCGTTGGCGGCCAGTATCTTTTCTCGGAATTTTTTCAATGTAGATGAGTGTTTCAGGCTGATAATTATTGATTATAATATTTGTTATCTACCCTTTGTGCTATGCATAAAAATCTTGTTTAAACGTTAGTTTATCAGTTAAAAATAATAATTAATATTTGACAAGTTAAAGTATTTCAGCAAAAAATGCAGACATAATTAGTCTCGACGCCACCTAGCGGGAGATTTAGTATTAACAATACCTCTCTCACAAAAATAAAGTTGGTTGTTTTCAGTTGGAAAAATGTAATAATAAGTAATTGTCGAATGAAACACTAGTATATATTGAATTATTTGGCGGGTATTAGATAAGCCGCCATAGCTCAGTGGTCAAGAGCACCTGACCGGCAATCAGAAGGTCACGGGTTCAATTCCCGTTGGCGGCCAGTATCTTTTCTCGGAAGATTTTTTCAATGTAGATGAGTGTTTCAGGCTGATAATTATTGATTATAATATTTGTTATCTACCCTTTGTGCTATGCATAAAAATCTTGTTTAAACGTTAGTTTATCAGTTAAAAATAATAATTAAAACACCTTACGTTTTTTTCAGAAACTTTAAAACCTTAACCAAAATGACTAAAAAAATAATGAAAAAAATTCCCAAAATTTGATACATTGTCCCCAAATTGCTATCGGAAACTTTGGTTTTATAGAGGGGCACATTAAATTTCTTTTATGGTTAAATTCTAGATTTGAATATAAAGCGTAGAGTTTGATCCTTCTAACACCGTTTATATCATGCTAGCTGAAGTCCCCGGCGATGCCCGGGCTCTACAGATATTATCGAAATCAAATGTAGACAGGACCTTCTTCTTATTTTGAAAGTCACATGTGCAAAATTTCATCAAACTCGGCGTAAAACTGTAGTGCATACAAATCAAATCCACTGCCCGCTTGCCAGCCCGCTCGTCCACTACATAAAGGCATTCTCATTTATATATTATATATTTCAACTAATTTACACAAAACCTTGACAAATTATATTCCTAAACCTTCCTCATAAATCACTTTTTCTATTGGTGAAAACCACATTAAAATCCGTTCTAGTTTTGAGTTTATTGCGAACAGGCAGACGCGGCGGAGGACTTTTATTTATAATATGTGGAGATTTATCACTATTATAGCAAGGGAGACAACGATTTCTATGAGACCTTTGCAAGTTGTTCCGAAAAGCGAACAAATTAGCTTGACGTGTTAAAATATGCTGCATGCTATCCATGCATCTGGTTGCGATACCTATTATGGACTTTAAAATAAAAATTTAAAAACTGCATGCTCCGTTTCTAAGCATTACAAATGTTGTGAAATTGAATAATATTATATACATGAATTTCTATAAATAATTATACATACAATAGTTTGTTTGTTAGCTTCAAATTTTTTAAATATTATTTTATTATTTTTATTTTTTTTCAATAATTTTAAATTCGTACACAACGCCATCTCTGATACTGACAAAACTAAAACACGGACTGTTGCGCATCGATAATTGCTTCATTGTGTAATTATTAACTTAATAAAAACTGAATTTAGTTCACCTAATAAGTTAACAAAACAGTTATTGATTCTGAGGCGGTACGAAGTTCGCCGGGTCAGCTAGTATTTATATAAAATGAACTCTATTGGGAGCTAGACCCACCTTCTTACCCTCTCCTTGAGTTCCGCAGCCCTCTCGCGACGTGTTTCGGAAGCTCTTGTAAGGTATTCCCCTAATGCGAATATACGGAAACGGTTATGCCACCATTTATTACAGTAAACCCTGACATCTGTTATCGGGGCGACGAAGCTGCGGGAAGTGTTCACAAATTTGTAGTTTGGTAGTTTCAAATTTTGAAGTTTGGACAAATTGTGGACGACTTTATAGAAGTGAAATCTTCTTTAGCACCATTTTGATTTGAAATTCGATGAAATTTAAAAGCGACACTAAAAAGAAGCAAACACATACATGTATAGGATTTTGCCTGTGAGATAATGAGATAGAATAATCGCTTTTCTCTGTGTGCGGTGCTTCGTAGCCTTCCCACTCTTGTCTAATTTTCTGAAGGTTCCACTTCTACCGCCTATCCACATCTTGAATGCCTCAAGTCGCCTTATCAGTTCTCAGTAAGCGTCCATGCTTCCATTCCATATTCCATATAGAAAACATTAATTATTTAAGTTTAATGCATCGACTTTATTTACATATTTGTAAAAAGCATTAACTTTGTGGCTCGCCATAATTTACAATTAAAATTCTCCTGACGAAGGAAGGGTGCTTCCGAAACCGGTAGAGTGTTTTAAAAAATAAAAGTGGTCTATAACAAATTTATTTGTGTTTTAATTGTATTTTTAATTGTCGACTTAATTTAATTACGCTGCTTGACAGAAGAATCATTTCAGACCTAATTTTATTATACAGAGTCATGAACAACCTTATTGACAGCCCTGCCATCGTTGCTGCCATTAAACTCTATGTACCGACAAGGAATTCTAGACAAAATATAATATTCTTTTGCAACACATACACAACCAATTATCGATCACACTCACTTACCAATAGGATGCATGATTTAGGCAACAAGTTTGGTGGTATTGTGGATATATTTTGCTGATTCCCTTTATTATCTAAAATGCAATTTAAACCAACACTTTGTGGAATCCTACAAATTATTATTGTAATGTGGGTATAATATATTTAACGATTTGATGTGTTATTGTAATTTTTAGAAATTTAAATAAATTTAAATTTGATATGTTAATATCGAGTTCTGCAAGTATTTAAGAAAGTATTTTAGTTACAGCTGTTTCGACTTGTAAGGTCATTTTCATACTATGAACAAAACGATGGTCTCCCTATGGGGTCACCATTAAGTCCTTTTCTAGCAGAGATATTTATGGATTATATAGAAAATATAATTCTTAAATCTCCCTTAGCAAAACACATAATATACTATGTCAGATATGTAGACGACATCCTTATTTGTTGGAAAGGCACCAACCGACAGTTAGACAATTTTACCAACACCATTAATAGTTAGACAATTTTGGGCCAACACCATTAATAATAAAATCTGCTTCACAGTTGAACATGAGATTGAAGGTAAAATCATTTTTTTAGATCTGACAATCGGTAGAAGTAATAATAAACATACCTTCGAAATATTTAGAAAACCAACATTTACTGATACTACAATAAATGCAAATTCAACTCATCCTTGGTCCTACAAATTATCAGCTTACCATTCAATGGTACATAGACTCATAACCATTCCCTTAGATAATAAAGCATACGTAAAAGAAAAGGAAACTAGCATTATTATTTTATTTTATTCTGGCGAATAAATTTTCTACAGCGAGCCAAAGCTTCCCATTTTTGAATTACCACTAAAACGATATTTTGGGGCGGGACTTCGTGTGACGTCATGAGCGTGGACCCTCACTGACTTTATGCTGGCCCAGCTGAGTGACGCTTGTGACGTCATTAAAATAATCGCGATTAATAACGGCTATGAGGCAAAAAACATTGAAAAAATAATAAAAAACAAGAAATACAAAAATAAAATTAATTTAATATATCCGGTACAAAACAAAAAATTAGAAAAATTTGCATGTGTCGAATTTCTCGGCCCAATATCTTTAAAAATTGCAAAAGAAATTAAAAAATGTGGTTTAAATATAGCTTTTAGAACCAATAATAATATGGGAACAAACCTTAAAAACTCAAAAAGTAAAAATCCTAAACTAAATAACGGTGGCATATATGAATTAAAATGTGACCACGCCGACTGTAATGCTACTTACATCGGGCAAACGGGTAGGGCATTCTCAACTAGATTCAAAGAACATTTACGATGTTATAAAAATAAAAACACCGCTTCAAAATTCGCAGAACATCTCTTAGAAAATAATCACGTTCCACTTAAAAACAACCAGCCAAAACCATTACATATAGAACGAAAGGGTCTTAGATTAAATTTGCTTGAACAATTAGAAATCAATAAACTAACGAATGACCCCAACATAACACTAATTAATAAAGTAAGGAAAATTATTTATTCTCCACTACTTAGTATTTTTACCAAACCTAAACAATATAATGCACTTAAATGAGTCATAGAAATAACATCATTCTAAATCAATAAAGAAAACCCTTGCACTTAGTGCAAGTGAAACCAAAAAGGGAAAGATTCGGAATCCCACTTAATCACTCTCTCAATTAGTGTCTCTGCAAATTGGATTTACCGGTAATAAATCAATTTTGACACCTTCATAAATTGACATTTGAAATGTTATAAATAAGTCGTCCGTACGTGGCTTCACCACAGTTTGAAAATGACCTTACAAGTCGAAACAGCTGTAACTAAAATACTTTCTTAAATACTTGCAGAACTCGATATTAACATATCAAATTTAAATTTATTTAAATTTCTAAAAATTAAAATGGAGTTCTACGAATTAAACACAAAAACAATTAATATGTTATTGTAATGTTTTATATTATATTTTGATCTATGTTATTGTCAAATATTATATCGTTTAAAATATTTCTTTACGCTATATTCTTCGAAAACTACTTGTGTATTCAACAACAATAAATAAATATATAAATAAATAAAATAATACCGAAAACACGGAGCATCTGACCAATCGCATTGGTAATTCAAAGTTGAGATCATGACTGCAGAACATCTATTTCATGCGGATAACAGTTGCATGAGCTTACTCAATGCGGTATTTGATTTTCTAATAATTTGGATAAATTTGTCAATGCAATGTTATAATTATAATTATTTTGCTTTTATTTTAGACTTTCTTTTATCTTAAACAAATTATTACAAAAATTGTTTTTCTTTGTTTTCAGGTAAGTCCTGTCCCATATTGCTACGATCAGCAGAACCAGCGCGTCATTCGTGAGAATCGTAAGGCAATTGCAATAAAAACTAAATAATGATTTTATTTTATTTTTATTTATTTAAGACACAAACAAGATATTTATAAAACATTTTTGCAAGTAATATAAAACAAATTCTAAAACAAATATAAATATCCCTAGACTAATGTGTCTGTAGTTATCACATTTGCATATTCACAGAAGCAAACACATGAAAACAATGTAAGTATTACTTATACATAACTTGAAAACTAAAATACAAAATTTGAAAACTAAAATACAAAATTTGAAATACATAATAAATATGAAATGTTTATGAAGTAATTATTGAAAAGTAATGAAACAGCATTTTTTTCTTAGGTGTACAAATCATGAAGATATTTTTTGAAGCGAGTTATATTATTTACAAAATATATCATATCTAAGATGGTGTGTATTTTAACAAGATGGTTGTATGATCGAGACATTCTAGATATAGGATTAAAATATCCAGTTTTATTGGTAGAAATTTCGGTCCAAAATATGTTAAGGTTTCTGGTAGATTTGGGCCTGGCGTATAACTTGATTTTATTGACTAAGTTACTATCTACACGATTATTCATAACTTTATAAAGCATTAAGAGATCATTTATGTTTCGTCTTTTAACTAGACTCTCTAATTTGAAATGTGTAAGTCTTTGTTCGTACCCGTCTACGAGATGGTAGACACCTGATCGGTAAGACAAAATCCGTGTAAATTTTCTTTGGACTGGTTCGAGTCTAGATATCTGTGTAATATAATGTGGATTCCAAACTGATGACCCGTACTCAAAAACACTACGGATTAAGGAATTGAATAGAATTATTAAGCTATTAGAATTCTTGACCAGTTTGGTTGATCTTACAATAAAACCAAGTAATTTATTTTATTTACTCACAATATATTTAATGTGTTGGTTGAACTTTAGTTTGTTGTCAAATATAATTCCTAAATTATTGATTCAACTGTTTCTAGATTGTGATCTAGATTAAGTATCTAAACGAAAATATGAAAGAGGACAAGACACAGAAAAATAGAAAAAGATGATGGTCGCAACTGGGACTCGATCTCAGAACCTCTCGACTAACCGAAAAAAAAAAATTAATTTAGACTTTTACAAAAAGGTCAATATGTGTTTCATAATAACTCTCTCTCTCTGGTTTCAGCCCTGGGATTGGTTTGCAATTTACGAAAAATATCCCCGACAAAATATCCTCCGAAAAAAAGGACAAAACACCTGCCAAAAAAATATCAACTGATTCCCAACCTAACCTAAAAAAAAAATGGGACAAAAATAATACAGACAACCTGCCAATTTGGGAGGTAAGAAAGGGTACCGCTGCCTCGGGAACCTTTATCGGATAACCAACACCTCTGCCATAGGTCACCCCAAGTGATTCGATTCGTTTGGTGATTTAGCAGGGGTTCCCGGGTTCAGGGGGATTTCCTAGGTCTTGGGACGGATGGCCAGGACTTAATAAACCCCAGATTTATTTTTTTTATTTTTTATTTAATTATTTTCATATTACATTAGGTTATAATAATGACGTATTACCCATCTCACTAGGTGTGAAACACCTGTGTTGAGAAGGCAATTTACAGAGTGGTTATAATCTATGATTTTGTTTTATTAATATTATGAACATGACAGCTTGATATAATTTTTTTTTTTCTAAGTAATATACAATTCAAGTATGTTATATGAACATTGCAGTAGGTACATGGTTACATATTTACACACAGTAGGCATAAAGGTAAGAATGTTATTAAATACTCCTGATAGATATGTTTATTTGAGGTGATCAATGATTCTACTTTTAAATGCACTTTTGCTTTGAGTGTTTCTTATTTCAGTAGGTAGAGAATTGAATAGCTTTGTTGCATTATATTTAAAAGTTCTTTGTCCATAAGAGGTTTGACAAACTGGGATGTTAAAAGATTTTACATTTGACTCTCTTAGGGCTCTAGTGTTTATTCGTTCCTCAAACATGTGTGTATTTTTAAATTGGTGAAGCATTGGTGATTGCTACCCAACCCTTAAATCTTTTTCCTTCCCAAAACTTTCCTCTCCTTCCTTTTCTTAAAAAATTCTCCACATAGCATCCCCATAGATGACACAAGCCCTGGAAATTATTTTCCTCAGGGCCTCCTGTGTGGAGCTCATGTTAAAACGGAATAAATTATTGTTCAAAGATAATCAAATAGGACAAAAATAATACAGACATCCTATAGAGACGATGAAATATTGTTTAAAAATAGTTAAATGTAAAATAAGATTAGGGTAGGTTAGGTTAGAGTCAGTGTTTCTTAACCGTATTGAAAGAATTATCACCCCCTTTACCGCAGTCAAATTATCCAGCGCCCCCCCCCCCCCCCCCCCACACAAGCGAAATTTTTAAAATTTCATCCATTTGCGCAGAAATGGATTTCCTACTACAAATAAAAAATTATGAGAAGTATAAATAAAACACATTATTTTTAGATTTACATTGGTTTATTCTGCCTCACTTTTAATTATTGTGCATGTAAGTGTAGTATATTTAACAGAAATTGTCAAATTTTTGCACTTTAAGAAAGTGTGTGTCAATATGTCAGTGTGTACTTAGCTCGTGAATGAGCTTATTTTCTATTTTGACACAATGCCCACTCGAACTTCTGCAGCGCCCACTAAATGCTAATAATTTATAAACGCCCCCCTAGACCTCCAAAACGCCCCCAGAGGGGCGCCGGCGCCCCCGTTAAGAATCATTGGGTTAAAGTTTAGTAAATTTTTTTAGAGGATGTTTTGTCCGTAGGATATTTTGTCCTTGGGATATTGTGTCAGGGATATTTTGTCGCGGGATGTAAACGCGCCGTACCAATTTTAAGTGCCATATCAAATGTGTACAACCCTTAAATTATATACATTATAACTTATAACCCTTGTACCGTCCAATTCTTCACACTTATTTTTCAAATTCCCCGAAATTCTACAAAAATCACATATTTTATTTAGCTTTAATAACACTATACAAGCATTAGAGTCAAGATGAATATTCTATGAAGAACAAAGCACGATTTACGCCAGGTTTTCATCGCTAGACAATGTCGTTAAAACAACGAACACGTATGTTTACGACAAAAATGTTCCTCATTTTTCATATGACAAAAAAACTGGGAGATACATGGCACTTAAGCGAGTTTTATAAGTATATATGAGACATGGTTATTTCAGCTTTTCGCAATAGAGACTATATTCGTGTAAAATCATTGTTCAATCCAAGTATGATAATATGTTCCATGACAGTTGGTCTGTCGAAAGTTGAGCTCTCGGCTTACTTATATACAACTAGCTGGTATCCGGCATGCGTTGCTTTGCCATTTAATTAAGAAATTGTTTCTACCTGCGTGTCCTTTCCCATTCGTCCCGTTCCCCTTCCACCTGCCCTTCCTCTCGCGCGTCCTCTTCCCCTCTCGCGTACCCACTCCACCTCCGTCACCTTCCCCCTCCCCCCTCCCGCATTCCATACATGCATTCCCGGTACATTAAGTTTTCAAACAGCTCGCGTGCCGCCTATTGCAATTTTTTTACACAAATTTCATAATGCCAGAACTCACTAATAGTTTTTATAAACCTTGTCCTGACAATAAGGAACACAAAAAAAATAATTAACCAAATTGATGCAGTCATTCGGAAGTTATGCGCGTACATACATTTCGGCGATTCATTTTTATTTATATAGATAGATATATTTGTAGATTTATATAGATATGCAGTCGGTTTAGGGAAAATGCAGTATACCTACCTTTAATAATTATAAGTATACAAAATGTAACTAAGTGTCTCAGGATGTACCGGCGAATAACAAATACATAAAAACTTATTTTCATTCAAATTCCTCACGGAAAAACTACTTGCCCAAAAACTATATTTAGGTCACCCCAAGTGGTTCACTACATTTGGTGACTTTGCAGGGGTGTCCAGGTTCATACTTCACACTTGGGGGGAGGAGGTCTCACAAATGGGGGAGGGGGGTCAAAAATCATGAAATTCGTGTGACACAATTTATGGATGGCCCCTTACCGTCTGCCCACCAGCTGCATGGCAGGCCGGATCGGGTGAGAATGGTTGAGGCAGCACAGGCGTCCGGTAGGTATGCTGGTCTTGTTCTACCGGCATTACAATAGATAATACTCCAAGGAACTAGCGTCATTGATTTCTTCAACGTCATAGCCGGGAAACACGCCAAACTACACTGTTGTACACTGTTGACATTCGTCATATGAAAACGGGTCGCGTCTACGACTCGTTTTTGAGCTCGGCTGTGGAATGATTTGCCGGCCTCTGTACCTAATTCCTCACTTCTAAAACATGAATCTTCTTAAGCCTCATGTTCACTCCTTTCTCTCTTCAAAAAGACCCTCCACACAGCATCTTCAAAGATGATATAGACTGTGTGAAGTCAATGTCAACAAAAATAAGGATTAGTTATTATAGTCCTCACCTTGATTGAAACGGTATAAGAATTGTAAATCATTTCGCTCAAACAAAAACTAATCTATTAAAATCGTCACCGTGACTGAAACGATATAGTCTTTATAAATACGCGTTTGGAGCGTACAACATCTGCGTACAACGGGTTAAATTTTAAATTTATTATTATTTAATTAACATCCTACTAATCGGACAGAAAACGTTCGTACCCTCCGGATACAAGTCAAGAGAAGGTACTTATATCTAAAATCCTAGGTCCTTAAAAAATTAAAAGTCCATTATGGCATGGTAAGGACACACGTTTTATTATAATTATTCATTAATCTTCAAAAGGACTAAACGTCACACGATAAAATCTGAAATAATTTGATAAAAAATCCTACGATGTTCAAAAACTTAATTACGCTTTTGCAAACCTTATCAGCAATGGTAAATACCTCTAGATATACTCGTGGAAGGAAAATTAAGGAAAATTTAGAAGATTTTTGAGGGTGCGTTACTTTGGTTGGTATAACTTATCTATGAAGCAGTAGTTTTATTAAGTTGTAAAAGTTCTATCGTTATGAAATTTGCTGTACTAACGATAGATAAACTAGTAAAAATTAATCAATAATACTTGGCTGATTTAAATAGCGCCGTTTTCGTGAAAAATCACCTCAAGGGCCCTAAGCAAATGAGAGAAGAGCTAAATAATTGGATTCAAGAGTCCCAACTGGTCCTAACCGCTTGGAGCCAGTGAGACTAAGGCATCCCCGATTGGGGTATGTTGTGAGGCTGGGGTAGATGAACGCAGGGAAGTGCCTGGTTATTCAGATCTAGTCACCAAACAAGGCTAAATCCATTTTAAGCAATGTTTCAATTCTGCCGCTAATGGTGGCCTTACACCAGGGCGACACTGAGAGTTTCTTCCACTCTAGATTTTTTTTAAAATAAAAATACTCATATGCATTTATAAAAGTTTTTTAATATTTATTTTATTTTTATAAACTATTAAAATACATAGAATAGTATTTATTCACAGTCCTCCTCACTAGGGGTTCCTTTTCCAAGACTGACTGTACGTTATTGAATTGGTGTTACGTCATGATTTCTTCATCTAAATGTTTATCGACCTCATCTTCATGTTTGTTGATTACGTCATCTTCGTGTTAATTGACCAAATTGATTGCCTCAAATTCATGTTTGAAGGCCTCATTTTATATTTATAGACTATGTTGAATGCTTCATCTTAGATGATAGGCAGGAGTGTCGCTAAAAGATAGGATTAAAAGTTCACGCATTCGTGGTAGGTAGCCTGGGCTTCACGGATATAAACAGTAAGCTGGAGGAACGATAGTTGAGATGATATGGGCACATAAGACCACACAGTAAAGCAGGCAATGTCTATGGAGCTTCATCCTGGATGACCCAATGCTCCAAAATACTGCAGAGAAACGGCCTGGATGAAAGCGATACCCAGAACCGAAGAAGTTATAACCTGAGAACGAGAAGAGCCGACCCCGACAGCCTACATACCTGGGCAATGAGTTGGAACAGTGCAAGAAAGAACAGTTGATTGCTTCATCTTTATGTTTGTAGGCTTCATTTTCATATTTGTTGATTTCATTACCTTTATTCTGTCAAAATTAAGACAAAACGGACTTTTTAACCACTCCGACCCCTAAGCTTGTTTATACGACAATATAATAGCAGTCAAGTACAAAAAGTTTGTTTTCAAGCTAACGCATATGTTCCCACAGAAATCGTTATAACTGCGTTATTGTTCTAGTGACAATGCTAAAACGAAAAGTAGATCCATATTAAATCAAGATTATCATCTCTATGAAAAGTTGTCCATAGAAATACATAAAAAATACGTATTTTTTAGAAACAATTTTCACCCGCCAAATCGCCTACGCGCCGTTGGACATTGTTATTTTTTAACAAATATTTTTGTATGAAATGGTACAAAAGCGAGATGATGAAATTGTTTATTATACATTTATACGATAGAATAAGTATTTTTTTAAACAATCCGTGATTTTACTACCGTTTTCACATAAAAATATCACGTGAGTCATTTTTAATATTTTCAAATGTTAACATTTATTTGGAATAATAGAATTAGAAAGCTTATTTCATATCCGTTCAAAAACAGTTTTTAGTATTCGGCTACGCTCATAAATATTTCATTTATGGAGCTTTAATTGCGAAGCGGAAATAACACAAAGTTTTTATAAATCTGACAATTCGTTTAAGACAAAAAAACTTACAAAATGGCAAAATACCTGAGTTGTTAATTAAACAGTGATTTTTTAAGCATTGGAGTGGGGCTTGTCACAAATAATAAGGAATAATAAAATACTGTAATAAACCTTCCACATCCCTAAACCATTAACCCATTCTCATTCGCTTCTATTATAATTATAATAGTTAACCCTAAATTTACTCCCACATTAAAAAAAAACGGCCATAATGATAGCGTACTTAAACCCAGCATAATCTGCCTTCATTCTCCACAGTTAAAAGAGCCACCAAAAAACCACTTAATAAATCCTACGAAAATTCAGAAGAGGGATTCCGGACGAATTTTTAAAGTCATTTTCCCTTCCAGAGCTCGTAATTTTTTCTAGGTCAGAAACAGAAATCCCCCATTAATTTTGCCATTCATTCCTTTGGTCCCGTCATTACGTTCAGGCCTCAGTCCTAACCTAATCCTAATGTAATTTTCTTTCGACAGATCGGTCTCTACCTATTTTTTGGGCATTGAAGCTTGAATGTTTTGCTCGCAGTGGTAATCTGAGCCTCAAAGGAAACTACCGAAGCCCACAGTGGCTCAGATCTCAAATCGCACAGTGGTATGATGTTCGTTTCAAAGGGAGTACACGGTGTTCATTTCGGACTCGATAATATTTATGTTTTATCTGGCCATAGCGAAGTCCTCTTTTAAATCCACTATTTGGCATTTAATCTACCTGTACATTTGTTTATTTTTTATTTATTTTTTATTTTGATACAATATTTTACATTTCAATAGTAATCCAGTAATATTGGTCCCACTGGGTGACTTTCCGTGCTGAGGCCTCCATTTTATACAAAAAATGCATAATAAATAAAAAATATATTAATAAATTAAAATAAGTATGTAAAATTAGTAACTTTATGTCTGAATTTATTTTTGTTTTCTTTAATTTTATTTTACTGTTGAATGATTTTATAGCATGATTTTAATAGTGTCTTGTCCAAAGCTTGTATTTACTGTCAGAGTTTTTATTTTTTCTTTGAACGCTTGTCTAACATTTTGTGTTTGATGAAATTTGTTTTTTTGGTCAAAATTGTAGTTTAGTAGTGTTTTAACGTATAATAATTGGCGTATATCTAGTACGTCACAACTGTTGAATATTTGTTCTGTGTCAGTCAATGTTTTTTAAGTATTACCTTTAAGATTGTTTTCTACGCAATTTCTATATAATCGATAGCTGCATTTGTTGCTCCTCCCCAAGCAATTATTCCATATTCTATTATTGATTGACAAACAAAATATATTGTTTACATTTCTTTTATTTTATATAATATGTTTGTTATGTTTAGTTTATTTGTGTTTTATTGTTGTTCAAAATGGTGGCCTTGTTGGATACTACTACATTTCTATCCCACCAGAGTTTGCAAGTGTGTGGTTCCTACTACGAGCTGTCAAATCGAAATAATAAATATTGTGATACCTTCCAGTCTATAAAAAGTTTAAAAAAAATCGTTTTTGATATACACAGTTACATCTCTCTGGAAAAATCAGAAGGTTTTTAAGTACCTACTTCAAAATCTTTTTATTTTAGGGGGAATTGTTTTCTGTGATGAGTTGTGACTATCTTCGGCTTCGAATCCGGATTTATTTATTAGATAAGTTTGCGTTAAGTGTTATTTCAAAATTTATAAATTAAAAATAATATATATTATATTTGTGTCACGTTCCAGAGTGCTCCGCGACTTTTCCTCCCGCGACAAATTATCCCCGACCAAATATCCCCCGACAAAATATCCTATATTCAAAATATCCCTCAACAAAATATCTACTCAAACCTAACTAAACTAATTAACCAACCTAACCTAACTAAAAACTAACTAAACTAACTAACTAACCTAACCTAAACTAACCTAACCTAACCTAACAAAAATTGGACAAAAATAATACGGCCAAACATAATACAGACATCCTGTAAAGACAATAAATTATCGTTATCTGTATTATTTTTGTTCTGTTTTTTGTTAGGTTAGGTAAGGTTAGGTTCAGTTAGGTAACGTTAGGTTTGGTTAAGTTTTAGTTTGGGGATATTTTGTCGGGGATATTTTGTCACGGGATGAAAACGCGCAGTACCGTTCCAGAGAGGTAGACACTTTCAACAACGCCCTAATGAAGGACCACCATCCTAAACGTTCCTTGAAATAGCTTAACTTGGGTTTTGTGACCAGATCTGAATAGGTAATGTACCTTCTAACCCTCATCTTTCCCACCTCTCGTCCCTCTTCTCAACCATCAGCTTCAGGACATACCCTAATTGGTGATGCCATAGAAGTTGAGACTCGCATAAAAAACACCAAAAGAATTACTCCATACTCTCGCAAAAGTTTAAACTTACGACTTTAATCTTTGGCGAGGTACATTTGTTAGAGTCAAAACTTTAGAGATAAACTATAATTCTTCCTGCCTGTCTGTGAGTAAATTTAATATGCTTCTTCGCATGACCTCTCTCTCCACTTCAAGTCATGAGAACACCTTCGAAGTTAACATCTATCATATTTTCGCAGTTCAGCCTTTGGCACAAAAGGTGTTCCTTCACCAACTTCTAAACTAATCTACAGCGAAATTTCTATTCACATTTGATTAATTCCACTCGTTCCTGCCTCCATACATCTTTAATTTTTCGATCTTTCACTGTTTTTTCTCTATATTACTGTATACTTACTAACGTGTACCCACAGTAATAAAACGACAAAATACACTCTTCTACTGTAGCATTTATAAGCGGAACTTCATTGACTACACTCCGATAAAATAATTTCATACTACGAGAAATTAGTACTTAGGTGATGTTGATATATTTAATATCAACGTAGCGAGTTTTGTGGAACATGTAAAAAATATATTCCACTATTCCTAAACAAATCTGTATTTCTGTATTTGTGCAAAACAAATGTATGAATTATGACTTATGTGCGTTTTTTGTATAATTTTGTTGTTATTATTTCTTTATCTGTCATAAATTAATTGTACTACCGAACATGTAAAAGCCCTCTGGGCGTTAAATAAATAAATAAGAAATAAAATAACAGTAAAAAACACCACTTTTGAGCTTATTATACGATGATTTATATCGTCCATTTTCTGGACAAAGTCCCCTTAGACAAACCTCACTCAAAGAACCTTGAGAATTTTCCAATTTGTCCGAAGAAACGCCACCACCTCAAAAAAGCGATATAGAAAGCTTAAATAAATTCGACGTTTTAACAAGTGAAAATACCTATTCAAGTTTATTCAACCATTAAAACGACCACCGTCTTGTCTAGAAAACTGACTAACTAACTAACCATCACGCTGTTTCCCCGCAGGGGTAGGCAGAGAGGACGGACCGCCAAACATCTCAGTCTTGGCACAAGCTCTTTGCCTCACTCTCATATTATATTCATACATACTCCTCTATTATTCTGACTTTTGGCATGGCCTGACTCAAGTATCTGATTGACTTGATCGTGTCATGTCTTCATCGGGCGTCCCCGACTTCTTATTCCATTCAAATTTGCGTCATATATTCTTCTCAAACTATTTACTTCTTTTATTCAGTCTACATGCCCAAACCACCTGAGGGTCCCTTTCTTAATCATACTCATTATGCTTACATCAGCCTTACATTTTTTGCCGATATCCACATTTCTCACACTATCATACATGGTTTTACCACACATACGCCCCAGGGATCTCATTTCTGCAGAATTCAGTTTACTTTCATCCTTCCTCTGCCAGTTTCATGCCTCACTGCCATACACGAGGGTAGGTACCAGGACTCCATTGTGGACTGCTAGCTTCGCTTCTTTTGACAGTTTTTTATTAGCGCCAACGCCATTCAGTCCTCCATTAATGGAGTTACCTGCATTTACCCTTCATTCAATATCTCTATAAGCCTTCCCATCTCTCGTAAACATACTACCTACCCAGATACACAAACTCATCCACCTGCTCTAAGTAGTCATCGTTCACAACTATATTGCACACTGTTTTTGTGCTCTCTATTTCAAACATCATGACTTTAGACTTACTTACATTTAACTCATTCTTCATGATGAATAGAAAACGGAACGTTCAAACAAATTTAAAGACAACTGAAATGCAAAATGGTCTATGTAGTTTGATCAGAACTTCACCACGCTCAGCTAAAAAATAATAAAAATGAAAAAGCTTTTTCAAATATCCTACAATTCCATTCGTTCCAGAACCAATCAATTTGTACCGCAGTATGAAAGGTGTAAGTCCCCTTTCAAATACGTGTTAATGTTGTTGAAAACAGTTCGTTGAGATTGTATAATAACATTGAAAACAAAAATACACCAAAAGCTTAGCAACTCAAAGGAAAACCGTTGAAAGCTCTTCTTTAATGAATAAAATACAAGCTTTGACCGATGTTGTATGGGATAAAGGTCTATAGGTCCGGCAAAGAAAATAGATAAACCCCTCTATCAATAGCATATTGATAAAATCCGTCATCTATGATCAGTTATCAATATTTGTGAGTACGGTCAACGATTGTTAATAAATATTACGACCGATTGATACATTTTAGCGCGACTACACTATCAGATAAATTTCGGTTAACTGTCAATCTCTATATATAAAAATGAACCCTTGTTTCCCTTGGTCACGCCATAACTTCAGAACGGCTTTACCTATTTCATTAATCTTTTTTAAAAGTTTTATAATACTTTTTAGAAGGTTCTTATGGAAAGAAAAATTAAGAAAATTTGCTTAAAAAAATTGAATAATTTCAGAAAACTTAACGACTATTTTAACTTTGCACGATTGACAGTTCGCGCGTTTGATGTAATTGAATTTAGCAGGCAGCTTTTTTGTGTTAAAAGAATTGTCTATGGATTTTTAAAATTATAGGTATGTTGAATAAGTATCTAAGTTACATACGTATCAAATTTGATTGATTGTTCTTATAATATACAAAAATGAATATTTGTAATAAACGAAAAATGAAAATTTGAATAAAAAAATTGTAATAGGTGGCACGTGAGCTGTTTGAAAATCTGAATGTACTGGGACTGAATATTTAGATCGCGGGAGGTGGGTTTGTGGTATGGGAGGAGCGGGAGAGGGTGGGTAGGGTAGGTGGAAGGGGAACGTGTGAGGGTAGGGGATGCGGGAGGGGAACGGGGATGCACGGGGATGCACGGGGAAGAATATTCAGGGAGAAACAATTTATTTCTTTGAATATGGTATTGCAACGCATGCCGGGAACCAGATAGTATACACATATTTTTTAGTAGTATCGTTCGTTGTACGAAATTACTGTCTTATTTATTAAAAGGAGTGAATACACGAAGCTCTTAGAATTGAAAGAAGTCGTATACGCGATGATGCATCTAAAATGCTATCAATTTATTCCGTTCTATCTTTTAGAAACGACAGAGGTTGAAATATGAATAAAGACCTCATTAACTAATTAATTCAAGTTTAGCGTTAAAAACTAAATGCATACTTTTTTAGTGTTTGATATTTCGGAAAGTGAATTCATATAAAACGCCTCCAATGTTGCCAGTGCGTATTGATTTCTTATTTATTACCTGTCAATATCGGTTCGGCCGTCAACAGTAAAACCGTGCTTGTTATATCGATTCGATATCGTAAAGTTATCAATTTCTCTGGGCTTGACCCCTTAAACATGTCTGTCGTATATATATGAAGTACTCACCCATGTACGAACCAAAATCGAATACTTTGAATCTAATAAAAAAAATATTTTTATTTTTATTTTTAACTTTTATGAGTAAAAAATCAAATCATAATATTTAATTAAATAATGACAATATTAGCGAAACTCAATCAAAATCTGAAGACATAAAAATCAGAAAAGATGTTGGTTTCACTGGGACTCGAACCCAGATACCTTAGCATTCATGGCCAACTGCTCTACCGATTGTGCTATGGAACCAATTTCCAATTCGGTCACTTTTAACTGTATCATACTTCGACTAAGAACTAACAACGCTATCTTCATTTTTCTTAACGCACATATTATTGGCTGCTATCTTTATATATGATTGCAACATTCAACCCGAACATGCTGTAGCCAGGTACTCGAAACCGTGTTATTTCGGCTGGCCACACCGGTAGGGTAGTGTACTTGGATTGTCGCCGCTAGGCGGCGCGGACCTCGCAGCATTGAGACCACTTGCAATTTTGAATCTCTCATGGCAGGAAGCTTATAAATTATTGTGATCTTTGTAAAACTACCGTGCAATAAATGAACCAAGTTTATAACTTACATCTTTATTATTTAAATCCCGTGTATTTTAACGTAGTGCTAATGGAGTCAGATTAATTCATCAATAGTAATATTTACAATTAAAGCCACGCGTTAAAATGCTATATACAGTGTAGATAGTGTCTACCAATATCTTTTTCTGATTTTTCTGTCTTCAGATTTTGATTGAGTTTCGCTAATATTGTCTTCATTTAATTAAATATTACAAACATATTTATTTTAAATAGGTACTAACATTAAAATAAGTATTTTAATGTTAGGTGTGGCCTGGAGGAAGTGTGAAATTGTCAAAATTAGTCATGAATTGGTTCACAAGCGACAATAAGAGAAAACGAGGTAGACCATTTAGACGGTGGTTTGACGACATTAAAGCCATGGCAGGTGGTACATGGACAAGAGTAGCTAATGATAGAGAGAAATAGTGACAGTTGGAGGAGGCATTTGTCAACTAGTGACATACAGATGTGACAGATACAGGCTGTGGAACGATTTACTGGCCTCTGTGTTTCCTCCCTCCTACAACATGAGTCTCTTCAAGACCCAGGTTAACTCCTTCCTTTCCTCAAAAAGACCCTCCACACAGCATCCTCAAAGATGACATAGGCCCTGAGGGAAATTATTTTCCTCAGGGCCTCCTGTGTGGAGTTAATGTAAAAAAAAAAAAATACATATAGGGAGTCGATGCATGATAAGTGTTATAAATATTATAAATAATGTAATTTAATTTATTCTCTGAATGAAGGCTAATTATTATTATTATTATTATGTTATTATTATTATTATGTTAGGTACCAACTTTGATTGATTGTTCTTCTAATATATAAAAATGAATTTTTACAATAGAAAGTTTGTTAAACAAATTGAAATAGGTGGCACGCGAGCTGTTTGAAAATCTGAATGTATCGGGACTGAATATATTTGAATATATTGAACTCGGGAGAGGGGAGGGGAAGGTAGGAGGGGAGTTCGCGGAAGAGGGGAGAAGGAAGGTGGGGAAGGTGAAGGGGGAACGCGTGACGGGATGGGGACATGGGAAAGTACACGCAGTGAGAAACAATCTCTTTTTTTTATGTGGCATTGCAACGCATGCCGGGAAATCGCTGGTATATTTATAAACCAAACCACAAATATTCTTAATTCTAAAGAACGCAAACAACAAACGGATGAATTTGGCAGCCACCTCTGGTCTGGAGCCCCAAAATACCTTTAAAAAAAAAAAAAAAACTCGACTCTGTGCAGAAACGGGCGGTCCGTTTGATAGATTTTCCTAACTTGCCATCTTTGGAGCACAGGCGTCAGGTGGGAATGCTGTCCTTGTTCTACCGGTATTACAAGATAGCAACTCAGATTACAGGCCCTGAGGGAAATTATTTTCCTCAGCGCCTCCTGTGTGGAGTTAAAGAAAAAAAATATTAACTAACTAACTAACTAACCATCACGACGTTTCCCCGCAGGGGTAGGCAGAGAGGACGGACCGCCAAACAACTCGGTCTTGGCACACACTCCTTGCCTCGTTCACATTCATACACCGTCTCATACATGCTCTTCTATTATTCTGACTCCTGACATGGCCCGACTCAAGTATCTGATTCACTTGGTCATGCCATGTCTTTCTCGGGCGTCCCTGACTTCTTCTACCATTCACATTTGCGTCATATATTCTCCTTACACTCCTTTCCTCGTTCATTCTCTCTACATGCCCGAACCATCGGAGCGTTCCTTTCTTGATCTTACTCATTACGCTTACATCAGCCTTGCATTCTTTGCGGATATCCACGTTTCTCACACGATCATACATGGTTTTACCACACATACGCCTCAGGGATCTCATTTCTACAGCATTTAGTCTACTTTCATCCTTCCTCTGCCAGTTCCATGTCTCACTGCCATACATCTGGGTAGGTACCAGTACTCCATTATGGACGGCTAGTTTCGCGTCTTTGGACAGTTTTTTGTTGGTGCCAACGGCGTTCAGTCCTCCATTAATAGAGTTACCTGAATTCACCCTTCTTTCAATATCTCTTTCAGCCTTCCCATCTCTCGTAAACATTCTTCCCAAATAAACAAACTCATCCACCTGCTCCAAGCATTCAAAAAAAATATTTATTAACTAAAACACATAAACATTCTAAATACGGGCATTACACGGATAATTACGTTATTACGGACTTATAAAAACTGTATGTCTAAGATATTTTTATGAATAAAAAATAATTTAAAAAAAGAAGGCAAACCAAAAAAACTTTAGAATCTTTGGTTTACATTTTTTATAAAAGTAGTTCCGTTTAACCTTTACAAAGTGATCTTCTCTCGAGCTGACGAAACATCGCCATCTCCTCATGAATAAACTCATCACATTATTCATAGAAAATTACACTCTTTGTCGAAAGGCTATTTCCGGGGAAGGCGGCGCTTCCGGTTAGAAAAAGAATATCCGGTTTTCAAGACCGTCCTTCCGGCCCCGCTTTCTTAACATTACGGCGGGCTCTGGTGGCGAACCCGCCAAAATAATGATAAGTAATATATATAATAATGCGTTTTATGACTGGACGTTATTTTTTTGGTGAGAGTTTATGAGAATTTAAAAGTTGGTTTAATTTGGAAATCTTTTTTATTTAAATGTGTTTGGCTTTCACCCTTCAGCGTTGTTTTAGGTCATCATTTCAGAGAGGAAAGGTGAATTTATACAATAATTTAATTTAAAGCAGCTGACCCGGAGAAATTCGTACCGCCTCAGAATCAATAAGTGCTGTGTTAACTGATAAGCTGAATTAAATAAAAAAAAATTATTAAGTTAAAAATTACACAATGAACCAATGATCGATGCGCAACTGCCCGTGTTTTTTTTGTCAGCATCAGAGATGGCGTTGTTTACGGATTTTCTTACTTTTCCACTTACGTGAATTGCATTTCATTTTCTTTATACGTGTGAAGGATATTTATTATAATTATCGTATTTTTCCTTTGGAGGGGTGCAGACATACGTACACTGTTTGTCTTATGTTCGACTATTGACATTTTTGTGTTAGAAAGAGGGGTAGCATTATATGCTTAAGAACATAAGCAAAATAATCTGCGCATTGACATGTGACGTTTTTGAATTTTCGGAATTCATCCACTATTCAATATTGTATCTATCACAATATTCCTGCAGCTCTTTCAAAAGATAAAAATTCATTCCATACAAAATGTTTGAGAAAAAGAATTTTCTTCATACTTTTTTTTTCGTGATTTTTTCGATGTTTTAATAGCTATTCTGTTATTCGGGGCGGAGAAAAATCCAACAAATCCAAGATCATAAAAATCGTTCCAGCCATTCTTGAGTTATAAATGGTGTAACTAACCCGACTTTGTTTTATATATTAGGATTCAAAAATTTCACAATCATGTGAAAGATTGGAGTCGAGTTCAGAATTAGAAAAGATGAGATGTAGAATGGCGGGGAGGCTATTTTATATAAGGCTTGATAGAAGAGAGGATATTTGTTCAGACAACCAAAAAATATGTGATGCAAGGTTCCCACATCTAGAACACATAAAGGACCATATGGGGAGTCAAGCACGTGAATTCTACGGTATGACTCAAGTATCTGATTCACTGTGTGCCATGTCTTCCTCGGGCGTCCCCGATTTAAAAAAAAAATTTAGCTTTAACTCTTTAAGGGTGTTCTAGGTCATCATTTAAATTTAGAGAGGAGAGAGGAAAGTTGAATTTAGATATTAATTTTATTTAAAGGGGCAAATTTCAAAATTATATGGAAGATTGGAATCGAGTTTAGACTTAGAAGAGATGAGACGTTGAATGGGGGGGAGGCAATTCTAGATAAAGCTTGATAGAAGAGAGGATATTTTTTTAGAGCGGGGCAGCCAAAAAATGTGTGACGCAGGATTCCCACTTCTAGAACATATAAAGTTTAATCTGGGGAGACAAGCGCGTGAATTTTAAAAGGTGATAAGGAGTGCAACAATGTCAAATATTCTAAATCGAATAAGAGAGAATTTTTTGGATTTTTTAATGAAGGAATTGTTGAAGCCATGTTTCTTTTGTATTAAGACATATCAGATTCCCCTGGATTGACTAGCAATGTGCTAATACTCTGCCAAAACATCGCGGGATCTATATTTGAGGATGGAACAAAGGAAGATAGAGGAAAGTGATTTATGAGGGTAGCAATGGGGTTGGATGCTCCTTGTTTTGCAAAGAATTCGCAATATCGTTACCCAACATGTCCAGGAATCCAAATCAGAGTTACGGTTTTTCCAGAGTTTTGGAGGCTATCAGCGCTCGAATAAGGTATACAAAGTGATCATCGGGATATGGAAGACTACTATGAATTTTTTAAATTTTTAAAATATACCAAAAATAACCAAAAAAACGTTTTAATTTAGGCTCAACAATGTCGTTTTGTACTTTTACGTATTGTTGTGGCGATAATTACCTCGAGGTATAGCTGTCGAACTATATAACTATATTATGATTGCGTTGTGTGCTCCTCCGCAGTACAGAGGTAAGTGATTGGTTATCCATTTTCCTTACATCGCTAGTTTTTCCTATGCATATTATCACCACTTCCAGCTAACACCATTTTGTCCCGTTTCGTTGTAGTATATACAGTCCATTTCCAAGTGCATTTGAATCTGTAATTCGTAAACAATTTCGGATTTTTGTTCTATCGAAAGAATTCCATAAGATTACTTCTTCAACTCGGCGTCCGAAAAGAGATCTTCGCCAAATATAATATATATTTAAAAAAATTTAAAGTGTTCAAAAGAAGTAGAAAATTAAAAAATTAAATGATTGAAATCTGGGGAAACGCACGTGAAACATACATAAATGAATTACAGGTAATACAAAACAAGGTAATCAAGAAACTATTTAACTACAAGCCCAGAACATCCACAAAAAAATTATATATGGAAACAAAACTATTAACATTAAGAAAACTATATGAATACAATACATGTCTGCTTATATACAAAATAATCTCGTACACACAAACACAGAATTCATTAAAACGTCTCAAGTCCATAAACACTTAACACGACAACAAGATAACATACATTTAAACACCATCCACACTAACTATGGTAAACAATCCATTGGTTACGAGGGGGGCAACTTATATAATTGCCTCCCAAATGGCATTAAAAACGAAAATAAGTTGGGTCAATTTAAAAAAAATTATTAATATTTATTCTTGATAAACAAAACAATGAAATAGAATAGCGCTGTATCGAAATATTTGTGTATAATTATTTCTAGTTAAATGAGTGAAATTGTAATTTTCTTTTAACTGGAATAAAAAATAAATAAGGAATGCGTGATCTTAAATTATTTTTAAAACTATCTAACCATTTAACCATTTCTCTAGAGGGGTGGGAAATTAGGGTAAACCCCACCTAATCAAAAATAACTTAACATGACCTAAATGTTATGTATCGTAATCTATGATCTAGTAAATATTTTACCATAATAGTCTATGGGCTTCTCGGTTCACATGGTCTCCTTGCCAAGTTGTCGGAAACTTCGTACCGCCTCAGAATCCATAACTGTTGTTAACTTATTATTATGTTAAAAATTACACAATGAAGCAATTATCGGTGTGCAACTGTCCGTGTGATTTTCTTACTTTTCCACTTACTTACGGGAATTTCATTTTATTTTCTTTTTACGTGTGAGGGAGATTTTTCATAATTAATGTATTTTTCCTTTGGAGGGGTGCAGACATACGTTCACCGTTTGTCTCATTTTTGACTATTGACATTTAGTGTATAAAAAAGAGGGGCTGCATATGTTTAAGAACAAAAGCAAAACAAAGAGCGCATTGACATATGACGTTTTTGATATTTTAGAATTCATTCATTATTCAATATTATATTTATTACAATATTGCTGCAGCTCTTTCAAATGATGAGAATTCGTTCCATACAAAAAATGTATGAGGAAAAGAATTTTCTTCATAATTTTTTTTTCGTGAATATTCCGATGTTTAAATAGCTATTCTGATATTCGGGGCGGACACAAATCCAAGAAATCAAAGATCATAAAATTCGGTCCAGCCGTTCTTGAGTTATAAATGATGTAACTAACCCGACTTTATTTTATGTATTAAGATAACCGTTTCCAGAATAACCTTAAAACAAACCCAAACCAATAAAAAAAATTAAAACAAACCACGGACGTACAAAATACAAGGACTTGCCCTTACGTGCTAAAAGGCGTGTTATTTCCCCCTCCCATTGGAACCATTTTTCGGAACCGGCTGGGCTTGCGAGAGTCCCGCGTTAATCTAAAAAATGTGACGTCATCATTCTTGTCCGGACCAGTGTTGAGCTCTTATCGTACATTTTACGCACGGACGTTGTATGTCTATGGAACACATACTATGACATCGAGATACATGGCGACACGAAACACAAATCCGCTGTTTACTGGGGTAAGTAAATCATGAAAAATTTGTAAAAGTGTCTACGGAAACCAAATATTCGACTATGAAAATACTCAGAACCTTACTTTGCGAATTTGGACTTGACACATCTGTTCATAACGTGGCAAGCAATTCGCGCTCCCATATAAATAGATCTATTCATTCAAAAGCAGATTTTACTTTCAAGAACTAAATGGTGATATTATAGTGCGAGGTGCCTGTATACTGTTAGATTGATTTATTGGCGAATCACAAGTCTCTTTCCTCTCTTCGTCCCGCCATAGTTTGTTTTTACCCCTCCTCTGTAAGTTCTCGTCTAGCTATTTGTATGTCTATGAAACAAACCCAAACCAATAAAAAAAATTACTTCATCCCATGTCAAAATTGACAAATTACATTCACAAAACGTCGTAATTTGTCAAATATTACCCAACGTGAATCCTTTTCAAGTTTCTTTGAAATCGACTTGCAAAGTTTTTTGGATACCTTCCAAACAAGTTTGAATGTAAAGTATTAAATCGAATCATTTTCTGTTCTGTAATTTTGTATATCTTTCATCGATATGTTTTGCAATAACACAATATGCAATTTTTTTTATTTTTTTTTTAATTCCTTTATTTTTCCCATATTTTACAATTTATATTTACATATTTGAAAATCATAACAATAATGTGGGAACCCACTAAGGCGCAGCCTGTGCGTGGGTAATATATTTAAAAAAAGTTTTTTTTAGTACCTAGAAAAAAACAAACAGGGGTATATAAAGCAAAAACAAAAATTGTTTAAAACATTTTGTACAAAAAGTGTATACAATAGTGTACGGTTAAATAAGTGTAAGTGTAATTAATGATATACATTGTAATAATAGGTGTAAAGTTTGTGAGAAAAGTGATATAAAACTAAATAAATAGAGTTTTTAGAAACATAAAGTGAAAAAGTTTTTACATCTGTATGGTTTAGCCATAATTTTAACTCTTTTACGAAATGCGGAAGTTTTGTTGCAACTTGAATATGTTTTGGTAAACTATTGAAGGTACGAGGTCCAATAAAACTACTGTGAGTTTGCATTTGTTTTGTGTGTGTTTGGGGGGTATAGAATACATTATTATTTCTAATGTTGATTCTGTTTACATTTTTTTCGAATTTGTTTACGTTTTTAAAGATATATTTCATAGTTTGCAGTATAAATAGTTTACGGAGACTGAATAGTTTAGATTCTTTGTATAAAGCATCTGTCGAAAATGTTTTAATTCTATTATACATAACTTTGATAATATAATTTTGAGTTGTTTGTAAAGGTTTTATAAAAGTATCAAGGGCACCACCCCATTGAAAGTCATATTTATTTTAAGTATCTTATTTTATAATATATAAAACAAAATCTGGTTAGTTACACCATTTATAACTCGAGAACGGCTGGAACGATTTTTATGATATTTGATTTGTTGGATTTATCTTCACCCCGAATAGCAGACTACCCATTAGAAATCGGAAAAAATCACGAAAAAAATTATTATGCAGAAAATTTTTTTCCTCATACACTTTGTATGGAACGAATTCTCATCTTTTGAAAGAGCTGCAGCAATATTGTGATATGTAAAATATTGAATAGTGAGTGAATTCTAAAAATTCAAAAACGTCATATGTCAATGCGATGATTGTTTTGCTTTTGTTCTTAAACATATAATGCTGCCCCTCTTTCTTACACACTAAATGTCAACAGTCGAAAATGGGACAACCGGTTAACGTACGTCTGCACCCCTCCTAAGGAAAAAATACAATCTTTCTAAAATTATAAACGCGAAAGTTTGTATAGATGTATGTGTGGTTGATACTCTTTCACGCAAAACCTACTGAATGGGTTTTAATAAAACTTACAATAATATAGCTCATACGTTAGAATAACATATATGCTATATATAATGGTAAGCTCTAGCGTTATGAAATTCGTATAAATGAAAACATGTGTATATTATATATTTTAGCGCCAGGGAGATAAGGCAGGGGGAATGTCTTTATGGGAAGACCATTGTCTTTTTTCTGTTTTTCTGTGTCTTGTTCTCTTTTATATTTTCGATTAAATTTTTATTGTTAACTTATTCTAACATGATATATTTCATTCATGGGAACAACCTTCAAAAAAATAATAAAAAGAAAGTTTTTCTTATAAAAATTAAATATTCACTCAGACTTTCATAAAAGTCAATTGTTCCATATAAATAAATTCGAATATATCTATCCGAGACGCTATCCAGGTTACAAACCAATTCTTAGAATGATTGTTTCCAATGAAAAGGGTAGTTGCGGGTAATATGGAGAAAAATAATTAGTTGATAATAATGTTGATTCTAAAATTTGAAAATATGAGATTGACAAATATGACAGTTTGACAGAAGGTGGCAATAGCGAAATTGGTTAACGCGCTCGTCCCGGTTAGACGGAGAGGTCTGGGTTCGAAACCCAGTTGCGACTATTGTCTTTTTTCTGTTTTTCTGTGTTCTCTTTCATATTTTCGTTTAGATTATTATTGTTAACTTATTCTAATATTATATATTTCACTGATGGGAATAACCTTCAAAAAAGTAATAAAAAGAAAGTTTTTCTTATAAAAATTGAATATTTATTTAATTTTAATGATTTTAAAATATTTATTATACTCCCTGTAAATGATAAGGAAGCTAAAAGTCTTCAATTTTTGTTAAGTTACAATTTTAGTGCATATGTAATAGATTACCATTTTTGATATATTTTGGCCGCAAAGTAATTTCATAACATTATTGTTAAGAGTAGAATGTACGCTGGTTTGGAGCTTTTAATTCACCCCATGCTCACATATGCTGTATGCAAGCCCTGCATCTGTGTGAGTATTGTGTTTGTGTCAATTTTTGTTGCAATACCTACGTATTACAAAAACCCAAGGTCGCTTCAAGGTTGCCAGCTTTATACCGTTAATAAAATTCTTATTTTTCCATTCAATCATTATTGACAAGCGTGACAGATAAGATTACTCAGAAAAAACTGTAGGCTTTCGTTTCTGAAATAATCTATTCCAAAATACATTTAACGGTGAGTGCTGGCGTCTTGAAATTTGTACTGTTTGAATTTTATGCTGAAAATCAATATAGCAGTACGCAAGGGCCTATGTCATCTTTGAGGATGCTATGTGGGGGGTCTTGTTCAGGAAAGGAAGGACAGGAAGTTCTGAAAAGGAAAAAGGTATGAGGGGTGGGTAGGAATCTGAGGTTCAGTGTGTCCAGGTCAACTGCCGCTAAGACCTAGAAAAACCTCACTCCATGAACCCGGGAACCTCTGCTAAGTCACCAAACGCAGCGAACCACTTGAGGTGCCCTATGGAAGAGGTGAAGGTTATCCAATAAATGGTTCCCGGGGCTGCGGTACCCCTATCCGCCACCCAAATTCAGTCAATATTTGAATATGGAATTTGAAATAATTTTATAAATTTTAATATTATTTATATTTTGAAGTAAGGTAAGTTAGGCAAAGCTTATGTACCTACTGTTGGGGTTTCAACATGTACCCGCAAAGCGGAAGGGAAGGAAAAATTTGGGGATTGCCGACTTACCCGCAGATTTTCTCCCTTCGCTTATCTAATTTTGATCCGCTGGTTCTTCTTTTTGAGTCACACAGCACGGCTGTAATATTTCCACACAAAACATTCACTTATGAGTTTCACTTTGAAATGTTCGGTACAAGAGCTCCGTATTCAACATATGTGTTGACAGAACAGTGGATAATTTGTAACTAAACTGTCTGGTCGGCATGGGTAGGTATGATTTGTGGGTAGGTGGTTAGGATTGGTAGGTAGAAATTAAAAGTTGGAAAAAATAAAGGTAAATGAGCAATGCTAGGCACCAACATTTCCGCCCACCTAATTTGATCGAATTAACCAAATCGAATTAAATTACAAAGAATCCCCATGGAGGGTACAACAAAAAAAAAAATATATATATATTTAAAGCAAGATAAATTGTTCATGCACGCTGTATCTGTACTGCTTCGAAGATACTTTAAAAAAAAATCAAATAAAATAATAATGAATGTGTCGGGAGTACGGTTCCCGCAGAAAACAAAAAAAAAATATTTTGAAAAATAATGAAAATTTGTAAAGACACCTCGGGTCTATGATGTGAGTAGGATACTAACGAGAATTCGAGTATAGGCATCCAAAAAAAAATAATAATAAATAAAATAAAATTAACGAAAATTGAAATGGAATAGGCATTTCCCTTTTATACATACTGAATAATTACTAATACTAGCTTTATTCTACCGGTAACGGACACAGTTTTATCACTGGTCGAACCAACGAACCAGTTTGAGTCTTAACCGTAGCTACTCTAACTATCCCATCCTTACCGGGATGAACATGGATAATTCGTCCTAACAACCACTTCATAGGTGGAAGACGATCGTCCTTTATTAACACTAATTGCCCTATCTTCATGTTAGGATTAATTTTGCACCACTTTGATCGTTGTTGAAGCGTATTTAAGTATTCTAAATGCCAACGTTTCCAGAAATGTTGTGACATTTTTTGGAGATGTTGCCACCTACTTAATCGATTAGACGCGGTGTCAAGAAAGTCATATTCAGGCAACCCCAATAAGAATCCACCGATTAAAAAATGACCTGGGGTGAGTCCATTTAATTCTTCAGGGTCTGAGCTCATTGAACACAAAGGGCGGGAGTTGAGGATGGCCTCAATTCTGGTAAGAACTGTCGCAAATTCTTCGTAAGTTAGAACGGTCTCACCTATTACCCGCTTTAAATGGTATTTCACAGACTTTATCCCAGCTTCAAATAGACCTCCAAAATGCGGACTAGACGGAGGGTTAAACGACCAAATAATGCCACTTTGAGTTAAGTGATTAGATATAACATCACGATGTGATGCCAAGAATTTATTTATGTCGAGTAGGTACCGATTTGTACCTATGACGTTGGTAGCGTTGTCGCTTATAATTTCGGAGCATAACCCTCGACGATCCGTAAACCGGCTAAGGGCTGCAATAAAGGCTTCAGAAGATAAGTCAGACACAGCTTCCAAATGAACTGCCTTCGTTGCCATACATACAAATAAACACAAATAACCCTTTGACGTTTTAGCTCCCCTCCGTTTATGATCTTTCAAAGTGAAAGGACCTCCGAAATCAATTCCGACTCGAGAAAAGACACGGCTCTGTTGCACTCGAGAGGGTGGTAAATCAGCCATCAATGGAGGTGGTAACGTTGAAGATTTCATCTTATGGCAAACAATGCATTTTGAAAGTTGCGACCGAATTTTATTTCGTGCCGCTACTATCCAAAACTTACGCTGAATTGTGAATTGAAGGCTTCGCGGGCCAATATGAAAATATAGTTTATGATAATAATCTATAACTAAATAAGCTAAATGACAGTTTTTCGGTAATAAGATCGGAAATTTATTTTCGTAAGACAGATCGGAGTACTTGAGTCGACCGCCCACCCTGATAATACCGTGGCTATCAAGAAACGGTTTCAAATTTAGAATTTGCGTTGAACATGGAACGTTATTTCGCATGTTACATATATCGACAGAAAAATACGTTTCCTGTTCGAGAAGTATAATTTTCAAAAGCGAGTCATTTAATTCGCGAGAGCTAAGATAAGTAGAGTTTGTATTACCTGTACCAGGAAGTTTGCGACAATTATTAACGAAACGCATTATCCAAGCGACGACGCGTTGCAATTTATTGAATGAAGAATATTTACTAATAATTGAATTAGGTACGATTTGAGATGATACAAAGGTTTTAAGGTTGCCAGTTTTGATTTCTGGTACCTCTTCGATAGATTGATTGGACACACCTGAACACGGCCAGTGTGCCACTGGTTGACTAAGCCATTTTGGTCCCGTAAACCACAATGGGTGTGAGATAATGTCTGCTGGAAAAAGACCCCTTGAACCTGAATCGGCGCAATTTTCCTCTGAGACAACATGTTTCCAAATAGCATTTGGTGTATTTTCCAGTATTTGGACAACGCGATTTCCGACAAATGTTTTCAACAAATAGGGCGGCGTTTTTAGCCAAGCTAGTACAATAGTCGAATCTGTAAATAGAAAAACGTTTTCTATTTGTTCGGTAAATTTTACAGATGACATAATATACTGTATAAGTTTTGTGAGGAGTACAGCTCCGCACAATTCTAATCGTGGAATTGACAAAGTTTTCAAAGGAGCGACCTTCGATTTCCCCATTAAAATGTGAGTGGTATTATTACTACGCTCTAATAAATACACCACTGCAGCATAACCTAACTCTGAGGCATCACAGAATCCTATGAGGACCAGACGGCTTGTGCCCACTGTGTTATAATATCTTGGGAGATTTACTGTTCGAAGTAATGAAAGCTGAGTTACAAATTTACTCCACATATTACGAATATGTGGTGGAACTTCACAATCGTCCCAATCAACCCTTAACTTCCATAATTCCTGTAATAGACATTTAGCAAAAAATGTCACTGGGGTGATGATCCCAAGTGGATCGAATAAACGAGCTACCGTTGACAAAATAGTTCTTTTTGTGCATAACTCGTTTCTAGGTATGTTTACCTTGTAGGTAAAATTATCAGTCATCGGATTCCACTGAATGCCTAATATTTTCACAGTTTGATCAGTTCCGGCGTTATCGAAGGAATGACCATCTTGCTGGTATTCTTGCGAAACCTGATCCAAAAGTAAAGATGAATTAGATTGCCATTTACTGAGTTCTAGTTTCCCAAGATGCAATAATGCAATGATTTCTTGTTTGAGTTTGAGGGCCGTGCTAATCGTGTCAGTCCCTGTTACCAAATCGTCTACATAAAAATCATCGCATAGAACCCTGGCGGCGTCAGGATATTTTGATCCTTCATCTTGTGCTAGCTGACGAAGGGTTCTTATAGCGAGGAAGGGTGAGCTAGAGAGCCCATAAGTTATCGTTTGTAATTCGAAATCAATAACCGGTTCATTCTGAGACTCTCTCCACAAAATATTTTGAAATTTACGCTGAGCTGGAATAATTAATATTTGCCTATACATCTTACAAATATCGGCTGTAAATACATATTTATGAAAACGAAAATTTAAAATCATACGTGGAATTTCAGTCTGCAATTTAGGACCGTTCAATAAGAGGTCATTTAGAGATAAATTTTGAGGTTGGGTTTTTGCCGACCCATCAAAGACCACCCGCAATTTCGTTGTTTTACTGTTAGGATTCAAAACACAATGATGAGGTAAATAGAATGCACCTAAGTTCCGAGGCACCCGTTTCATATGTCCTAAGCTTTCATATTCTTTTATAAATTTTCCGTAATCAACTGCTAATATGGGATCCCTCTTAAAACGAATTTCTAAGTTGTTCAATCGTGATTCGGCAAGTTTGAACGAATTCTGTGCTGGCATAGTTTCAGATTTTATTAACAACGGGACAACATACCTCCCGTCACTTTCTCGATAGTGTTTTGAAGCATAAATTGTTTCGGCTAATTCGTCTTCCGGATTAGTCAACATTGAAGGCGTTTCTTCAATTTCCCAAAATTTCCTAAGATCATTGCTCAAGGAATTTGTCCCAACAAACAATGACAAAGGCGTTTGACATGCTGAATTATCTAATTTTCCCATTATAATGTAACCGAAAATGCTATTCACTGCACAAGGATATCCACGAATTATTTCATGTCTACCATTAAATATATCCAAGTATATGTCAGCACCTAACAAAATGTCTATTGGGCCTGATTTGTCGTAAGATTCATCAGCTAATTTTAAATTACTAAATTGTGACGTTACACTCAATGGTAAATCATATGACGGAAGATTAGAAGTGATTTCCGTAATCACAATAGTTTGACATTGAAAAATAGGCCCCTTTTTATTTTTAGGTTTTATAAAACATTTTGTTGTGCCATAACAAGAATTTATACTACAATTACCTAAACCGTTAAGTGGAATTCGATTTGCTTTTATTGACAAACCGAGACGCTTGGCGCATCTTTCTGTAATTAAAGATACCTGACTACCACTGTCTATAACCGCACGGACAGGTAGATACTCATTATTTTTGCTACGAACTTCAAGTTGAATTGTACCCAGTAATATAGTAGATACGCACGGTGCATTTTGTAAAACTGTCGCTGCTAGGGTTGTTCCCACATTATTTAAGTCGTTATTACCCGATGGTTCGGCGGCCATATGCAACATTGAATGGTGTTTTTTATTACAAAACTGGCATGTAAACTTTGAAACACAATCTTTAATATGGTGCTGTTTCAAACAATTGAAACAACGGTTTAAAATTTTAATTTTGTCCCTCCTCTGAAGGGGACTTAATGACGTAAAAGTTGCACATTTATAAAGAAAATGTGAACCTTGACATAACGGACAACGAATGTTATTATCCTTATTTGCCGTTAACAACGTTTTCAATGAACCTTTTTTCTCTTTTGTCGTAGGTGGAGATGACATCTCCAACATGCGTGATTGATTTCTAAGAAACCTGAAAATTGAATCTGACCCTGGAATCTCCTCGTCAGCTAATTTGGATTCCAACTGTCGTTTTGTTGTCGGATCCATTGCTCTTATTATAATGTGACCCACGAATTTATCAAGGATATTTTCTACTTTCATCGCATTTATCGCGGCGTAATTCTCCTGAAAATTACTTAGTATACGCGCTACACCTGCCGCTGACTCGGTTTGTAGGCATTTGAAATTAAGAATTTCATCAACGTAATGCGTAAAAAGCATTCTAGAATTTTGATATTGATTTACCAGAATATTCCAGGCTATGTCATAGTTTTCTTCAATAAGAGGCAATGATTTTATCAGTCCTAGTGCTGGCCCTGTAATTACCGATAAGAGGTAATGAAATTTTTCTACATTTGTGTACGCATTATTATTGTGTATAATACTTTTAAATAAAGAATGAAATGTACACCAATTTTTAATTTCACTGTCAAAAGTAGGTAACTTTATTATTGGAGCACGAACCGTTGAATTATTTGGCGTTTTAACAATTGAATTTTCTAAACTACTACTGATAGCGTTTTTCGTTTTCAATATATCAAAATACCATTCATCTACTTGAATAGCAATCACTCCTAAATCAGACATTTCTTTCACTTTGTCTAACTCCAATAATTGTTCTTCAATCTCCTTTTGAATCCATTCAAATTCCTGTAACCACTCTTTTATCTTTTCACATCTAGCCAGAAATGTATCTTTTTTCTTTGTATCATCGTAAATGTTAGCTATAAGCTCATGTGTTACACGAATTCTCGAAACTATCCGGTCACATCGGTTTTTTAACAAAACTGCTTTTTTCTCCGCCATTGTTACGACAAAAAAAAAAAATATTTTTGTGAAGAATTGAATTATGTTCACTTTAAAGAATATTATCAAATCAATTCCACAGTATATAATCAAAATAATAATAATTTGTAAGCAGTAAGGTATTTTTTCACTACCTACAGAAAACTTTTGCACACAGCACGGCTGATGCGCATTTCACAGATCAACTTTATGAACAATTTAATCCTGATGTATATTAAATTAATGAAAATTTTCAATTTATCTTGGCTCGAATCGACCAAATGTTGGGGTTTCAACATGTACCCGCAAAGCGGAAGGGAAGGAAAAATTTGGGGATTGCCGACTTACCCGCAGATTTTCTCCCTTCGCTTATCTAATTTTGATCCGCTGGTTCTTCTTTTTGAGTCACACAGCACGGCTGTAATATTTCCACACAAAACATTCACTTATGAGTTTCACTTTGAAATGTTCGGTACAAGAGCTCCGTATTCAACATATGTGTTGACAGAACAGTGGATAATTTGTAACTAAACTGTCTGGTCGGCATGGGTAGGTATGATTTGTGGGTAGGTGGTTAGGATTGGTAGGTAGAAATTAAAAGTTGGAAAAAATAAAGGTAAATGAGCAATGCTAGGCACCAACACCTACCTCTATGGAATTCAAGCTACTGCATATTATCAGTGACCTTTTCTGGCTAAGAATTTTAATCTGTGCGAATTATTGATTATTTTTAATCATTGCGTTTCCTTGCAAAGTGTTGATGATGGCAGGCTCTTTGGGCATGTGAGAATGGTTTGGAAACCTGCTAAAGCCTCGCGCTTTGTCAACATCAACACAGATGTCACCCGCTTGCGGTTTTGGAGATAAAATGTTTCAATGCGAACAATATGTTACGTTCAGATTTATGGACATATGTGTTTCTGTGATTTTGGTGTTCTTGTTTAGTGTGAATTTTGAACCCGAAATAGATGTTTGACATCGGACTTGTTTGCTGTACATTAAATCATTTACGATTGATCCAAGTGAGAGGATTTGATGTGAAGGCCTTCCATCTGCAGAAAAACCAGAAGAATAAGTTCAGTGCTCTTTTCGTTTCCATTGAGTTCCTGTCTGATTCATCATCTTTTTAGGTTTTCGCAAATTAATTCACATTCGCCTTTTGTTTCGTGCGTATTACACTCAGAGTCTGGGGAATTTACGCACCACAGGCTTACAAATTATAATGCATAACCATTTTCTTTAATTTTAATTTTGCTTTCACTGCATATCTTCTATTGCATGCCTTTTTTCTATCTACAACAATAAATCCAACAATTTAATAGAGCCTTAGCCAAGACAGGGATCTTGTTATCAGATTTTGGTAATCCCAAAAATCTAGACAAGGAGATGTCAAGGGTGTCAGGAGGGGTAGACTTGTATTGAATACGATTCCAACCCCTCCCCCCACTGTTAGGGGTGCACAAATTCTTTTACATAAAATAATATCACAGTGTTTTTATTATACCTAATACCCTACTTTGAACAAGATTTAAAACTTTATTCTTTATTTTTTTTTATTTATAATCTGAACAACAGACAGAAAAATAACGGTGTACTGTAATATGTGTATTTGCGAATTGAGGCGAACCATCGCGCGTCGCCCCGCGAACCATTTATTGGATAACCAACGTCCCTGCCTATGGGTCATCCTATGTTGGTCGCTACATTTTGTGACTTAGAGAGGTGTACGGGTTCATGGTCTGAGGTTTGTCTAGATCTTGGCAGCGATGGGTTTGCGCACCTACTGCGTGGCGGGCAGGATCGGGAGAGACAGGTTGCGGGAAACTGTTTGACCTCTCAATCCGGACGCTTTCTAAAGAGGGATGGATTCGGACACATTGTCCTCCAGATTCTTATCCACCCCTCACACCTTTTCCTACCCAGAACTTTCACTCCTTCCTATCCCTTGTAAGACCCTTCACACAGCATCCCCAAAGATGTCATAGGCTTCGAGGGAATTTAATCCCTTGGAGACTACTGTGTGTAAATTAACAATAGGTAATTTTTTTGTGGTAAAACGTCTTTACGCACGCTCGACACTTTTCTTTTTGTAATGTGTTTCAAAGTCAATGTTCTCTTATAAATTAGTGAAGTTTTACTTCAGTCGTATGGTCTAAAGCACACTCGTTTTTTTTTTGTAAATCGAGTTCTTTCATCAACGCGACTACTTTCAGCTTGAAGTATTATTTCAATCACGAGCTGTTAATTTAATGTTATAAACTGTCAAAAATCAGGCGTCCTGTAACATTTTTACCAATTTTGATATTAAAAAGATCATTAGTTCACGATGCAAAAAAACTTTCAAAAAAATTTCAAACGAAAAAACCTCTACAATTTCATAACGCCGAAGCACACAACTCGTGAAATTTTATAGGGTTAAACAAATTATTTTTTTTAGCTGTATAGTTAAGATTAGAATCTAGTTGAAAGCTTGTCAATAATGATGGAACGGAACTAAGAATTTTATTTATGTTACAAAATTACTTTACCCTCAAAGAAATATTTCATCGAAAAGCTTTGAAATAGTAAGACACGAAATCAATCTTTTTACCTTTCAAATTCTGCCGAAAATAACGTAGGAAATCCCAATTTAATTTCAACAAATATTTTTAGCGAGTTTTATTAAATCTCATTTAATTTTTGAATGGAACCTTTTAATTCGATCTTCCATAATTACTTTCGTTATCCTAACTAGAGTATCTATATATGAAATAATTTAAGAGAAAATAACCATATAGTAATAAATATATCATTTTTAAGTCAAATTCTATACGAATCGACTCTATTCTACAAAAAAAAATATAAGTTGATTTCGAAAGATTGTTATTTTATTTGGTAAAGTAATGTTTTAAATTTTGAAAAAATATGTTGTTTTTTTTGTTATGATAAGGTTATACCATTAGTCGTTGGCAGATTTCTTAAATTTTCGAACAACATTTTGTATTATACAACACACATTGCAAATCACATAATTACACAGTATTTAAATATATCAATTCATTATCTAGAAAAGCTACATTTCTGAATTTTAAAGTTAGTTTAAATAAATAAAATCTGTTTCAATTTGTCTATTTATTTACGATCTTACAAACTAAAATATTTCAGATATTTTTTATACACTTATTTCGTTTATTAATTAATGAAAAATAATAAATACTTAAGATCAAAAAGTTATTACAAAAGTAAATAATTTTATCATCACGCGTTTTAGCATTTTTATTGCTAAATTGAATGTATGAGATGGCGACGCAGGAGGGGGACGGGCACGCATTATTTGAATGGCATGCCGGGAACCATCTAGTTTATTATAAAAATATAATGAAATATAAAATAAAAAAATATGTAAATTTAATTTACAAGGTACCTTTTAAGTCGCGTCGTGAAAAAAAAATGTCGTTCATAAATTAAAATTACTATGTACAACAAAAAAAATGCATTTCAACTATGTTTTATTTTCAAGTTGCCTCTAAAATTATTAAACACTAGCTGTTCCCCTCCAGCGTTCCACTTCCACCTTCCCCGCCACCGTTCTCCCGCTCCCCCGTCCCGCCAACCCCCCTGGCACTTCATTTCTTGACTCCTCTCCCGCTCGGCACGTAGCCGAAACTTTTTTCTAATACTTACATTTTTAAACTCGAGATTTCTTTCTAATTAAATATCCGAATTGAAAAATTCAAAAAGTTAAATAAAGGTATTGAAGCTGTCTTGAATATGTATTAATTTATTTTGATAAGGATTAAAACCAAGATACAAATAAAGAGCCTTTTCAAGCGGCGACATTATAATTAACTTTTTTAAATAAAATAATACTTTTTGTGGCATAACTATAATAGTTAGACATATGCTGTTGCAACTTTTTTTGTAAATAATGATGTGTTCTACAAAGTCGTTTTACATTATTTTATTCTATCATCAATAGTTTTCGCAGCGCACGCGATGTAAAGAATATTTTAGGTAATTTTTTACACATTGGGTTACATTATTGAAGTTTTAGTAAAGATGCCTATTTTTTTTGAAAATATAATATAGTCTATGTTACTCAAGGATAGTGTAGCTTCCTAACAGTGAAAGAATTTTTCAAATCGGTTCAGTAGTTTCGGAGCCTATTTGATGCAAACAAACAAACAAACAAACAAAACAAACAAAACAAACAAATCTTACCTCTTTATATAGTGTAGTAGATTAATATCTTTATTGGCCAATGGATATGACATCCGTAATAGATATTTGAAATACATTTTGATTACAAAAATAATTTTTCAGTTTGGTTGGATATTTTCATCACAAATACAAAATTGATTTATATGAAACGGGCCGAAACGGGCAATGCAAGCGTTTCTCTTAATATTGTCTTCAATGACCAAATATAACGGCAAGTCATTCCAAAATCATATAAAAGAGTTTTTGATAAATGTAAAAAAATGTCAAAAACATGCCCCTGATTTCCGCACCTATAAAATGTAGGATGAAACCCGAAGAACGCAGTCACGGGTCTGATTTTCGTGACCTCGGGGCTACGGGTATACTACGGGCATACTACGGACACTGCCAGCGGCCAGTCACGTAAAGTAATATAGAGGGGTATTAAAATGAGAGAAGGGAGTTAGAAAAAGGAAATTGCCCGAGACGCGGTTCAAGAGATTCCTCGGGGTTTTTTTTTCACTGCAGTGAACTTCTGAAGCATTCTATTTATACTTTTTCTGAAAGCTCTTGCAATTTATAATAGAATTTGCTAATTTTATTTAATTGAAATTTTTTTATTTGAGGTAAACGGAATATTATTATTAGATACCAGCTGGTATCCGGCATACGTTTCTATGCCATTTAATACAGACATTATTTCTCCCTGCGTGTCCTTTCCCTGCGTGTTCTTACGAGAGATGGAAAGGCTGATAGAGATATTGAAAGAATGGTGAATGCCGGTAACTCTATTAATGGAGGACTGAATGCCGTTGGCGCTAATAAAAAAATGTCAAAAGAAGCGAAGCTAGCAGTCCACAATGGAGTTCTCATACCTACCCTGATGTGAGGCAGTAAGGCATGGAGCTGGCAGAGGAAGGATGAAAGTAAACTGAATGCTGTTGAAATGAGATTGCTGATGCGTATGTGCGTTAAAACAATGTATGATGGTGTGAGAAATGTGGATATCCGCAAAGAATGTAAGGCTGATGTAAGCATAATGAGTAAGATTAAGAAAGGGACCGTCAGATGGTTTGGGCATGTAGAGCGAATGAGTGAAGGAAGTAGTGTAAGAACAATATATGACGCAAATGTGAATGGTCTGAAGAAGTCGGGGGCGCCCGAGGAAGACATGGCACGATCAAGTGAATCAGATACTTGAGTCGGGCCATGTCAAAAGTCAGAATAATAGAAGAGAATGTATGAGATGATGTATGAATCTGAGTGAGGCGAAGAGTGTGTGCCAAGACCGAGTTGTTTGGCGGTCCATCCTCTCTGCCTACGGCGTGATGGTTAGTTAGTTAGTTAGTGTCCTTTCCCATTCGTCCCGTTCCCCTCCCGCATCCCCTATCCTCACGCGTTCCCCTTCCACTTTCCCCGTCCACTCTCTCCCCTCTCCCGCACCCCCGTCCTGCAAACCCCCCTCCCGCGTTCCATATATTCAGACCAAGTACATTCAGTTTTTAAATAGCTCGCGTGCCACCTATATCAATTTTTTTATTCAAATTTTAATTTTTCGTATATTATTACAAATATTCATTTTTGTATATTATAAAAACAATCAATCAAATTTGGTACCTAACACAGATAACTATTTTAAAAATCCATATACAATTCTTTTAATACAAAAAAAAACAGCTGCCTGCTGAATTCAATTTCATCAAACGCGCGAACTGTCAAACGTGCGAAGTTAAAATAGTCCTTAAGTTTTTTGAAATTATTCAATTTTTGCCCAATTTTCTTTATTTTTCTTTCCGTAAGAACCTTCTACAAAGTATTAGAAAACTTTAAAAAAATGAATGAAATAGGTAAAGTCGTTCTGAAGTTATGTCATGACAAAGGGAAACAGGGATTCATTTTTATATATATAGATTTGATTTGAAAACTTTTTTAGCACCGTTGTTATTTGAAACTTGATGAGACAAAAAAGGGACACCAAAAAGAGACAAACACATACATCTATAAGATTTAGTCTGCGAGAGAATGAGATAGAATAATCAGTTTCCTCTTTGTGTATCGCTTCGTAGCCTCCCTAATATTGTCTACTTTAGTTTACTGAAAGTTTCACTTCTACCGCGTGTGAACTGCACACTTGCACACCACATCTTCACAGAACTGCACACACATCTTCCACTCGTTTTTGTGTTCAACAACTCGGTTGGGGAAATATTTGCCGACCTCTGTGTTTCATCCTTCCTACAACATGGGTCTCTTCAATACCAATCTCCATTCCTTCTTCTCCTCAAATAGACCCTCCATGGCCTCCATACAGCATCTCAGATGGCCTAGTCCCCGAGGGAAATTGTTTTCCCAGGGCCTCCTCTGTGGAGTTAAGGTAAAAAACATGTTCATAATTTCGAATTGAAATATTAACTTTAATATACATTGTAACTTGGAGTTAATGTAAAAAAAACTTGCATGTTTGTGTACACCGTGTTCACGCTGATACAGTGAAACTTTGGGGAGGGGGGTGGGCTATTCGTGAAAAACTTAGCAAAACATGTAGACATATTTTTGCATGTGTGCCAAAATTTTCAATTTGGAAGGCGGTTATGAGATAACCAACACCCATGTCATAGGTCACCCCAAGTGGGTTTCTATATGAAGTGACTTAGCAAGGGTGCCCGGATTCATGGGTTGAGGTTTGTCTAGATCTTGGCGAATGCGTGTACCCACATACTGTGTGGCGGGCAGAATCAGAAGAAACTGGTTGATGGAGACCTAACCTAGACCTTTCCAGCCGGACTCTCTTGATCCATCAGTGGATGAATTTGTAAGCAGATCCACCAGTGTTACCGGCGAATATAGATTTATTATTTATTCGTTGTTAATATCGTTTCGGCTGTCAACAGTGAAACCGTGTTTGGTAAAGCAATATAAATTGACCGGTCAGTGGTTGAGTGGGCATAGCGCTTGGGTCCCACCCGGGCGTCGCATGTTCGATTCCTCGGCTGGCTAAGTCCTCCATCACAACACAAGCAACATTTTCAGCTTTATGTGGTGGTAGTAGGAGATTTTCAAACATTGTTGGGCTATTCGTAACCCGGGAATGTTTGTCTTTCTTTTTAAAAGATAAAATAAAAAATAAAATAAAGTCGTCAGAAGTAACGCCTATCGATTCAATATTGTCTTCCTTCCCCTTCTGCCTTCTGTATTTCCGTTGTTTCCAAAATTTTTATTTTCTTTTCCTTCTCTTTTTTTTCTTGTATACTCACTTCGAAAACACTGTTTTCTTGTATATTCGATGCTTGATTCTAGAACCTAGTCTACTACTACTATCCTACTGTATCATATATTATGAAATTGTAAATGTTTACTTTACTTAATACTACACCAATTAATGATCATGTACCTAACTACCTAATATAAACGAAACCTATCAATTTGACTGTCCTAGAACGGGAGACCTTATTAGTTGCACAGTCAATGCTCCCTAAACAGTGAATGTTCTTTTATAACAAAATAAATAAATCGATCTGTCTTTAGTTTGACCGCCAGCAAAATAGTATGGCTGGTTCTTACGAGTGCGGAGCGGCGCGTATGCTACACATATGAAACTCGAGTCGCTTATAAGTATCTCCGTGTACGAACGGCTTATCGCTTACATATGCCATACATTCTTAGCGGATCTCCACAATTTAACACTCAGGGATTTCATTTCAAAGGGATGTTATTACAAAGTATACTTGTATTCTACCACAGAATAAAGATTTCTTAGTAATCTTAACTCGTTTTCAACAATTTCAACGTCAAATTCATTTATCGTGCTATTTGGCAGACTTATTTACTTTTACCAAGATTTCTTCACGTATCATATAAATACGTGTAAAATCCCACCAAATAATAAGAGATGGAATGTTAACAAGTCGACTTCAGAACAATACGGAAGGAAGCTATTAGTGGGAAGTGACAGCTGCCGTACGTTTCCCATTTATTCTTGATGTATTCTCGTGAAAAGATAAATTTGCTGTATTATTTTTGTAAATGGGATCCCTTTAATGAATATCGTCACGAAATACATTGAAAATTTTCGGCACAAATTTATAATTCATTTTTTGATAAAAAAGGACAAAAAAATGGTGGCCTTCGTACTTGAGTACCTAGTTTCGTTACGAATACTGACATGTGCAAGTAAATTTTATTTGTATGTGGTTTTTTTTACGGCCAAAAGTATTATCGTGGTTAATTTTTGGGGTATTATGGCGTGTTGCGCTACCTCGTTCTTTAGTCAATGTTTCGGACAGCATTACAGTGAAAAATGTGTAATAGTTAGCCATCTGCCCTGATGATGGAGACTGTAATGCTGTCCGAAACGATGTCGTAGACTGAAGTAGTGCGACACGGTGTAATACCCCAAAAATTAACCTTTCTAGTTATTTCACAATTTAATCATTTAAAATTAAATACATTTGGTGTATTTGCGGTACGTTTCGAAATGGTACATATTTTCAGTATCGCTCTTGTGAAATACCGTCATTCAGAATCGAAGAGTTGTTTGAAATGGATTTAGCTGTGTTTGGTGACTATATCTAAGCAACCATGTACTTCCCCGACTTCCTCTACTCCATCTCTTTTCCCTCACCACTACCTTAAGCCGCAAAACACGCCCAAATTGGGGATGCCATTGTCTCACTGGCTCTCACGGACGCTTGTACGGTAATCATATAACATAATATAATAAAATAATCGGGTTACAAAAGACCTGGCAATATTTAAATTCTTCTTAAGGCGAATTTATACGTGAAATCCTATTTAGATACTATTTAGATTAATCTTTACGACGAATTGGCTTACAGTATCAACATCAAAAAATATGCTACGGATAAATTGAAGCTTTTACTAGGTTTTCTATGTAACGGAATTACAATAAAATTATTATTTACATAACAAAAAAAATAAGCGTAAACTACTAAAAAAAAATGTTTTTCATGACTTAACTATGAAATAGTACTAGAAACATTTTTATAAAAATACTCCTTTATGGCTAAGACCATTTTTGAGGTTTTCTATGTTCTAACTTTTTTTTTCAAAATTATGACAAAATAAATAAAAACCACTTTTTCGCTTATTTGCCTCGCGCAAATAAGACGCTCGCTTGCAAATTTTGCAGGCACGAGAATCGAAATATTTCTAGCGTTTATATTCCTCTTAATACCATGATTATAATAAAGTGGGAAAATTTTGCTTGTGCAATGATGGAGTACTAAAGAATTGAACTCGTGACGCCAGAGTGAAAATCCGACGCATTTGTGGGTAAGGTTACTAAGTTTCAAAGTAGAAATTATAAAAAAATAAAATTTATTCGCGGTTAAAGCGATCCACTTCGACCTGTAAAAATCGGAATCATTTCTTACAGTGAGCGCGTGCACGAAGCGACAACATCGCACAAACTAAGTAGGGATGCTACGCAACATCGATTTGCTGATTGCGTCAAATCTGACAGTTGATCGTTTATTAGGGAAAAAAATGAATCATAAAAAAATACCGAACCGCCCATACTTCGGTATTTTTGTAATACCGATCACCGAACACCTGGCAACCCTGGTTGTAAGAGGCAAGTTTTTTTAAAAATATTTTATTAAACATCATAAAAAATAATAATCGCTGTTACTTGATAGTTTGTCGCTTTTTGCAAGAAAACATCCCCTTTTTTTAACATTAGTTTTTTTTTACATAAAAAGGTATAACCGATGTATGAATCCAATCCTTCCACTGCGGTCTAAGACAACGTATCAGGAGAGTCCTGCTGAAGAGGTCAAAAGGTCGCCCTCGACCGGTCTCTCCCGATCCAGCCTGTCACGCTGTGGTGAGCAGACGCATTCTCCGCCAAGACGGACAAACCTCACCCCATGAATCCGGGCATCCTTTTTTAATTTTTATATGAATGCCTTACTTACCGTATGGCATCCCCAATTTGGATATGTTGTGAGGCTGAAGGAAGTGCGTAGGAGAAGAAGATGCAGAGGAGGAAGGTGGGGAAGTACCTGGCTATTCAGATCGGGTCACCAAATACGACTAAAGCCATTTCAAGCCACGTTTCAATTCTGAATGATGGTCTTACACCAGAGCAATACTGAGTGAATCTTCAACTCTGGAACTTGCAGCAAATATACTTTAAATTATTTTAAATGAATTAATTGTGAAATAACACAAATTGATCAAATAAAATCTATTTGCCCACGCCGGAATTTGATCCCGCGACCAAGAGCCTTACCCCGCGACCACGCTGGCCTTAAAAAATAACAACAAAAATAAAAGCATCTATAATATTTCTAAGCGATGAAATTTTTAAACCAAAAAGCAATTAAAATATTTAGCATTACTTGCATTGCATCCCCTTCATTAAAAGTCGGCATCCCTACTGTCTTAAGGGACGTTATAAAAACAAGCGGAAATAATTATCTTTCGATATCGTGATCACATACAAAATTAATTAAAAAAAAACTTAATTAGCAATTTAAATTGTCCAGTAGATCGTAAACAGTACGGAATGAATTCATCTTCGTGTAAACAAAAAATAATTAAATTTGGTATTATAATTGAAAATGCCAGTGGGTTCTTTCGGTTCCTCAGTTCTTTGCTTTGGTGGATTCTCATTAGAGAACCTTTCGGATCTTCTATGTAAAGTATTCGTCGTCTTTTTCCCGAAGATGTTTGGAATTCCGCAAGGTTTTGGGATGGGAATTAAATTAAATTGCAAATGAAATAGGCCACTTGCATCACATTTAAAGCAAAAGTCCGGTTTAGGTAAATATTCTAAGGCATCCCGTTTTTTTAATCGTATTTTTCGATTTTTTTTCGTAACTGGCAATTTTTTGAAAACTTCAATCAAAAAAATTAGACCATTTTGTATTAACCGGAAAGACGGGAAATAATTTTAAGAATGTTAAAAAACGATAATTACATAGCCGAAAATCATTTCAAAAAATAACTTTTTCGACACGAATGGCACAGGAGAATAACGAGGCATAGCAAAGATATTACATCTCATAAATATTTTATTCCTTGATCCATCTTATTGTACATTAATCATTATAATGTTCAACGTCTGTAATGTAATAAACTTTCAATATAATAATAATAAAAAATATTATAAAATTTCATTTTGTTAAAATCAGCACCATTACCATTACACTTCTAAAACAGGTGCAGAACACATAAAATGTACGGGGTTATCTTCATAACATCTGTCAAAACGTCAAACCAAATGATAAGTTCGCAGAGAACAACTAACTAACTAAACTAACTAACCATCACGCTGTTTCTCCGCAGGGGTGGGCAGAGAAGACGGACCGCCAAACAACTCGGTCTTTGCACACACTTTTTGCCTCGTTCACACGCAGAGAACGAACAATAAATCTAGTGAATTTTAAATTCAAAAATTCGTCAAATTCAAAAATTCGCCTGAAATCAAAGTGATGCCATATAAAAAAATAAACAAGTGTGGAATTTTAGAAAATTAATAGAATATTATCGGGGACGGGACATTTTCATGTAGTGACGTCACGAGCCCAAATAATGGATTTATTTATCAAAAAAATAAACCGTACATTTCTAAAAAATTTTACAAACATTTTCGTAATCTTAGTAAAAAAATCTATCCACACGATTTTTTCCAAGTCGTTATGAAATCCCGTATAAGTGGCCTATTATTGCAGTGTTTTAATCAATTTGAATTAGATCTTGAAACAAAAAATCAGTAAAGATTCCCCGAAAACAGCTGCAAAACATTTTATTATCAAATAGAATGCATGTAACTTTGGTAGCCGAGTAACCAAAGACCACAGGTTCCCGACTAGATGACGGAGTTTTATTTATGTGCCTGCTAATCTCAACTCCAATCTTCAATGTAATTTTGAAATTCACTCATTCAAATAAAATTAATATATAAACATATCTTCCTTCTACATTGTCTGGAATGATGGCTTGGAACACCCTTGAAGAGTGGTGGCCAGAAAAATTGAAAATTTTAAAAAAATATCGGTATTCAGGGGTCTAACACCGTAACATCGATAACTTTGCAATACAATATCGATAGGCGTAACTACCGATGATTTTATATATAGCGTTTTCACGAGCATGTCTACACTGTTGATAGCCAAACCGATTTTAGGAAATTTTAGTTTTACATTCGTATATATGTCAAACGACTACGTAAAAATTAAAAATACTAATAAAATTTAATTTGACAATTTCGAATTCAAATACTAATATAAATGTACATAAGCGCTTCGCATTTATTTTATGACACTAAACGGAACTTAATTAGTTAAAGAGGTCTTAAGTCATATTTGAATAACTTTTCTTTCTTCAAGTTGGAAAGAAATCCATTGATCGCGTCTTAGATTAATTAATTAAATCGCGTATATGATTTCTTTCAATTCTAAGAGCATCGTTAGTTCACTTCCTTTCCTACGTTATTTGATTATTTTGCTTAACGGACAACATTATTAAAAAAAAGTGAGATTTTTACAGGTTTAACAGTTGTGTAGGTACCATTAAAATTTCCTGTGGGCCCTGTACACTACTGTACAGTACGTACAGCTTCTGTGAGGCTAACTTAACTCTGGCTTCGATGGAGCCCCCGTACCTGAGCTGGTCACTTAGAGTTACACCAAGCATATCAATGGAGTGCCTGTTCGGAAGATTGCTTTCGTTTGAAGGAGACTAGATTTTCATTTCAGACATGATTGGGTCTTTGAAACATTCAGTTCGACGAGGTTATTCTTAGCCCGAGAGGAAACACTCTCGAGGTAAACGTCCATTCTCTGCTTCAAAACCCTCCGGGCCATTAGAGGCTTGTCAAACAAAAAGCTATCAGGAACTATTTAATGTAGTCCATATAAACATTAAAGTGTCAATATCACTTAAGAATTGGTTTCCCATAGTGTGAAACCGTTGTATCGGGAATGAGCGATATAGGTAGTTATTACTGCAGTAGAATAGTGTATTTTGTTGTTTAGTTAAAGTGGGTATGCATATGTTTACGAGTTGCAGGAGTTTGGAACAATCGAATTTGAAGTTTACCATTTTAAATATTAATAAAAAATTGTTAGAAATAAATTCTAATTTTAATATACTACAATAATAGTTACAAGTCAGTGGAAATTTTGTTTTTAAAAATAAAATTTTCGGTTGATAATAATACCAACATTTCAAACAAATAAATATGTAATAATGTTTGGTTTAGCAGGGATGATATGGGAGTACATAACATATCGCCATTTGCTACGCTACCTTCGGTAGCAGGGTTTGATGAGCAGGGCTATTGATGAGTTTAATGTTAAAACACCGCTTGTTAAGTGGGTGTAAGATTATAGGTAGGTACATATATTAATGTGTATAATGGCCATCACTGTGGTCAGCTTTGTCTCCTTAGGAGACTCGGACGCCAAACATTCGCCTGGACCGGCAAATGTATGCTGACTCAGCGGGAAGGCATGGGTTCTCATCATCAGGGATGGGCATGAGGTGCTTATTCACAAGTAATCACAATCAATGAAAGGCAAGATCTTCTGATAACACAATTAAAATCTATTTCATTATAGGTAAGTTATTTACAAAACAGGTGAAAACTTACCCCCATCATTGACCGTATAACTAAACCTAATCTACTATGTTTCTACCGATGGATGGGGACGCCTTCCTCCAGGATTCCGCGACTGCTTCAGAGCGGCATCCAGCCTGCCAGCTCGTCTCTCGTACAGTATACAGGCCAGAAATATACCGGGACCTCGTGGATTACCTCCGGTATCCTTCCATCCGTGTGTTAGCGTGACTTCCACGGCGTGCGCGGCAAAGTGGGTAAAATGCGATCTCGCCCCCAAATACGGATCTCATCCGATATAAAAGTAATTAATACTCGATCCCGACAGTCAATAGGTTCAAAGCGAGCGAGGATTACCGTCCGACGCATCGATTCTACAAACGGAATCTCGATTCTCCGGCATACGCCGACACGCGATTTACGTTCGCGGATCCGGTCGTAATCGCGATTCGTACACGAACTTATTATTGATAATCATCCAGGATTGGATGCCTTGATTAATTTGAAAGAGCATTTGCTCCGCTCGACTTTTAAATTTCACTTATATTTAAACTTGGCACTGTGACGTTCCCACAGGGTCCGTGCCCAATCAGGCCCCGCGGAGAAGTGGAGAGCCAGGCAAGAATCAAACACTTCCTGCCTATTTGCATCAATATATGGCTGTCAAAAAACCATAGACAATAATTATATTAGTAATCAGTACCTGATTACAATTGTTATGACTTACTTTGTCAAATATGTTAAATATTTTCATAACAATACCCCGCTCGCCCCGAACGTGTTTGCCCTCAAACACAAAACATAACCAAAAAACAAAAATCAACTCACGCTTCTAACTAACTAGCTTGGCCTGATGGGGTACTGAAATATAGCATTATAAAAAATAAACATATTATCACAGAATATGGATAGTAACAAACTGATAATTATAACATAAAACAGCATATCATAGCTTACAAATGAGATGATACGTGCACGGGGTCCGTAAGCACCCACAGCATATAAGACGCTGGGTGTTGAACAAATGACTCTCGTCGAGGACTACCGTAGACGTAGCATCTGTAACATGAGATTTTCAAAAATTATTATAGTTATAATTAGTATCAACAAAATAGATAAACAATTTATATAGTTCATCAGAACATTAATTATGCACTAGGCATCACTTGTTTAAAAAAACCTTTTTTTAAGAGCCATAACAGGCAACACTTTTTAGATGGTGTACCATCTGCACTTTCCACTGATTTTACTTCCATTTTGGAAAAAAAACTTCCTCGAAGAGTATCCCTAACTATACTTCCTAACTTCGGTCTTTTGGGGTGGTAATTACTGATCCAATTATACAATCCAAAAACAATATATTAGTTGTATCATACCTTTGTTTTTTCTTTAAAACAAGGAAAAATATATAAATCCACTTCATAGTATTTAAAATATTAGTGTAAATATTCATGATTTTTTTTTTTTTTTTTTTTAGGCAAAAAAACGGTATGTTGTTCGCAGACAACTAAGCAAGATGTTTTGCGTACACAGTAATATGACATCTCATAAAGCTTTAAAAAAAATAACAAAAATTTAAAAAAATTGAAACTCGGAACATAAAGAAATAATGGGCAGTTATCTCTGTATGTTCTAATTTTATAGTTTCATAAGGTTTACAATACGGAACCTAAAAAAATGATGGGCTGTCACTCCTGCATGTTCCAATCATAAATTCACAAAGTTTATAATATACATATAAATAAAATGTACCAAGTTTAAATTTGACATACGTTTTTTTTTCAATTCCATGTGCAAGCATTTCCAGAAATTAAATGACAGTTGAGATTGAGTTACGAGACATTTTTGTTAAATAGTCTTTTTTTTATGTATGAGACTTGTTTCAATGAAGCCTGAAATTTGATATGATTTTTTTTTTGAGTCATGTGTGACGAACTATATGGGCTTGAATTTTATTGACTCTAACGCAGAGTATAACGTAAGACAATATAAAGGCGTGCACTTATTAATTGAGACTTGATATACTTGAGAAAAATAATTGTGATTTCCCCGAAATCACTACCATTAGTACCGTGTGAAAAAGAAGTACATACAACTCGATTTCAAATAGAGTTTATGAAATACTTGTAGAATGTTGTGTTGGGGTTGCTAATAAAACTACAAGAACAACCCGAACCACTCAAACAAGTTTCACACCACGTAGTACTGCGTATGCACATGGATCAGTGGCAAACAGTCCTTCCGCCTCCCATAGGAATAACCCTTCTATAGGCAACGGATCCACTGCCCTCCGACTGACGATGTAGCACACTGTGTTCCGTACCCTGAGTCAGCAGCTCAGGGTTTGATGAGCAGACAGCAAGCATCTCTCGCCCTCTGTCTGCCATGTAAGGTAAACGTAATCGACACCGGATCGATACGTTGCGGTTGGGGTACAAACCCACCCTTACCTTCGGAACTAATAAGGAAAGGTAAGTTGAACTCCAGGACCCAGTTGATCAGACTGAATATACCTCAGTTAACTCCCCTCCAATGATAATGGTAAGTTGAACACCAGGACCCAGTTGATTAGACTGAATATACCTCCGTCAACTCCCATCCAATTATAATAATGACGTTGCGTCATTGTTCAATACTTTCTCCAAGTCTTAGCACATTTAGTGTAAATTGTCCTTTATTTGTAAAAAGAATGATAATAAATATCACATATGTCATTGTTGACAATTACTTGATTGTAATTATATTCAAAACAATTTTTCAGAATTGTTATTAAAAATGATGCCCTTGTTTTAAAAATGAAAAATTTCTCTTTTTTATTTTTGTTGTTGTTGTATGATGATAAAAAAATAAAATTTAATTTAAATTTATATGAATTGCAAATTTATTAAATTTATTCGGATGTTTGGCCAGACTCTGGAAACTATCATGTAACTTAGCTATATAAACTCGGCTTTGCGGAATTTACATTTTTTGAAGTCAATGATTAGATTCTCCATGTTGATGACATGATATTTTTGACTGAATTATTAACTGTTCATTTTATTTTATTTATTAGTATCGTTTTCTGAATGTATGGGCTTGAAAAATGATTGGCTCCTTCTATGAGTCCAGTATAATATAATGTTAAGTATTGGTTAGCGTATGTTGTGACTTGTTTTTAAGAATACTCAAGTGATTTATTTATCACTTGTGGTATGTCCGTCCAATAATGATCAGCGTGACAACGGACCTTCTACCTCCGGCAGCCTAATCATCTGCGGCAATAGATCCTCCGCCTTCACTCTGATGCTGGAGCATACTGTTTCGAAACGTCAGGCAACGGCCCTGCTATGGCACAAACTCTATAATCTGTCCATAGTTACTCCGTCTCCCGGAATGAAGATGAACGTTCGAAAAATTCGAAGCGTTACGAATAGGTAGCGGCATACACTACTCTCATCCCTTCGGAACATGTGGACAAAATATGGAAAAGTATCAATCTCCAATTGTACTTCCATAATTTTATAATAATGCGTTAACTGATGTTATATTGTATCTCGCGGTACTTCAAGCACGGCAGGAAAACAAAACCAGAATAACTACATCGACGTCCCAAAAAAAATTTTTTGAAAAAAAAAAAAAAGAAAAAAAATACTTTGAATTCTCTAAGTCCACAAACTACCAAAACATTATGCCCGTTTTTGTAAAAAAAACTGAATTTAAGAAAATGTCGCAATTGACAATAATTGTTTTTTTTATTTATTTGTAATTATGTTTATTGGTATACAATCGATTATTTCAACCGTTCTCGAATCTTGTGGTGATAGGCCCACCACCTCAAAAAAACTAGACAGAAAGAAACTTTCTAACCAGCATTGGTAACCCTGAAATTTCTGCATTCCTTGCGCAAAGAATGAGAGAAAATCGAGTGACTCCATGTTAGCTCTATGTATGCCCTTATTTAAATTTTGTTTGTTTAATAAATCTTTATTAGATTTGTAATTGATGATGTTTATAAAATATGACATCTTGTAAAAAAAAATTCTTTGAAAATATTATTTATAAAAAAAAATAGTTGTTGATGATGATGTTAACAAGTGAAGAAAAAAAAAATTTTTGATGATTGATGATTGAAAAAAAAACCCTGATTTTTGAGAAAAAAAAAATATAAATTTTAAGTTGAATAAACTTTCAAATTTGTGGCAACCTTGATTTGTTCAATACAAAATTTATAAATTTTGTGACATCCTTGACTTGTGTTGAATAAAATTTAATGATTTGTGGCAACCTTGATTTCAAGTAAAAAAATATTAGCGGCAACCCTGCCCTTATGTTCGTAAAAATTACTAAGATAATTTATATCTCTAATGAAATGCACTGTATAATAGGTACCTCTTACCAATAATAATTTAGTATATTATGACGTAGCTGCTAGTAATCAATATTAAGAATAGAATTTGTACAGATTTATCCAAAGTATTTAGATTTTCAAACCCGTGTTAAAATGTAAATAGACCGACTGCTTCCGTCGTCTATAGTTTTTTTTTTAAATCAAGTTTGACATTAGAAAATAAACAATCAACAACAAAATATTTGTGACAGATGTCGACTGTTATTAAAATAAACTTCTTGTCTCGTAACTATTTAAAACATTTGAAATGATAATATATCATATAAATTATGAATGATCCCTTTAATAAAGTCATTCGTTTGTAATTGCATAATAAACAAAAATATATTCGCATGCTTTGGTTTCATCATGACAGATGACAATGTACACAGTTTGACAGAAATATGCACGTGTTGAAGTAGGTACATGTTTTGAAACATAAACAAATCGTTTGTTTGATAATATTTAAAACATTAATAGTGTAGGTAATTTTATTTTCGACTAAGTCATAATTTGAATGTGTACCGGCATTATATAAAGCTTGAATAATATTGTGCAAATATATTAAAATGTTTGTATAACATGTACCTTTTAATATAATTAAACTGAAAAGTTATCATTATTACTGCAAAGTTATTTGTTGTTTTGATTAATGTACCTCCGTAATTATGAACATAATGTCACTTAGTTCTCAATAAGTATTTAAAAACATTTGAATAATTATTAATTATTACCTTATATTCTTATTTAACCTCATAAATAAGATTGTAATATAAGTTTTAGAAAATTGTTTTTAACATCAGTTTTCAATATTTGATAGTGTAAAAACACGACACTTGTTTTGACACTTGTGTCAAAGATAAAATCGGAATAGATAATTATCAATATTATCGTAGATAATTTTGTTAGCTAAACATTAATTGCTCTGGATTGATTTTGATTAAAGCAGTACCTACACATTGTATACTACCGTTATGTATTTTCTGAGCATTATTTATAATGACAAACATAAATAAATTGAGGTTATGGACATCACAACAACAAAGTGATTGTGACACCTGCAGTAATATGACTAAGATGGATGCTAGCACATGTAATTATAACATAATATTTTGTAACAAGCAGATCTACCTGTGAATAAGTTATTACGAGACCAACACGTTGTTGCGCCATTTGATATGTGTATAATTAAAGCGGTGTAGGCATTTGGGTTTTAATGAGTAGCCCCACGTTGGGCGCCATTTGATATGGGAGTACATAACATATCGCCATTTGCTACGCTACCTTCGGTAGCAGGGTTTGATGAGCAGGGGTATTGATGAGTTTAATGTTAAAACACCGCTTGTTAAGTGGGTGTAAAATTATAGGTAGGTACATATATTAATGTGTATAATGGCCATCACTGTGGTCAGCTTTGTCTCCTTAGGAGACTCGGACGCCAAACATTCGCCTGGACCGGCAAATGTATGCTGACTCAGCGGGAAGGCATGGGTTCTCATCATCAGGGATGGGCATGAGGTGCTTATTCACAAGTAATCACAATCAATGAAAGGCAAGATCTTCTGATAACACAATTAAAATCTATTTCATTATAGGTAAGTTATTTACAAAACAGGTGAAAACTTACCCCCATCATTGACCGTATAACTAAACCTAATCTACTATGTTTCTACCGATGGATGGGGACGCCTTCCTCCAGGATTCCGCGACTGCTTCAGAGCGGCATCCAGCCTGCCAGCTCGTCTCTCGTACAGTATACAGGCCAGAAATATACCGGGACCTCGTGGATTACCTCCGGTATCCTTCCATCCGTGTGTTAGCGTGACTTCCACGGCGTGCGCGGCAAAGTGGGTAAAATGCGATCTCGCCCCCAAATACGGATCTCATCCGATATAAAAGTAATTAATACTCGATCCCGACAGTCAATAGGTTCAAAGCGAGCGAGGATTACCATCCGACGCATCGATTCTACAAACGGAATCTCGATTCTCCGGAATACGCCGACACGCGATTTACGTTCGCGGATCCGGTCTTTTTTCACGCACCATGCGTATTTAATCGCGATTCGCACACGAACTTATTATTGATAATCATCCAGGATTGAATGCCTTGATTAATTTGAAAGAGCATTTGCTCCGCTCGACTTTTAAATTTCACTTATATTTAAACTTGGCACTGTGACGTTCCCACAGGGTCCGTGCCCAATCAGGCCCCGCGGGGAAGTGGAGAGCCAGGCAAGAATCAAACACTTCCTGCCTATTTGCATCAATATATGGCTGTCAAAAAACCATAGACAATAATTATATTAGTAATCAGTACCTGATTACAATTGTTATGACTTACTTTGTCAAATATGTTAAATATTTTCATAACAGGGATGCTCGGGTTCATGGGGAAAGGCGTGTCCTGGTCTTGGCGGCGGATATGTCTGCCGACCAACTGCTTGGCAGGCCGGATTGGGAAAGACTGGTTAGGGGTTATATTTTGATATCTCCAGCAGAACTCTCCGAACATCGCCTTGCACCGCAGTGGGAGATTTGGATTCACAGGTCCGTTACTCTTGGACGCCCATATTCGTCCCACCCTTCGTACCACTTTCCTAATCAGAATTTCCTCTCCTTCTTTTTATAAAAATTTCCTTCACACAGCATCCCTAAAGATGACATCCCTAAAAAAGGAAACTGAACAATACTCAGTTTTATAGGACTTGCGCATTTTTATTTTATTTTATTTTTCCCATAATTTCACACACACTTAGAAAAAATATTTTTTAAATAAAATTATATGTATTCCAACACAGGATAAAAATAACTTCGGTGAAAGTAAGTATAAAAATATAAGACAACAGTAAGTAATGGGATCCCACTAATGCATTGCCAGTTTCTAGGAATATAACCAAAAATGATGAAGTAAATTAACCAGATTATAAGATACAATGATAAAAACGCCCATAACCCTAACCTAACGGGTTCAGCAACTTTTCATCCTGCGACAAAATATCCCCCGTAAAATATCATCCGACAAAATATCGTACGGACAAAACATCCTCCAATGAAATATCGAATAAAACCTAACCTAACAAAAAATGGGACAAAAATAGTACAGACAACCTATAACGACAATAAATTTATGTTAAAAAATAGTAAAATGGGACAAAAATAATACAGACATCCTGTAAAGACAATAAATTATTGTTCAAAACAGTAAAAAGAGACAAAAATAATATAGACAAACTGTAAAGACATTAAATTTTTGTTCAAAAATAGTAAAATGTAAAATATGGTTAGGTAAGGTTAAGTTAAGTTGTAGTAGGTAGCAGAGGATGTTTCGTTTGTAACATTTTTTTGAAATAATTTTGACTTTTCAAAGGAGGTTCTGAGTTGGTTGCATTCTGAGTTGTCCGGTCACCGTTGCAACCCTCCCTATATGCCTTTTTTAAAATAATGATAATTAAAAAAAAAAAACAATTATAGAACGCAAAAAAAATATAGATGTAAAATTTATGTCTTAATTCCAAACAAAAAATGCTGTCGATTTTTATAATTCTGAAATATATAAAACATAGTCGGGTTGGTTACACTATTTATAACTGGAGAACGGTCCCACCGATTTTGATGATCTTTGATTTGTTGGATTTGTCTCCGCCCCGGATAGGATAATAACTATTAAAACATCAAAAAAATTAACGAAAAATATAGTTATTAAGAAAATTCTTTTCCCCATACATTTTGAATGGAACAAATTCTCATATTTGAAAGAGCTGCAGGCATTTTGTGATAAGTACATATAATATTGAACTGTGCGTAAATTCCAAAAATTCAAAAATGTCAAATGTCAATGCGCTGATTGTTTTGCATTTGTTCTTAATAATACAATGCTGCCCCTCTTTCTTACACACTAATATGTCAATAGTCGAAAATGAGACAAACGGTGAACGTATGTCTGCAACCCCTTAAAAGGAAAAATACAATAATTATAATAAATCTCTGAAATGAAACGCATTTTGTTTTACATAAGCTCCACACAGGAGACCCTGAGAAAAATAATTTCTCTCAGGACCTATTTCATCTTAGGGGATGCTGTGTGGAGGGTCTTTTTAAGAAAGGGTAGGATAGGAAGTTCTGGGAAGGAAAAAGGAATGAGGGGTGGGTAGGAATCTGGGGTTCAGTGTGTCCGGGAGTGATGGGCGTATGAATCCAACCCTCCAACTGCGGTGCAAGGTAATGGGTACCGCCACGCAGTAGGTGGACAGACGCATCCGCAACCGGAAAAACTTCACCCTATGAACCCGGAAACCCCTGCTAAATCACCAAACGTAGCGAACCACTTGGAGTGACCTATGGCAGAGGTGTTGGTTATCCAATAAATGGTTCTCGGGGCGGCGGCACCCGTACCCGCCTCCCAAATTCCCGTAATTAAGTGGAAAAGAAAAAAATCTCAAAAAAATCCATACTCAACGACATCTCTGATACTGGCAGTTGAAAAACAAAACACGCACAGTTGCGCTTCTTTAATTGCTTCATTATGTTATTTTTAATTTATTAAAAAAACTGAATTTAATTCAACAGTTATTGATACTGGGGCGGTACGAAGTTCGTCGGGTCAGCTAGTTCCGAAATAAAGAACACTTAAAAAACACCTATTTGAAGTTTTGGGTAAGTAACATTTTGTTCGAAAATTTAAAAAAGAAAGATAAATTTAGTTAAGAAAACTTTGGTATTTCATAAGACGGAAATTTTGAAATGCATCAAAAATAGATTTCAACAAGAAAAGCGCTGCGCCGTGAATGTGTTTTTTTTCCTAAACTTAGGGTGTTTGTTCACCGCAAACCATCACCGAAAATGAGATAACTTTGGCGAAGCAGTTATATATAATATATCACATACTTTGGCCGCGTGTCCATCGTACGTCCGTCATCCGAACGCCGTCATCTCGGCCACCGGTAGTTTATGCTACCATACCGCTCGCGCTGGGGCCGAGATCGTGAGGTATCGAAATGCCAGCAATACAAAACAAGTCTGAACTTGTTAACTACACCCGAGATTGAGTTTTTAAAGTAAAAACTTATTTAGAATCGTTGTGATTTGAAACTCGATGAAACGGAAGTTAGCGACACTAAAAAGAGGCAAACACATATCTACATCTACATATAGGATTTAGCCTGCGAAAAAATGAGATTGCAATAAAATATTCAATTAAATGAAGACAATATTAGCGAAACTCAATAAAAAATCTGGAAACAGAAAAATCAGAAAAAAATATTGGCACCTCTGTGACTCGAAGCCAGGACCTGAGGTTTAAATATAAAAATAAATTATTTCAATTTGGGAGGCGGGAAAGGGTACAGCCGCCACGGGAACCTTTATTGGATAACCAACACCTCTGCCATAGATCACCCCAAGTGGTTCGCTACGTTTGGTGATTTAGCAGGGGTGCCCGGGTTCATGGGCTTAGGTTTGTGAGGTGGATGACCGGGACACACTGAACCCCAGATTCCTACCAACCCCTTAAACCCTTTTCCTTCCCAGAACTCTCCTCTCCTTCCTATTCTTTAAAAAAAAACCCCTCTTCACAGCATCCCCAAAGATGACATAGGCCCTGAGGGAAATAATTTTCCTCAGGGTCTCTTTTGTGGAGCTCATGTAAAAAAAAATTAATTATTATTATTTATTTCATGGATACTCGGTTCCAATAATAAATCCACGGTCCAACGCAAGTCTCCCTTAGTCTAGCTAGTAGTATAAAGCGCCGGACGAACCTTAGCGGCCTGATCGAATCCCACGAAATTTAAAAAACATATTTTTAATTTTTGTAAAATAAATATCCAATCTTCAAACAACTCCAAAGGAAACACAAAAGAAAGCGACATCTAGTGACTCCGAAAAAGAAAACACAAATTACTAATAAGATATACAAATATATAGGAAACAGTGCACTGGGATTCGACGACAAAAATATGGCAAAAATCATCCTTCATATTGATAAAAAAAAATGCTTCGTAGTCTCCCCACTCTTGTGTACTTTAGTTTTCTTGAGTTTTACTTCTACCGCGTGTGAACTGCACACTTTTTTTTTTGGTCTTGCATTGGTTATTTGTCGAAATTCTCCGTATACGTCGAAACACCGAGATTGGTCGCGTGGGACACACGATCGCCATCACGTCGCGTCGCGTCGTTCCGAACTCGGTCCGAAATAATCTCGCTTCCCGGTGACGGCTGCGGTGGACAAACGGCAGCGGCGATTCAAAACTTTGAAGAAAGACTGAAGTTTTCTTCTCAATCTTTTTTTAAAACAACAGAAACTTTACTTCAAAACTTTTTGATATTTTATTTTTATTCACCCAAGTGGGAAGTGCGAAAATGCTTGCGGGTCCAACGAAATGTCGTAGGGTTGTACATCACTGTTTTAATGTATTTATTTTTAGAGTATATAACACTAGCAGTTAAAAACCCGCTCCGCAGGTTTTTTGCTGTGGTGGCTTTTGGTTCGGCTACGCCCAGTTTAAATTGTCGGTGATGTATGGCAATGAGGCATGAAACTGGTAGAGGAAGGATGAAAGAAGACTGAATGCTGTTGAAATGAGATCCCTGAGCCATATGTGTGGTAAAACCATGTATGATCGTGTGAGAAACGTGGAGATCCGCAAGAAATGCAAGGCTGATGTAAGCGTAATGAGTAAGATTAAGAAAGGAACCCTCAGATGGTTTGGGCATGTAGAGCGAATGAATTAAGAAAGTAGTGTAAGAACAAAATAAGATATTATAAGAAGTCGGAGACGCCCGAGGAAGACATGGTACGATCAAGTGAATCAGATACTTGAGACGGGCCATGTCAAGAGTCGAAATAATAGAAGAGTATGTATGAGACGAAGTATGAATGTAAATGAGGCAATGAGTATGTGCCAAGACCGAGTTGTATTTGCCTACCCCTGCGGGGAAACGGCGTGAAAGTTAGTTAGTAAGACCATTATATATATCCGATAGGAAATGGTTCCAAAAATAGTCGGTTACTCGGATCCAGTGACAGCTAGACACCGGGACAGGCAATAACAACATTAGTATATTTATTTTATTTATTTATAAATAATTTGTACATATATTTATAACAAATTACAGGCAATATAGCCTAAGACGTTATAATTGTACCATTTATGCAGTGTATATGCAATGCCAAAAATCTTACAAATGCGCTATAGGACATAAAAAATAAATCTATTTTTTTATACACTTCATTCAAAAAGCACGTAGCTCTCCCCACAGGTGAGTTCATAAATAAATTAGTGCGGATTGCTCTACCATATAGGAGGTTGTGATGACGTCCTCGAGAGTGAGACTCTGGTACAAAAAAATTTAATTGGGCCATATCTCATTATTAGATAAGTGACCGTTAATTAGTTGAAAAAAATATTTAAGCAAAGCAATACATCTACGTGTCTCTAGGGAGTGGTAATTGGTCATGCCTAATATATAAATCGATGGGTAAAGCCAAGGGTAACGTCCATAGAGCCGCGAGAATAAAAACCTTAAAAATTTCTTATGGACTCTTTCAATGCGTAAAGTGTATGTTAATTCGTGTGGGGCCCAGATGATCGAATTTGACTCAAGTACACTCAGGACTAGTGTGTTATATAATAACGTCAGTGTTTTTGTGTTACGAAACGGATATGAGTTTCTAATTACGAAGCCGAGAAGCCTGTATGCTCTGCTTATTAAATCATCGATGTTTTGGTGAAAAATTAGTTTGCTGTCAAAAAAAAATTCCTAGTTCTGTGATTTGGTTAAGGTGTTGGAGAATAATTCCGTTAATTGTATATTGAAATACACGCGGTTTCTTTGATCTTGTATACGAGACGATATTGCACTTGGGTGTACTGAAGTTCAAGCCATTTATTTTGGCCCAGTTTGAGACGCAGTCAATGTCACGTTGAAGGAGAACACAGTCAAGAAGATTTTTTATTGATCGATATAGTTTCAAGTCATCTGCAAATAGTAAATAGTAATTAGACGTGTGGTAGAAATCACAACGTGGTATTATTATTCACAACTGCCAGTTACAATAGATAATAATCATACCATCAATCAGTGGCGGTCCGTGAATTTTCAGTGAGCTAGAGCCCTAAGATTGAAAAATATGACGTTGTTGATCTGAAAATGATTTTTTATTTCTGATCCTTCTTTACGATTTTCTTTGTTATGTATTCTAAGTATTCGTCGAATTTCAATTTATCATCCAATATTAGTGTCAGATGTGTAAAAGTTGGTTTGAACGTGTATTTCATTCAGCACACAGCACAGTGAAAATTAATATTTCCTAGCAGGTAGTCAAGTTTATGGACTAGCTTATCATAATTGTGATGAAATTCATTGGCCACACACTCTTCTCGCGAATAAACACCGCTGTCTTCCCCAGACAACTTAACTTGATAGTAAAAAGGCTAACCAATCACATTGCTCCGACGGCAGTTAAACCTTCCCACATTTACGAGCGTACGAATAAAGTGCTCTTTGTTTTTTAGTGATTTTATTTCTGTGAGTGTACTTCTATTATTCTGCACACAGAAGAGATTATCTCTAGAAGTGAACTTTATTACCTAGTGTTTCGGGACTTAATTATATACAAATCAACTCGTAAAAACAAAGTTTCTTTAAAACTTAAATTGAACCTGACTCGAGTTTTGAACCTTTCTCTCAATGTCCCCAACTTATTTTCAAATACCTTTGGAACTTTAAATTTTTTGAAGGGAAAACTTCTTTAGCACCCATGTAAAGGTTGAACTGGCACAGTCTGATTTATTTTTGTTTTGGTTCCACTGAGTATAATTGAACCTTCCTATCAAATGATCAGAATCAAAATCCGAACCCGAGGTTGCTAAGGCCGACATTTATTTCGCATTTCAAGATTTTTTAATTTCGTCAAATATAATATAAATAATGTATATATCCCCGTGTGCTAGTGTTTTTGCACCAAAATTTGATAAAATGCATTGTTATCGACAACGAGTATATTGGCCAAGTTTCAGCTCGATCGGATGTCGGGGAGCGGATTAATTTCCACTCCCAATATTCCGCTTCTTTCGTACATTCATTCGACCAAGAAAGCAAAAGTGAACTTCAAATGGATGTATTTAAAAAATCCTGATTCATAAATGCATATATTTTTATTATTCTGTTCTTTCTAAATTTGGAATAGTGGATATTGGAGTACAGTTGCTAAATTGGGAATTAAGAATCTCACGAATAGAAGAAATAATAGTGCTTTGCTGATAAAACCACAACCTTCTAAACGGTCTTATTTGAATTCCTTATATAATTATTCAAATTGAGTTTTAGTTTTAAATTTTTTTTTTGAGTCCTAACTGCTCCCGTCTTAAGTCAGTGAGACTATGGCATCCCCAATTGGGGTACGTTGTGAGGCTGAAGGTAATGTGGAGCAAAAGGAAAAGGGGAAGAGGAGAGTACATAGCTGTTCAGATGTGGTCATGGCTAAAGCCATTTGAAGTGACATTTCAATTCTTAATGGAACTGGAATCGCAAATATTCAATATTTTATTTTTAATTACGTAATTGGTTGTGAAATAGCACAAATAAATCAAATATTTTTTATTGATTTTAGGGATTAGAACCCGCGACCTTCGGATTGCCTTGTCGAAAGCCTTACCCCTCCATCGTGAAGGCCATCAATTTACGAGAGCACACAGGCACTGCACTTTTGTTGTTCCGAGATGCAGAACTAACCAACCTTTTAGTAACCCCCGCCCAGAAAAATGATTCTACCAATAATTTATTCCCCGATACAGATAGATATTATGCGATTGACTTGCGATGGTTTCCCGACTATGCACCGGAGCCGAAGGGATCTAGTTCGATGATGACGCTAGTTCCTCGGAGATCTTCCATCGAAATACCGGTAGAACAAGGACAGTATTCCTACCTGACGTCTGTGCTCCAACGATTGAAATATGTTTGTCAGTATAGGGGAAATCTTCAAACAGCATCGTTTCTCCACATATTCAAAGGTTTAATCAATTTCACTCAAAGTGAGGAACAAATTAGCTTACTTTGGGCACACCGACTGGTCTAAAATACATTTCTATTCGCGATTCTCTCCAGTGGTCCCTCTAAATAAAATAATCCTATAAACTTACTCCAATAATGCAATGGTCCAATTTATATTATTATTGTTCAGGGAATTTTGGTATTGCCTGAAGACAGGTAGTCGACCTACGTTCCTTGACTCCTAGATGTTTCATGTTCATATCCAATCTTGGACTTTTCCAACAATTTGACAAGTCTATGATCAAAATACAACCAGCGGCGTGATCTAGGGGTAAGGCTCTTGACTCCCAATCCGAAGGTTGTGGGATGGAATCCCGGAGAAGGCAAATAATTTTTATTTATTTAATTTATGTTATTTCACAAATAATTCATTAAAAATAATATATGTATATTTGTGACACATTCCAGAGTGGAAGATACTCTCAGTATAGCCTTGGTGTAAGAACAGTATTCATCCGTTTTTGGCGACCACTACGTTCAGCCTCACAACATACCCCAATTAGGGATGCCATAGTCTCACTGGCTCCAGACGGAAGCAGCTGGGACTCTTGGGAGGTATTCATATAAAAAGAGGAAAATCGCTGTTTGTAGGTACTGTCTGTAAAACCGTGGCAACGCGGGACTTCGGATTTTTGAATATATATTTTTTTGAATTTACAACGTGATTTAAGATATGCAACGGGAAATACTAAACTTCAAAGACTTAAAAAATATATATTCATCCTTTCGGCTCAATCCTCAGCTTTTTACGTAGGGATTCTATTGCAAAATGTCACTTTAAAAAATTGTCAGATTATAATCATAAACAGTCTTACTAAAAAACGTTGTGAATATTTTATTCAATTAATAAACGACCGTGTATTATTAAAAACTTTTAAAAAATAGTTCACGGAAATATGTATGTATACGTTTATAGCTTATCCAGCCAAAGAGGGTTGTTTTTTTCATTACATTAGGAGGCCCTGAGGAAAATAATTCCCCTCAGGGCCTATGGCATCTTGGGGGATGCTGTGTGGAGGGTATTTTTAGGAAAAGGAATTAGAGGAAGTCGTGAGAAGGAAAAACGTTTGAGGGATCCGGTCGGTAGGAATCTGAGGGTCAGTGTGTCCAGGAGTGACGGACTAATGAATGCATCCTTCCCACTAAGGCGTAATGCGATGTTTGGAGAGAGTTCTGCTGGAGAGATAACTAGTACACTCTCCCTCAACTAGTCTCTTCCTATCCGGATTGCCGCAAATTAAGCTATAAGTCTTAGATCTAAGTCATTAGTTAAATTGTTAATCTTAGTTGTAAGCCAGTAATATAAGTCACCAGCTTTAAGTGTTAGATGTAAGTCATTAGTTATCATTGTAAATCTCAGTTGTAAGCCAGTAATATAAGTAACTAGCTATATGTCATAGAAGTAAGTCACTAGTTATAATTTTCAATCTTACTTGTAAGCCAGTAATATTAATTATTTTACATATTTATTTGTACAGCACCCTTGAGGTGATTTTTCACAAAAACGGCGCTATATAAATTAGCCAATTATTATTATTATTATTATTAGGAAGGCAGGCGCAACTTCCGCCAAGACCCGGATCATGTCACCAGACGTAGCGATTCACTTGATTGGGGTGACCTATAGCAGAGATGTTGGTAATCCAATAAATAGTTGCCTGGGCGGCGGCACCCATATCCACCTTCCAAATTGAAAATCAATAAAACCTCGAATCACTCGTTCGAGGTTCAATTCCTAACATTTATTAAAAAATAATTTCTTGTCTAATAAATCGAGTTGTCATCGCGGTACTGATCTCTCTATATATTTTATTTCTGCTTCTAAAACTTTGCTAATTATAATTTGGCCATTAGCGGCGCCAGTGGAGTGAGTCGAGTTTGGGAACGAAAGGGGCGGAAGTAAGAAAGTTTGGGAAGCACTGATCCGGATCAAAATGAAAGGCAGGAACAGTGGAAAGGGTCTTTAGCTAAATATATCCTTCATTTCCCTTCAAAAAAGTTTTTTAACTGATTATTTTCATCGTTTTTACACATAACGGCTGAATTATATAGAGATGTATGTATAAATACATTTTTTTAAAATAAAATAACTAGCGTAGACCAGTGAATCATCACAGGATTTTTTTTTTTTACATGAATACCTCACAAGAGTCCCAACTGCTCCCGTCTGAAGCCAGCGAGACTATGGCATCCCCAATTGGGGTATATTGTGAGGCTGAGGGTAGCGGTGAGAGGAAGGAGATAGGGAAGAGGAAGGTGGGGAAGTACCTGGATATTCAGATCTGGTCACCAAACACGGCTCATGCCGTTTCAAGCAACGTTTCAATTCTGAATAGTGGTCTTACACCAGGGCGATACAGAGAGTATCTTCCACTCTGGAAGGTGCCGCAAATATACTATTTTTATTATTTTAAATGAATAAATTATGAAAAAGCACAAATTAATCAAATCAAATTTATTTGCCACGCCGGGATTCGATCCCGCGACCTTCGGTGCGCGAGTCAAGCGTTTTACCGCTGCGCTACGCCGGCCATCAGGTTACTCTGAATTCTCGACAAATAAGTTCCAATTTGGGAAACGCCAATTCCAGAGGTGCCAATATCTTTTTCCGATTTTTCTGTCTCCAGATTTTCGATTGAGTTTCGCTTACATTGTCTTTATTTAATTAAATATTATAATTTGAGATTTTACTCAGAAAGTTAAAAATAAAAATATAAAATAATATTCTGTCAAAATATTATATTGTAGACATAAAAAAATCTATCAACAAAAGCGAAGCTAGCAGTCCACAATGGATTGCTGGAGAGTAAGCATCAAGTAAACTGAATGCTGTTAAAATGAGATCCCTGTAGCGTATGTGTGGTAAAACCATATATGATCGTGTGAGAAATGTGGAGAACCACAAAGAACATAAGGCTGTTGTAAGTGTGATGAGTAAGATTAAGAAAGGAACCCTCAGATGGTTTGGGCATGTAGAGCGAAGGAACAAAGTAAGTAGTGTAAGAAGAATATACGACGCAAATGTGAATGGTAGAAGAAGTCGGGGATGTCCGAGGAAGACATGGCACGATCAAGTGAATCAGATACTTGAATCGGTCCACGTCAAGAGTCAGAATAATAGAAGAGCATGTATGAGACGATGTATGAAAGTGAACGAGGCAAGGAGTGCATGCCAAGATCAAGTTGTTTGGCGGTCCGTCCTCTCTGCCTACCCCTGCAGTAAAATGGCGTGATGGTTAGTTAGTTAGTTAGTTACATTGAATACACATATATACACCTCACTACTGAGCTACTGAGATCGTTAAGCGTAATATGAACAAATAATAAAATAAATGACATTCTTAGTTAAGTCATTTTGTCAGTAGGTACCTATTTCCCCAAATTATTATAATCCCCGTTTGACCAATTCAATTATATGGCAATGTCGTAGTGCCGACGTCACGGAATTGCAAATGGCCGCCACATGATGACGCGTGTTTTATTAGGGGGTATTTACTCTCTTTACTTTACCGCGAGACTAGTACCAGACTGGTGGGATCGTCAAACTTTGGTCGGCGAACTTAAAACTGAAGAAGAACTGAAGTAGAAGATGAACCTAAACCTGAAACCAAAGATATTGAAATGTAAGAGATGTGCTATCCGTAGTTTTTACTGGGTGGAACTGTGTTTCCTGACGTCGCCGATATTGTTAACTCATACTACTGCACACCTTAAAAAAATCAACCAAATGAACGAATTCTTTCCGTATTTAAACTATATTGTTAACCAATACTACAGCACACCTTAAAAAAATCAATTAAATGAACGAATTCTTTCCATATTTAAACTATATTGTTAACCAATACTACAGCACACCTTTAAAAAATCAACTAAATGAACGAATTCTTTCCGTATTCAAACTATATTGTTTACCGATACAACAGCACACCTGTAAAAAACAACTAAATGAACGAATTCTTTACGTATTTAAACTATTCCCATTAGGTAGTAGTCCAACGGCAGTCAGCGGACATCATAGCATATCTCTTGTGTATTTAAATATCTTTGCCTGAAACACATAGAGATATACTATAGAGGCACTATCCCATACATAATTCTCCGAGATTCGTGTTCAAATCATGCACGAACAAGTTAATTTTAACTGAAGCCACCGCGTCGAAAAGGTCGGCCGTCAGACCGTCCTTTCCTTTTACTCAAGCTCATGGTTTCATCCTTCTTTCATACGTCACACAGAAATGGAGGTACCAACCTACGATTTCGTTGAACCAATTTATTCGCTAAATGTCTCATTTATGTACATACATATATCAATGCTAAAACACAAGATCGATAAATTCTTGAGCAAATTTTAAACCAACGGTCAAAATGTATTTAACTAACTAACCATCACACCATTTCCTCGCAAGAGAGGACGGATCGCTAAAAAACTCGGTCTTGGCACACACTCTATGCCTCACTTACATTTATATATACATTCTCTTCTATTATTCTGACTCCTGACATGGCCCGACTTAAGTATTTTTTTAGAGGTTATATGTTGTACATAAATGAATATTAAAAAGCCTTTTCTCACCATAAAGAGACAAGGCTCTTGTGTTTGGTGAGGGTTTTCATGCTCAAATATTGTACAATAATAACAAAAGATAAGTAAGAAAAGCTCAAGATATACCAATAAATACTTTTCAAGATTTAAAAGATGATAATAGTAGATATGAACTCTCAAGTAATTTTTCAATATTAGTGGGAATTTATGACTATTTTCAAAAAATTAGCTTTTTTTAAAGATTTAAGGGAAGATTGTTCAAACAAGTTATACCTAGATACAGATAGATTTTAAATGTGCTTGGTTTTAAATTTTGTGATTTTAATATTATTCTGATATCTTGCTGATATATCAAAGGCACAAAAATTAATTTTGAAAGTAAATTCTTAAAGTTCCCATAATAACAAGTACTGTAGATATATTCAACAGATTCCATGTATTAGATATTCGACATTTACACAAAAAACAATCTTAACTCATCTGTTTAAAAATAAAACACATACATTTTATGAATATACCCAAAATATTGTAAACACGTGGCACAAAACCAAAGAACTAATGCAAACACCTAAAACAAACACAACATTTGGTCAAAGAAATTTCAAATACATTGCGTCCAAAATATACACCTAACTGACAAAACAAGACAATCGAATTATATTAACAAATACAAAATTCTGATAAAACAATGGATCATCGAAAAAGGTCGTGCAATAATTAGTCACCTCACCCAAATATAATCCTCTTATCCCATTATTGTTACCAACCTGAAAATTTTTGTCAAATATTTTTACTTTATTGAAAAATGTATTTTATTAAATATTTATAAAATATTTGTAAACTAGTCTGTCTCGACACAGGATTTCCTAGTGAGACAGGCAAGGCCAAAAAAATGTAAACTTGTTTTATATAGATGCATAAATAAAAAAATAAAAAAATTGAAATGTAAGTTATTTAGCTGTATTTATTTGAACTAGTGTATTGCAGGTACATTGAATATTGAAAAGCTTTTTCATTAGAAAATATAGTTGGTTTTTTTTCAGGATAACCTTAATTATCAATTATTGAATTATTTCGAGGGGATTTAAAATAACATCATATGTTCCTCCCCAGCCTATAATACCGTATTTTAATATAGATTGGACAACCACAAAACAACCATACATAAATAAAAATAAAAAGGTGCGCCATCCCTTAAACTGGACATCCAGGATATATAGGGACATTATCCCGGATTAGATTTGTCTGTAGGGATTTTTTTTATTGCATCGGGTTCAATGATTAGTGGTCTGGGAGACTCCATTCCCTCATTGGGGTTCAGGGGACTTTTAACATTTATCTCCTCGTGGTTGATTTTATGTAGATGGAACAAGTTAATTATTGAGGGGAGTCTGCCAAACAAGTTAAAAAATCTCTTACATAGAATGCTTTTAACTTTTATTTTTCACTAGCTGGGTTACCCGGCTTCGCTCAGCACAACATTCGTTAGTGTTCTGGAATGTTCCACAATGATGTTCCCAATTTCCTATTCCCAAACATTCCACGACATACTCCGCCACTCCTTCCAGAACTTTCTAGAGATCTATAGAACCTTCTAGAACTTTCCGGAAGACTGTTCTAAAAATTTCTAGAGGGCGAAACTTCCAGGCCTTATATCTTCAAAAGCACGCCCTTTAGGTAAAAACGGGAACCGTCATCCTGGAGGTAGGATAGAGATCTACCACACCATATAACTCCCTTGATCGTACCTGCACTCGTTTATGAGTTTTTGCGGGACGTACATTGTTTTAGACTTTCTTTTATAATATTTATTGATTAAACGCTTCATCATGCTTCGTCAAACAAAAAATATCGAGTGTAGTTTACACACGGTAGAAGCGAAACCTTCACCACAAAATCTTAACCAATAGAAGCCTTGAAAAGGGAGCTCATAATCAAAGCGGCCACTGCGGTAAGGTTTCATTCTATCTCATTCTTTCGCAGGCTAAATACTATAGATGCATGTGTTTGTGCCCTTTTAGTGTCGTTAAAGAAATTACAAGTGTTCATTGAAACCTTCAGAAAACTAAAGTAGATAAGAGTGGGGAGGCTACGAAGCACCGCACAAAGAGGAGACCGATAGGCTATGAAGCACCGCACAAAGAGGAGACAGATAGGCTATGAAGCACAGCACAAAGAGGACAACAATTATACTATCCCATTCTCTCACAGGCTTAACCCTAGAGATGTATGTGTTTCTCTCTTTTTAGAGTCGCAATTTTTCATTTCATTGAGTTTCAAATCACAACTGTGCTAAAAATGTTTTTCAATAAAAAATAGGGACCATTATATTTTAAAAACACTTATTGGATAACCAACACCTCTGCCGTAGGTCACCCCAAGTAGTTAGCTGCGTTTGGTGACTTAGCAGGTGTGCCCGGGTTCATGGAGTGAGGTTTGTCCAGGACTTGGCAGCCGATGCATCCGCCCACGTGGTGCATGGTGGGCAGGATTGGGAGAGACTGGTTGAAGGAAGTGTTTTGACCTCTCCAGCTCGAATCCCTCGACCCGTCGCTGTAGCCTTGCACCGCAGTTGGAGGGATGGATTCATTCGTCCTGACACAGAATCCTACCCACCCTTCCATGCTCTAAAAATAGCCTCCACCCAAAGATGACACACGCCCCAAGGTGAATTATTTTCATCAGGGCCTCTTGTGTGATGCTAATTAAATAAAAATAAAAAACAACTTGATATTTATTTATTTGCAAAAACAGCATAAAACCAATACATTGCAAGAGCGGTAAGAAAAGATACATAATAAATACATTTACAGTTAAAGTAAGTAATACATTTCGTTAAAACATAAGTGTTATTTCACGCTTAAAATCGTTGTAGGAAATGTGGAATATATCCACATTTCCTGCGAGGCAGTTAATTAACCTAGTGAGTCGTCCCAGGGGCATCACTATTGGTAAGTTAGTTCTGCACCTAGGAAGAATCAAAAGCCTGTGTTGGCGGCCTCGCGTGAAATTATCCGGGACATAGAATCCTACTTCAGCCAGAATATCTGGTACCGATACAAAACCATTTAGAAGCTTATAAGCCATCAGCAGTAATGCGAGATATCAGTTGGATAACGAGAATTTAGCATTTGAGAAGCGATTTCATTAAAAATAAAATGTAAAATTAGACGTCTTTTTTTCACGCCATATTTTGATATAATAATATAAAAATAGATTTTCACGCTTGTTTTTTGTATTCATTTTTTTATTACATTTATTTTAGGATCTTAGGTTCATATTTTGAATTAAATGAGAGAAGAAAATCTGAACTAAAAACTTTCACATCAATGGCCGCCATGTGAATAATAGATTTAAATTTTAACGAAATAACTAATGAAATGAATTATTTGCCATTTCAGAAAATTGAGCTTTTCATTATTGCCTAACAAATCTTACTTGAAAGTTTTTTTTATAAGTATTATATAATAATAAAGAAAAAATAAGCGTGTCCCAAAAAATATTAATATTTAGAAGGAATAACCAGACAAAACCGGAAAAATGTCATTTTTAAATCAAATTTTAAACGTATTGACTCTTTTCCACAAAAAATTATAAATTGATTTCGAAAGATTGTTTCTTTTATCTAGTAAGTTATGTTTTAAATTATGTGAAAATATATTTATTTTTAGTGCAATAAGGTTTAACCGTAGGTCGTTGGCAGATTCGTTAAATTTTCAAACAAAATTATGTATCATACAACACACATTTCAAATCATACAATCATGCAGTAAAATAAATCAATAAATTATGTAAGAAAGCTATGTTTCAGAATTTTAATTTTAGTTTAAATAAAATCATTTCAAAAAAGATCCGCTCACGTGTTTTGTCAGTTTTCTCCAGTTTGTCTTTTTATTTACGGTCTTACAAACTAATATATTTAAGATTTTTTTTACATTTTATTTTTCGTAGACATTATTATAAAAATGGAAATACTTATGATAAAACAATAATTACAAAAAGTACATAATTCTATTAGTTTTATCATCACGTCTTTCAACATTTTTGAATGTAGGTATAAATTTATAATTAAATAAAATAGATATTGAGTTATTATTTTAAAAAGCTGGCACCGAAAATAATTAATCTTTCTCATTGGAACCGCCCTGTACGATCGTAAGAACATCTTTCGACGAAACATTTTTCGATTCTCGGCCGCTGTCTGGTTAATGGCCCTTAGAACTTTCACATCAATGGCCACCAAGTGAACAGCAGATTTCAATATTAACGAAATAACTATAAAAAATAATTATTTTCCATTTCCGAAAATTGAAATACTTGCTACTCATTAATACTTAACAAATCTCCTTTTAAGTGTTTTTTTAAAGTGCGTAGACATATAATAATAAATAAAAAATAAGCGTGTCCCAAAAAACAATTAATATAAAATTTAACAACAATTTATATCTACAAATATCAAGTAGGTTCCTATCTAGAATTTTTCTAGATTATTTATTAATTCTGTGAATAGAACTCATTTAGAATTATAACTTTTTTTTCTAAGTATGATTCCCGTTCATTTATATTTGTTTAAGTAAAAAATGTTTTGAGCTTACAGAACGATTTTCCCGGGTATTACATATTTTAATAACAGCATTTTTTCTTATATTTCTTTAGAATTTTATAAACAATATTTCTATTTTGTTTATGTTTCCCAGAACAGTAAATCAAGATATTTTTCCATTTTAACTTAAACCAGCTTTAATTAGAATTTAATTCAATTTCATATTTGAAACAGTAATTTATCATTTAATTTTATAATTATCGTGATTATTTTTTGAGTTGCTACGCCGTGTTGCTCTTCTCCTTTCAATTATTGGCATTCACAATAGAGAAGGCTGGTATAACGGGTATAGGTCATCTCAAGTGGTTAGCTATGTTTGGTGACTTAGCAGGAGTTTTCATGGGGTGAGGTTTGTCAAGGTCTTGGCGGTAGATACGTTTGCCTACCTACTTCCTGGCAGATCGGATCGGAAGAGACTGGTTGAGGAAGACCTAAACCTAAACTAGACCTAGCCCGACTCTCTCAACACATCGTCTTACACCGCAGTGGGAGGAAAGGATTCATACGTCCGTCTCTCCTAGATGCACTGACCCCCAGATTCATACCCACCATTCATACATTTTTCGTTGATAGAACTTCCTCTCCTTCCTTTCCCTCAAAAGACCGTCCTCACAGAATCCCCAAAGATAAAACAGGCCCTGAGGGAAATCGTTTTTCTCAGGCCCTCCTGTGTGGATCTAATAAAAATAAAGTATATTAAATGAAAAAAATACACTTTGCAATACACCACTTTTTTATTTACATTTATAAAAATATATATATATATATGCAAGTTATTTATGTATTAGGCATAGGAAATGTTTGAAACTTTCAATATACATATCTTCTTTCCACCCTCGTGAAGGTTTTTGGATTATTACAATCACGTGACAATACATCTGCAAAGTTTTTAAAATTATTACAAAAACTCTTACGAAACTTTCAAATATGTTACAATTTGAGAATTACATTTTGCAAACCATCGATTGTTCAATCGAAATTCATTTTTTATTCAACAATGTTTTCTATTGTAATTTTGAGCTTAAAATGCACGAGTATGTACCTATCTCAGAAATTTGTACTAAATCCATTCAACATAGTTAGTAATTTATACAGAGGGGACCAAATAGGTGAATTACATTCGTAAATTATATAAACTAACAAAATGTTTGTAGTTGTCCATATCCTTAGCGATCGCTGAGTTAGATGCCAAAAAACATATAAACGTTAGTCAGTTCGATGAACTAGTTTCAAAACTATAACCCCATTGCATCGGACAGTTAGACAGAATTTGCCAAACGTGTTTGGACAACAAATAAAACTTATATAGGTAGTTTAATATTTTCTGTACCGTGCGGAAACATTCCAACAATGCAATCGGATAAAATAATGATTAAAAAAACTTATAACTTTGTTCCATTTATTATTTCAGAGGACTGATTTTATCAGGAAAACTTTAACATTACCGAGTGGTGCGCCGATCGTGTTCTGGACACCTTTTTTAAAATGGCTGAACTTGCGTATAGTGCTCCGGAGACAAAATAAGAATTGCTTTCGCTAATAATTGTGTCGATTCATGTATGGCATGTATGACAGCTCACCAAATAAATTGTGTATGAATGTCAAAATTCGTTTTCGTAAGACGGCGGCAAAAAGGAAAATACTTCAGTTTTCAAAAGTATAAAGTCTATTCTGGCGAAACGTGTAACGATATAAACCAAAAATATATTTTAATAATAAGTTGATAATATATTATTTGATAAACAGAAGATAAATAATAAAGAAATCGTAGTTTTTATTTTTTAGAAATTTAATTAAATTTAAATTTGATATGTTAATATCGAGTTCTGCAAGTATTTAAGATCGATATTAACATATCAAATTTAAATTTAATTAAATTTCTAAAAATTAAAATGGAGTTCTACGAATTAAACACAAAAACAATTAATATCGTAGTTTTTAGTCTGATTTTTGAGCTAAGATTTTTAATTTTCTGATCCGGCTCTTCACAGGTGAATAAATTAGTGACACCATGTTAGTACAAAATGCATGTTCTTTCTACATTATTATAATAATTTTTTATTTTTTTTTTACATTTTTTATAATTTTTTTTTTTTTCATATTTTTTAAAATTTTTTATTTTTTTTTTAATATTTATTTTTATTTAGGTAAATCAACAGATTATTTACAATTATAAGAATACAATTAAAAACATACATAAAATCCAATAAAAGATATTCACATAACTTAAAACAATTATAATAAAAAAACTAAAATTTTAAGAGTCCTGTACCCATAAACTGATGAGTTTACAAAAAATACAACATTGAAAAATAATAAAGAATAAAGAACATGTAAATAAGAACATAAACACAAATATGAACTAAAAACCTGCTTCAAAAATTTTAAAAATAAAGTATTCTGAAATTTATTTTTCATATTCAACAGTACTTCTCTTTTGTCGTTAAATACCACCAACGTCCGATAGGTCTTCAGTAATGATTTTCTCCAAGTATTTTAGGTTATTAGATGTATTCATGTTTTACTCATTAAGTAATGTTCTTGTGGATATTTTCCTTGGTGGAATGTAATTAGTTCCATTTTATTGGGGTTGTATATTATGTTGTAGTCATTTGCATATTCTTCACATATTTATAATAATATTCTCAACCCCCGATTATTCTAGCAGAATCATGTCGTCCGCATAGCATATGTGATGACATTAATAATTATTAATACGACAGCTTGCTCTGGTGTCCTGGCGATTTGATAACTAGTCCATGTATACATTGTACAGGATTGGGTACATATGGAAATTGTACATATAGTTTTATATTAGTCGACGAACCGGTGAGGCAATATGTTAGACATAAGTTGCAATAATAGTTTGTCTAATCTACAGTTAGTAGTTAGAAAGAGCATTGTAGAAATCTTAATATATACATATAAAAATGAATGGTTCTTGGTTTGTCCCTTACGCGTTCCTAAACCATACATCCGATTGCGATGAAACCTTGGTGTTTTGTTGTGCGCACTCCCACGTTGGATCTATGTATAATAGTGAGCTCTGGCGTTATGAAGTTATTTCCTATACCATTTATCCGAATGCGATGAAACTTTGGTGAGTTGTTGTGCGCAAGCCCGCAAAGGTATATATACATCGGTGAGCTCTGGCGTTATGAAATTTATATATAAAGTTTACTATAAGTGGTGCAAGTAAAATTTAAAAATAAACGTGTGTATTTCATATAGTTTAAAGGCGGTGAGGGAAGGGGGATGGGAACCGATAAATAAGCGGGAAGAAAAGGGGACATGGGAGGAGAACGGGGACGGGAACGAGGATGCACGGGAGAAGACATGCTAGGAAGAACCCATTTCTTTGAGTGGCATTGCAATGTGTGAAGGGTCCTCGCTAGTATATTTTAAATTTGTACAGCGTTCATGAGGTGATCTTTCACAAATAAGACGCATTACAAATCATCCAAAACTTTTAAATGTTAGGTAGTTTTAAAAGTCTTGGCATCAGAACTTTTGCAACAAACCTTCTTCTTTGCATGGTTAGGGATAGTTGATGAGATCAAAGTGGGATTCTTCTTCTTCTCGTGCCCTGTCCGTTCAATGAACGTCGGCTATGCGGACTTTGTTTACTGCGGCCCGGAACAGCTCTACAGTAGACTTGCCAAACCACTGTCCCAGGTTTTTCAGCCATGATGTTCTCCTTCTTACAGGGCTCCGTCTTCCGGCAATCTTTCCCTGCATTATGAGATGCAAGATCTCGTACTTCTTTGGATGTCTAATTGTCTAATCACATGTCCTACTTCTATTTCTGTGTTCATTCTAACCTCTTTATTCGTAACCCAGTCCATCCGACTTATTTTGAGTATTCTTCTGTAGATCCACATCTCGAATGCCTCAAGTCGCTTTACAGTCGGGTGCTGACATTATTTTGTCAGTCGACATCAAAATTTTGAAATAAAAAACACGTGATTTTGCATTACTTCGTTATGCATCGCTTTAAAATGGCAATTTAAGTATCTTTTAGTTACTTTCTAATAAGTAGGGATGATCGAATCAATTCATAAACCAACTTGTGTCTTCCGAAGAGTTTTAGCATTATAATTAAGCTCATTTCGTTGGGAAAGATTTTGCGTAATTTCCAAGTAATTTTATCAAAGAACCAAATTTCTCCAATTATTTCTGAAATTATTGTTTGGTTTATTTCCGAAATTCTTTGACCAATTTTCCATCGAGAAATTATTAATTTTAACATGTATTTTTAGGGTGAAAAAATATTGCTCGTTTTCAAGACGAAATTTGTGGTTTGGTATTTTGGTTTAAATTTATTATTGAAGCTGATTTTGTAATGAGGAAGATTTTATTTGATGGCTTTGAACCCTGGTTTATTTTTCACCCAGAAATAATAAAATAATTGAATCCGCCATTTTATTATTACGACGAAAAATAATGTATTATTATAAAAGTAAAATATGAATGATTATATTTGGGAGGCGGTTATGGGTATCGCCGCCACAGGTACCATTTATTGGATAACCAACGCCCCTGCCATAGATAACCCAAGTGGTTAGGTTCGTTTGGTGACTTAGCAGAGGTGCCTGAGTTGATGAGGTGAGGTTTGTGCGAGTCTTGGTGGCGGATGTGTCAGCCCACCTGCAGCATGGCGGGCTGGATCGAAAGAGACTGGTTGCCTTACGAGAGAATAACCAGACGAAACCGGAAATATTGCATTTTTAAATCAAATTTTAGACGTTCTGACTCTTTTCCACAAAAAATTATAAATTTATTTCAAAAGACTGTTATTTTATCTAATAAAGCTTTGTTTTAAATTTTGAGGAAATATGTTTATTTTTAGTACAATGAGGTTTTACCGCAGGCCTTTGGCAGTTTTGTGAAAATTTTCAAACAATTTTTTTTTATTATACCACACACATTTCAAATCATAATCATGCAGTAAAATAAATCAATAAATTAATTGGGAAAGCTATGTTTCGAATTTTAATTTTAGTTTTAAGAGTGAATAACCAGCACATGACAACTTCGATTCCGACACTAGCGCCAACACATCAGGGCTCGCGAGCCGGCGTTTTCAGAACTAAATTTCATTCCGCGGCAATCCGAGTTTTGAGGGTTTTGTTCACGCGAGCTAGGGCTGCCCGCTACTATTACTACTTTATATTACTATTCTCGCTTCCAAAATTTTAATTAGTAGTAGTTATTTGTAATTTGTATATCGAAGTGCATAAATATAAATAGATTCAAGTGAAATGCGTAAACACAGTAGGTATTAAGTAGATACCTACATGAATAAACAATTTGTTATATTCTTTTTAATATTTTGGTTTTTTGTTTTTTAATTGTATTTTACGGCCATTAGAGTGGAAGATACTCTCAGTATCGCCCTGGTGTAAGACCACCATTAAGAATTGAAACGTTGCTTGAAATGGCTTTAGCCGTGTTTATTGGCCAGATCTGAATAGCCAGATACTTCCCCACCTTCCTCTTCCCTATATCCTTCCCCTCCCCACTACCTTCAGTCTTACAACATACCCCAAATTGGGGATGCAATAGTCCCACTGGCTCCAGACGAGAACAGTTGGGACTCTTGTGCGGTATTCATGAAAAAAAAGAGTAGTATTCAGTTGGATTGTAAAAAATGTCGCATTTTAAAATATTTATTTGTGTGCATAATTAATAATAAGCACTTCAACAAACAGAATTAAAGCGCACAAACCCTTTCTTTCTTTGAGTGGCCTTTCAACGCATGCCGGGTACCCGCTGTATATAATGTTATATAGTGCAGGCGCTTGCATTATAATTCCCGTGACTTGTGATGGAACCATAACAGTTTAGTTGACCGCGAGGTTACAGTGCCCTTGAAACGCATGCCGGGTACCCGCTGTTTATAATTTATTTATTTATTTATGGACAAATAGTCCATTAACAATATAACAATAACACGAAAAACAAGCGTGCGTAAAGGCCCGACCCGCCGAGCAATCGATCACCGTTCGCATTGATTACCGTTCGCATGTCATTTTTCGTAACAATCACCACTTTTCGTAACCCATTCACCAGTTTACCCCCAAGTGTCGAGCGTGCGTAAAAAAGATTTACCCCAAAAAATATTTTGGAGCAGTTGGGACTCTTGTGCGGTATTCACACAAGAATAATTTAAAATAAAAAAAATATTCGAAATTATAAAAATTTTTGCATAAAAATATTCAATGAACATGAAAAATTGCATTCGGGCAACCCTGTAGATTTAACAAACGTGAATCAAGGAATTCGTGTTTATTTCAAATTTTGTTTTCAAATTTCATTTCCAAATATTATTATTCAAAGCGTCGCGAAGACGTGCTCTCTTGGCCGCGTTTGGGCCCGTAATGAAATCTGAAATTTGTGTTTACGGGCTGAGATAAAAATGGTGAAATGCGATGTTCAAAATTATTTAAAATTAAATACTTCCTGAAATTATTTTAAGATCAAATTATTTATGATTTGTCAATAACGTCTTAGCAAAATAAGTATGTAAAAAAATCCGAAATATATTTGTTTGTAAGTGCACAAATAAATGCACAAACCGACCAATTTTCGTCAAGAAACACATGTCCGTATATATTTTTTAATAATTTTATTTAAACTAAAATTAAAATTCTGAAAAATAGGTTTACCAGCTAATGTATTGATTTATTTTACTGCATGATTATATGATTTGAAATGGGTGTTGTATAATAAATGTACTTTTTTGAAAATTGAACAAATCTGCGAACGACCTATGGTATAACCTTATTATTCTAAAAATAAACATTTTTTCTCAAAATCTAAAAGATACGTTTACTAGATAAAAGAACAATCTTTTGAAATCCTTTTATAGTTTTTTGTGGAAAAGAGTCAATACGTCTAACCACTGATTTAAAAATGACATATTTCTAGTTTCTCTGCTTATACACTCTTAATACGTAATATCATTTTAAAAAGATCCGCACACGTGTTTTGTGACGCTAAAATACTTCAGTTTGTCTATTTATTTACGGTCTTACAAACTAATATATTTAAGATTGCTTTTACATTCTTATTCTGATTAGACATTATTGAAAAACTATAATATTTATGATCAAAAAATAATAACGAAAAGTACATAATATTAATAGTTTTATCATCACGCCTTTCAGCATGTTTTAATGTAGGTATGAATTTAAGCAGTTTTTGAATGAAATAAAATCGTTATTGAGTTATTATTTTTAAAAGCTGGTAGGGAGAATAATTAATCTTTCTCATTGGGAACGCCCTGTACGATCGTAAGAACATCTTTCGACGAAACACAAATTCTCGGCCGCTGGCTGGTTAATGGCCCTTAACCACTCAGCAACGTAAGCAGATATACACGTTAATATGACAACATCAGTCAAGTACAATAAGCGTGTTTACACGTCAACGCGTATGTTTCCATAGAAATCATTATAACTCCGTTATTGTTCTAGTGACATCCCTAAAACAAAAAGTAGAAGCTCCACAAAAAATCAAGCTACCCATCACTATTCAAGTTATCCATAGAAAAACATTAAAAAAAACCCTTTATGTCAGATACATGATAGACCGCCAAATTGTCTACCCACTGTTAGACATTGTTATTTTTTTATTAAATATTCTTGTATGAAATGATAAAAAGTGAGGTAACTAAATTGTTTATTATACATTTATACGATAGAATACGTATTGTTTATTATATAATCTGTGATTTAAGTACCGTTTTCATATAAAAACATCGCGTGAGTCATTTTTACAGTTTTCTTATGTTTGCTTTCTAAATTTTAATATTTTCAAATGTTAATATTTATTTGTAATATAAGAATTTGAAAGCTTATTTCATATCCTTTTAAAACAGTTTTTAGTATTCGGCTACATTCAGAAATGTATCATTTATAGAGCTTTAATTGTGAAGCGGAAATAACATTAAGTTTTCGTAAATCTGACATGTCGTTTAAGACATAAAAAGTGCATATTTGCGATATATCGGAGCGGAGATAAAGTATTAAGTATATTCCCTCATACACGTAACCATGCATACATAAATATGCATATGATTCATTATACAATTTATATCAGCATTTGATCCTGTATTGTTGCAATGGAAACCAGAATGTATGAAATATGCAAAGCAGACCATGTTAATACGACGATTTAAGCGAACGTTTTCACATCTTCAAAAACCATGGAAATATCCCAAAATCATATTCCCTCTTCGAATTATATTTCTGCTTGCATTCCCCACAATATTATTTGCACTCGCTACTTTTCGGGTAGTTATCTCTGTCTGCATTGGTCTAGCCTTCCCACGGGGCTGGCTAGCACAAGTGGTGGTATGTACTATGATAGGTATATACAACAAATGTTCATCCCTTAAGCCCTTAGCAATGGGGTATGTTTGCTTAGACGACTAAAGCGCACTAGATTGGCGTTTGCGGCACGGAAATTGACCAATCATCGACCAAGTATTATCTAGACAGGGCGTTTGAATCTTAAAATTAACGACGAAACTGAAAATTTTGTTTCAAGAAAACATGTACAAAAAATACAATTCATTGTCTCGCGGTTGAAAGATCGGAAGAAACATTGCTTTTAACCTTTTGTGAGTCCGCAGAGCAAATTCGTCATTCAGCAAGTTCGTCCCAACCAGCTGCATTAAGAGGCCGCTATCCGAATTTCTTGCAAACCTCCCTTAAACATTTGAAGTTTTGAAGGTCTTAAAAAAATATGTGTTATTTTTTAAGATAATAATATCTAGACATTCGTCGCGCCGAAATGCAAATTATATAAAATTCCCTCGATAGAAAAAATCGCAAAGCATGGTCCAAAATTTATTATTAACACGTTTGTTTTAGTTATTTTCCAAGTTATGTATATGAAAATATTCACAGTTTTTCTTCAAATGATGTTTAAGACAACCCTTGTGATATTTTTGCTCTATTTTAAACAAGTAGTGTTTTATTAAAGATTTTCACAATTTTTGCATCGATCGTTAGCGCGCTCCTTTAAAATTCGTAATTACATATCTCTCCATCTTCTTCTTTTTGTGGCCGGTAACGGAGTCTTAAGATAATTTTTCTAACATGAAATTGAGGCAGTTGGAAATTGGATTTGTATTATTTATATATAGGTTTTCAAAGCGGAATCAAATGGGTAATTTAATAATATAAAACTATTAACCTTAACGCAGGTTTGTCCTAGTGCGGTTCAAAATTGAATTGTACACAATAATCCCCTCCACGCAAGGAAACAATAAATAAATGATGATATATTAATAATAATAATAATATTTGGACGATTTATATAGCGCCGTTTTTGTGAAACATCACCTCAAGGGCGCTGATAGTTATGCTTTCGAAATAGCTGTGCTTTTTTCATAAATATATTATGTAAATTGTGATAATGTGAGCTACGATAACAGACGGCTTTAGTATAGAGAGGTGATTATAGAGTTATCCGGCACATCTATTGTGCTCTGATTCTTGAAAAAATAACATCTTCTTCACAACAAAACACTGTGTTTTTTATGTAGACAAATTTTTTTTTACGTAGGATGGCCTGGGGACCAACCTCTTCTCAATGGAGGGGCGAACCTATACACTACCGAAATCTGTCGGATAACTTTATAACCGTCCAAGGGCGGATCCAGCTTTGGCGACAGGGGGGGGGGGGGTCACATAGTCGTAGTCAAGTCACAAAAAGTTATAATTTAATTTTGATAATAATAGATATATTAAATTAATTAAATATTGAAAGTACTTAAATAAAATCTAAATTGTGACAAAAAATTTATTAGTAAAAATATATTATAAAAATATAATTAGTGGTTCACTTAGGTCCTGGTCCCCCCCCCCCCCCTGAATCTGCTTTTGTAACCGTATGTGTCGCGCATCTCGAACTATAACAATTTACAATATCCAATTCTTGTGTATAAATTACTAAAGTATATTAATTTTTTATTTCTTTTGTTACAGGTAAGAAAAAATCATATATCTTACGTACAATTTGAAGTTCTCAGGAACCATGAAAAAAACCATGTAAGTAAATCATCTTATATTCACGATACGCATGAACATTAAAAAAGATTACATTTTCAAGTTCAGTAAAAAAACACACAAACAACTTAAAGTAAGTCAATTAAAAAAAAATTCACCGGAGACCAAAATTTCATTAACATTTTTACTTCCAATGATGTCAGGAATCACTGGTTTAGTAAGTCACATAAGTCTCCCAACAATTTGCATATATATATGTATATTTTTGCGCTGCGTGGTTAATCTAGTATATTCTAACCCTTGGGTAGGATTGTAGAGTCTGCCAAGCACCCCCTACAGCAGAATAGGGGTGGGATGGTCGTTTCCCCAGTTTATCAGGGGTGAAAAAACGATCGATGCGTTGCTACTGCGATACGAACGGAGGGAGATATAAGGGATGGTCTAAAGCCTTCAGCAAACAGATAAACCTTAAACTAATTGTAGAATGCAAGGGAAATATTTGAATACTAGCTTTTACCTACGGCTTCGCTCGCATAGTATTAGTGGGAAATTACTGGTATAATTATTGGCATAATTGTTATTATTCTTGTTAGAAAATAATTATTGTAATAGAAAATTTCAAAATTTGAGAATGACATTTTGCAAATAAAAATTCTATTTTAGAAAATATTTAAATTATAGAAATAGAAATTTATTTTAAGTACCTACTCCCTTTATTAGTATTTTATTCATATTTGAATTCAGAGTAACCTAACAAAATAAGAAAATTACAGTCCACTTCAAACGCTATGCTTTATAGCAACGTTATGCTTTTTGTTCGGAGAATAAACATTTTTAGAGATATGTACATATTAACTACGACGCCAAAAAAGTACTCTTTTTAATCACAACAAAGCACTCTGTATAAGCCTAAAATTTAAAAAAAAACATTGTTTCCAAGGTAACAATTTGTTTGACGTTTGCAATAACTCGATTTTATTAGCGACATAAAACGAATGATACATAATTTCATAACGCCACAGCTCATTCATAACACCAGAGCTTACCAATATATAAAGCCGTTGTTACTTGCAAATAATGTAGCTTTCGATTAGTGGAAGAATTTTTAAATTCCATTCGATATTTATTGCGTGAAAGAGTAAGGACCATCCATACAAACTTTCGCATTTATAATATTAGTAAGATTATGATTTTTTAGGTGGTAATGTTTAAAAGTGGTCATAATTATAAAATAAAATTTATTCGGTAAATATATTCTTGGAAATGTACGATGTACGATGCGGTAGTTGCGAATTAAAAGTTGTCAAAATACATATACGAAACTAGCAGTCTACAATGAATGGCTGATACCAATCCTAATGTATTTAATTTATTTTTTTAAAGTTGAATTATTACAATGAAATCCCATTAACCCGTTTAATCAAAGGAAACCAAATATACCTCCCTTACTGTTGTCACGAGAAATACAATCTAAACAATATTGGAAAGAGATAGCAACAAGCTCTAAATCTAAAAATTAACCACAAAATTATGAAAAGGTACACCTTTCTGAAACCAAAGTTTTCGACAATAATTCTTTAACCCACATCTCTGCCATAGCTCACCCCAAGTGGTTCGCTACGTTTGGTGACTTAGCAGGGATGCTCGGGTTCAAAGGGTGAGGTTTGTTTAGGTCTAAGCGAAAGCGTCTGCTCACTAGCTTCACGGCAGGCCGTATTGATAGAGAACGGTTGAGGGAATCCCTTTGACTTCTCCAGCCGTACTCTCTCGGAATGCCGTCTTGCACCGCAGTGGGAGGGTTGCGTTCATACGTCCGTCACTCCTGGATGCACTGACCCCCAGATTCCTTCCCACCCCTCATATTTTCCTTCCCAGAACTCTTCTCCTTCCTTTCCTAAAAATACCCTCCACACAGCATCCCCAAAATGACATAGGCTCTGAGGAGAATTATTTTCTTCAAGGCCTCTCTGTAGAGCTTGTGTAAAAAAAACAAGCAACATTTCCATTCTCTTGGTCTCTCACTAAAGTGATACTACTTATTGATCAGTGCATCCACAATGTCTACAGTAGCAACGCCCCTTACTGCAAAGATAATTATGTAAATCTGTAATATGGCTGTCACATCAAGTAATGTGACGTTAAGAACGCAAATTGCAATCTATGGGACGCTGCTGAATTTGACAGTCCCAAAATACATCATTCTGTGCAGAAACGGGTGGTCTATTTGATAGACTCCCCTATCTTGCAAACGAATTGAAATCTGTATATATAAGCACTTGCATACTGCTTACTAACAAAGTATGCAGAGACACTGGAGGTCCAGATTCGTTCAACATAAATAAATGTAGCTTCGTTTAACAAAAAAAATTAGAATCTTACGAGAGCCTTGAAGGAGTAACCATTTGTTACTTATACCAGGGGGCCTAGTCCCTATCGTTTACGTTTTACTAACAGCCTGTTAGCTTAACTTGGTGGTTTGAGCAAAGTTGTCGCAACTGGCTAAAAATGGTAGTCAGTAACTTTTCTGTTTCTTTTCTGTCGGTCGCGACGATAAAATAAACTAAACCTTAACAGAAAAGTTACTAACTACCATTTTAGCCAGTTGCGACAACTTTGCTCAAACCACCAAGTTAAGCTAACAGGCTGTTAGTAAGACGTAAAAGATAGGGACTAGGCCCCCAGGGTGGGTAAGTGATGGATAATCTCCAATGTATGCTTGGTATTATTTACATTCAAACACTATTAAGTTCTGTGGGAGTATTTCTCAATAACTTTAGGTTCTTCCTAACAAACTGGTTTATTATGTGTTTACGTATTTCCAATAATTATGCTACAAGTCACACGACCTGTCTATATTAGTGGCAAATTGAATCTCGGCGGTAGGCTAGCCGGAACCAGTCTCGACAGCCACCACCTACTCGGGTACCCCTGTCGGCAATCGATAGAAACACTTTCCTTACTGGCAACTGTCGGCATTACTTAGAAGCTCTTCTAATACATTACAAAATCTATATAGCGTAGGCATCAGTTGGGAATACAATCTTTGTTCTACCGCTGTTTCAATGGAAGATGCTCCTAGAAACTATCATCGGTGCTCAGTTAGGAAACACACAGAACGCGCGCCCAATATTTATAGACGGTTGACATTCGTCACATGAGAACAGGTATTTTCTACAGTTCTTCTGCTGCAACTGCTCGGCCGTGAAATAATTATCTTCGAGACACTCCTTCTTCTACTTGAAAAAGATTCACCACACAGCATCCCAAAAGATGACAGGCCTTGAAATAAACTAATTTCCTCAGGGCCTCCCCTGTGAAGAAAATGAAAAAAGGCCTTTCCACACTGCGCGAATGAATTGACAAAATTGCTTACTGGAATTTTATTATGTCCTCTTGTCACTAGCCCTTCGGACCTCGAGCCTATTTTGTCGGAAGGTCAATTGCAATAAAATCTAAACAAATGGATTTTTTATGATCGCATTTGAAAACTAAAAACAGTTTTTGAAAGCTGATGAAACACTCTATCAAATTTTATAATTCGAAATTAATATATAATTTTTTAATGCAAACATAAAAAGTTTTAAAAATGGCTCACCTTACATTTTTTCTAACTAAAATTACTGATAACCAAAAATAATAAAAACTCATACATTTTTAAGGCAAATGTATTATAAACGTAATAGTCAACTCACTTTTTTGCCGTTTCATGTAATATTTTTTTTCAAATTATGGTCGGAAACTTTAGTTACATAAGGTGTACATTTTTGATTTTGTGGTTTAATTTTAGATTTGAATATAAGGCGTGGATTTTTCCTTTTCTAACACTGCTTAGATCATATTTATAACCATTATTTTGATCTAAGGAACCATGAACCAGGAACCATTATTGACACCCTTCCATAAGTCACCCCAAGTGGTTCGCTACGTTTAGTGAAAGGTGCCTGGGTTCATGGGGTGTGGTTTGTTTAGGTCTTGACGGCGGATGCGTTTGCCCATCGGGAAAGACTGGTTGAGCGAGACCTTTTGAATTCTCCAGCAAGACTCTCTCGACCCATCGCCTTCCACCGCAGACAGTGGGGAAAATAGATTCAAACGTCCGTCATTCCCGGACACATTCTTCCTATCCCTAAAAATGACATAGGCTCCGAGCGAACTTGTTTTTCTCAGGGCGTCCTGTGGGGAGTTAATGTAAAATAAAAATCCTAGGAAGGGAGACACAGAGATTTCTATGAGACCTGTGAGCAACGCCGGGCACAAATCTCACTTCTCAGAAAAAAACTGATGAAACGGATTTTAGATAAATTTCTCAAGTGGTACACGTAGTAAAGTTATATAAATTTTTCTTGTTATTTTGTATTTGATTATCGCTTTGAAATATGAATTGAACCCCCTGAGAATATTGTGATTGAAGTTTCATACAATGCTTTTTTACAAGGGCTGCTGAAATGGCCCTGAACTTCCCAAACTTTCACAAAATCGATATTAATATAATTATTTAAAAATAAAATTTCCGATTCCATTTAAAAGAATGTACCAAATAAAAGTCTTCCTGCATTTTATGCAAAAAATTAACTTAAAAATTTTAATTTAAATAATAAGGATAGAGATATAAAAATGAAAAATTCAGATAAGTTTTTAGATTTTCACGGCCAAAAGCATTTTCTTTGTTAGTTTTTGGGGTGTTATGCCGTGTTGCGCTACCTCCTACTATAGCCGACGTTTCGGACAGCGTTGCAGTGTCCATCATCAGGGCAGATCCGGTAGATCCGACGATGTGTAATTGTTAGTGTAGAGTGTGTGATTATTTACTTGGAAGCGATACCGTGTCGCCAGCTTCAATCCACTACGAGCTGGTAGGTATTTCAGGAGAAAGGGAACTGCGGTTTTAGTGAAAGCGCAGTATTTACGTTAGCTTGGGGCCCGTCCATGTGAGAATTGCCGACGAAAGTGGCGCCATCGTTATTCTAGAATTAGACAACAAAGTTAAAGTGGTTAAAGCAAAAGTAGCCTTTTTTGCTTATATTGGCTGTCCGAAACGTCGGCTATAGTAGGAGGTAGCGCAACACGGCATAACACCCCAAAAACTAACAACGAAAATGCTTTTGGCCGTGAAAATCTAAAAACTTATCTGAATTTTTCATTTTTATATCTCTATCCTTATTATTTAAATTGAAATTTTTAAGTTACACAATTACACATCGTCGGATCTACCGGATCTGCCCTGATGATGGACACTGCAACGCTGTCCGAAACGTCGGCTATAGTAGGAGGTAGCGCAACACGGCATAACACCCCAAAAACTAACAACGAAAATGAAAAATTCACTTTAGTGAGCAACGTCTCCAAACGTCTTAAAATATGTTGTAGGCAGATAGTTAAAAGCCTACGGTGGATGCCTAGCTCTTCTTCTTCTTTTATTCTGGAAGAGCTGGGTAAAAATTTATTAGTGAAGTATAAATAACGCAAAAATTTGCATGCATATGTCGGCCTCTGTGTTTCTCCCTTCTATAACACAAATCTCTCCAAAACGCAGGTCCACTCTTCCTTTCCTAAAAAAAAACCTTCACACAATATCCCCAATCACGACAAAGTCCTCGGAGTAAGTTATTCGCCTTATGAACAGAAGTCAATAGGAGATAATCGCGTATCGAATTTGCTTCGTTGTTCGTTAGCCACAGCCCCATGATCTTGTCAGCTGATCCAAAATTTCAAAGACTGAAAGGGATGTTTGCTTAGTGATAAAAACAAAAATGATTGGCCGTTAAATGAAAATCTGGCATTTGAATTTTGAAACATTTTCATGAATCATGAATCACATCTGTCCTGATGATGGAAACTGTTGGTAAAGGTGTCCGAAATGTTGACTAAATAAAGAAGAAGCCCAACACGGCATAATTTTACAAAACCAAATCACTGTAATAATCCCAATCTTGGTTTTTTTATTTCATTTTATTTTTACATAAACTCCACACAGAAAATTATTTCCCTCATTGCCTATTATATGTCACCTTTGATAATATCGAGTGGGGGTTATTTTTGAGGAGAGGAAGGATGAACACGGTTCCACCTTCTAGGAGGACGGAAACCTAGATGTCGGCAAATCCTTAAACGTCGGAGTTCTGAACTCAAGAACGACAGGAACTCAAGAATGTGCACCGGTACTAAAATATTGATAGATGAAGGACAGCATTGCTAATTGACGCGTGTGCTCTAAAAATATTGCAATCAGTTTCTGAACAAAGGAAAATCACATCAAACGGAACGCTCGTTTTTTAACAAAGTCGAAAATTTTTTCAAGTGTTTTGGGTCTGTAGGTCAGAAGACTCAAATTCGCGAGGGGCGCACAGGGTCAGCAATTGTGCGCTACTAAAGCATCTGCAGGCCATGTACAACAGCGCTTTGTACAATTTAGGAGGCGACAACGGGTACCACCGCTCCGGGAACCAACATCCCTGCATAGGTCACCCAAAGTGGTTTGCTACGTTTGGTGACTTAGCAAGGGTACCCGGGATCATGGGGTGAGGTTTATTTATGTGTTGGTAGTGGATGCGTTTGCCCACCTACTGCTACTGTTGTGAGCCGGATCGGGAGAGACTGGTTTAGGGAGATCTTTTAACCTCACCTAGGACTCGATTCACGCCTTGCACCGCAGTGGGAGGAATGGATTCATACGTCCAGACCAAGATTTCATTTCATCTGTATTATTTTATATATTTTAAATATATTTTCATCCCAATACTCGTCCCTCTTCTAATTACAAGCGTCTGCTTCTATAGAAGAGAAATAGCATTAAAGAAAAATTATGTTATTTATTTTGTATTCAAAATTATTATACTTTGTAAAGTGATTTTTAATAAATAATAAAAAAAAATATTTTTATGCCTTTTAAGCCTTATTGGTATTTATTATATACAAGGGGGGTATAATAATTATATATAAAAAAGAATATTAAATTTTTTTACTTTGTTTACTCTTTGTGTACTTTAACTTTAATAACAAAAATTAACTTTTTCACGGGTTAATAAAAAAAAATCTGAAATCTAATAAATGAAAGTATCAAGAATAATTAAATAATATTTAAAAATAAGAATTAACCATTAGAATTTTAAAGTATTTACTTACATAAAAGATCGATAACAGTAAATAAATGTCACAGTCACACATTAGGCATAGTCCTAACAACAAATTAAGAATCCACCAAACACCTTAAAGCCCCATTGTTGTTAATTTTTGAGAAAACAACGAATTATTGATTTGTCGGTCAGAGAGACCAATGCGCGCGAATAGGAAGGTTAAAATCGTACACACAGCATATTATGTAATTGTTTCGAATTATAAAAATAGAAAGCCTATGTTATCTATCACATTTCAAAAACAGTTTTTGGTTTTCGAATATGTTCAAAAACATTCCATTTTCCTCAGGGCCTCCTGTGTGGAGCTAATGTCATTTTATTTTTAAAAAGCTTCCGAGAGTTTTTACTGGTTTACTTAATTAATAATTAAAAATTTCCACAGTTTAACAAGCCCAGAATGAACCTAACTGTCAAAACCATAAATCTGTCGTAGACAAGTCTCCCCAGCGGAATTTTCACTCCTATTTTTTGTACCCGGGGCGCCTTTTTGTTGTGGTATTATACTGGTTACACCAAGGGCCTATTCTCGTTGGAAAGCTGACAAAAACTACTACTTTCACGCCATTTTCTCATTTTCCAGGTTGAAATTGTGTCACTATCGTTTCCGGGTTTTTTCTCTCTGGCAACTTTTTTTTTTTTTTTCTTTAGTTTTTGTTGACATTGATAGTGCTCCGACAACTGTGAAACTTATTTTGAAAGTTTTTTTTTAAAGTAAAATTAAAATTAGCATTGTTGTGATTTAGATGAAACAAATTCGTACATTTATCCACTGGAGTGATTTTTGCCACAATATGGCACTATTTAAAATACCTCGGATTGCTTTGCTGTCAATTTTGGCAAACTTTCACTAATTTGTAAGTAATTAAGTAGAAGTTTACGATTTTTTTTTAATAATTTCTACAAATTTGCGGTAACCGACAAAAGATAGATGAATTCATTCGCTATATATAACTATAATCAGTTTGTATGTCTCCAAATTAAAATTTGGAGGTCTGATTTTTTTGGTGTGGACGGAAAATATTCAAAAAATCTAAGTTTTAAATTGTGCTGTCGCTTCAGTGGCTATAGGATTTAGCCTGCGAGAGTATGAGATAGTATAACCGATCTCTTGTTTGTGCTGTGTGCCTACTTTAGTTTTCTGAAGGTTTCACTTTTATCACGTGTGAACTGCACATTCTGATTTTTGAAGTGAAAACTTATATAGCACCGTTGTGATTTGAAACTTGATGAAACGGAAACCAGTGATATTAAAAAGAGACAAATACACACATCTGTAATATTTGGCCTGCGAGAGAATGAGAAAGCAAGAAAATATTCAATTATTTACTCGGTTTCAATATAATATGATAAATCCATAGTTCCACGCAAGTCTCCTTTGGTGTAGTGATATAAAGCGACTGGACAACCTCAGCGGCCAGACATTCAGTGAACCAAGGATTGAATCTAAATAATAAAAATATATTTTTTGGTGAAATCAATATCCAATCTTCAAACCTCTCAAAAATGAACAAAAATGAACAGAAAACACAAAAGAAAACGACATCTTGCGACTTCAAAGAAGAAAACACAAATACTAATAAGATGACCAAATGTATAGGAAAAGGTGCACTGGAATTCGACGTCAAAAATATGGAAAAAATCATCCTTCGTATCGATAAAAAAAGTGCTTCGTAGTCTTCCCACTCTTGTATATTTTAGTTTTATGAAGGTTTAATTTCTACCGCGTGTGAATTGCACACTCTGATATTTTCATCTCTATGTCACTAAAGATATACAGTTTTTATTAATTGTGCTTTTAGCCCCTCAGGTTAAATTGTTCCCTTTTGAGCTCACACAGGTCTCAACGAAATCATTGTGTCTCCCTCACTGTCATGGTGAGAAATATGGTATAAATGGTGTTAGAAAAAGGAGGCACAACGCTTTATCTTCAAACCTACATATAAGTTAACCACAGAAGAATTAAAATGTGCACCGTGCACCTACTAACATGAAGATGATAATAACATACATTTGTATAATGAAATGTGTGATTATGTATACTTTTTTCAGTAATTTAAGTTCGAAAAAACTTTAAGGAGTGCCACATTAAAAAAAAGTTTATAATTAAAAATTTCAACCTTTCAAAAATTATATATTATTTCTTATAATAAAATTACCCTTTTCATCACCTTTCTAACACAGTTTTTGGTTTTAGAGTAACTACGTTTAGAAATCATCCATTTATTTAGATTTTGTTGCAAAATACTCCGACATTCTGATGTGCTGGAGGCCTGAAGGGCCTATAATAACTTTAATATTTTTAATAAAATTATTCGATCCAATTTTCCCATTTTGTGAAGCAAAACTTTTCCTGGCAACTTATCGTTTTATCTTTTGGTTTTGTTGGCATCGCAACTGTCAGCTACTAAAACTTCTTTTAAAAGCTGATTTAGAAATTTGTTTACAAGAATCTGAAGGTTTTTTTTTAAATAGTAGGGTGCAGAAGTTGAGGGAGAACGGATTTTGTGTGGCCAACTGTTGTACGGAAATTCTTTCTCGGTCAGTGTGCGAAGCTGCGTCGCTGTGGGTCCACGCGTTCTTCCAAAGTTTAATTTAAACTAAATAAAGTTTTCTACTTTTGGCGAAAACTCGAAAATGTTTTTTTCTGGTTGATTTTTTAAGGGCTAAAGTTTATTGTTTAATGGACGTCTATTTGAAACGACGATTTTAGGATTGGTACTGCGCGTTTTCATCCCGCGACTAAATATCCCCGACAAAATATCCCCGACAAAAAATTCCTGAAAAAACATCCCCGACAAAAAATCCCCGACAAAATATCCTACGGACAAAACATCCTCCAACAAAATATCTACTTAAACCTTACCTAACCCAACCTAACCTAAACTAACCTTATTTTACTATTGTGAACTATAATTTACTGTCTTTACAAGACGTCTTTATTAATTTTGTCCAATTTTACTATATTTGAACAATTATTTATTGGAAAGAAACAAGTTCTTTGTTTAAAATCATTTTCTCAATTTGGGAGGCGGGAATGGCAATACCCATAAGTCACCCCAAGTGGTTCGCTATGTTTGGTGATTTAGCACGGGTGCCCGAGTTCATGGGGTGAGGTTTGTCTAGGTCTTGGAGGCGGATGACCAGGGCACACTGAACCCCAGATTACTACCCACCCCTTAAACCCTTTTCCTTCCCAGAACTCTCCTCTCCTTTAAAAAAATCCTCCACATAGCATCCTCAATGATGACATAGGCCCTGAGGGAAATAATTTTCCTCAGACCCTCTGTGTAGATCTCATGTAAAAAAACTTATATTTGTCGACCGGTTTCGGTTGAACTCAACCTTCCTTAGGACAATAAACATATAAAAATAATAATAATAATATTTTGTCTGTAAAGGATGTCCGAATTATTTTTGTCCCATTTTTTAAAAGGTTAGGTTAGGCTTTAGTAGATATTTTATTGGGGCATGTTTTTTGTCACTGGTTGAAAAGTTGCGAAACCCTTCGGATTTCGAAGGGTTTCTCTAGAAAATTACCTCACGACCACAGAAACATTCACAATTAAACCCTTTATTATGAAAATTACGTGGTTCTAATATCAAAGCCACCCAATGTAAATATATCTATCTAAATATAAACCCTTCATTCCATTTTCATCAAAAACGTTTACACAGCAAACGTGCTTCTTGAAGGCACTTGACGCCGGCTGTTGAAGATGTTATATAATGTATATATGTATAACCCCATTGACTTATGGCTGTTGATTTGGAAGCGAACCCTCGACATCTGGTCCCATGTGCAATAATCTAATCCTACCCTTCCCCGAGGGCGTTGTTCTATCAAACATGACCTTTTGCCATGGTAGGTTATGCCGGGGATAGTTCCTTTGTTAAAACTGAGCTATTTTTCAGCGGGCAGAGATATGACACCCATAAAGAAGCATTATTTTCATCCAATATGCTGCTACGCTCGTGACTAAAGAACTAGAGACAATGTTTTACTTTTTTTTAAAATTAAATGAAGACAATATTAGCGATACTCAATCGAAAATCTGGAAACGGAAAAATCTGAAAAATATATATTGGCGCATCTGGGACTCGAACCCAAGACTTTCGGCTTTCCGCGACTCTACCAACTGAGCTAAGGTGTCTATATCCGATTCGTACTTTTTTAACTGTATCATACTACGACTAAGAACTACCGACATTATCTTGATAACGTGAGGATTCGTAATTTCTTGAATCTCTCCGGATATGGAGAGATGGATGGTATGATTATTATTGTAACTGGCAGTTGAGAACAATTGTAATACCAGCGCAGCAAGTTTTTAACTGCTAGTTATTATTTTATATTATGTCCATAAAAAATAAAGGTAACGCGCGCTTTCATCCCTCGACAAAATATCCCCGACAAAATATCTCGAACCCAGACCTCTCCGTCTAACCGTGACGAGCGCGTTAACCAATTTCGCTATTGCCACCTTCTGTCAAACCGTCATATTTGTCAATCTCATATTTTCAAATACTAGAATTAACATTTTTATCAACTAATTATTTTTCTCCATATTACGGGCAACTACCCTTTCATTCTAAGAACAGGTCACAAACCAATTCTTAGAATGATTGTTTCCAATGAAAAGGGTAGTTGCCCGTAATATGGAGAAAAATAATTAGTTAATAATAATGTTAATTCTAATTTTAATGAAAATATGAGATTGACAAATATGACGGTTTGACAGAAGGTGGCAATAGCGAAATTGGTTAACGCGCTCAACCCGGTTAGACGGAGAGGTCTGGGTTCCAGTCCCAGTTGCGACCATTGTCTTTTTCTGTTTTTCTGTGTCTTGTTCTCTTTCATATTTCCGTTTATAGGAATAACCTTCAAAAAAGTAATAAAAAGAAAGTTTTTCTTATAAAAATTGAATAAATCATTGTTCAAAAATAGTAAAATGGGACAAAAATAATACAGATAACAATAATTTATTCTCTTTACAGGATATCGGTATTTTTTCGTTAGTTTAGGTTAGGTTAGATTTTAGCAGATATTTTGTTGGGGGATGTTTTGTCCGTAGGATATTAAGGATATTTTGTCGGGGATATTTTTGTCGCGGGATAAAAAGTTGCGTAACAAAAATAAGCACTTCTAAACTTAATCATTATTTTTAATTGATAAACTAACGTTTAAGACAAGATTTTTATGCATAGCACAAAGAGTAAAAACTATTAGCTTACTAATATTATAAATGCGAAAGTTTATATGGATGGTCCTTACTCTTTCACGCAATAAATATCTAATAAAATTTAAAAATTCTTTCACTAATCGAAAGTTACATTATTTGCGAGTAACAACGGCTTTATATATTGGTATCTAAGCTCTGGCGTTATGAATGAGCTGTGGCGTTATGAAATTATGTATCATACGTTTTCTGTCCCTAACAAATCGAGTTATTGCAAACGTCAAACAAATTGTTACTTTGGAAACAATGTTTTTTTTTAATTTTAGGCTTAAAAGAGTGCTTTGTTGTGATTAAAAAGAGTACTTTTTTCGCGATCTACATGTCTCTAAAAATGTTTATTCTCCGAACAAAAAGCATAACGTTGCTATAAAGCATAGCGTTTGAAGTGGACTATCATTTTCTTATTTTTTTAGGTTACTCTGGATTCAAATATGAATAAAATACTAATAAAGGGAGTAGGTACTTAAAATAAATTTCTATTTCTATAATTTAAATATTTTCTAAAATTGAATTTTTATTTGCTAAATGTCATTCTCAAATTTTGAAATATTTACCAACAATAATTATTTTCTATTAGACAAAATAGCAAGAATAATAACAATTATGCCAATAATTATGCCAGTAATTTCCCACTAATACTATGCGAGCGAAGCCGTGGGTAAAAGCTAGTAAGCAATAATTATTAACCTGAAACACTCATCTACGTTGAAAAAATCTCCCGAGAAAAGATACATGCCGCTGACGGGACTCGAACCCACGTCCTTCTGATATCCGGTCAAATGCTCTACCATTGAGCTACGTCGACGGCAAGTATCTTTTCTCAGGAGATTTTTTCAACGAAGATGAGTGTTTCAGGCTAATAATTATTGCTTACTTTCTTATTACTTATATCTTACTTTCGTCAAAAACAAAAAACTTCTTCACCTTACTTTCAAAAACATAAAATAACGCTATGGATCCTTACATCTGCCAATAACAATATCCATACATTTTAAACTCTACATATCTCATCTACCTTCATATATTTACGACAATCCCTATCTAAGTTTACTAATTTAAATACTATGTAAAATATTTATAACTTAATCTGAATTGTAAAATTAAATTACCATTATTGTTAACCATACTAAATATAATTCCAATCTGTTTAAACTTCACCCGCCATAACACAGGGTGTGAACAAAATGTACCTTTTTTCACAAAAATAAATAAGAATACAATAATAATTTCCAGTTATATAATCTAAGCGAGAGCTTTACTAGTACAGCACAAAGTAATACAGTAAAGTAAAGCCGAAAGTCAAACAGGTGCTTCTGAAAATTGGATAATTTCCTGAAAATATAGCTGGATTTACTGTGCTCGCATTGCATTCGGAATAAAATACTATCAAATAATTTACCCCAGTGACAGTTTTATTACTATATTTTTCTGCGCAATTTTTCGCATCTGCTTTCGGTGATTTTATGCATTTCATAGTACAATTTACTGGGAAACGCTGTACACAAAGAGAGTAGCAAAAATGTGCATTCTAGTAATAAAATATTCACGATTTATTCAGAGGTCTACTATTAAAAAATCCGAATCGTTTTCAACTATTAACCCGGCGCCAAGGGGGATGGCTCAAAATGAACCGCAATGTTGTAAATTGCTTGTGGTTTATAACTACGCGTACGACATTGCTGCTTTTCTCAGTAGCTAGAGGAGTTGACTTTCTTTAAACGTTTTTAAGACGACAATATACCCTAAAATATATTCAAATCTTCACGACGTAAGTAAAGAAGCCGTGTATACAAATTGCGACCCGTGTATTGAACCTACTGTCGAATTTGCCCTGTCAAAGAAAATCAGAAGAAGACAAATAATGTGGGAATCTTAAAGACGTAAGTGAAGAAAGCGCGTAAACAAATCTACGCCCGTGGCATGGCGTATTGGACGAACGTACGGTCGAATTCACCCTAGCAGGCCTGGAGATTCGACCTTTCCGCCGCGTTATTTTTAATTAATTCTGAAGAACGTGTTACAAATATTTAAACTGTGTCTCCATGTCGGACTCCCGAAGTTATTAATTCATCGTCTAGAAAATTAAAATCTGGTGCTTACCGCTAACTTTATAGTTGATAAACGGGTTATAAAGTTTTAAAATCGTTGTACATAAAATATATTAATGGTAAGGTATTGTTTTTATTATTCTTAAATACAAAGAACTTACATACATCCCCAGTGTTCTGTTGAAATAAGATCAGATGTCTGAGGCGTACGTGGAATAAAATCATATATTATGATCGTGTGAGAAACGTTGAGATTAGGGTCGAGTCGGGCCATGTCAAAAGTCAGAATAAAGCCCAAAATACACGACACCTTTTTTCAGCCAGATTCCAATTAAAGACCAAAGTCAACATTTTTCGCTTAACGCGATCGCTATTTTCATCTCAATTTTCATATCTAAGATTTCAGTTGGCATCACAGCAAACAGCATGGTTCATGTGTTGATGTTTGCATTGATGACAATTGAAATCGTATATATTTATTTATTTATAATATTAACGCCTTTCGGCTTTTACATAATATAACATAATGTATAGCTACAACATGAAAAATACAGCTCTAGTGAGTTTGTAAAACAGTAAGAAGTAGTTGAGAAAGCCATATGTAGATGTTCAGATGACAAAACGAAAATAAATGTTATGGTATTTAAATATTGCAATATTGTAAAAATGAAAAAATATAATTATATAGGTATTATAATATATGCAAATAACTCAACTTAAAGAAGATAAATGATTTATTATTTCATGCTTATATTTTAACAAAGACATTCCATACATCTATGTGCGAATACATATTGCCTAGGTTTTGAGTTTTGTATAGTGGTATATTGAAATGGGACGTGGTCCTAGTATTACCACAATAAAACGGTAGTACTGACCTTGTGTTTCTGGCTGACACATTAAAATTTATGAGCGCCAAGATTTCAGGGCTGTTAATTTTATTAAGCAAGATTTTAAATAAAAACACTAGATCGAAAACAGTTCTTCTGTCACTCAAATTAAATAGATTAGATAAACGCTGTAGATGTAGTTTAATTGTTATTTCGGTATTTTTAGAAAAATTAGAGATAAAAAAATAAATATGTTGACTTTGGTCTCTAATTGGAATCGGGCTAAAAAAAGATGTCGTGTATTGTAGGCATAATAGAAGGGTATGTTAGATACGATGTATGAATATGACTGGAGCAAGGAGTATATGTCAAGTTAGAATTATGGTGGTTCCTCTTTGCATTTATCCCTGCTGTGAAGCTAATTTCTTTACTACCTATTGAACTGGAAAATGGTTTAAATTTAATAGGTAGTAAACAATGAAAAAATACAATCAAATAAAGTCCCAAGCCCCAACTGTTTAGTGTTTACAACAAAAAAATAAATTACACATTTAACAATAACACCCCACCGGTAAATAAAACGATTTAACCCCTCGACGCCGACGGGTCACCATGATTGCGGCCGACGAGATCTTACCGGGCCAGATAAGCTTTCGAATTTACGCGAAAGGGTTAGATTTGTGGCCCATGGAAGCGGTCCCGGCATACAAAATAGCCTCAACCAAACAGAATGGCTTTAGCGAAATGAATTTAGGCCAAATGCAGAGTTAGCGAAAATGGATTGGGAGAGTTATTTGCGTGAAAAGAATGGAGTTTTTTTGCTATGCGATTTTGGTTCTTTGACTAATAAAAAAAGTTCGGGACACCTAACTAATTTATTATCAAACAGTATTAATAGGGGTTCCATGCTAACTCAGAATGAAGCTAACTCAGAACCACCTCAGAAAGGTCATTAAAAGCTATGAAAAAATAATTTTAAAATAGCCGGTAACCCTAACCTCACTTCACCTATTTAACCATTTTTTTTTATCATCTCGCTTAGTGACCTTTTTGAGGTGGTTCTGAGTTGGTTTCATTCTGAGTTGGCCGGTCACCATTAATAGGTTAGGAGGCAGTACGGTTGAAATTTAATTATCCGACTAAGAATGCAACTCTGATGCTGGAGTTTGCATACAGATGTACTTTTGAAATAGAACCAAATTAAAGTAATGCCAAAAGATGGCGCTACTTACGTTAATAGTTTGCGTGATTAGCATCCCTTGGCAGGCGTAGGTACTACGGATTTGTAATTTTGTGTATCTCTCCGGATATGGAGAGATTGACGATAATATGATTATTATTGTAACTGGCAGTTGTAAATAATAGTACCACGCGGCTATATATTACATACGCCATTGGTTGTCGCAGTTATGAGTCCCGGTGACTAGCTGTCACTGGATTACAATGGATCCGAGGAACTGGCTAGTTTTGGAACCAGTTCCTATCGGATTTCAAAAATTGCCACCAACACTCAAACTGGGCGGAGCCGAACTAAAAGTCACTCGCAGGGCCCAACAGCAAAATGGGTTTTTAACTTTAATTTTAATAACTGCGTTATTTTAATACTTTTGTTGGCATCCAGTCTTCCCTGAGGCATGTGTCATAAAACCATGTATGATCGTGTGAGAAATGTGGAGATCCGCAAAGAATGCAAGGCTGATGTAAGCGTAATGAGTAAGATTAAGAAAGAGACCCTCAGATGATTTGGGCGTGTACAGATTTAACGAAGAAAGAAGTGCTAGGAGAATATATATGTATTGTGTTATTTTAATTCTTTTCTCATTCAGTCTTTCCTCAGGCATATATGTGGTAAAACCATGTATGATCATTGATCGTATGAGAAATTTGGAGATCCGCAAAAAATACAAGGTTGTTCGTTGCTTTAGTTCTCAATTGTCCAAACGACCATTAGAAAATTGTACAGGATAAGTTTTTTTTCATTATTTCAATGAAAAAATATGATAGGTGTATAAGATAAAGCCATTTACTTAAATGTAAAGGTCTCATTAGTTTAAATATTACTTAGTTAAGTGATTTACTATCATGTTTTAAAAACTTTATTATGATAATATGTTGTGAGGCTGAAGATAGTGCAGATGGAAGGAGATGGGTTAGAGAAAGATGGGGAGTACATAGCTATTCAGATCTGGTCACAAAACACGGTTAAAGCCATTTCAAGCAGCGTTTCAATTCTGAATGGTGGTTTTACACCAGGGTGATACTGGGAGTATCGTCCACTCTGGAACGTGCCGCAAATAAACTTAATTTTATTTAAAAAAAAAAAAATTATGTGAATACTTCACAAGAGTCCCAAACACTCACAACCTTCTTGAGCCAAAAATACTGTGGCATCCACAATAGGGATATGTTGTGGGGCTCAAGATAGTGGAGAGGGGAAGGAGATGTGAAAGAGGAAGATGAAGAACGCTTGGCTATTCAGATATGGTCTCAAAACACGGCTAAAGCTATGTCATACAACGTTTCAATTCTGAATGATGGTCTTACATCAGGGCACTACTGAGAGTATCTGCACTATGAATTTATATTATTATTAATTAATTGTGAAAAAACACAAATTAGTCAAACAAAATTTACTTGTGCATGCCGGGATTTCAACCCGTAACCTGTGGATTGCTAGTCGAGAACTTTACGCTTGACCGCAGGGGCCGTTAACTTTAATAATATTTTGAAGTTAAAACTTCTTTAGCACCGTTCGTTTAGAAACTCGATGAAACTAAAAATAGGGACATTAAAAAGAGACAACAAATACATCTACAGGATTTAGCCTGCGAGAGAATGAGATAATGTAATTGGTTCCCTCTTTGTGTGGTGCTTCGTAACCTTCCCATTCTTGGCTTCATTAATGTAAATTGCACAGTCTAATTTTTTTATTAAATTGACTGTTTTTCAACCCTTTGAGAACCATTATCCCGTGTAATGCCATTTTAAGGGAGTGATAGTACATGGTATCTTTATAACATAATTCCACCTCACGAGTTGCAGTATATTTAATTTTAATAAATGTTCATTTTATTCCCATAATTACACGGGCAAATTAACTGAAAAAATATACAAAAGTGTTTTGCAAAGACAAAACTAAATACATTTTGTATACAGAGAATTATGAATGCCACAATGGAAATGTTGAAATATATTTAAAAAAATTATTAAGATTTCTTGATACGCAATGATCGAAATTCAGCTTGTAATGGTTTAGGCCGCTGTGAGTGACCATATCTGAATAGCAGGGTTCTTTGAAATTCCCCTTTCTGATCTTCTTCTATTTCTCAATTTATCCAGTTGTTACCATAGTACATATTATATCGAATTTGGGATGAGGGTATGGATACAGCCGCCCCGGGAACCATTTATTGGATAACCAAAACTTCTGCCATAGGTCATCCCTAGTGGTTCGCTACATTTATTTGGTGGCATAGCAGGGGTGCCCGCTTTCATGGGTTGAGGTTCGTCCGGGCTTCGTGATGGATGCGTCTGCCTACTTACTGCGTAGTAGGCCGGATCGGGAGGGACTGGTTGTGGGAGACTATTTTTCCTCTCCTGCAGGATTCTCTTGACCCATCGTCATCGCCTTGCACCGTATTGGGAGTAATGGATTCGTACGTCCGTCACTCCTGGAAAATCCCAGATTGCTACCCACCCCTCATACCTTTTTCCTTCCCAGAACTTTATATCTTTCCTTTCCTCAAAATTCCCTCCACACAGCTTCCCCAGAGAAGACATAAGCATATAAGATTAGTTTGTGCTATTTCACAATTATATAACAAGTATATTTGCGGCACGTTCCAGAGTTTAAGTTTTTTTTTTACATTATTTCACGCAAGAGGCCCCGAGGAAAATAATTTCCCTCAGGGCCTATGTCATCTGAGATGTTGTGTGGAGGGTCTTTTTGAGGAGAGGAAGGAATTAACATTTGTCTTGAAGAGACCCATATTGTAGGAAGGAAGAAACACAGAGGCCGGCAAATCGTTCTACAGCCGAGCTGTTGAACACAAGAACGAGTCGAAGAAGCGACCCGTTCTCATGTGACAAATTGCTTCCTTTGAAATAGTGCTGCCCCACTGCAAGACCACCATAAAAAATTGAAACGTTGCTTGAAATGGCTTCAACCGTTATTGGTGACTAGCCAGGTGACCGGCCTCACATTCCTCTCCCCCATCTCCTTCCCCTCCTCACTAACTTCAGCCTTACAACCACATATCCCAATTGGTGATGCCACAGTCTAACTGGCTCCGGTGGTTTGAAGTAGTTGGGACTCTTGTGCGGTATTCACAAAAAATGTTTGTCGTGACCGCTTGCCTTTCATTAAAAAATTAAGAAAGGAAGACCCTGTCCCAGTTAACGCACTTTCCGCAGCGATTCAACCTATATTTTAATTACAATTTTAACAAGGGAGGGTTCATTTTTCCTGCATTGTATTTCAAAATATTGTAGGCTCTAAGCCCCTTGGGTGGTTTTACGGTTTACATTGTTCATAAGTTAGTTGATACTTTTCAATACTGGAATAATCCAAAGAAATGATAAATACCACAGATTAAGGCTTTCTGGCCACAAAAAGTTTCCACTTCTGGAGGCTATTTTTCATCCCCTACATAATAAAAGGCTGTTGTCAAAAGTTTGCCTAGAACTCGGCTATTGTGGGCACAATGAAACTGGCTTCGCTAATGATTTAAGGAGTGTTAAGGGATTTCTAATAATACCCAAAAAATAAATAAGTAAATATTATTTGCGAGTTGGCTGTAATGTTAAAACGAAATGTTCATTTACACAACAACTGGAGCGACAGTGAAATTTAAAACTTTTTTCTCCGATTGCTCGAGATTTTTTTAGTGTGATCATTTTAAACATTTTCCGCCCACATTAAAACAAACCTCTGAATTTTAATATGCAGAATACAAACTGATTATAGTTCTATATGGCCAAAGAATTCCCCTATCTTTTGTCGATTATCACAAATTCGTAGGATTTATAAAACATATTATAAAATCGTAAACTTCTACTTAATTATATAATGAATAATAGATCCACTTTGTTTAAACCACTATATTATAAACAATATCTACATGTTTCGATAACAATGTTATCTTCATCAGGATATGTTAATTATTCTTCTTAATTACTTATAAATAAGGGACAATTTGCCAGAATTGGCAGCAAAGCAATCCGAGGTATTTTAAATAGTGCCATATTATGTCAAAGAGCGTTCCAGTGGTTATACTTATAACATAACTAGCTGACCCGATCACACGTTGCTGTGGCTAACGTAACACAACGCCATCTACTGACAACGCCAATACACAACCTTTATAACCAACACCATCTGTTAATTTGTATAAATATCAAATGCACACCGCCCGCTTGCCAGCCTGCTCCCTTATATATTATATTTTTCAACCAATTTACACAAAACCTTGGCAAATTATATTCCTAAGCCTGATGAATCATTATATCTATTGGTGAAAACCGCAATGAAAATCCGTTGCGTAGTTTAAAAGATCTAAGCATACATACAGCGGGAGCGACTTTGCTTTATTCTATGTTTGTAATAGATACAGTGTAAAAATGAAGATTTAAGAAAATGTTTAATTTCCAACCTTTCTATTTTTTTTAACTTACTTTCAATTAACTTAAAATATTTCCACGAGATGTGGAAGTATTTTTTTACATTACCTCCACATCATTGAGGTAAACAATTTCCCTCGGGGGCTATGTTATCTTTAAGGATGCCGCGTGGAGGGTCTTTTCAGGGAAAGGAAGGAAAGGAAGTCAAGGGAAGCAAAATATATGAGGGGTTGTAGGAATCTGGGGGTCAGTATATCTAGGAGTATGTATTCATCCTTCCCACTATGGTGCAAGGCGATAGGTCGAGAGAGGTCGGAGAGGTCTAGGTTAGGTCTCCCTCAACCATTCTTTCCTGATCCGTCCACCGCGCAGTAGGTGGGCAAACGCATAAACCTCACCCCCATGAACCTGGGAACACCTGATAAATTACCAAACGTAGCGAACCACTTGGGGTGACCCACAGTTATCCAATAAATGGGGTGGCAGTACCCGTACTCGTCCCCCAAATTGTAAAATATTATTCAAGCAACATTTTCTGCTTATGATGATGGTAGTTGGAGAACCCAATGATCGAACCCAACTATGATCGAACCCAATCCATTGAACCGCTCGACCATCTAACGGTACATAATTATTTTTCTAATAATCTAAACGAAAATATGAAAGAGAACAAGACACAGAAAAATAGAAAAAGATAACGGAGGCAACTACGACTCGAACCCAGAACTTCTCATCTAACCAGGACGGGCGCCTTTTTTTACTAATTCAGCCATTGCCACCATATTTAAAATTTTTGAATTAACAATATCATTTTTGACAAATTTTTCCAATTTATAGTCAACCACCTTTATCAATGTAAACGTTTGTAACCTAGACAGGAATAAACTACAAAAGAATTTTTTTTAATTTTTTTATTTGTTATTATTGTATAAAGAATTGCATACAATTGGAATTTCTTACCCGCTAAGCTACTGCAAGTAGCTTATCAGCAGGAGATTAGTTCCGCAGATTAGTTACAACTACAAATAAAATAATCATAAACGCGTTAGCGTACCAACAACATACACAAATACACATGTAACATACCTACCAACATTGTGATGCAGAATGGGAAAAATATTTATTTATATATATAATTTTTTAATACATATCATGAACAAGTTGAAAAACAGCAATACATTAATCACATACTTGAAATTCAATGCGTGGTAAGAGCAAATAATTTTTTTTTAATATAAAAGAAAAATATATATATATTTATTACAATACCTACATATATTTATTATAATATATATTTATTTCAAAACATTAGATTACTCCCTAGGAGCCATGATTTTAACATCAGTGGGAATTTTGTTGTAGAGCAATTTTCTTTAAATTCGTATGGCAATTTGTTAAATATTAATGGTATAATATATTCAAGGGTTCTTTGACCATATTTATTTTGAAACACAGATACTTTCATTCCTTTATTTTGTATGAGACGCGTATTGTGTGCATGATCCACCATTGTTTTATATGGACTGCCGGATATATGCTGCAATACAATTTTTTGCCACATAATAGCACGCACAGGTAACACATTGATTGATTTATATACGATACTAATGTCTCGCCTTTGGTTAAAAATGGTTTTGTTTACTAGCAACTTTACCATGGCGTTTGATATAAATAAAAAGAGTTATTCTTATAAAAAATTGAATTATTTTTACTCCTAATTTCTTATAACTTCATTATTACAATCCTTGCCATTTCAGACGAGTTGAAATTATTCATCCGTGCCTTTAGATTCGTCCTTACATCAGCAGATGTTGAGAGGTCCGAAATATGGCGGTAAAAAATAAAACGTTTGTAGATTTTCAATAAACGATTTGAATATCAAAGGCGATATTGGACCCACGGGGTACTTACTGACAAGCCTAGTAATGTCGATATTAGAAGCTACCCTTTATTCAAGTTGATGGAATTTATAACCTTTTCAGAATGGTGAAGGTCAATCGGAGATCGGACTTTTTGAAGCAATCTTTATTTACGTGTACCTAGCTAACTTTTGTAGGGTTTCATGCCAACTCAGAATCAACTCAACTCAACAACTCTTTGAAAAAAAAACGAGTGTGGATTAAACCACACGACTGAAGTAAAACTTCACTAACTTGTAAACGAACATATGACATTGGGGTGTCATATGACATTGGGATGACCTACGACTTTGGGGTGACCTACGACCTTGGGGTGACCTACGACCGTGGGGTGACCTTTGACCTTGTGGTGACCTATGACCTTGGGGTGATATACGACCTTGGGGTGACCTACGACCTTGGTTTAGTATGTACGCCTTACCTTAGTTGTGAAGTATGCACGCCTTGCTCGATCATCGTTCGCATCTCAACGCAATTCATTCACCAGCTTACCCCCCAAGACGAGCGTGCGTAAAGAAGTTTTACTTCAAAAAATAGCTCATAACCTAAACCTAGCCCAACGTAACCTATTTAATTTTTTTTTTATATATTATTTTAATCACTTTTAATGACTTTTCAAAGGAGCTGTTGAGTTGATTTCATTCTGAGTTGTCCGGTTACCCGTTTTTAGGCACCATTGGTGAAATATGTATTTTCAATACGTTTATCGTACTAATACGATTGTACAGTAATTGTTATTTATTTTTGTGTTCACGAATAAATTTTCTGTAGCGATGTAAACATCACATTTTTTTATAGGTAGCCAAAACATAATTTTTTGTGAGGAAGGAGTTTCTGACGTACCTAACACCCGCAAACGTTTGTAGAGATAGTTCTGGGTCTCGGTGATTTCGATTATTTCGAAAACCGTAAGGTATATAGATTAGCCAAACGTTGACATCACTACTTAATTTGCTATTCATTATGCAATACAACGCTATCAGCGTTTACTTCGAGAAATATTTAAAAAAAAATTTAAATTGATATACCGATTAGCAAGGAGTACACATCACTTATGTTAAAAAAATACAACTTATTCTAATAGATTATAATAAAACAAATAAAAAACTTTATTCCACTTAATTTTATTTGACCGTAACCGGTTTCAGCTCGTCAGAGCCATCTTCAGACTGGTACAAATAATTCTTAGCCTACGGTTTATATACATAACATATGGGGGAGGGGGAGAGGGGTAGTCTACAAGGATTTTAATGAATTATTTTTATTACTGAGTCGTTTTTAGACTGTCGAATTTCTAAGTATTTTGGTAATTCCAGTGGGCTAATTACTTTGGGTTTGTAGCTCACTTCAATATCTATTGATTAGGGAAAAACCTTACAAGTAATTTGAATTATTAATGGACTAATTTTATTGTCAAATCGTTATTATACATATCTATGATCAATGGGATTTTTTAATTGCTTTTTGAAGGGATGCATGTTTACATTGGAGTGGGAATGGTCAAACCTAAATACATATTTTAATTTCAAAATTATTATGAAAATTATACCGGATAAAAACCTGGTGTTTCAGTAAATGATTCTAATAGCTTATTAATTACAAAGTTACTTTTTGAAGGGATGCATGTTTACATTAGATTAGGAATGGTTTAAACTAAATACATATTTTAAATTTCGAAATTATTATAAAAATTACAATGGATACAAAAGCGGAGACTTAGCAAATGATTCTAATTGTTTATTCATTACAAAGTTAGGGTCTGTTTTTTTAGTTAAGCGAGTAATTTCTAAAGATTCTAGTCTATCTAGTTTATGACCTTTATTGCAAGTATGAAGAACTTTAACATCTCTGTCTTTATCAAACGAGTGTTTATTTTCTAATAAATGTGATGCTACATTCGACAATTCTCCTTTGTCATTCACCCAGTTAGTAAAGTGTTCTTTAATTCGGGTTTTGAATGATCTCCCTGTTTGACCAACGTAATACGATGGGCAGTCAGCGCAGTTTACTTGGTAAACGCCTGAGTTTTCAAGTTTTTCTCTCTTATCTTTATTATTGATTAAAATTCTCCCTAGAGAATTCACATTATAAAAAGCTGTTTTGCATTTATCATTATTAGTTAATCTGTATATTTTTGTTGATATTTCGCCAATATAAGGGATTTTAACCCATTGTTTAGTGATATCTTTTTCATTTTTAAGGCCTTGTGAAATAATTGTTAATGTAAGTTTTTTGTCCTTTTTCTTTAATAAGTTATCAATAGTTTCGCTTTTGTATCCATTGTTCTTTGCTATGGTTTTTATTATATTTAATTCATTATTATAATTTATATAATTCAAAGGCAAAGGAATTAACAGTTTCAAAAATAGAAATACAACTTATTCTACAATAAAAACACATACAAATTTGTTGTAGACCACAATTTATATGTGTTTTTATTGTAAATTATGGCGAACAACTTATTCTGTTATTTATTACACAACGCAATTTCTTATGAACCTAGCGTTTAATTCGATCAATAACTTAAGGTTTCGAAAATCGATATATCGATTAGCAAAACGTTTACATCACTAATATAAAAAGAATGCTACCTATTTTGTTATTCATTATACAACGCAATTTCTTAACGTCGCCTCGTCTCTAGTCCCTTGTTTATTTCCGCTATTCATATGGGAGTTTTTTTGCCTTTTTTGTTTTTTTTTCATTGAAATGTACCCACCGCTGTCAATATGAGCTATGGTTATTAACGTTCCTTTAACCCCTTAGTGCGGGAGGTATTTTCAATGATTTGTGTGTGTTTAACCCCTCCACCTCGTCTGCCATCTTCCCAGGGACTCGGAGGGGTTACCTCTATGAACACAGAGTGGTTGTAAACTAAACGCAAAGGTTTTTTGAAATCTTTGTAAATTAAAACCTTGGATGAAATCAGTGATACAATTATAAATAAAATAGTTTTTTCATATTCAAATGGCGTATGTACGGACGCAAACAATTAATTCATATTAATATTTTAAGCCATGACTTGCTGAAAAGGTTTATTTTATAAAATAATTAGGCGCCATCTTGGAAAGAGCAGATTTTGAATTCTTTTAAGAATCACCACTTAAGGAACGACTGTGCTGCCTTTATCATGCAAAACTCAACCAAACGGAATATTTTTTAATCAAAAGGTATTGCAAATATGTGGAACGGATAATTCATTTAATATAGGCCATTAAATCACTCGATTTTAAAATGATTTTACTGGCAACTTTTGCAATTATTTGTAATTAAATGAAAATAAATTTATAAAAAAAAATTTCCTTAACTACTTGTGAAAATTACAAAATGTAAAGTAAACAAATAAAAATGTTTTTTTTTACATTAGCTCCATACAGGAGGCCCTCAGGAAAAATGAATTCCCTCAGGACCTATGTCATCTTTTGGGAATCTGTATTGAGGGCATTTTAGGGAAAGAAAGGAATGGAAGTTCTGGGAAGGCAAAAGGTATAAGGGTTAAGTAGAAATCTGGGGGTCAGTGTGACCAGGAGCAACGGACGTATGAATCCGCAGTGCAATGCGATAGGTCGGGAGATTCTGGCTGGAGAGAATAAAATACCTCCCTCAATCAGTCTCTCACAATCCTACCCACCACGCAGCAGGTGGGCAGACGCATCGGTTGCCAAGACCTGGATAAACCTCACCCCCTTGAACTCCTGCTACTTTGCGTATGTACGAAGCCATTTAGAGTTTGCGTCAACTGTGTGGTCTCCATTTTATGCAGTACATATAAACAACATTGAATCGATTAAAAAAAAATCATAAAATACCTTTCTTACAAATCGTACAATGGATTTAATGATTATCTTGATGAAATGAATTTCTTCAAAATTGATGCATTGAGTGTACGCATACAATTATCAGATGCAATTTTGATATATAAAATCGTAAATAACATTACCGACTGTCCTGAATTATTGAACAGAATAGATTTTAAAGTACCTACACGGCACACTAGTTTGTGTAATATTTTTTAGGAAAAACACTGTAAAACCAATTCAAACCAAAATGCTTGCCTTATTAGAGTGTGTTCAACATATAATAACATTTTCTCTGAAATAGATATCTTCAATTGAAACGAAAATAAATATAAAAATTCTATAAAAAGTGTATTAAAATGTTTTAAATGACTACAAAATTCATAAATGTAATGAAATATTAAGTACTACCTTCCACCTATGTAATATCTTTTAATGTACTTTCTTTTAATTTTCTAAGATTACTGTTACACACAATGTAATAGTATAATGAGGAAATCTATAATTGGTTTCTCAGTTAGGATAATTATACATGCTTATTAATTATTATTGCAAACTGTTGATTTCCCTAAAATAAAATAAATAAATAAATCACCAAACATAGCGAACCACTTGGGGTGACCTACGGCAGAGTTGTAGGTTATCCAATAAATGGTTCACGGGGTGGCTGTAATCGCCTCCCAAATTGTTACAGAGACATTACAAGAATATCTGATATTTTTTTATTAAAAAGAAATATTAAGTTTGATTTAGTATTTTGGCCTTTAGTTTTATGTGAAAAAAGTTCGTCCGTTCCTCTTAAGGTGAAGTTATACGTGAAATCTTATTTAGATACTATTTAGATTAATTTTTACGGCGAATTGGCTTACAGTATGAACATAAAAAAATATGTTACGGATAAATTGAAGCTTTTACTAGGTTTTCTATGTAACGGAATTAAAATAAAATTATTATTTACATAACAAAAAAAAATAAGCGTTAACCACTAAAAAAAATGTTTTTTCATGACTTAACTATGAAGTAATCCAAGAAACATTTTTTTATAAAAATACCGCTATATGGCTAAGACTATTTTTGAGGTTTTCTATGTTCTAACTTTTTTTCACTCTTATAAAATTATGGAAAAAATAAATAAAAACCACTTTTTCGCTTACTTGCCTCGCTCAAATACGAGAATACTCGTAAGATGCTCGATTGCAAATTTTGCAGGCACAAAAATCGAAATATTTCTAGCATTTATATTCCTCTTAAGGCGAACGGTTATGAGATAAATTAAGTTTTAATTATTTTAAAGTTTATTTAGACCGTTCGACGAATAAATTATTTTTAATGCGTCCCTGGGGTGATTTATTTGAATTATGAAATAATTTTTAATTATGTTAAATATTAAATAATTATAATACAATGAGTGATTACGCGATTTAACTAAAAATTTAAATTCTCTCCTGGGAATCAATTCCGAAACCATTAGTTTCAAAGTTATAGCTTTCTAAAATACAAACAACTACTCTGGCGACTTTTAAGGGTTGAACAATATATTTTTAATTAAAACATAACACTTTCGTAGCCCCTTGTGCTATATTCGGATCCTCAATTCTCCTCATCAAATACGTGCCTCGCTTGCTTATATTTGTACCAAACATCGTGACGTGATGTAGTCTTCAATAATATCCCCGACTCTCTCTATTCTTCGTCTCTTCTGCCCTATCTCTCTATCTTCCAGTGGCGTATGTTATAATGGGCGGCCCCTCTTTTTACCACCCACAAAAATAAACAAAAAATTGTGTACTATTTTTTCCAAGAAGTGTGTTTGTTTATTATTTCATTTATTTATTTGAAACAATAGGGTGAGAATCTTGACTCGCAATCCGAAAGTCACGGGTTCAAATCCCAGCGTGATCAAATTAATTTTATTTTATTAATTTGTGTTATTTCACAAAAAATACTTTGTATATTTGCGGCACGTCCCAGAGTGAAGATACTCTTAGTATCGCCCTGGTACAAGACCACCATTAAGAATTCATACTTGAAATGGCTTTAGCCGTGTTTAGTAACCAGATCTGTATAGCCAGGTACTTCCCCACCTTCCTCTTCCCCATCTCGTTCCCCTCCTTACAACCTTCAGCCTCACAACATACCCCAATTTGGGGATGTTTCAGTCTCACTGTCTCTAGACGGAAGCAATTGGGACTATTTTGCGGTATTCACATTAAAAAACGTATTTATTTTAAAACATTATTTGTTAATGTGCTCAGAACGTGCTAAAATTCCCCTTTTACAATTTAATATAATTAAATTAAATATGATATTATACGTTTTAATAAAATAAAATAAAATACATAAAGGCGGTAATGAATAAAATTTAAAAATCAACCAATAATATGAGTCTCGGTTGTTCACAGGATGTAAGGGGACGTACTTAACTTACTTTCCAGAGATTCCTAACATTATTTGAGTTGAAAAATGAAATTTTCCTCTCCATTTGTGAGGTCTTTAAAAAAAAGATATATTTAAAATCAAACAAATAAAATTCTTCCACATGTCGTCACCGGTCACTCAGCCAAAACCACCCAACCCCTAACCCCTAACTGTCTAATTTCCACTAATTCTTTATGTTTTTAGTTGAAAAAAAAGACTAAGTATCATTTACATTTTTTATTTAAAATAATGTTAGGAATCACTGGTTAAATAAAGAACTTTTTTTTACAATTTTGCATCTAAGGGACGTACTTTGTTAATATCTGTACTTGTTATAATACCTTCACTTGATAAATATGATGTACTTGATATAGTGATATGAATATTGTTATTATATTGTGTATAACATACATATGTACATATATTAACTTACTAATTAAAATTCCTGATGCGTATGTGTGGTAAAACCATGTACTCGTATGATCGTGTGAGAAATGTAGAGATCCGCAAAGAATGCAAGGCTGATGTAAGCGTAATGAGAAGGATTAAGAAAGGGACCCTTAGATAGTTTGGGCATGAAGAGCGAATGAACGAAGAAAGAAGTATAAGAAAAATATATGCAAATGTGAATTGCAGAATATTTGTGGCACGTCCGAGGAAGCCATAGCACGATCAAGTGAATCAGATGCTTGATTCGGGCCATGTCAAAAGTTAGATTAATAGAAGAGTATATATGAATGTGAATGAGGCAAATAGTGTGTGGCAAGACCGAGTTGTTTGACCTTTTATTCATTTTCATGCATCGTCTCATATATCTGGGTAGTATGTTTACGAGAAATGGGAAGGCTGATAGGCATATTGAAAGAAGGGTGAATGCCGGTAACTCCATTAATGGAGGACTGAATGCCGTTGGCGCTAATAAAAAACTGTCAAAAGAAGTGAAGCTAGCAGTCCACAATGCAGTCCTGGTACCTACCCTGATGTATGGCAGTGAGGCATGGAACTGGCAGAGGAAGGATGAAAGTAAACTGAATGCTGTTGAAATGAGATCCCTGAGGCGTATGTGTGGTAAAACAATGTATGATCGTGTGAGAAATGTGGATATCCGCAAAGAATGTAAGGCTGATGTATGCATAATGAGTAAGATTAAGAAAGGGACCCTCAGATGGTTTGGGCATGTAGAGCGAATGAACGAAGAAAGCAGTGTAAGAAGAATATACGACGCAAATGTGAGTGGTAGAAGAAGTCGGGGACGTCCGAAGAAGACATGGCACGATCAAGTGAATCAGATACTTGAGTCGGGCCATGTCAAAAGTCAGAATAATAGAAGAGAATGTATGAGACGAGGTATGAATGTGAGTGAGGTAAAGAGTGTGTGCCAAGACCGAGTTGTTTGGCGGTCCGTCCTCTCTGCCTACCCCTGCGGGGAAACGGCGTGATGGTTAGTTAGTTAGTTAGTTAGTCTCATATAACCACTGGAGAGCTTTTTGCCACAATATGGCACTATTTAAAATGCCTCGGAATGCTTTGCTGCCAATTTTGGCAAATTTTCCCTTTTTTGTAAGTAATTAAGTAGAAGTTTACAATTTTATATATATTTTTTTTATAATTCTACAAATATGTGATAATCAACAAAAGATAGGTGAATTCATTGGCTATATAGAGCTATAATCAGTTTTTATGTCTTCTTATTAAAATTCGGAGGTATGATTTTTTTTAATGTGGGTGGAAAATATTCAAAACGATTACCAAAAAATGTGGATAAACTCTTCTGTTACTCTTGACGTGACCCATCACAAGATTTCAATATACTTGATCGTTCCATGTCTCCCTCGGACATCTGCAACTTCTTCAACCGTTGACTTTTATACTAAATACACACCCCCATAAGAAAAAAATCTCGTGTACCCCACTGCTGCCTTCTATGACGTGGGTGGTTTTGGGTGATTGGGGTGGTGCTAGGTGAACTAGGCCCCACCTTCCGCACACCGTACGATGCGTACAGTCAGCAAATTCCAAATTAAAATAAAGGCAAGAAAAGAATCGTAATGGACTGATTATCCCTTTTGTGGATTTGGCCTACAGGACGTTCTTTTAATCAAAATACTAATTATTACATTTATGTAATGCTTTTGTGTTCATTTTTTCGTTCTTTATCTAACTAACTAATTACGAAGAATATCAAAAAATTTAAAAACTCATGAGAATTAGAAAATAATTATTTATTACACCTAATCTTAAAACAAATCAAATTATATTATATTTACCAAGCCAAAAAAAACTACAACAACATCCCTTCTGAATTATGCTGTGTCATCAACCAATCAGAACAAATAAATAAAATTAAACAAATTAAAAAAAAAAAAAAAAAACTATCAGTAAAAGTAAATATTTTATACAAAATGTATTATAACATACAACCTGAGTAAGAATCGTGGCTCCCTTATCAGGCACAAGAGCTCCTCTTTTCTCAATGATCAATGATGGATGACCTTAAATATAATATTTTGTAAACTATATATGTGTAAATGTAACTAACATTCTATATTATGCCTTTTTGTCAAATAGAAATTTAATCGCTTCAAAATTATTTTGTCTTAATCTTCTACATTCATACTAAAAGACTGGTTTTATTTTATTTTTATAACTGTCATTGTCATATTATGTGTGCCGTGGTTGATGACTTAGCATGGGTATCCGGGTTATAGGATATGGTTTATCTAGGTCAAGGCTGCGAATACGTTTGCCCATCTACTGCATGGCAGGCCAGATCGGGTAAGACTGATTGAGGTATACCTAATCTAGACCTCTCCAGCCGGACTCTGTCGGCCCATCGTTTTGCACTGTAGTGGGAGAGATGGATTCATACATCTGTTTGGTCACATTGCACGCCAGATTTCTACCCATCCCTCATATCATTTTCCTTCCCAAAACTTCCTCTCCTTCCTTTCGCTCAAAAGATTCTCCACCCAACGAGTGTGAATGTATCCAGGAATGACAGGCGTATAAATCCATCCCTTCCCACTGCGGTGCAAGACAATGGGCCTATAGAGAGTCCGGCTAGAGAGGTCTAGGTTAGGTCTCCCTCAAAAAGTCTTTCCTGATCCGGCCCGCCACGCAGTAGGTGGGCAAATGCATTCACCACCAAGATGTAGACAAACCTCCCCCCATGAATCCGGGCACCCGTGCTGAGACACCAAACGTAGCGAACCACCTGAGGTGACCTAAGGCAAGGTGTTGGTTATCCAATAAATGGTTCCCGCGGATATAATACTGAATGCTGTAGAAATGAGATCCCTGAGGCGTATGTGTGGTAAAACCATGTATGATCGTGTGAGAAACGCGGAGATCCGCAAAGAATGCAAGGCTGATGTAAGCGTAATGAGTAAGATCAAGAAAGGAACGCTCCGATGGTTCGGGCATGTAGAGAGAATGAACGAGGAAAGGAGTGTAAGGAGAATATATGACGCAAATGTGAATGGTAGAAGAAGTCGGGGACGCCCGAGAAAGACATGGCACGACCAAGTGAATCAGATACTTGAGTCGGGCCATGTCAGGAGTCAGAATAATAGAAGAGCATGTATGAGACGGTGTATGAATGTGAACGAGGCAAGGAGTGTGTGCCAAGACCGAGTTGTTTGGCGGTCCGTCCTCTCTGCCTACCCCTGCGGGGAAACGGCGTGATGGTTAGTTAGTTAGTTAGTTAGTGGTTCCCGCGGCGGCGATACCGATAAGTGTTTAAAAAACTGTTAAAAATATGTGAAGTTATTTCGGTGCAAATTTGCAGTATGTTGAAAGATTGAATGGAAGGGTTAGTAAGCTACTCCGATAATTGAGTTTTGACACCAACCCTGATGTATAGCGGTGAGGCAAGGGACCGGCTCGTTAATCCATACAAATAGATGTCTCGAAAATTGCGGTTTGTCCGACTTTGATGTTGAATTTATTACTTAAATCGGATATATGGTTACTCTAAATCTTTTGGGGTTTAGGATCACAGAGGCCTATTTTGCATAATACCATTAGATGGATATAGACCCTAGTGGTATTAAGGCCACGATGTATTTTGAATTCAGAAAGACAGGAAGGGTCGAACGATTTTTGATTTTGTTTATCCTAACGTAATTTGTTTATTTTTCATATGAACACTAAGGTAGGTAATTTTTTTTAAATTTAAGAGTGGTATAAGGGGGCCAAATAGGTTCAAAATGACGTGTTTAATTTTTTTCAAATTTCTGATACGTTCTTCTTTCTCCGGATTTACTTCAAAGTTTTGAAAATTTTCATATTAAGGGGTTATTTCTAGTATATATAAAAGTTACTATGAATCCTTTAAACCATATTTTTTTTAATCTTTCATAGCAAATATACTAGTATATATTTACGAAATCATTTACAAAGTCCCAAAATTGAGTTTTGCAAAATAATGCCGGAATTTGAGAGTAAGAAGGATTTTGATTGTATTTGAATTCGCTGACTTGAGATAATTTGAATTATATTCGTCATCATCACTCTTGCCTCTACAATCCCTGGTGGGTCTTGGCCTCCTCAAGAATCTTCCTCCACTCATCACGGTTTTGTGCCAGCTCTCTCCAGTTTACAATCTCCAAGGTGGACATATCTCATATCCGTTTCGTAACACAAAAACACTGACGTTATTATATAACACACTAGTCCTGAGTGTACTTGAGTCAAATTCGATCATCTGGGACCCACACGAATTAACATACACTTTACGCATTGAAAGAGTCCATAAGAAATTTTTAAGGTTTTTATTCTCGCGGCTCTATGGACGTTACCCTTGGCTTTACCCATCGATTTATATATTAGGCAAGACCAATTACCACTCCCTAGAGACACGTACATGTATTGCTTTGCTTAAATATTTTTTTCAACTTATTAACGGTCACTTATCTAATAATGAGATATGGCCCAATTAAATTTTTTTGTACCAGAGTCTCACTCTCGAGGACGTCATCAAAACCTCCTATATGGTAGAGCAAGCCGCACTAATTTATTTATGAACTCACCTGTGGGGAGAGCTACGTGCTTTTTGAATGAAGTGGATAAAAAAATAGATTTATTTTTTGTGTCCTATAGCGCATTTGTAAGATTTTTGGCATTGCATATGCATATATACTGCATAAATGGTACAATTATAACGTCTTAAGCTATATTGCCTGTAATTTGTTATAAATATATGTACAAATTATAAATAAATAAATAAATCTTTGAGGACGTTGTCGCTCCATCTTAAACTTGGTCTTTCCAGGCTCCTTCGCCCTGTCGGTCTTGAGTTCAGCAGTGACTTTGGTGCTTGATGCTCGGTCATTTTTTCTACACGACCCAGCCACCGAAGTTTTCCCAGTTTTATAAATTTTGTGACGTTTAGATCCTTAAAAATAGTATGTAGCTCATTGTTATAACGTCTGTGCCAAAATCAATTTTCTGAAACCGGTCCGAAGATACGCCTCAAAATTTTCCTTTCAAAAACATCTAGTACTCGCTTATTTATCTTAGTTAGTACCCAAGTCTCAGCTGCGTATGTGAGCACTGGTCTGATAAGTGTTTTGTACACTAATATCTTGGTGTTTCTGGACAGCAGTCTGGATTTTATTTGGTTTTGTATGCGGTAATAACAGCGATTAGCGTTCAGAATTATATTTATATATTTTTTATATAAATAAATCAAAATATTCCCTCTATTTGGTTCATGTTTTATTGAAAAATATTTCATTTTTAATGGTTTATCTAACATTTTTTTTTAAATTTAACAAGGGTGGATTTTTCTCTATTTTGTGAAATTTTAAAGTCAATCCGTAGGAAGAAGAAGATATCCAAATATTTAAAAAAAATACGTGATTTTATATCTCCATTTAATAACCTTTTATCACTATTGGACAAATCAAAACAAGATTTTTTTCCCATACAGTCGTGACCAACTTTAATGAACAACACATAAGAATCATCATTGTCAGGAACCAGTGAGACTATTGCACCCCAAATTGGGGTGTGCTGTAAGGCAGAAAGATGAGGGAGTATGAAGGAGATGGGAAAGAATTTAATTATTTATAATTTTTTTTGAAGCCCAAGAGCCCCAACTACTCCCAACCGTGATACCATGGCATCCAAATTGGGATATGTTGAAAGAAGAGAATGGTGGGGAAGAAAGGTAAGTCACCAAACCATTTGGGGTGACATTTGGCAAGGGTATTGGTTATCGAATAAATGGTTCCCGCGGCGGCGGTACACATACCTGCCAACAAATTAAAATAATACTGTCCTTGTTTTATCGGTATTTCAAAGAAAGTTGCTCTGAAGCCCGGTAAATAATCGGCAAACATGGAAATTTTGTACACGGTTGACATTTATCGTATGAGAATGGTTCGTTTCTACGACTTGTTCTCGAGCTAAACAGCTGGATGTGGAAAGATTTGCAGGCATCTGTGTTTTCTCCTACATCCTTCTTCACATATGATAAATATCAACCGTGTACAAATGTACAATTGTAGGTGTTTCCAGACTATTCACCGAGGTTTCAGAGCAACTTTATTTGAAATACCGGTAGAACAAGGACAGCATTGTTTCAATTTGTAGGCGAAAACCATTTATTGGATAACCAACACTTCTGTCACAGCTCACCCCGAGTGGTTCGCTACGTTTTATAACTTAGCAAGAATCAGTGGGAGAGTTGTATTCATACCTCCGACACTTCTGGACACACTGACTCTCAGATTTCTACTCACTACCTATCCCTCGCACCTTTTTCTTTCTCTAAATAGACCCTCCACACAGCATCGCCAAAGACATCAAAGGCCCTGAGGGGATTTTTTTTCTCAGGGCCTCCCGTGTGGAAATATATAATGTTTTTTTTTACATTAACTCTACACAGGAGGCCCTGAAAAGAGAGGAAGTTCTGGAATGGAAAAAATAATTAGGGGTGGGTAGAAATCTGGGGCCAATGTGTTTAGAAATGACAGACGAATGAATCCATCCCTCCCACCGCGGTGCAAGTCGGCGGGTCGAGAGAGTTTTATTTATTTTAATTTATTTTATTATTATTTATTATTAGACAAAGTAATACAATATGACAGGAAAAGAAATAAAAATATTTTACAGAAAAAGGAAAAGTCCCAATGAACTACTTTTTAGTAGTCAGTCAATGGGTGCTCGGCTGGAGAGGTCTGGGTTAGGTCTCTCTCAACTAATCTCTAACGATCCGGTCCGACATGGAGAAGGTGGTCATATCCATTGGCTGCCAAGGCCTAAACAAACCTCACTCCACGAACCCGAACACCCCCACTATGTTACCAAACGTAGCGAACCACCTGGGGAAAACTATGGCATTGGTGTTTGTTATACAATAAATGGTTCCCGGGGCGGCAGTACCAATACCCAATACCCAAACTAAAAACTGAAATAAAATGTAAAATAGTTTCAATTCATGCATGATGATCACACAAAAAATACCTTTTTTGCCTATTTATTCGAACTTTCAATCCATAATACATGAGAAATTCGGTTTGGTGGTTGTAAAGTCGATTGAACCATAAATAATAACGTGTCCCTACTACAAAAATTGAAAATTGATTGCCAAAATATTCATAACCAATTTAAAATTATTTTCATGTAATGTTCCGAATACATTTCAGCGTTTTTTTAATTTGTTTTATGTATAAATTATGTGTGTTTATACCTAATAAGGCGTGGTAACATAAAAAAAGTCTCGTTACGGACGAATAAACACCGGAAATTGAACAAAATCAAATGTTTCCGTTAAATTTGGCCGTAATGTATCGGCCCTTGCTAATAGCCATTGTGGTTTAAGCAGGGGTTGCCAACAATTGTTAGAATAATGATTATTTTATTTGACTCATGAAACGCGTGATTAATATTGCAAACCTTTTCAATAAACATAATGTATGATGTAGAATGCCGTAAGTTAGTTGTATTTTTTTTTTTCATCTTTATTAATTTTTGACGTACAATTTGTTTTATTCTATACCTGTCTCACTAGGAGAACCTGTGTTGAGAGCAAGCGCTTAGCATGAGTAGTTTATAATAATAACACATACAAAATACAAATAATAATACAATATTGTTAATCATCAACGTACCATTGAAAAAAATTAATCCTTAGAAGTTAGTTTTGGAAAAATCTTTGATATTGGATCTGTTTTGGCTGGTAATCCAGGTCTCGGTAGAAATAGTAGCATGCGTAAGTTAAGGGTATGGAGTGTTTCGGGAGCATCTCATATCCTTTTCCTATATTCCTCTTTCTTTCCTCTTTACTTATTAATTCATTTTAAGACACAATATAAACCCTATCTCTTAGCAACTTTAGCAATATTAAACTTTTTTTAACCGGGCTCCAGTCTAACAGAGAACAAGGAGGACCCAGCAGAAATCAGAAGGAGAATCACAGCAGCCAACAAAACATACTTTTCTTTGCTGCCAGTGTTTAAGTCACGTAGTGTCCACAGAAAAACCAAAATAACCATATATAAGACCATTGTTAGAACGGTATTGGCATATGGATGTGAGGCGCTGACACTGACGGTAAAGATGGCTGAAATGCTGGATACTTTTGAAAGAAAAGTGCTGAGAAGAATATGCGGACCCGTGAAAGAGGGCGAACAGTGGCGCATCCGGCACAATACAGAATTGTATGACATATATAAGGCCCCTAGCATCTCAGCATATATTATGAGACTCCTCAGGCTGAGATGGGCTGGGCATGTACAGAGAATGCCGGATACACGCGTCCCAAAAAGAATTTTGACTGGACACCCAGGTGGAAAGAGAAAAGTGGGAAGACCCAGACTGAGGTGGGAAGACGAGGTAAGAGGGGATGCAGCACAGCTTCTCCAGGTACCAAACTGGAAGTCAGCCGCTGAGGACAGGAGGAGTTGGAGGCGACTGTTGCAGGAGGCCAAGGCTCGATATGGGCTGTAGCGTTATCGAAGAAGAAGAAACTATTTTTACTCTAATTAATTCCATAAGTAGGTACTCCATAGTAGGTTTGGTCTTAAAACGACGCTATTGATATGTTTTGTCTATTATGACCATAGAAATCGCAAATCCGAACTTCATAGACTGTTTTATAACGATGTTAAAAATAAATTTTAAAATATTTTTTTTACGCCGAATTCCTGATCAGCTATTTAAGTCAAAATATACTTTGATGACTCGAATAAGTACCTGGCTGTTTCAAAATGAAGAACACGCAGAATTCGCGCAATTATAAATTTTACAATTTTTTAATATATTTTTTTATAAATCCTACAAATATGAAATAAACGGGAAAAATGCAGGATAATTCATTGGCTATACAGCACTATAATAAGTTTAAAAGTCTCAAAGTTAAAATTAGAAGGTATGATTTTTTTAATGTTGGCAAAAAATTGAAAAAATGATCTTCTGAATATCTCGAGCAAACGGAGAAAAAGTTTTAAAATGCGCTGTTGCTCCAGTGGTTACATGATCGCTCTTCTGGTAATATTTGGCCTTAAGGGTCTCAAGGGGTTAATTATAATAATAATAAGCCTTTTAATTCTGGTCTTCGGTCAGGTATACTAAGCATGTTCTTGTTTGTTTATAATAAATCCCGAAGCTCAGTTTGCCTCTTGGCATAGGCCTCCTCTAGCATTTTCCACTGGGACCTGTCATGCACAACTCTTCTCCATTGATTTCCAGCCGTGAGTTTTAGGTCGTCTTCCCATCTTATTTGTTGATGTCCTCTACTTCTCTTGCCATCTCTTGGATACCAGTCAGTGACATTTTTACACTATTTGTCTAGTGGATCGCGGATCACGTGACCTGTCCATCTCCACTTTTGTTGGTCTATTCTGTCAATTAAATCAGCAACTTTGGTTTTCTCCCTTATTGTGCTGCATCTCACTCTGTCCTGTTTCCTTATTCCTGTCAGACTTCTCTCCATGGCTCTCTGGCAGCGTTCCAACTTTTCTCTGTGTCGTTTGGTGAGTGCCCAAGTTTCACATCCATAGGCGATGACTGGAGGTATGCATGTGTTGAAGACTTTCCTTTTTATTTGCATACTTAGCTCATTGGATTTCAAGATTTCTTTTAAAGACCAGTATTTCTTCCATCCATTTGCTACTCTTCGCTCGATTTCTTTAGTGGTTTGATCTTTGTGAGATATTATCTGTCCTAAATAGATGTAATCTGACACATATTCGAGTGGTTGATTGTCAATTAGTATAGTTACTGGTTTAGAGTTTGTAAGCAATTTTGTTTTATCTTTGTTCATGCATAGGCCGACTTTCGCGCTTTCGTCAGTTAGCGATTCTATCATTTTCCTTAGGTGTGATGGGTTTTCCTCAAATAGTACTATATCGTCTTCAAATCTTAGGTGGTTCAGTTTTACACCTTTCACGTTGATACCATATTTTTCCCAATCTAGTTTGCGGAAGATACTTTCCAGAGCAGCCGAGAACAATTTTGGTGATAAAGGGTCTCCCTGTCTTACACCTCTCTCAATCTTGAACTTTTTTCCCAAGGTTTCTAGTTGGATCCTCGCTTCGCAATTCGAGTATATCTTGTTTATAATATTGATGTAGTTTGAAGGTATCCCTTGCTGTTCAAGACTATCCCATATGGCTGTGTGTCTTATGCTGTCGAAAGCTTTGGAGTAATCAATGAATGCCATGTATAGTTTCTTATTACACTCGTTATATTTTTCTACTATTTGTTTCACTGTGTGTATGTGGTCTAGGATAGAGTATTTTTGTCTAAAGCCGGCTTGCTCCCGTGGTTGGTTTTCGGGGTAAGGGGTTAATTACAATAAATCTAATATTTTTTAACTGGTTTGCGACCCCTACTTACATTTGACGTCAGGGGTGTAACAGCGCCGAATCTATTACACGTGTTATTAATGTTTCTGTTTTTATCCACAAATCTTTCTTCGGTAATAATGTTCCTCGCGAGTTACTGCTCTGCACTAAACTCCGAGTTAATGGACCGAGCCAGGGGGCGTTCCAAGGCATAGTGGAGGATTTAAAAGGTTTCGTTTAGCCTATTTTGGTATTTTTTTATTTGTAGGAATCCTTAATGTTTTTTTTATCCCTGTAAGATTATCCCGGGATTTTTATCCCGGGATTAAAATATCCCGGGAATTTTATCCGGGAAATTATTATCCCAGGAACATATTCCGGGAGATTTATTCCAGGAGTTTTAGTCGAGGAAACATTTTCCGGGAATTTTGTAATTGGATCGATCAATCGTTTGGTTGATTAGTCAGACTAATCAAAATTTTAGTTGAGTATGCAGTTATATGTAAACGTGTATCCTTGATCTGGTACAGTACTCAGATTATTCATAAACACCACCAAATCAATTATTAGTGTTTTTTCTTTATAACTTGTAGTTATCAATTTGGGAAGCGGGTATGTATACCGCTGCCCCGGGAACCATTTATTGGATAACCAACACCTCTGCCATAAGTCACCCCAAGTGGTTCGCTATGTTTGGTGACTTAGCAGGGGTTCCCGGGTTCGTGGGGTAAGGTTTATCCAGGTCTTGGCGGTGGATGCGTCAGCCCACCAGCCGCATGGCAGGCTAGATCAAGAGAGAATGGTTGAGGGAGTCCCTTTGAATTCTCCAGCTGTACTCTCTCGGAACATCGCCCTGTACCTCAGTTAGAGGGATGGATTCATACGTCCGTCACTCCTGGACACACTAACCCCCAGTTCTTACCCACCCTTCATACCATTTTCCAATATAATAATTCATTCCATAACATATGTACACGGTTGACATATGTCACATGAGAACGGGTCGAGACATTCAGACCATCATTATTATTAGTAGAATTTTAAAATTTCTTAAATTCTGACACATAAAAGTCGGATTGACAAGAAAACTTGTCTAAGAAACTTATCTCCAGATAGGACGAAGGTATTGCGTAGCGAAGGTTTTTTTCCTGGGAAATGTATCCAGGCAGTTTTTTCCCGGGAAACTTATACCGGCAGTTTTTTCCTGGGGAATTTATCCCGGCAGTTTTAAAAGTCACGACTGAAAAGGAGCAGAATGTTTGTTTTAGATGCTAGATCCTTTCTACCTTATAGTAGAAAGAAAGGAAGGTAGTGGTGTGTTTTGATTTTGAGTTGCACTGGGGTTCGAACACGCAACGTCGATTCGCTATTGAATCCGCTAATGACTTTTAAAGTGTTTCTGGCAGCCCTATTTCGCACATCCGATACTACACTGTACTAAGTCAAAATTCATTGTTTCCACTCGTTGCCCCGGACCACAAAATAAGTTTAAAAATATCAATTACGTGTGACATTTGAACGTAAAATGACATCAGAAATTATAAAATGAATACAAATTCTTGAATTATATAAAACTAAGATATAAAATTACATACAACACATGTAAGTAAACGCAGGTTTAACAAATATTGACTGAAAAGACATGGTTGCGCCAATTGATATTTTAATTAACAAATTGTCTATTGCTCAAAACGCTTTGTTCCTTTAATACATTCCTGCCCGACTTATCCATTCCTTTTGCCAAAGGCCTGTAAGGTTGCCAGAACTGCATATAGTATTGTTACCAGACGAACGTTACAGTGCATTATTGAGTATATTGCACGCCATTGTTGTATTTGACCCGCCGTGTAAGCAACGCGCTCGCACGTATAGTGTATTGTTCTGGCCCGCCACGCGCATCGTAGTTATTGGATTGTTTTACCAGCCAATGTTCTGAAATATCTTTATTGTAATATTCCCCGCTGTACGCGTGTTGTGTTAATTTGTTGAGTGAAAACCGTGCATTTTATTGTGAATTGAAACCCGCAGATACTTTCAATTACCGCCTAATCTGTTCGCTCGCGCCGGGCGGCAAAGCAGTCATGTTTGTATTATATTGTTTTGTGTGAACTGTTATGAGAGACATTTGATAAGAAACCAGCGGCAAATAATAGATCTCGAGGAACCAGCAGCCAAGAAGAAAGAAGAACGAGAAAGGCAAGGTAGGTCTTTGGCATTCTTCCTTGAAACCTACCCCTTCCTCAAGGCATTTTGAGCGGTTTAGTAAATTATTATTTTGTTAATGAGACGCATCCGTAAACGAATGGATTTAATTTAATTCGCACCACCAAGACATGTTAGTATAACCTTCTTGTACCTACCTTCCATGCAGTTAAATAGATCCCTCACATCTGCGTATCTAAAGAGCGATTCTGTATCTTTTGTAGATACGGAATCGATTCCATACGTAATCTACTCTAAAATTTCTGTGATTGTATGGCTTGCAATTGCTTTTTTTATTGACCGATGTCAGCTGTCGTATTACAACTAGTTTAAAACACAAAATTCTGTAAGTAAGCATGATTATTTTTTCTTTTAGTGTACGTTTAAAGTTGTATAGCATGGATTTGACATTTGCGAAGTTTCGTTTCAATCTAAATACGCACGAATTTCTTATTTTGCCCAAATTCAGAATATATTTAAGACAAAGCTATTGAGGCAGTATACAGTGTATACACGTACAGAATAATTGAATATTTGGGTACGGTATACAATAATTATTCCATTTACCGCTGCACTTTTAGGCATGGATTATGGGAATTACACTTCATCAACAATTACTACTTTTCGGCATGGATTACAGAAATTGCACTTCTTTTCAACAATTACTACTTTTCGGCACGAACTATGGGAATTACAATCATTTCAACAATTACTACAAGAATAATTACTTTTAGGTACGGATTATGGGAATTACACTTCATTTCAACAATTACTACAAGAATTACTACTTTTCGGCACGGATTATGGGAATTACACTTCATTTCAACGATAACTACAAGGATTACTACTTTTAGGCACGGATTATGGGAATTACACTTCATTTCAACAATTACTACTTTTGGAAACGGATTATGAGCATTACACTTCATTTCAACAATTACTACAAGAATTACTACTTTTCTAAACGGATTATGGGAATTACACTTCATTTCAACAATTACTACAATAATTACTACTCTTAGACACGGATGATGGGAATTACACTTCATTTCAACAAGAAACAACTAGGTATTTACATGCACAATAGGTTATTAGGTTTTTAATTTGGACAAACTAAGTAATTCATGCGTAGGTATTTAGATTGATACTTCGCAAATGTCAAATCCATGGTATACAACTTTAAAGGTACATTAAATGAATAAATAATCATGCATTCTTGCAGCATTTCGTGGTTTAAACAAGTTAAAATACGACAGCTGATATATCAGTCCATAGAAAAAGCAATGCAAGCCATAGACAATTACACAAATTTGACAATAAATTGCGTATGTAATCGATTCTCTATCCAATAAAAATACAGAATTGCATGGCTGATACGATGCTGATTGTCTTTTATCGTGATTTCAATTATGTTATACACTGTTCAAATTATAAACTGCGCATGCTCTTTGCACATGTGTGCCTAGTGAGACAGATACAACACATCACCAATTGTAATCTTAATATATAAAATAAAGTCGGGTTAGTTAGGTACACCATTTCTAACTCAAGAACTGATTTTTATGATCTTTGATTTGTTGGATTTGCCCGAATAGCAGAATACCTATTAAAGCATCGGAAAAATTCACGAAAAAAAACTAACGAAGAAAATTCTTTTCCTCATACATTTTGTATGGAACGAATTCTCATCTTTTGAAAGAGCTGCAGCAATATTGTGATAAGTATAATATTGAATAGTGAGTGAATTCCAAAAATTCAAAAAAGTCACATGGCAATGCGCTGATTGTTTTGATTTTGTTCTTAAACATATAATACTGCCCCTCTTTCACACTAAATGTCAAAAGTCGAAAATGAGACAAACGGTGAACGTATATCTGCATCCTTCCAAAGGAAAAAGACAATAATTATAATAAATCTCCCTCACACGTATAAATAAAATGAAACGAAATTCCTGTAAATAAGTGGAAAATAAAAAAAATCACAAAACATATAAATTCGTACACAACGCCATCTCTGATACTGACAAAAACAATACATGGACAATTGCGCATCGATTATTGCTTCATTGCGTAATTTTTAACTTAATAAAAAAATGAATATAATTCAATAAGTTTAAAAGTTATTGATTTTGGTCAGCTAGTACCTAGAATTAATAAAAATGAATAGTAAATAAAAATAAAAAGAAACTAAACCTACGTCACATTTATCGGAAAATACTCATTTTTTCATTTACAAGCAGCGTGGTAACGCTAGTGCGATGTTTCTTCGTTACTGGTTTTATGTACTCGTATTGAAATTGTTTTGCGAAGTCCCGGGTAAATTGTTTGGAAATTACCGAGTGCACGCATTTTGGGAGATAGATGGCAGCTGAGCCGGCAGAAAAAGGAGAGATATGGAGATGACGGGAGATGAGAGAGGGGAAGGGGAGGGAGAGATGACGAGACGAATCAGAACGCCGCTTTAAACTCGCATCAGAGAAGATATATTTTAGAGCGACGCGATTTAAAAATGAATTTCGTGCGAGTCGTTTGCTGGAGAAAGGCGAATTTTCGGAAATGCGAAATATCAAGAATTGCGAAATATTTAGAGAGGCGGGAAGGAGAAATATTGAAATGCATATATTTTATATGGTAGAAAGAAACATTTGAATAATACAGACTAATACCATCTGGGAATTCAAGCAGTCGCGGTTTTAAAAAATGAATGATAAAAACGCCTTTTTCTCGACTAAATCCGAAATTTAATAAAATATATTAAACGTACTACATGAATTGAGGATTTTTGTGGTAGAGTTAGTAAACCTCACTAAACGCGAGCCCGGGAGATATTTCTTATATATTCTTATTGTTTTTGTTCATGAGCATTATTGTTTCTTTGTTTGTCCCGTATGCGTTCCTGTACCATTTATCCGATTGCGATGAAACTTTGGTGAGTTGTTTTGCGCATGCCCGCAAAGGTTTCTGTACATAATGGTGAGCTCTGGCATTATGCAATTCAGCCACTGCCACCTTCCATTAAACCGTCCTAATTGTAAATCTCATATTTCTAATTTTAGAATTAAAAACATTATCTTCGACTTATTTCTCCATATTATAGACAGCCGGCGTATTGCAGCGGTAAGGCCCTTGACTAGCACAACCGAAGGTCGCGGGATCGAATCCCGGCGTGGCAAATAAATTTTATTGGATTAATTTGTGTTATTTCACAATTCATTCATTTTAAATAATATATAGTATATTTGTGGCACGTTCCAGGGTGGAAGATACTATCAGTATCGCCCTGGTGTAAGACCACCATTCAGAGTTGAAACGTTGCCTAAAATGGCATTAGCCGTGTTTGGTGACCAGATCTGAATAGCCAGGCACTTCCCCACCTTCCTCTTCCTTATCTTCTTCCCCTCCCCACTACCCTCAGCCTCACAACATACCCCGATTGGGGATGCCACTGTCTAACTGGCTTCAGACGGGAGCAGTTGGACTCTTGTGCGGTATTCATATAAAAAAATAATAAAAAATACCTTTTTCGTTGGAAACAATGGTTCTAAGAACTGGTTTGTAACCTAGATAGCGTCTCAGATAAACATATTAGATTTTATTTTATATGGAACATATATTGAGCTTTTTGTTAAAGTCTAAATGAATATTAAATTTTTTATAAGAACAACTTGCTTTTTATAACTTTTAAAGGTTATTCCAATCAATGTAATATATCATTGAAGAAGAAGTTAACACAAATCACTTAACGAAAATATGAAAGAGAACAAGATACAGAAAAATACAAAAAGATAATGGTCGCAACTGGGAGCGTTACATTCTAAAATTGGAAATATGAGATTGACAATTTTGACGGTTTGATTGCAGGTGACAATGGCCGAATTGGTAAAGGCGCCCGTCCCGGTTAGACGAGAGGTCCTAGGTTCGTGTCCCAGTTGCGACCATTCATATTTTTGTTCAGATTATTAGTGTTATCTTCTTCTCCAATTATATTTTTAAACGACTTCGAAAAGGAGAAGGTTATCAAGTCGACGGTATTTTTTTTTTTAAATATTTATTTAATATGTTTGTTACCTCAGAACTTTCAATTGGGTGAACCGATATTGATGATTCTTTTTTATTAGAAAGTTGGTGCTTCCCGTGTGGTCCCATTTTAATTTAGTCCAGTTCTGACAATGGAATCCATGAGAAAACCATATATGTCTTAAAATTGCAATAAGTATATGCGCGACAAATGGATGAGCAACTCAATATTACGCCAACAGATTTCGATGATTAAAATATCACCAAAAATAAAAAAATAAACAAAAATTTTAACAAAAACAAAAAACGACTTCAAAAAATGCACTAAAAAGTAAAAAAATAATTTCGTACGATTGTTATTTTTGGAGTCGGTGTCAGCCAAGATCTCCACATCTCACATATAACTGCATATGTATGTAGTTACCTAGGCTGACACCGACTCCAAATTATTTTTTTACTCTTTAGAGCATTTTTTGAAGTCGTTTTTTTGTTTTGTTAAAATTTTTGTTTTGTTTTTAATCTATTTACTGTCGAATGTTATAAACAATTTTGTCTTGTAGGAAACTACTTGTCAACTGTATACTTAACACAGTTCTGTGCCAAGGTTGACATCTCAGTAACTTATGAAAAAAACATCACTTACTTAGAGCTTCTCTTCAAAAAGAACGATGCCAAAAAGCCCTTGTCAAAAACAGATCCTCGAGATAGTGTGACGAACCTCCAGTCCAGGATTTATAGTCAACTAAAGCCTCGAGAGAAATTCTCTTACAGTTCTACTTTTTTTTTTCTTGTTCTTCTGTGGTGACTTATTATCCCATATTCTAGAGGAAGATAGATTCACCCTTCACGTCAGGGGAAGCGACTTGGGAATATTTTAAGATTTTGAGATAACTCCAAAGAAACGTTTTAAAGAAATGTGTACAAAAATAAAAGGACTCGCTTATCGCTCAATATTGACGGCTGGCATGGTCGAGGGGTAAGATTCTTGACTCGCAATACGAAGGTCGCGGAATCGAATCCCAATGTGGTCAAATAAATTTTATTTGATTAATTTGTGTTATTTCACAATTATTCATTTAAAATAATATATAGATAGTATATTTGCGGCACGTTCCAGAGTCGAAGATATTCTCAGCGTAACACCACCAGATTCAGGTCAGATCTGAATAGCCAGGTACTTTCCCACCTTCCTCATCCCCATCTCCCTTCACGTAAAACTTCCCAATTTCCCCTCAACATAACCCAATTGGGGATGGTATAGTCGCACTATATTGGTATAAAAAAAGTTCAGTGGCTAAGCGGACAGATGCGTCGGGTTTCCATCCATTGTAAACGTTGATTTTTTTTATCAGGGAACCGTGGTTTGCACGCAAAATATTTATATTTAATAAATTATATAATTTATTTCGAATTATAAACTTTGAAAGCCAATTTTATCACCTTTGAAAAACAGTTTTCAGTTGTAGGATACATTCACAAATATTCCATTTATTTGTATTTTATTGCAAATCGGAAATATTTTGACCCTCTGACAAAATATGACCGAGGCCTAAGGGGTTAAAGTGAACTAAAGAACTTTAAATATTCATTTAAAATAAATCTACAATCGAAATACAATAAATGGAAATTTTATTTCAAAGGGTACAAAAAAGGTTTAATTGTGCGGAAAATGATACAAAATTCTGAATACAAAATCAAATATCTAATTTTTTGTAGGAGTAAGGTTGGGTGAACCCGTCAGATAACGTCAGGAAGGGTCAGAGTTAGGTTAGTTTGGGTTAAGTGAAGTCAGGTTAGGTTAGTTTTTCTACGCAAGTATTTCGGGAAGCCTTTTGTTTTAATAAATTTTTACCATTTATTTTTCCATTTATTTTCATTTCATGCAAAAAAAATTGCACATTATTTTATTTTTACTTTAGCTCCAGACAGGAGACCCTACGATTTCCCTCTACGGCCTATTTCATATTTGGGGATGCTGTGTGGAGGGTCTCTTTAGGGTCCTTTCCCTGGTTCTGGGAAAAAGGCATAAAAGATGGGTAAGATTCTAAGAATCTAGAAAAGATGTTGGTTATCCTTATTATTATTATTATTACTAATAGCCTAACCACTGTACGATTCAAATTTAAGAATCTGACTAAGAACAAAACTCTGACGTCGCGCCTTACGCAAAAACGTTTTCGTACGTGGAGTTTGTATTCAAATCTACTTAGGTAATACAAAATTAAAGCAATGCAAAAAATGGCGCCACTTACGTTAACAGCAGCGTGAGGAGTATCGCCCGCCAGGCGTAAGTACTGTTGGATTTGTTATTTCGTGAATTTCTCCGGATATGGAGAGATTGACAATAAAATGATTACTAAAGTAACCGGCAGTTGTGAATAATGATACCACGCGTCTATATATTATATTATATGACGGCATTGCTTGTCGCGGTTAGTTTGTCACGGTGACTAGCTGTCAATGGATAATAGTGGATCCAAGGAACCGGCTATTTTTGGAACCAGTTCCTATAGGATTTAAAAAAATGGTCGCCAACACTCAAACTGGGCGAAGTTGAACGAAAAGCCGCCTGCGGTGCCTAGCAGCAAAAACCTGCGGAGCGGGTTTTTAACTTCTAGTTAGATTGATCATAGTTACCCTTAAATCTCTTTTTTCATCTCATTTCAACAATATATTCGTTGTATGGGTGCGTTTGGCCCTTTAACACTGACATCTTTTTCTTCTTAAACAGCTCTAAAATAATTAATGGAAATAAAAAAAGCCCCTTAAAAATAATAAGTTCATTATCAATAAACAAAAAATATTATCTTATAGTCCTATCTTATGTAGATATTTTTCCATTCAATGTTCGTTCGTTCCCCACCCACTGTTTTATAATTTTTTTTCAAGTCATTATATGTTTGCCCTGAGAAAGGAACGGTCATTCCGAAACTGGTCGGCGTTAAACAAATATACAAGTGGTTCAAGCAAAGTAATATTGTTTAATTTATTTATAATGGACTAACAGACCCGGCCACACATTGCTGTGGCTAACGAAACACAACGCCATTACCCAACCTTTTTAAAATCCACACCACCCGCTTGCCAGCTGCCCCCTGCCCGGTGATTGAATTGAATATTTGAATTTCTCGGCTCTTCTCTACCATAATAAGCATGTTTTATACATATAAACCTTCCTCTTGAATCATTCTATCTATTGGTGAAAACCGCATGAAAATGCGTTGCGTAGTTTAAAAGATCTAAGCTCACAAACATTTTGAGCGACTTCATTTTATACTTTGTAATGATAATGATAAATATTTGAATTTCTCGACTTTTATCTACTATAATAAACATATTTTATACATATAAACCTTCATCTTGAATCATTCTATCTATTGGTGAAAATCGCATGAAAATCCGTTGTGCAGTTTGAAAGATCTAAGCGCACAAACATTTTGAGCGACTTCATTTTATACTTTGTAATGATAATGATAAATATTTGAATTTCTCGACTTTTATTTACTATAATAAACATATTTTATACATATAAACCTTCATCTTGAATCATTCTATCTATTGGTGAAAATCGCATGAAAATCCGTTGCGCAGTTTGAAAGATCTAAGCGCACAAACATTTTGAGCGACTTCATTTTATACTTTGTAATGATAATGATGAATATTTGAATTCACTGACTTTTCTCTACTATAATAAGCATGTACGAGTATTATCCATATAAACCTTCCTCTTGAATAACTATCTAATGGTGAAACCCGCATGAAAATCCTATGAAATGATGATAACAGCAAAGTTATAGCTACATTCAAGAGTATAGCTCTAAAATAACTTAATTAATCTTGTCGAACCAACATTACGGCGAAATAACTAAGTACCTTTTTAGCGGTTCGCACACTGTTAGTTCTAAGTGATATATTACCCGTGTACGTGCTAATAATTCCGCTTTGATAATGCTGTGAGAATTTTCACGAAAGATAAAAATATCACATCATTTATTTTTTTAAAGACAAATGATCAAATTTCGAGCGCTGTGTAATGAAACCATTTGTAACGTTTAGTGTGCTATTACAAAACCATTTATTTTGAATAACTATCTAACTAATCTAGACCCTTTTCCTCAAAGGGGTCGGAAAACAGAACAGACCGCAATGCAACGTTTTCTTTGAACACTCCTTGCTTCATTCAAAGTTATGTTTACTTTCATATGCAGTTAGAAATTGTTTGTGTTAGAGTCTAATACAAACTATTTCTTTCTGCGAGCCAATTCTTCAACATAATATTATTTATTTTTACATCTGTACATTTTTTAATTTCGGCAGGTAATATATGCAATAAGGTATCATGTAGTCCAGCGTTCTAAGTAGTATGTTATTCTTGAAAATTATCTATACATTCCCCACGCTGAAAAATTATATGAAATTCCCTCGATAGAAATAAACGCAAAGTATGTTCCAAAAATAATTTTAATACGTTTTTTTCACTTATTCTACAAGTTATATGTATGAAAACATTCACATTGTTTCTTTAAATGCTATTTTAGACACTCCCCACGAGATTCTTTTTCTATTTTAAACGAGTCGTCTTTTAACATTAGCTGGTACCCGGCATGCATTGCACTGCCATTCAAATAAATAAATTGATTCTCCCTGCATGTCCTTTCCCGTGCGTCCCCGTTTACCACCCGAGTACCTTTTCTCTTCCGAGTTCCCCCTCTACCTTCCCCGCCTTCCCCCTCCCACCTTTTTTCTTAATTTTTCTTTCCGTAAGAACCTTATACAAAGTATTAGAAAATTTAAAAAAAAAATAATGAAATTGGTAAGGTCGTTCTGAAGTTATGGCGTGACCAAAGGAACAGGGATTCATTTTATATACAAGGTGTCCGGAAACTCGTAGTACAAGCGGGAAACTGAGGATTCCCCGTCACATTTGGAGTCGATTTTGTGGTATAACTTTTTTTGATTTGAGCTTTCGTTTTCGAGAAAATCGAGTCAGAGGTTGATTTTTTTTTTGGTCAAATTCTTGTAAATTATTACCGACGATCATAGTACCTAACTAATAAAAACAATTTAAAAGAAAACCAAACAAAGAAATCGGTATTTAAAGCATAATTTTGAAATTGCCCATCAATTAATTCAACATAAAAATAAAATTTTCGCTCGTTCCACGGTTAAAACACAGCTGTGCACAGCTGTTACTACATATTCGCAGCTTCTGTTAAAATAACAATGCAAAATTAGCTCTATCTCTTTCTACGCTAGGTACAATCAACACGTGAAAGAAGAGACGAGATAGCGTTTTCGATATTTCGTAAACAGGTACCATACGGACGAACTAATAATTAAAGGGCTCTTCACACGGCACTGCATGCAGGGAATCTGCCGCAGAGTCCCTGCAAATTGGGTGGTTAGTAGTCAGAACCGCCTGCCGTATTATTATTTACCCTCTTTCGCAGCCGCAGAGGGTCCGCCTCCAACTTGCGACCAATCTGCCGGAATGGACATGTTACGACACGTCGTTGACAGCGACTTGTACCAGAACAGCGATTAGGTTATAAATATTATTATTTTACTCATCATGCTTGAAAAGGAAAAAGAAGTTTGGGTAGAAATTTTTGATTTATACAAGGACCTTCGATGCTTGTGTGATATTTCCCACAAAAATTATTTGCGGCGAGATCTAAACCATAGATTCTCAACGTGGGCGATAAGGGGGCGACAATTCAGGGGGCGGTACAATTAAAGGAGAAAATTGAGGGCGTTTCAGACTTTCAGGGGGGCGGTAGGAGACCCAGAGAAACCCATCGCACCCTATCCCATTAGGGGCCATCCATTCACAAAAATAATTTCCCTATCCCATTACGCCCCCTCCGTTGCGGCAAATGTAGCACCATCGTGATATCCCGTTAGGCCCCCTTCGTCGTGGTGGTGGTGGTGTACCGTTACGCCTCCTCCGTTGTGGCAAATGTAACCTTGTCGTGGTATCCCATTACGCCCCCTATTGCTGTTTCGGATAGGGGGCGCTAGGATAAAAATATTCTTAAAGTGGGCGGTGGGCAAAAAAAGGTTGAGAATCTATGATATAGGTTCTCAACGTGGGCGAAAACGCCCCTCCTTGGGTGTTTTTCAGACCTTCAGGTGGGCGGTAGAATACAAGGAGAACATTGGGGGGCGTTTCAGACTTTCAGGTGGGGCGGTAGGAGACCCAGAGAAACCCATCCCATCCTATCCCATTAGGGGCCATCCATTCACAAAAATAATTTCCCTATCCCATTACGCCCCCTCCGTTGTGGCAAATGTAGCCCCATCGTGATATCCCGTTACGCCCCCTTCGTCGTGGTGATGGTGGTATACCGTTAGGCCCCCTCCGTTATGGCAAATGTAACCCAGTCGAGGTATCCCATTACGCCCCCTATTGCTGTTTCGGATAGGGGGCGCTAGGTAAAATTGTTCTTAAAGTGGGCGGTGGGCAAAAAAAGGTAGAGAATCTATGATATAGGTTCTCAGCGTGAGCGAAAACGCCCCCTTGGGGGCTTTTCAGACCTTCAGTTGGGCGGTAGAATACAAGGAGAGAATTGAGGGGCGTTTCAGACTTTCAGGGAGGGGAGGGGGGGTAGGAGACCCAGAGAAACCCATCCCACCCTATCCCATTAGGGGCCATCCATTCACTAAAATAATTTTCCTATCCCATTAGGCCCCCTCCGTTGCGGCAAATTTAGCCCCATCGTGATATTCCTTTACGCCCCCTTCATCGTGGTGATGGTGGTGTACCATTACGCCCCCTCCGTTGTGGCAAATGTAACCCTGTCGTGGTATCCCATTACGCCCCCTTTTGCTGTTTCGGATAGGGGGCGCTAGGATAAAATTATTCTTAAAGTGGGCGGTGGGCAAAAAAGGTTGAGAATCTATGATATAGGTTCTCAACGTGGGCGAAAACGCCCCCTTGGGGGCTTTTCAGACCTTCAGTTGGGCGGTAGAATACAAGGAGAGAATTGGGGGGCGTTTCAGACTTTCAGGGGGGGGGGGGTGTAGGAGACCCAGAAAAACCCATCCCACCCTATCCCATTAGGGGCCATCCATTCACTAAAATAATTTCCCTATCCCATTACGCCCCCTCCGTTGCGGCAAATGTAGCACCATCGTGATATCCCGTTAGGCCCCCTTCGTCGTGGTGGTGGTGGTGTACCGTTACGCCTCCTCCGTTGTGGCAAATGTAACCCTGTCGTGGTACCTGTCTACCAACCTTTTCTCATTTTTTCCATTGTTACCGTTGTCTATGTTTATTATTAGTCTATGTCTGTTATTTTTCCTTGACATCATGTTCTATGTCTATTATTGAAAAATTAGTATTATTAAAACCCCGAAGAAATAAGCGTTGCTTACGAAACATTCGGTTTTTATCAACAATAAAAATGGTAAAAACTAAGTAATTTATTAATTTGGGCTTTTTTTATTTTGCGTGCAAAAATTTTATAATTCCAAAATTATGGATGTAATCAGGGTGTAACAGCACGTACCCGAGGAGATTTTAACCAGAGATTCCCGAGCTTATTTGGAGTAAAAAAAATTATGGTAATTTTGAAATTTAAAATCATTAAAGTCAGTCAGCGAGCGCTCCGAACACGTACGCACAGCGCAAAACCTAAGAACTCTCTGCAAATTGGGTTGTTGCCCTGCTTGCATGAGTGCCTGCTTGCTTGCTTGCAGGGGTGCCTGCTTGAAGTGACTACAAATCGGGCCGTGAGGAAGGCCCTTAAAACATGGCCGCTCTTTATAACGTACTTCCTTGCTTTGTTTGGGCAGGTTCAAGGTTAGTTCCCGCTGTCACGCGTTTGATTGAGGTCGTTGACATCTTTTAACCGTTCTGTTAATTAAACTTTAAAACAAAGTGTGTTTGTGAATTATTTTGTGTCATTTTCATATTTTAACGTGATTAATTATTGTGTATTACAATGGAATAATACCAACGCAGAATAATTATGACGTGTTAATGTATTTTTTGTAATGTGCAGTGTTTTAAGTTTTTGGATTACCTTTCTTCGGAACATTTCCACATAATGTAAGTAGGTTAACACCTATGCTAATAATTTATCTCACAAGGATTATTCGAATTGGTCCAGTACTAAGTCAAGTAGCGTGTATACTTAATTTGCTGAAAATCGTTCGTATTGCTTTCAAGTAGAGTACATTTTTGCCCGCCGCCCGTTTCAAATTTAAACCCTAAAGTAGCCGAAAAAATTCATTTATTATTTTTTTTTTAAATTTTAAATGTAAAAATGCTTAAATAGAAAATCTTTATGTTTATTTGGGTTCTCTATGTGATGTAGGTTCACCAGTTTTCCGCTTGTACTACGAGTTTCCGGACACCGTGTATATAGATTTTTACAATTTTCGTTTAAATATCATCGTTTTTAATATAAGCGCTCTCCCTCTAACCTTCGTGTTTACATGTCTGTCCATCTTCTTCTTTTTGAGCAGGCACTTCCGGGTTTAAATCGTTTTCCTTTGCTGAAATATTATGAAGAATATTGATCCCAGTATCTTTAACAAAACTGTGTTTATTTGAAATTATGTGATTAGCGAATTCAGCAAAGTTATTATTGTTTAGGCATCCACATGGTATTTAATCGTATATCAAATTTACGAGTTGTTTTCCCAATACGTAGGTATTTCATGTAATTGGGAAAACAATATGAAAATTTATAAATACTTAAATATTAATAATATCTCGACCAAAAGGCCGGGCAGTAAAGCCTGATAAATATATGTATTTTAGACCACAGGAAAAACCTAATTTCGAAAAAGAATTTAATGATAGTTTCATTGGAAACAAATATCCCATTTTCGTACAAGATTGCTTTTTCGATGGTTTACTACAGTATGTATTATGTATGTACATTAACATTATTTATATACATATTATAGAGCCAATGCATTAGTTTTTTTTATATATATTTTTTTAAATGAATACCGCACAAGAGTCCCAACTGCTCCCGTCTGAAGCCAGTGAGACTATGCCATCGCCAATTGGAGAATGTTGTGAGGCTGAGAGTAGTGGGGAGGGGAAGTAGATAGGGAAGAGGAAGGTGGGAAATTACCTGGCTATTCATATCTGGTCACCAAATACGGCTAATGCCATTTCAAGTAACGTTTCAATTCTGAATGTTGGTCTTAAACCAGGGCGATACAGAGAGTATCTTTCACTAGTAGGTGAATTATTTAATAATTACAAAGCGGCTCTTAGTGAGGAGATCGTCAGGTATATGCAAGTATTAGTTCCTGCTGAAGGTGGTGATTGAATTCGAAAATATATTCAAGTCTTCTTTCTTCTTCTCCTTCAACGAACGTTGGCTATGCGGACTTCGTTATTGCGACCCGGAACAGCTCTACAGTAGACTGGTGAAACCACTGTCTCAGGTTTTTCAGTCATGATGTTCTCCTTCTTCCAGGGCCCCATCTTCCGGCAATCTTTCCCTGCATTATGAGATGCAATATCTCGTACTTCTCTAGATGTCTCATCATGTATTGAACGTGAAATCTACCAATAAACAGCTTTATATGTCATTTCAATGGCCGCACTAGGGAGAATGGTAGCATCTTCAAGATGCCATATCTATTTACGCCATCACCCGCTCTGACCATTCTGTCATGTCACCTACAAACAGCGTTATGTGAGCTCTATGACTGGCCTACAAACAACGATGGCGTCTTCAAGACGCCATGGATATTTACGCAATTACCCCCTCCCTGACCATTGTAAACCAACCGCGTGGACGTAGGTTGACCCCATCCCCTCCTTCTACTTCGCTCTAGAACTGCCAGCCAATCACGAAGCTTGTCTTAAAGATGGCTGAAAATTATTTCTTTATGAACATTTTTATGTAAGATTAATATTGAATTTACGCAAGTCTTGCTAGAGTTACCTCAAATAAAGTATATAGATTAAAAGGCTGGACTTGCGTCCATACTGTTAAGATAAAATTAAATATGTGAATGTTTTCATTAAATAGATATACTGATATTGGGCTAAAACCCCACTGGTAAACATTGTACAATTTTTACTGAATTTAATAAAAATGCTAGAATGAAGTGGTTTACATGAGATAGAGCGGCAAAAAAGTAGTTTTGCTTTATTAGTAAATATTATCATTCCATTCTTATATAAGGATATACGAAGCTGCAAAGAAATGCAGCAACGTTCAAGGAGTTCTGTTCAAATCAGTCTAATCCGAACTCTCATCATCGCTTCTACTCTGCCGCCTCTATCTTCTTGGACCGCTTCTTCCTGCCTGAACTCTGCAATCGTATTTGACTTCCAACCTTGCATTTCCTTGGACCGCTGAATTCTCTCTCCTCGGATATCACAGCATCCGGACCAGGCTCTGAACGTGCACAGCAGCCCGCCGAACAGAAACCCAGCACCCGTATTTTACAGTCAATATAGAGGACATAAGTCCGATATACATCATATGTTCAATATTTTGAAGTTTTCGGATGTTCATAGTTTTAATAACTTCTTTTTCTTTATTCATCCGAACCAAAACATCTTCATTCGTAACCTTGTCCCTGTCCAAGTCTTTATGTTCGCTGTAAACTATTAGTATGTATTATGGTGATTAACCAAAGTCTATAGCGCTTTTAAAGAAAAGTAATAAATGAATTATTCCCTATATCTTTTGTCACTAAAGAAACAAAACAAAACACATTTCAACTAATTAACCTATAAATTATATTGTAAATTCTTCTTGATGTATAGGGACTTTAAAAAGAACGCTTGAAGAGGAAAACGAAGATAATGTGCAGAGAAATAGCGTTAAACTTACCGACGTATAACCTAGGAGGTCTTCATTCATTTATTTTTTACATTTATTACCAGATGTACTTGCCCGATTTTCTTAAAGAAGTATTTATTTTTTTAGCAGACTTAAAAATCATATTTCTTATTGATAAAACGAACGGTTCCGTGACTTTTCATCACGCGACAAAATATCCTCCGACAAAATATCCTACAGACAAACATCTCCCAAAAAAATATCTTATAAAACCTAACCTAACCTAACCAAATATAACCTAATCTAACCTTACCTTACCTTACCTTGAAGCAGGCGTCCTGGCGTGGTCTCGGGAAGTCTCCGGTCAGGTCGTAAGGCTGACGCTGCGTTTTTTAATTCTTTTGTTTTCAACGCCAAGATGGGCTTACTGGGAGGAGAGATTGTTGAGGTTATCCTTAAAACACTTGTGTTTTGGATATAATTGTAACTTTATTAGATAACTTTACAATTGAGATGACTGGAAATTAGTCGGTTAATTGAGTCGGTAAGAGAAAGTTTATTAGAGAGAGTTTTTATAGAGAATATTTAGAGAGAATGACTTTGCCAAAACAATGGACCCGTATTTATAAAAAATCAAGACTTGACGTAACCACAGAGAAAAGACAATATAGATGAGAATTAATGACAATATTACACTATGAAATAGCATAGACAAAAAGATTTGAAGTAAGAGGTGGCATAGACATAAAAAGTTAAAAGTAAAGGACTGTACACATCGAGATAGATACTGAGAATGAATTTAAATATGAAATAGGACAATCACAACACAGAGGACACGACAACCTAACCTAACCTAACAAAAAATGTGACAAATATATTACAGACATCCTGTAAAGACAATAAATTATTGTTCAAAAATAGTAAAATGGGACAAAAATAATACAAACATCCTGTAAAGACATTAATTATTGTACAAAATTAGTAAAATGTAAAATAAGGATAGGTTAGAATAGGATTCTGGCTGGAGAGGTCAAAAGACCTCCTCAATCAGTCTCTCTCGATCCGGCCCGCCACGCAGCAACTGGGCGGACACATCGGCCGCCAAAACATTGACAAACCTCACCCCGCACCCCCATGAACCTGGGCACCCCTGCTAAGTCACCAAACGTAGCGAACCACTTGGGGTGACCTATGATAGAGGTGTTGGTTATCTTGTGCCATATGTGTTTTGGGTGGGACTTCAGGAACAAACCCAAAGTAATGGCCGGTTTTAATTAAAAGCTAGCAAACCAAAATATTGGAAGCTATTTATTTCTCAAAAATAAAATTAATAAGTAGTCAGCTACTACTAAGTTGTCGAATAGAATTTCTACGGATTTCCATTAAGTTATTTAGTAAATTTACGGAATTTAATGTACCATCTATCAAAGAATTGTATAAGAGAAACGCATTACACAAATTTATAAAGAATATTTTATTAAAATAATTCACCCCTCAGATAGCATAAGCAATAGATTCAAAACTAATGGCTTAATAGCCATCCCTATGCTTAGAACGACCATGGCTCAGCATCACTATTTGTGTTTAGGTGTAAGATGGTACAATATATTATTGTCGAAAAACAAAATTTGCATAACCGAAACATTGAAATATGAACAATTTAAAAAGCAAAGCAGTCCCTGAAATTGGATAATGATATATTGTACCATTAATTTAATTTACCCTTAAACTGCTCCAGATTTTATGTCCGGGTTAGATCTTTTCCAAATGAAAGACTAAACTCTTCCACACACTTTTCCACAAATGATTATCTAGTCAATTCACGCAATGTAAGTGCACTATATAAGTATAATAAATACAAAACAATACAAGAACAATACATCAATCCACCAGAAACATAATGGGAAAATATTTCACCGACTCCAGATATTTTCATATTAGAGGGTTCGGCTCTGATGAAATACTAACTGGTCCGATAAATTCTACTGATCCCTCAATATAAATATTTAAAAAATCTTTCGTAATCCTACATGTATTTAAAATGACCGACTTTTGCATTTTTATGTACAAATTTTTTGACAAATCTAATACGCCTAAATTTTGAATGAGAGAGCTAGGTATAATTCCAGTAGCCGAAATAACAAATCGTAATATTTTTATAGTCTGAGAATGCCAAATTCTTTTAATCTCATTTCCTAAATCTGTATATTTTCTTATTTTTTCAGAAACAGTTTTCTGAATATTACAAGAATTTGGAATAGCGACATCAATGATATAAGTAATTTTTTTAATTTTGTCATGTAAAACTATATTAGTATAATATTGTATTTAGTATTAAAAAAACATATATATTGTTATTGTCCTTCTATAACCATTTTTTTTCTAAATTATGTACCTATGTCGAATAATGTTTTTATTTATTTCATAAGTTCTTTGATCATTGTTCAAACAATTTATTAAAACACTGTTTTTTTTTTGCATTTACCCAAAAACTCCTCCCATAAACACGCGCTCCCAGAACTTAACTCATGGAGTAGTATTAACAAAAAAATTAATTACTCTAAAAACCTTGCATATGTAATCTTTTGTAATGTAAAAATAGAAATCTTGAAATAATTAAATACAAAAAATAAAAATTAAATAAATTGGTCCACCTAGTTTAAACGCTTCTGTAGAAAATATAGTCGCACCTTAAGTGGTTGTAATTTTAAAAATTCCCGCGCTATTTTCCCGCCGAAACGTTCAATATTTCATCTATGGCCGCCGCTTCCGGAACGTTTGTTAATGCCGACAACAGGGGGCGGATCCGTTTCCGTTCCCATTTTGAATATTTTATAGCGGGAAATTGACGCGATGGATGGCCTCGCTCTTCGGAATTGCGGATTTTTCTCAAATTTTCTAATTTTTACAGAGAAATAATACATTTTCATCTTGTGAATTATCTGTTTCGAGAGTTTTGTTTCATTCAGATGATAATGCTTCGATTACTTTTTATCGAGAATACGGTAAATCAATAAATAAAGGAACTGTAACGATTATTGTGGAATACAAACAGAAAATAGAACCGTTTCTGTTTTTACATTCATGTTGTCTTCTATTTTGGTGAACTATCTTTAAAAAAATAATGCATGTTTTTATTGTGACGTTGTTATGTTTTTGACAATTTTTCTACGTAGTATTGGCACAAAATTTAACACAGATTAATTGACATGCATATATATTTTCACAATTATTAATATCCTTCCATTTTTCGATACAATTTCGGTTAAATTTGTGAGGCGGATATGGGTATCGTCGCCCCGAGAAATATTTATTGGATAACCAACACTTCTTCTGTAGGGCGCCCTAAGTGATTTGTGCCGTTTGGTGACTCCGCAGGGGGTGCCTATCAGCTGCATGGCGGGCCGGATGAAAGAGGCCGGTTTAGCGATACTTTTTGAACTCTCCAGCTTTTTTTCTTTTCCGGAACTTCCTCTCCTTACTTTCATTTAAAAAAACTGTCCATTAAGCATCCCCAAAGATGATTTACGCCATGAGCGAAATTCCCGTGTGGACTTAATTTAAAAAAAAAAAATATATATATTTTACAAATAACATCATCACAAAAGGCGACGTTGCCGGCTTTTTCGCAGTAGGTACTGTTGAATACATTTTTTATTAGTAAGAATTCAAAACAGAGTTTTTACAGTCTTTATTCAAAGTGTACCCACAATACCATTACAAATTATTAAGTGTTTTTTTTATTAGTTAGTTGCGTTTCGGAATGCCGTAGTTTATAGTATGGTTTATCCATGGTTTGAGAGGTTTTATCGCTCTAGGAATATTTTTTTAGACTGCTTGTCTTTACATATTTCTTATACAGTAATAATAATATACGTACCTATTCCACGCCCAACCAAAAGCTAACGTAACTATATTATAGCCTAACAGATAGGAGGAAAACAAATTATCCAAATTTCTGTACAAGATTATAAATTCAGAAGTTGGTTCTCCAGAATTACTGCTGCAGCTCGTAAAGTTTCACGATCCTTCCAGCCAAAGTCGCCTAACTCTCATATTTCACTCAAACCGGGACTAATCGAATTATCGTTTGCACTCCACTATCCACCAGATACATCGGTCCCCACCAATTATACAAGGTGACTGGAAATTGATGTGAAAAATTAATTACTCAAAACGAAAAAGAGGAGATTACTGGTTAGTATGTAGACCAACGGACAAATGAACACAGGGTCGCGGGTGCAAACTTCTGCTAGCTAAGTTTTCCATCATTGGTCAAGCAGTATTAGACCACTATAATAATGATAAACAATGGGCAATTGTTAGAGCACCGTCTTTGTGAAAAATTTACCATATAGCGCTGTACAATTTATTATGAGGTAATATATTTTTTTAAATTTTTTTTAAATTATTAATTGAGTTTATACTACATGAATATAAATTAATAAGCACAATGTAATATTTCATTTGATAAATTTAAATATTTATACAGTAAGCATAACATTTCTTTTTAAATACATTCTTTCTTTATTCATTCTTCATACTTTCAGGCATTTCATCATACATCTTTAGTCCTCTACACATTAGGCAGTTCTGTGATTTTGATTTCTTCATTTGTGGCAATCGAACTCTGTTTATATTTCTTGTTTCGTAATTATGTACGTCTCTATTAAAAACAATTTCATCCTTAAAGTATATAGGCATTTGGTTTTTCATAATTTTATGCACAAAAATTTACATTTTAAATAGTAGTCTTTTTTTATTGGAATCCAATTTAGCTCCTCTCTCATTTGATTAATCCTTGCGTATTTGCCTTTTCCCAGTATACATCTCATAGCTCTGTTCTGTATAACTTCTAGTTTGTTTAAATTTCCTTCATTGGCCAAATATACTTCCCAACCTTCCTCTTTCCCACCTCGTTCCCCTCCTTACTACCTTCAGCCTCATAACATACCCCAATTGGGGATGGCATAGTCTGACCCTAACATCGTGGTCGTAGCAGATAAGGAGAGGGCGAATGGCGAGTTTCCGGCGCCATAAAACCGGATCAGCTCAGCTAAGGGAAGGTAACCCCTACAGAAAAATCCCTGGAGAAGGCAACGGGAAACCACTCCAGTATATTTTCCCAGCAAATCACTATGGAGAGAAACCAACCAATGGCCCCGAGTCCCGGGCGGCCCTTAAATGGGCCAGGGGTGCGAAGAATCTCCCGGCTCAAAATAGTGAATTCAAATATAAGATTAGGAACATGGAATGTTAGAAGTTTATACAGCGGTAAATTGGATAATACGATACAGGAAATGGAAAGATTAAAAGTGGATATTCTTGGAATTAGTGAACTGAGATGGACTGGCAGCGGCATACACCAACATAAGAAGGGAAATCTATACTACTCAGGAAGTGACCCGCAGGACAAAAATCGTCGAAACGGAGTTGCTATATTTGTCATGGAGAAGTATGTAAAATTTGTTAAGAATTTTGTACCCATCTCGAACAGAATAATATTATTACAATTACACTGTCAACCCATCAACATTAATATTATTCAAGTGTATGCACCAACAGCGGAAGTGAGATATGATGGTGATGTGGAATCTTTTTATGACTCACTAGCCAGTACATTGCAAAGTTTGAAAGGAGGAGAAGTCAATTTTGTCATTGGAGACTTAAATGCCAAAATTGGTGAAGGTCGCCGCTCTCATATAGTTGGTGAATATGGCTTAGGCATAAGCAATCAAAGAGGTGATAGACTATATGAATTCTGCCAGGATAAAAATATGGTTGTATTAAATACTTGGTTTAAACTCCCGAAAAGAAGGCTTTATACATGGAGATCACCTCAGGATGGAACAATCTATGATATTGTCAGGAACCAAATTGACTATGTATTAGTAGACCATAGATTCAGGAACTCTGTAAAGAGAGTCACCACGTACCCTGGTGCGGACATTGGTTCTGACCATGTTTTGTTAACTGCCGATATTGTTTTATGCTTAAAACAAATAAAAAAGCCCAAAAACAAAATTAAAATGGATATCTCGAAACTCCAAGAAGAAGTGGTCAGAAATAAGGTATCTCAGACTTTGAACGATAATATTAGACTACTCCCTCGTGATCCATCAATAGAAATACAAACACAGTGGGATAACCTGAAGTCAGTTATATGTGAAACCTGTGATACAAATTTGAAAGCTGATAAGCAAATTAGAAAAAAGAATTGGATGACTGACCACATTTTGAACTTAATGGATGAGAGACGTAAACATAAACATAATGAGACACAATATAAAAACTTACAAAGAACGATTAGATGTGAAATTAAAAAAGCCAAAGAAGAATGGATGAAGTCACAGTGTGAAGAAGTAGAGTCCTACAGTCGTAGTCACAATGCATTTAAACTTCACAAAAAATTGAAGGAAATTACAGGCACTTCTAGAAGAATTACTGCATCATGTTTAGTTGACGATTCCAATAAATTGATATTGGATGAAAAAGATATTTTACAAACATGGGAAAAGTATATTCATGATACATTCAAAGACATTAGACCTGACATTAATATTCCTAACGATCAATTGCATGGACCATCGATTTTAAAATCAGAAATTCTTCATGCGATAAAGACTTCAGAACACAGAAAAGCGTGCGGACCAGACGATATTCCAGTTGAGGTTTTGAAGCTCTTTGATAATGAAAATGTTGACTACCTGTTGAGGTTATTTAACTCTATATATGACACAGGGAATATACCCCAAGATTGGCTAAAATCCACCTTCGTGACATTATCTAAAAAACAATACCCTAAGAAGTGCAGTGACTATCGATTAATAAGCTTGATGAGTCATGTCCTTAAATTATTCCTTAAAATAATACATGCCAGGATACGCGATAAGTGCGAGCAGGACTTAGATGACACTCAGTTTGGCTTCAGAAATGCGTTCGGTAGGCGTGAAGCATTATTTTCTGTCGACGTACTATTGCAAAAGTGTCGTGACCAAAGAAAGGAAGTCTTTGCCTGTTTTATTGACTACGAAAAGGCATTTGACAGGGTAAAACATGCTGACCTAATGAAAATGCTTGCGGATTGTAACGTTGACACCAAAGACCAGAATTTCATTAAAAACCTGTATTGGTTCCAAACAGCAGAAATAAGACATGGGAATGAGAGATCTAATGCAATCGCCATTCAGCGTGGAGTACGACAAGGATGTATCCTGTCGCCACTATTATTTAATCTTTATTCCAACTATGTCTTCAAAAGAGCCCTAAGTAATACCCAGAAGGGTCTCAAAATCAACGGAGTTGTCATTAATAACATAAGATATGCAGATGATACTGTATTACTAGCTGACAGTATCAGTGACCTCCAAGACCTATTAGATCTTGTTAATAATGCTGGTGAGCAACTGGGCCTAACAATCAACGTAAATAAAACTAAATGGATGACTTTTGGACGACTAGATCACTCTGGATCAATGATTCAGTTAAATGGTTGTAATGTCGAAAAGGTGGAGAGATTTAGATACCTCGGCAGTATCCTCACGGAGAATCTTGACCCAGATATAGAGATTAGGTGCAGAATTGAAGCAGCAAGAACTGCATTCATAAAAATGAAATCCCTCTTCTGCAATGACAATATAAGCTTAAAATTAAGGCAGAGAATGCTAAAATGTTATGTGTGGTCGGTCTTGCTGTATGGTTGTGAAACATGGACCTTGAAAATAAATACCATGAACAGGTTAGAGGCTTTCGAAATGTGGCTTCACCGGAGAATGCTCAAGGTCCCATGGACCGACATGATCACCAACATAGAAATTCTCAGGCGGGCTAGAGCAGATAGGGAACTGCTTACATTAATTAAAATCAAGAAAATTTCATATCTGGGTCATATACTTCGAGGGGAGAAGTATCACTTGCTCCATTTAATATTGAAAGGCAAGATAGAGGGTCGCCGAGGACCTGGTAGGAGACAAATGTCTTGGCTGCGAAACATACGAGAGTGGACCGGCATTAGAAGTGTGGAGGAGCTATTCCGGGCAGCGCAAGACAGAGAGACCTTTTCAAGAGTGATCGCCAACGTCGGGGGGACCTGATAAGGCACATAAAGAAGAAAGAATAGTCTCACTGGCTCCAGACGGGGGCAGTTGAGATTCTTGTGCGGTATTCACTGTAAAAAAAAATATATATATATATAACATCGTAGAGCAGTAATCCAAATGTGGAGCAACAATAGTTTTATAAATGAGCTCCAAATATAACAATAATTATAAAACTCATTTCCACTTGTGACTGTTTATATTTGTTTTATTATATTTAATTAATACAGAATTTCACCACGTATTGTAAGCATCAAAAATAGAATAATTATGAGTTCTTAGGTTCTATTTATTTTTATTATTTGAAAAAAGTTATATAAAACATGGTGACCCCACATTTTGGAATCTTGCAATTTCATTTGAAACGTCATTAACAGAAAAACTATATTATAAAAATAAAACACAAACACTTTGTATTTAACCACGAATTTATTATTGCATATATCGACCGGTTTCACTTCGACCAAGCTTCTTCAGGATATAAATAATAACTAAATGCTAAGACAGAGTTATGGCTAATATATAAGAGTGACAGAGGGAGAAAGAACAAAATTAGAGGGAGACAAAGTATTTGACATAGGTAAAGTGGATAATCAAGCAGTGGGAGGGAGACAACAATACAATAATCAATTACTGGGAGGGAAACATCAATACACATCATAATCACAAGTAAATGAACAAACAACAGTTAACTGTAATCTATGAGATATTAAAAAGTTTGTTGTATTTTACATTAACTAAAGGACAATATTTCGATATATGATAATATTAATAATGAATCACGCTACAACACATAAATAATATCATGGGTTAGGATGGATTGCGGGAAAAAGGTTAAAAATAGGACTATAGGGTGTATTTTTTTGATTTGATAAGTTAATTTGATTATTAAGTAAGTATTCTGACATATTTGTATTTAAAGATTTCCTAATTTCTAAAGCTTCTAAGTTATCTAGTTTTATACCTATACTATTTTTATGTAAGATGCGAGTTCCTGAAATTTTATTAAATGTGTGATCTGTTGAGATCAAGTGGTTTGCGAGCTCAGAGAAACCTTTTCCATTTAAGCAGCGTAAATGTTCTTTTACTCTAATGTTGACATTACGTGCGTATTTTTATAATATAATGTCTAACCACAAAGTAATTGCTTCCTATGAAAAAAAAAAAAAAAAAGAAAAACTATATATTAAAAAAATTGGTCAAATAAGTTACGTCAGGTTATAAAATGGTCTATTTTTCCCTTTTTTTTCATTTTTTTTAATACCTTTTCAAAAGAGTGTTGAAATTACATGATTCTGAGTTCTTATATGCATGCTTGGAGGATATATATCTTTTCACACTATATTAAAAAGACTGGAATTGCATGATTTTACATTTTCTACCCTACACTACTGATTAATATTACATTTATAAGAATACTAGCTGGGTTACCCCGCTTCGCTCAGGACAACATTCGCGAGTGTTCTAGAATGTTTGACAATGACGTTCCCGATACCCTATTCACGAACATTCAACGACATACTCCGCCACTCCTTCCAGAACTTTCTAGAGCTCTATCGAACCTTCTAGAACTTTCCGGAAGACTGTTCTTGAAATTTCAAGAGGGTGAACCTTCTTGCTCTTATATCTTCAAAAGCACGCCATTTAGGTAAAAACGGGAACCACGCCATATAACTTAATTAACATGAGTTTTTTGGGACGCACGTTTTTTGGACTTTTATAATATACTTCTATTGATTACAGGAAAGAGTATGGTTGATATTTATTTTGAAAGGCTGGAGAATTTAGGATTCTTTAGCACCAAAGATTTTTTATGAAATGACCTTAGAAAGCCTGTTAGTTCTAATTTGCTTATATTTTTACACAATTAGTTATTTACAATGTCGCGGGCTGTGACGGTGAAGGTGAAGGGTTCTAAACTTTATGGATATGATTGTCTGAGAAGGTAAATTTTAAGTTAAGCTCTAAATTCCAAAGTCTGTGATCAATAATAATTAACGAGGAATTCAATAATTAGTATTTCTGTGACTAGCAGACAGCACGTTGAAAGTTGTTTGTTTCCAATTTTCTCTTATTTAAGATAGCAAAACCAAATTTTCCACTGAAATCATGAAATTTGTTAGTCTTAGGGGAGACCTGTCCAAAACCGTACAGATAAGGTAGAAGCTCTGTAGTTTAGTAAATTAAAATAAAATTCGGTTTACAATAATTATTTTTATTAATGAAACAACACACAAAAGTAAGATGTCAGAAAAAATTAGTCATAAATGTATGAAAAAAAATACAAGACCTCTTATTTTGCTCCGTGGGATGGGTAAAACCGTATACCGGGCTTGTATTCTGTTAAATGCAGGCTTTAAACGGTCTAGATCTTTTGTCATTGATTGTTTCTGTATTTATTGACATGATCTTGTAATGTGGATTTTGGCGCTCCGTAGGTTTCTGCTGCTTTAAGTATCCCGTTGCTCCTTCAACTACACTCAAAATTGCTGTTTTTTCTGTATCCCAGTCTTGCCCGGTAGTTTTTCTTTGATAATGTTGTTTGTGGCTTGTTTTAACAAGTGTAAACAAAAAAAAATGCAAGTTATAAAAATATCTCATGTCAACGTATGACAGCCGGTTTTACCCCATCTGGTTGTGCCCTGAGACAAAAATACAGACATTCTTACACAAATGTAAAAATATTACGAAAATCACCGAAAAATTATACGTAAAAAAAAGGTAAAATATACATATTTAAAGTACTTGATATTTCACTCATCTGCAAATTATAATAACTTCACTATCAATCAATTCAATATCCATATAAATAACATCAGGACACCGAAAAATTTAAGACGTGCGGTATCTCACCAGCGAGCTGACTTGTACCGAAGCTTCTGCTGACTTGCGTTGGTTTTAGAGTCGTACACGGGGCGGATTGCGTGGCGGAAATATTTAAAGTAATTACGCTTTTTTAGAGTAATACGGTTTTACCCCGGTGTACGGTTTTGTGCAGATCTTCTCTAAATAAATATCCAACCATTTATTTAATAAACACAACGATCTAATGATAGATACAAGCGTAGGGAGTGTGGCGAACCCATCGCTCAGGGAGTGGAAAAACACCTGCAATAGCCATCCCAAGCCAAGGTGTGAGCTACCGTGCTCAGGCTGAATGTCCTGGGGAACAGTGTCACGAACGGTGCCTCCGAGAAACAAGGTCGCATCTCGGAGTATTAAGACCTTACTCCAGCATTCGGGGCTCTGCTGGAGTGGACCTTCTATTGCCCTGGTAACTCGTGGGACAAAAAATTGGACCATTCGAAAACTAGGGGCCTTTTGAGAACCTAGGAGTGCTGAGGCCACCTCCGTGGACTTTAAGAGAAGAAGCCGTGGAGATGAGAGCTGAGGCCACCTCCATGAACTCTTCCCTTGTGGGGCCTTCAGGGAACCAAGGGGAAGGGCACTCTTCCAGCGTGGGACCTTCGAGGAACCAAGGAGGAGTGAGGTGGAGAGATGATGTCCTCTTCCCATGTGGAGCCTTTAGGGAACCATATAGGAGTGAGGAGGAGAAATGAGACCATCTCTATGAACTCTTCCCTTTTGGGGCCTTTGTGGAACCAAGGAGGAGTGAAGAGGAGAGATGAAGTCTTCTTCCCTTTTGGGGCCTTTGTGGAACCAAGGAGGAATTAAGAGAATAGATGAAGTCCTCTTCCCTCCTGGGGCCCTCTGAGAACCAAGGTGGGGGGACTCTTCCCTTGTGTGGCCTTTAGGAAACCAAGGGTGGGTGGACTTTCTGTCATGGAGCCTTCGGGGAACTAAGGAGTGGAGAGGAGAGATGAAGCCCTCTTCCCTCACGGGGCCTTCAGGGAACCAAGGACGAGTGAAGAGGGGAAATGAGACCTGGGAAGACACATTGTCGAACCAGAGGATATAGCTTCATTTCCAATAACAGCTCTGGTGAACTTTATTAAAGGGACTGGGTTGTTGTTGAAGGATTGAGGTAAAATGGGAGATAGCACAATGGGCCTATGGCTTAAGTGCTCACGGGAACTAATCGTAAACCGTCTCCGCCAAGAATTAAAAAAAAAAAAAAAAAATGATCGATAAGATTTGAAAATTTTTACGTAATATATATCGCGTCATGTACCGATTACCCTGTATTCCTAACAGGAAGCACTGATGTTTCCCTCATAAGCTGTGTCATATTTGGGGATGCTTTGCATAAACAAAAATGGGAAGGAGATTTTCGGTGGCATTTTAACGATTTACTATTTTGTATGAACTAAATAACATGTTTTTTACTATAATACATCTATTTAGAATTATCAGGATATGTTGTGAGCCCGCTAGTTGCCAATTTCAGAGAAATTGCGAGTGAGTGCGCGCGAGGGACATCAAATTGACAACGAGTCTATCTGTCGAGTTTCAGCTCGATCGGATTTCGGGAGGTGGGTTAATTTACACTTCCAAGATTTGTATTTTTATACTTCTACTTTATCGTATTTCTACACTCGTATTTAATACTATCCTATCGTATTTCTATGCTCTTACTTAATACTTTGTCGTATTCCTACATTCGTACATAATATTCTATCATATTTCTATGCTCGTAATTAATACTTTATCCTGTTTCTGTACTCGTACTTAATAATTTATCGTATTTCCACACTCGTATTTAATACTTTATCATATTTTTATACACCCACTTAACTTAGTAGATACTTTATCGTATTTCTATACTCTTACTCTCATATTCTACACCCGTTTTTAATACTCTGTCATATTTCTGTACTCGTAATTAATGTTTTATTGTAATTTTACATTCGAACTTTTAATCCTTTGTCATATTTCTATAATCTTACTTAATACTCTATCATACTTCTCCACTCGTATTTAATATTCTGTCGTATTTCTATAATCTTACTTAATACTCTATCATATTTCTACAACCGTGTTAAATGCTCTGTCGTATTTCTGCACTCGTATTTAATACTTTAATCGTATTTTTACACTCGAACTTAATACTTTATCATGTTTCTGTAATCTTACTTAATACTCTATCAAATTTCTACAATCGTATTTAATATTCTGTCGTTTTTATTTATACTCGTACTTAATACTTGTACAAAAACTCTTAGTAAATAAATAAACATTAATACTTAAACATTACAAATACTTAAATGTTCTCTAAAATTACTTGGAAAGAATCTCCTACTTGTGATATCACTAAAGAAACCACTCATTCACTCTGAATGCAAGTATTAATGTTCTTAAAAATGACCTTGAAAAAAACACATCTTTGCGATTCTTTCAAAGACATAGAAACCATCGCTTCGTTCATAAAACAAATTTTAATGTTCTCAAAAGTTGTCTTGACAGAGGCTCATTCCTGTTATATCTTGAAAGAAACCATTCCCTTGTTAAAAATATTATGAACTAAATATACAATTTGGCTGTCCTAAAACGGGTATCCTTCCCAGTTGGACAGACAAAGTATCATTTTGTAATGTATATGTGTATAAATAAGTAAAATACTTAACACAAAATTTGTATATTTAATATTAAGTTGAATCTTATCAAATTAATTATTCCATCCAACTTCTTAAAACAGCATCATATCAAAGGTATTGTAAACCAAAAGATTATTCTATCAAGTTAGACCATAGATACGTGGGCGATAACGCCCCCTTGGGGGCGTTTGAGACCTTCAGGGGGGCGGTAGAAGATCCAGAGATAATTGGGGGGCGTTGAGATGGCACAGGGGGGCGTTGGCAAGTGAAAAAATATGGTCTAAAAAAGACAATCAAAACACGCTAATCACATACTAATAAAGCAAAGTGAACTTTAATGGGTAATTTTTGTTATTGTGTGCATTTTATCATTTTTATCACGTTAGCGAAAATTCATTCGAGAGTTTGGGAAGTGAATAAAAATTGAACTGATAGATTCCGTTACATTCAGATCTACATTAAAATTTTAATTTGTTGATTAGAATAAAAAAATTTTTAAATTTAAATCTTCCGATTTCACGTGAAATATCTCATACATACATAAATACAGGCGAAGTTAATAAAAGCCTGTTAATAAATAAAAAGTTTGTAGCTATTAAATTATAACGTTTTTTGTTAAATAACGGGATTTTTGCAATCCTGCAAGAATTGACAGTATTATCTGTGTGTTGATCTAACTTGCTCAGTGCCGTCAATGCATTTGGGAGTCAACGAGTGAGTTTACATGCGTCGACAAGACAGCCCCTTAGCCCCCGATCCATTCTGTTCCTGCGTCGCCTTTGTCTCCGCGACAAGACCGCGTTTTATTTCTAGGTATATAAACAGATATATAGAGCAACGAAGCGCGTTGGCGACTGAAATGGTATTAGGTTTGTTGATGATTTTGCACAACAAAACCTATCCCATTTCAGTCGCCGCCATGACTGAACCGTAATAGGTTTTCTAAATACGCGACCGGGTGCTGAAAGCGAGTCACTGCGTGTTTATTTTATTCCTGTCGAAGCGTGTTATATGTCTCCAACCTATATAAAGGCACCGATTTATCATTTTATGTTCATTAACATTAACGCACGCCATTAATAACAGGGTTTTAAGAGTTAATCTTTTACTCACGTATCTCTAAATGTCGGAAGTAAAAAAGAAGATACGGCAATATTGTGTGGATTGTATTAAAAACGGATTTATCGAAAATCCTACAAATCCATCATCGCCAATGTGCCTTATTTGTCGAAAAACATTTTCAAATGAAGCGATAAAGCCTTCTAGGCTTCAAGATCATTTTAATAAAATCCACCCGGATAGGAAAGACAAAGATGTGACCTATTTTCAAGACATGAAAAAGAAGTACGAAATTCAGCCAAATATATCAAAACAATTTTCGACAGCTTCTAAGCAAGACGATGATGGACTTCGAGCTTCGTAAAATATCTCATTGTTGATTGCTAAAACAGGCAAACCACATACTATTGGGGAAGATTTAATTTTACCAGCAGTAAAAGAAGTAATAACCACTGTGCTCCATAAACCAGCTGCAGATATTATCCGAAAAATTCCTTTGAGCAATAGTTCTGTGCAAAGACGAATTGATGAAATGGTTGAAAACATTGTAGAATCATTGTGCAATCATCTGCAGTCTTGTCGATTTTCAATTCAGCTGGATGAGTCCACTTTACCAACCAATGAAGCATTGTTATTATCATACGTGAGATTCATCAAAGTCGAGAAAATATGTCAAGAATTATTGTTTGTTACAAATTTGGAAACCGATACAAAAGGAGAAACCATATTTAATACACTGGAAAAGTTTTGTGACGAAAAGAAAATTCCTTTAAATAATATTTTGTCAGCTGCTACGGATGGCGCCCCGGCTATGACAGGGCGTCACAAAGGCTTCATAGCGTGCTTAAAAAATAAAGATCCTGACTTGCTTGCTATGCATTGCGTAATTCATCGCCAGCATTTGGTTGCGAAAAATCTGAGTGAACGCCTCCATACATCACTGCAATATGTTATCAGAGCAGTTAATAAAATCAGAAGTAACTCATTGAATGACAGATTATTTAGACAGCTTTGCATTGCCAATGATGAAGATTTCAACCGATTGCTGCTTCACACAGAGGTGCGTTGGCTGTCAAAAGGTTCATGTTTGACTCGATTTTACAATCTGTTTGAGTCTGTGATAGAGTTCCTAGGAAACAAAGACACAGAATTGCGCGACAACCACACCTCATCGAAGAACGATATTGCGTACTTGACAGACCTGTATAAATTGTTTAATCATATCAATCACCAACTTCAAGGCGACGACTTAAATTTGATTAAGACAAAAAATTGTGTTGCAGCTTTTGTATCCAAACTGCTATTATACAAAAGAAATATCGGCAGACGGGAATTTAATAACTTCCCAAATTTATCAGCAGTATCATTCAAGAACGACGACTTGCTTATTTACAGTCAACACTTGGAAAACCTCCACAGTGATTTCAAGGAACGATTCCAGGATATTTTAAACATGGACATACCAGATTGGGTTTTTGATCCTTTTTCAAATGTCAACACAGCAGGATCATCCCAGTTAGAAGAAGAACTAATAGAACTGATGAAAAATGAGGAATTAAAAATTTAATTTAAGATTGGCCACCAAGAGTTTTGGCTGCAGAAACCGATTTCGCAACTGTACCCAGGATTATGGTCGATAGTTCAACGATTTTTAATAGCATTCCCATCGTCCTATTTAGTTGAACGTGGATTCAGTGCTGTAGCAACGTTGGTAACCAAAAAGAGAAATAGGCTCCATATTACTGAACGCGGCGACTTAAGTTTGTTCTTAAGTAAAATCGAGCCTAATATAAACTTCTTAAAACGCATCAAATTCAACCATCTCATTAAATAAGTTATAAATTCAATACCTTTTCTATGTTAATAAAAATACTTCAGTATATAATTAAGTACGCGTTTTAATTAACAATATTCTTCTCAGAAATAGGATACGAGCCATAACCCATCGCCCTCCCCCCCCCCCCACCCCCAAGATGGTATGTAAAAGCAGTTGGGGGGCGCCAGAAAAAAAAATATTGTCAAAGGGGGCGGTGGGCAAAAAAAGGTTGAGAATCTATGAGTTAGACGATAGCGCGCTACATCAACAAATTAATAGGAACTTTCCCTATCTCCAATATTCTCCCTATTTAACTGAAGTAATCCATTTCTAAGCAAACACATGAACGAGCGACCCTGTAACGCTTAACTCATAATTATAAGACTTATTATTTTGTTCCTTCAGCTGAACGCTGTAAGCTGTTTCCTTCGTAATGTATTTAGTTTTCAAAATGATAATAAGCAAGAAGCAAGTCGGGACTTTAAAGATTTATTTATTTATTGTTTCTTGATATTTCTGACTACTGAATTTTCGCTTGAATCTAAAAGCATACAAATGAATATTTATGATAATACCATGGAAAGGTGAAAAGGAATAATTTTTCTTCACGTAGCAAGACAGATTTTTTTTTACATTAACTCCACACGGGAGGCCCTGAGTGAAAAATTTCCCTCAGGACCTATGTCATCTGAGATATTGTGTGGAGGGTCTTTTTGAGGAGAGGAAGAAATTAACATTGGTGTTGAAGAGACCAATGTTGTAGGAAGAAGGAAACACAGATGCCGGCAAATCGTTCCACAGCCGAGCTGTTGAACACAAGAAGGAGTTGAAGAAACGACCCCGTATACATGTGTTAGGCACGCGTTTGGCGTGTTTTCCGACTATGCACCGGTGCGGAAGGAATCAATGACGCTAGTTCCTCGGAGCATCTTCCATTGCAATACCGGTAGAATAAGGATAGCATTCCCACCCGACGCCTGTGCTCTAAAGATTGCAATCCGTCTGTTAATATGGGAGAATCTATCAAACGGACCCCAAGTTTTTGCACAGAGTCGATGGTATTTGTCAGGTATTTAAGAGCTCCAGACCAGAGGTAACTGCCAAATTCAACCGTGGGGCGCACTTGTGATTTGTTCAGGGTAAGCAGTTGTGTACTGTTAAAGTATCTGCGGGCCCGCCCAGTTTTTGGGAGGCTAACTTTACTCTGGCTTCGATGGAGCCCCCATATCGGAGCTGGTCACTTAGGGTTACACCAAGCATATCAATGGAGGGCCTGTTCGGCAGATTGCTTCCGTTGAAGGAGAATACAAGGATAATGTAAGGACATCCACCAATTTTAAATCCACATCATTCCACGACATAGTGGTCGAAAAATACACTAATAATGAAACCATATATTATTGGGTCCTTACATATGAAATTGGCGTTTTGCCGTGCTGGCAACTTTGATCTCAAATATCTTCTCTTTGGTTAGGAATTCCAAATTCAAATTTATACAGCTATTTACACATGTATTTGTGTTTCGAAAATTATAATTCATTTGTTTTTTACTTACATGCTTTTTTTCTTTGCGTCACTTAGTTTACAAAATGGAAAACTTGAAATATCGCGTTATTTACGAGTACGAGTTCCACCGTGGCACCAGTGCTGCAGAAACGGCTCGAAGGATTAATGATGTGTATGGCGACGGTGCCGCAAAAGAAAACACAGTGCGTTTTTGGTTCAAACGTTTTCGTTCTGGAAATTTCGACCTGCAGAACAAGCCCCGTGGACGGCCGGAGACCAAAGTTGATAGTGAAGAATTGAAGGCTATTGTGGAAGCGGATCCATCGCAAACCACGTCCGAGTTAGCTGTAGGCTGCGGTGTTAGTGATAAAACTGTTTTAATCCACTTGAAGCAAATTGGGAAGGTGAAGAAGCTCCCATACAAAACTTCCATAAGCTCCCATACAAAGTTCCTCCCATACAAAACGCCAATTTCATATGTAAGGACCTAATATGTATGCAATGAATAAAGAAAAAAAATAGTGTATCTCTTATTGTGAAAGAGTTGCAGCATTATTGTGATAAAAAACCGAGGCTTATTACTTATTTGTGCCGTCACGGTACCTTTATCGTGGTTCGTCACGGTACCTAATAATAAAAGCAGTCATTGCCTTCACAAAACGGCAAATACTATCTTAGATATATGATGTTGATGAGTTCCACCATTTAAAAATTAAACCATGTGAGAATACTTTTTACGACGTGATGTCCGCATTTGAAATTAATTAAAAACATAAATAAAATGGCACTATATTACTTTGACTGGACCGAAATTAAATTTTCCACAAGCTTAGTGCGTGTACAACAGATTAAAAATGGTAGAATTCATTAAATTTCGTTCAACCCTTGAGGGTGGTTTATACCAACCCCTTCTAATGGGCTGGTCCCGTGAAATAAATCGCTTTTTAATCAAAGTCTCTGATTGTTAAAAGGGTTTTTGATTTTTGTTTTGGCTTTTTAAATTGCGGGGTATTACTGGACCCCGGTTTAAAGGGCTCAGTTTTAACATGAAAAAAGGGACACTTAAAAACTTAATATGTTTTCAGGTTAATACCTTTTTAATTTAGATGGTTAACAATTTTTTGTAGGATTATAAGCTTTTAACGCCTTTTTAAATGTGGAATTTGAAGTTTTGAACAACCTTTCAGTTCACATTCGTTGAGTGAGGTGAGACCAAAAGTTTTACTTTTAATTGTGATTTATTTTTGGGATATTATACCATGTTGGGTCCTTCTTGTTAGGATAACATTTCGGACAGCTTTACAGTGTCCATCATCAGAACAAATGTTCATTACATGATTAAAGTGGCCTGATGATGGACACTGTAACGCCATCCGAAATGTTGGCTAAAGAAGAAAATAGCGTGACACGGCATAATACCTCAAAAATAAATCATAATTACAATGAAGAGCGTTTATGGGTGGCTTTGTTTTTTTAATACAAATCAACAGTTTTATTCTAGATTGATCTAGATAGATCTAAATTTCGCACGCCTTACCTTTAAAACAAAAGGAAGATTTATGTCTAATGTCACATAAGATTTTTAAAAACTACTACATCTCCTTTTTCATCCCTTAACCCGGCGTCATTGTGGCGTAAAAGAGTTACACTAACATTGAGGTGGGTCATTATGACCCTGTTACAAATGTTACTATTTTACCTTGTATAAAATAATTAATATTTTTTAAAATTCGATATTAATTATGTATACTTAACTATATATATAATCAGTAGCAGCAATAAAACACATTGGTAATAAATGAAACAATTTTTATTTTTAACTTTCACTCTCTTCTAAATTTTATCATCAATTTTTTTATCAACAAAAAAACAATGTCATTTCTTACGAAAATATATACTTAAATCAAATCTATCCTACCTAACCTTTCTATCTTTGGAATATTAATTACAGAAATAATGAATCTTTCGTATCATAACTCTTTTTTTTTATTTTTCTCATAAAATGGATGAAAAAAAATGTATTGGTACAAAGCAGCAACGTCGCCGTTGAGCTGGGTCATAATTACCCGGTCGCAGTTTTACACTCGGACGACTAAAGTGAGGTAAATGATTGGGAGGGGTGATAGTTAGCTGCAGCTACTGAGACAGACGGTTGTGTGCGGCAATTATTTCTAAGAAATTTTTCATATGCGAAACGTGCAGGGTCATATTGACCCTGCCTCAATGACGCCGGGTTATAGATGCATTTGAATACTTCTTGATGAAATTTTGCACACTTGACGTTCAAAATAAGATGAAAATGGCTTTCTTTTTTATGTGAATACCGCAGAATAGTCCTAATTGCTCCCAACCATTTGTAGCCAGTAAGACCCAATTCATCCCCAATTGGGGTATGTTGTGAGTCTGAAGATTTCATTTGTGTGAATTTCATTGGCTGTTATTTGCATTTCCTATGGGCCGACGTCAGAATTTCAGCTGTGAGCTGTCACATATTTTAGTTTAGATCGTTTTAAACACAAATTCTGCAAGTTGCATGATTATTTATTCATTTAAAAGACTTAGAAAATCACACAAATCTGACAAGAGAACTCGCCCGACATCTAACTCGATCTCACAAAACATAGAGAATCTCTCAGCACGGCGACACTGAGAGGATAAATCACTCGGGAACGAGCCGTAAATAAACCTTATATTATTTTAAATGCAAAAAAATGTGAAAAAACAAATCAAAAAAGAGTATTTAATTAAATAATAACAAAAATAAATAATATCAATTTAAATAAAATTTATCTTCGCATGCCGAGATTTGAACTCGCGACCCCCTTGAGAGCCTTGCTCCTCGACCACGGAGGCCGTCCGCCAAGTATTAAGAAAAAAAAAACTCTGCTAAATCTGCGTAAAGCCCGGGAACCGTCGGGAAATTCCGCTAGTTTAAATAATCGTTCTTTTGTCGATGTTTGACCAAATGAAAATTTTCACGGAAAAAGAATTCAAAATTTAAAAAGTTTATTCCGCTCTGGCCAGCATCAGTGACGTTAACTTTTGTAATAATTTTATTTCGAGCGAGCGAAATTCCAAAATCACTTTTATATGTTTATGGTTTCGTGAATTTTCATCCTATGACAAATTCCAAAATATCCCCGACAAAATATCCTACGGACAAAACATCCCCCCACAAAATATCTACTAAAACCTAACCTAAATTAACCAAACCTAACCTAACCTAACCTAACCTAAGCTAATATAATCTAACCTAACCTAACCTAATCTAACCTAACCTAACCTAATCTAACCTAAACTTACTTAACTTAACCTAACCAAACTAACTTAACCTAAGCTAACTTAATCTTACCTAATAAAAAAAATGGGACAAAAATAATACGGATATCCTGTAAAGACAATAAATTATGATGTCTACATGATGTCTTTATTATTTTTGTCTCATTTTTTTCTCATTCTCATATTTTTGTCTCATTAGGTTAGGTTACTTTAGGTTAAGTTAGGTTACTTAAGGTTAAGTTAGATTATATAAGGTTAGGTTAGGTTACTTTAGGTTAGGTTAGACTAGGTTAGGTTGGGTTAAAAGGGTAAATGTTAGGTTAGGTTATGTATGTTTAGGTTACATTAGGTTAGCTTAGGTTAGGTTAGGTTAGGTTGGGTTAAGTTTTAATAGATATTTTGTTTTTGACAAGGAGCGTGTGCCAAGATCAAGTTGTTTGGCGGTCCGTCCTCTCCGCCTACCTCTGCGGAGAAACGGCGTAATGGTTAGTTAGTTAGATTTTTTATCGTAGGATATTTTGTCGGGGATATTTAGTCGCATAACCTATATTTCGATGACGTTCCGGCTGAACTCATTAAGCCAGCAGGAAAAGGAACTACAGATGCCCTGTTTAAAATGATACAGACAATGTATAAGACTGGAGAGATACCGGAGGATTTCGAGAAATGCCTAATTGTCGCATTACCAAAGAAGGCAGGCACGACGAAATGTGAACAACACAGAACTCTTAGCCTAATATCCCATGCCTCAAAAATATTGACTAATATCATTCTAAAAAGAATCGAACCAAAAGTAGAGAACATCCTTTCCGGAGACCAGTATGGCTTTAGAAGAGGTGTAGGAACCAGAGAAGCAATATTGTCGCTACGAATACTACTAGAAAAAAGAATAAAAAGAAACCAAAACACATTCATCGCATTCATAGACCTGGAGAAGGCTTTCGACAAAGTAGAATGGAAAAGACTCTTCGAGATTCTGAAGAGAATTGATATCAAATATAGAGATAGACGAATAATCCAGGCGCTATACAAGAATGAGGCCGCTATAATTAGATGTGACAATGAAACAAAAGAAGCCAGTATAAGACAAGGGGTGAGACAGGGATGCTCTCTGTCACCTGTTCTTTTTAACGTTTATATACAGAGTGCGATTGACGACTTGAGAGAGAGAATGAGTCACAGAAAAGGTGTAAAGATACACGGGCAAAAGGTGGATATGATAAGGTTTGCTGACGATATTGCTTTGGTTGCTGAAAGCGAAGAAGAACTGCAAGAGGCCTTAACAACCATGCAAAGCATTCTTCAAAACAACTACAACATGAAGATAAATAAAGACAAAACAAAGCTGCTGACTGTAGGCCGAACGCAACACCAGATGAGAGTAGAGATGGCAGGAGTTCCACTAAAGAACACCAAGGAGTTTGTCTACCTCGGGAGCAAAATAACATGCGACGGTCGGTCTAAGAGCGAGGTCGACAGCCGTATACACCAGGCTAGGCTTGCATTCAATAAAAGATCGAAAGTAATTGAATCAAATAATATAGACCTAAAACTGCGAATACTCCTCATCAAGACCTATGTGTGGAGTATCTTGATGTACGGCTGCGAAACATGGTGCCTATCCGAAAGAGATAAACGGAGACTAGAGGCTTTTGAGATGTGGTCCTATAGAAGATTATTAGGAATTTCCTGGAGAGACCACATTACAAATGAGGAGGTTCTCCAAAGTATCGAAGGAGGAAGGCACCTGCTCAGGACCTTGTCCGAAAGGCGTGCAAGATGGATCGGACATGTTATACGACAAGAAGGTCTCTTGCATACCATAATGGAGGGTATTACCGAGGGGACAAACTCTAGGGGACGCCCACGCCGAGAGTACCTGGACGACCTGCTGGTGGACGTGCGCTGCTCATCATATGCAGAATTCAAAAGAGCCGCACAAGACAGGGAAGAATGGAAAAGAAAATTAAAGGAAATTGCTGCAAACCAATCCCAGGATTGAAACCAGAGAGAGAGAACCTATATTTATATGGTCTATGGTAATCGTAGTTGTATAGTGTATGGAGCGTTCTGTATGGAATAACGCTTCAGAGCGTTTTCGGGCTCGGGGTACCTCTGTTGAATTATATTTTGCAAATACTGTACGGTTATTGGGTTATTGCAAACTACGGCGAACGTTTCAACAGGGTTGCCGAAACACTGTTATAATAAAGTTTTTAATATTATAATAAATGTAGCAATTTTTATATTATTACTAGAGAGTACCCGGCATGTGTTGCAATGCCACTAAAAGAAACTGTTTTTGTGTTTTAATTCTGTTTATCGAATTCCTTTGGATACACAATATTGTTTTCTTTTTTCGTCTGGTGCGTTCACGAAAAAATCAGAATGTTTTCCGACACGTGAGCAGGCCACATACATCTGGCGTGTAAGAATCATGAATTTTCCAAATTTACCCCCTTTGCTATCCCCTACCGCTACTAAGCCTCCTTTACAATCCCTCCCTCCGCCTTTCCCTCGTATCCTCCCTCTACGTCAACCTTCCCCTGCGTGTTATTTCCCATGCGTCCCCATCCACCTTCCCCGCCCCGTGAACAATTCCTCCCGCGTTCTTTTCTCGTGTTCCCCTTCCACCTTCCTCCCGCTCTCGTCCCAAAGCCCTCGTCCTATCATCCTTAGAAACCTTTGCGCACTCGCTACTCACCAAAGTTTTGTCACAATCGGTTGAATGGTTTAGTAACAAATAAGGGACAAACAAAGATACATTCATTTTTGTATATAAAGATTATCGTTCTCCTTAATAAATACGTATGATGAAGTCATTTTTTTATTTATAAAGAGGTCATATTCATGTACGATTCCATGCCAACTCATAATGAAACCAACTCACAACCACCTCAGAAAGGTCATTAAAAGCTTTGAAAAAATAATTTTAAAATAGCCGGTAACCCTAACCTAACTTAACCTATTTAATCATTTTTTTTATATTTTTTTATCATCACTCTTAATGACATTTCTGAGGTGGTTCTGCTTTGGTTTCATTCTGAGTTGTTCATATGTACATATCACAAACGAATACCGGTGCACATGTACTATAAATAAATTTGTTTTTCAAAAGAAGCCAACACATTGTGACTTACAATTTAAATAAATAAAAACAAAGTATTTTTTTTTTTTACTATATATAATTTTAATGGTATTTACAACCTTCCTCTTCCACTTCTCCTCTCCAATCTCACTCCCTTCATCCTTATAAGATATTATGATGCCATAGTCTCACTGGCTCCAGACATTTGAGAGCAGTTGGAACTCACGAGCGATATTAACATTAAGGCGAAGACAATTTTTGATTAATTTTTACTTCGAACCAGTTCCCATTATGAATACCAATAAATAAGATTTGGATAAAGAAAGGCCTTTTGCATCATTTCGCTTAAGTAAAATTATAAATAAATATGTTAATTATTTAAAAAAAAATCATTAGCAATGTATGAATTCATATATATTATATTAAAAAAGAACTTTAAAAACATACAATTTTACGATTATCTGTGACAGATTCCCAGGATTACATTTTTTCTGTCTAGTGAAATTATTTACAAAATAAATAAAAATCACATTTAGTTTTGAAGAGTTTTAATTTTCAATGTACATTTGTTACTTTAATTTTAATTTTTTTGCAACCGTTTTCGATGCATTCGTGTCATTCACGAATTAAAGTTTACTTTAAACTATGTTTAAACTAAGTTTTACTTAAAACTAATGTTTTAAGTTTGCTCGTAAATGACACGGATGAGTCGAAACCGGTCGCAGAAAATTTAAAATTAAAGTAACAAATATACATTGAAAATTAAAACTCTCCAAAACACAATGTCTAGAAATTGTTTTTTTCCATATTTAATGCCCAAGAAATACAAAAAAATATCACCTTTGCGCTTAAACGTCCGTTTCCAGACTACTTTTGCCAAGCGATGTTTATACATATTACCTACCAAAGTGCATTATATTCACTGTTATATATGGCACACTAAGAATATGTAATTTTTATTTTGATTTTAAATTAATGAATAAAACCTCATATGTACACGTAGCAGAGGGTGGCAATAGCGAAATTGGTTAACGCGCACATTCCGGTTAGACGAGAGGTCTGGGTTCGAGTCCCAGTTGCGTCCATTGTATTTTTCTGTTTTTATGTGTCCCCCTTTCATATTTTCATGTAGATTGTTATCTTCTTCTTCATAGTTTATTCCTCTTCAAAAAAGTTTGATATTTTGCCAGCCCTGCGAGTCCATTGTCGAATATCACACAATGGTTATCGGATTCGGACATAGCTCGTAAATAATCCAGGTTATTTATGGGGATATTATTTGGGATTTGTGGTCCCTTCTGGCGCGAACGGCTCACTGGTCGTCACGGGGATTTACATTCCCCGCAGGGAGAGGCAGATAGCCGTGGATTCATTAACTGATAAGAGAGTTACGTGTTTAAACAATATGATGATCGAAATTACTAAGGTGATAAATGTATGAAAAGGGTACCGTTGATTGGATAACCAATGCCCCTGTCAGAGGTCATCCCAAGAGGTAAGCTACGTTTGGTGACTTAGCAGGAGTGTCCGGTATCTCTAGGTCTTGTCCACGTATTGCCTGTCGGTTCTTTTAACCTCTCCAGCCGGACTTTCACAACCCATTGCCTTACACCGTAGTGGGAGGGATGGATTCATACATCCGTCACTCCTGGACACATTGACCCCCAGATTCCTACTTAAACCTCTTAACCTTTTCCTTCCCAGGTCATCCTCTCCTTCATTTTCCTAAAATAACCTTCTACACAGCATCCCCAAAGATGAAATACACCCTGAGTGATTTTTTCGTCAGGGCATTCTGTGTGGGGCTAATGCATAAAATCAAATAATTTTTTTTTTTTTTTTTTTTTTTATTGTTTTTATTACTTGCTAGAGCAATCCCCATGAGTTACAGAACTCATTTTAGGACAGGAGGAAAATTCATGGGTGTGAGGAAATAGTTACAGTTTTACTTGGAAAATGGATATTAAAAATATAAGTTTCACATACAACATAGTCTAAAAATAAATCAAAAAAACAGGTTGAGTGAGCAAACAACAATAGAAAATAATTAAAGAAACAAGGAACAAGGTTACACAAATGTGGATGATTATGATTACAAATAAATGGAAAAAAAAATAAGAGAAAAGGAATCATATTTCCCTTTTTACTACCCGTGTAGAAAACTAAATATTTGTCAAAGGCGAGCTTTTTTAAAAATATTACACGAATTCAAAATTACACTTCACATATTTCATTATTCTTTTTTATGTTTAATACATTTTACTCTTCGTGATTTAGACTTTTTTCAGAAGGGTGGTCTTATATTATCTAGTTATTTCAGTATTTTATTTAATCATTCAGTTTTGATATTCATAGTGTTTTTTTAATATAGTTAGTCCTGCACCCGAATCATATCTTCAATGATTAAATATTAAAATTTAAGTTATTCCAAAATATAAAAAAAGGATTATTCTTAGACTACAAATAACCAACCATTTCGGACGAAATCTTTAGAAGAATCTATTTTATGGATATTAGGTAACTTTACGTCAAAACATATTTGCATTCAAATAAAAAAATAACTATTTGACAACATTCAAACTGCTCACATAAATCCAAAGGGCATAATCAAATTTTTAACAAATCTCGTTAAAACAACATTAGATCTCCAAGATTGAACGGAATAAATTGAACACATCTTAGATGAATAATGTAAGTCTGTGGACCGCGTACATGATTTTTTTCGATTCTGAGAGCTTCGTTAGTTGACCTCCATTCATTAAGAACGTATAACCAGAGAAAACCAGAAATATGTAATTTTTAATTTAGACGTATTGACTCTTTTCCACAAAAAAATATAGATTGATTTCGAGGTTTTTTTTTATCTAGTAAATGTTTGTTTTAAATTTTGAGTAAAAATGTTTATTTTTAGTAAAATATGGTTATACCATATGTAGGTCGTAGGTCGTTGGCAGATTTGTTAAATTTTCAAAAAAGATTTTGTATTATACAACTCCCATTTAAAATCATATAATCATGCAGTAAAATAAATCAATACATTATCTGGTAAACGTATGTTACAAAATTTAAGTTTAAATAAAATCATTAAAAAATATATACGTACATATATTTCTTGGCGAAAATTGGTCCGTTTGTGTATTTATTTGCGCACTTACAGACTAATATATTTCAGATTTTTTTACATTATTTTTTTTTTCAGACATTATTGAAAAATTATAAATACTTATGATCAGAAAATAATTGCAAAAAGTACATAATTTTAATAGTTTTATCAACACGCCTTTCAGCATTTTTGGATGTAAGTATAAATTAAAGCAAATTTGGAATGAAATAAATTCGATATTGAGTTATAATTTTTAATAGCTGGTACGGAGAGTAATTAATCTTTCTCATTGGGACCGCCCTGTACGATCGTAAGAACATCTTTCGACGAAATGTGGATTTTCGGCCGCTGGCTGGTTAAATGCTCTTAAGGGCCAGGTATCAAACCGCGCTAACGCTGCAGTTAGGTATTTCTTGTACTTGTAGACAAACACGGCCGCAGCTGGCCGCCTGCGTCTGACTAGAGGAGATGTGGGTATACTAGACACTACGGACTTACGAAATAAAAATATACTTGCCTTATAAAATTAAAATTTAGTTCCTACTATAATGGATACAGCTTAACATACTAAGAATCATATTGTGGAATAGCGTGGATAGCTCATAGAGACATTTGCGCCTGGGTCAAACTGCCCATTCACTGCAGTTAGGTATTTTTGGTAGTTGCAAACAAGTTATGCCGCCGCGAGCCGCGAGCCAGCCGCTCGATCTACTATATTTCGGTTAGATTCAGGCACGGCTGGTCAGCATTTTGATAAAATACGGAATAAAAATACACTTGCTTTATAAAAAAATATTTTATTTGCAACATAATTGATACAGCTCGACAGAGTATAAATCATATTATGCAAGGGCAAGGATACATAGACTTTTTTTAGCCCTTGGACCTTTACAGACGTCTTAGTTTTTGACTCAATGTGACATAGAATCTAATGGTGTTTTGATGTGGAAAAAATTTCTGGTTCATATATGGTTTGTATAATGTTATTAATTTTTTTATAATTTTACCAGAAAATAATGGTTGTGAATAAGTTACGACTACCAGTTTTTACTCTGTGCCTTCGAAATTACAAACAGGTAGTTTTGTTTTTGAAAGTTTATTTATATGCATACAGATTTTTTAATACCTATGAAAGAATATATTTTACAATTTATCTTTGATATACATAAAGTAGAACGAAGCACATTTAGAAAAAGACAGTCAAAAATATAAAGAAGTTGAGACAAATTTTCATAAAACAACTAAATGTTTTATTTTTATTTTTATGTACCTCACAAAGTCCCAACTGTTATCAATCGCCTGGGGCTAGTGATTGGGGTATGTTGTGAGGCTGAATAAGGTGGGAGGGGAATAATATAGGGGAAGTACCTGGCTATTCAGATTTGGTCACCACACATGGCTAAAGCCATTTCAAACAACGTTTCAATTCTGAATAGTGGTCTTACACCAGGGCGATACATAAAGTATCTTCCACTCTGTTTTTTTTATAGAAGGCTATTGAAAAGTATTTTTTCTTTGTATAAAACACGCTGTAACTCGTGTTGTGCGTGTTACAGGTAAAATTGCAAATGTTATATGTAAGTTCAAAATAAATTAATTATTACCCACAGTTATTATAGTTATTTCACAGAATTATCCAAAAATAACAAAGTTACTATTATATACTTGTTTACTATTATATAATTTTACAATTGAAAAATGTCCTCCACAACACAGGTGAATTCCTAGCGTGGAGGGAGGACATTATACTATACATTTGTAATGTAAACTTATTAATAAAAAAATACAAAGCAATACAGAGTGATAAGTGATAGCTCCTCATTTATTCATAAGACTGTCATTTTGTAATGACATCATCCTTTCTCCAGGTCTATTATCGATAATTCTAAACATTCACAAAAATATTATTTACAAAGCCTATTAGTTTTATTTTTAAAGTTTTAGATGTTCCGGGTTAAATCTATTTATACAAATTATTCAGGTTCATAATTTTACAAAAAACTCCAACAAAAAATAAGCCTGGTATGAGAATATCAACCATCCACCCCCTGCCAAGCTAATCATTACTCCTAATGACAACATTCAAAGCGCGTGTCAACCTTTCTTTCCTCTCTTCCATTGCTTTTACAATATATGATGGATTTCTAATTTCCATCGAACGAGGAATACGCGGGTCTACCAATTCTGGAAGCAAACAATCCATATAAAATTTAACAAGTTTTGTTTCCATTTTCGACTTCCAAAATTGGTCATTTCGACGGATGATGTAGACTTTCATAGGCCTTTCCTTACCAAACCAGATACCAAGCATGCAGACGTTCTCATTGGTTATATGCAATTGACCCTGAATTTGGTAATACCAGTTATGAGCTTCATTTACCACAAAACTGTCGGTTGTTTTGTTAAATTTCCAAAACGGGTGTTTTTTCATTCCATCTTCGAAGTCAAGAGTGGCTAACGAAGACGGACATTTAATTTCGACTATGCCATCTGCATATTTTCCATCCGGTGTGGTTCCTAAGAAATGTTTATTTTTATCAACGAACAAACCACAACTTATTATACTAATATTTTCCTGTTTTTCTAGTTGCTTAATTGCGATTTCTTCGTTGTCTATACCATATCGTACAGCAGGAATGGTGGAGAGATTACTACCGTACACAATATTTTTGACAAGAGAAACGCAACTGGTTGTAACCCTTCTCTTGCAAACTTCCCCGAAAGTGGAAGATGTGAGTAATTTTCTCCTCCTGCTGATCCACTCTGCGCTGGTCCTTTGCAAAATCGTCCCCCTCTCAAGCATCTCACATTCAACACAAGACAACTTTAAATCATTCAGGAAGGTTGTTTTGGCTTCCTTAAACACCTCTGCACTCATATCAGGTTGTTGACAGTTTGATCCATAGTGGGCGTCTTTTGATACGGAATCGTGGAGTCTTTTAGGTCTAGACTTTTTTTTCCCATTTTCTACTAAATGTTTCCGAAAATGCTCCACGTTCACGATCAAATCATTAGGTTTACTATTGAAAACAGCTTCATGGGTTGAAGTGTGAAGCGTTCCTGTATTAAAAGACACAACAGCAGCAGCGCAACGGGCTGCATAAGAACGACGTTGCGAGAAATTTATTCGCTTGCCTCCAACATACTTGGCAACCTGCGAATTGAAGCTTTCAACCAAATTGCTGGTACAGTTATAAATTAAACTTCGCGAATGATATGAAAGTTTTCGGCACAGACTCTCAACGGCAAGCATCAGCCCCGACGCAACTAAAGCAGACATAATTGTCATAGATTCAGAACGTCGAGTCCCTGGTTTGCAGAAATAATTATTACAATTTTGATGGTTGCCAAATATGTGTTGAGGACCATTTAGGATGTCTTTGTTCAGATTGGAAATTTTTTCTTCGTATGTTAAGTTTTGAGCACCCCAATATTTTATCGCGCAAGCTACACCCTTTCGCAAACGTAAATATCTCTCTTTTACGTAACTCCGTATGTTGCTCGGATAACTTGTATCGTTTGACAATTTTACCAAAGCGTTACAGAAATTACGTAAAAGATGATTTTTACATTCGATTTTTTCTACAATCAGGTCACCATATGGACGCGAATCTAAAATGCGTTTATAAGTACTGGAATCGCCGTCAGCTACAAATCGATTATAAATAATTCCATTGTCGGCTAAGGAGCTTTTGAACCCCTCAACAATAATGGTAGATTCCATCGCGGTAGACGATCCTGAATAATTCTTGAAGCACACGTGCTCCCGAGGCTGTTCCTTCTTATTAGCGGCTCGTGTACAGATTATGCAAAATTTATTCTTAACACCTAAGAAAATGACTTTACCAAATTTTAAGCCCACTATTGCGGCTGCTCCTGACAGTGCTGAATAGTTTTTCCCGTAGGATCGTTTTGACCAGCAACCGTCGAGAGCAACAGAAACCAGCGGGATTCCGTCTTTGTCAACATTTCCGACGGAAATTGCATAATCTGCCTCCTCCTTGGCAGCTTTGGCCATGGAGTGCGCTGCTGCTGTTTCCCACCAATCGAAAACTTTGTTTTGGATGGATAAATAAGATGATTTGTATATTCCGGGTAAATCAATGGCGGCTGTAATCGTTTTTAAATGTGTATAGCCCGACCCACATGACATAACAGCGGAAACTATTTCACTATTTACATCCATTCTATCCGTTTTTTCTTCAATCAATCTCACATCAAACTTTCGCTCACACATTCTGCATTTTAAGATGAGTTTTGAGTCTAATCCTTTCCGACGTTCGGAAATAATTTCAAGGCAGTTGAAATTACACCCGAACTGTGGGGCATGGTCACTTACACTCTGTAATTGCTGCATAAAAAAGCTTAAATCTACAATTCGTCGACCTCCAATTTTTGTTTTGGCTGGAACTTGCTCCTCCGTTGAAGTTCTCAGCGTAAAAATATTATGTTCATCCTATGCAGAAAAATTATTTTAAGAAAAAAAAGTGTGGTAAATCATTCATTATAGCAAAAAGTTTATATGGAAGGCCATTACTCAGGCCGCTTATGATTATTTAAAAAGCTTACATGTTCACTGATAGTTTCTGTTATAACGACGTCATTTATATCGCTTCTGCTGCTTGCATTTTCTTCGTTTTCAATTGCAGCCAACACTTTCCTAAAAAAACATATAAAATAAATTTATTTGTAATAATACAACCCAGAATTTATCCAACATCGAAATTCATTCGATTTATCAATGGATCTGACAGTCGTTGTTTTCAATAAAACTTTGTGACAATTTGAACGGAATCGGTAGAGAACTCAAAATGGTCGTCGAAATTATGCATTTTGACATTAAATTTGAGCTCCTTAAACCTGATTTTGAACCAAATCGTCAAAGTACTTAAAATATTCAAGATGGATGCCGAAATGTTGCATTTTGACATTAGATCCGAGTTCAGTGCACGTCCAAAGGCCCTAATCCTGATTTTGAACCAGATCGGTAGAGAACACGAGAAATTCAAGATGGATGCCGAAATTTTGCATTTTGACATTAGATCCGAGTTCAGTGCACTTCTAAACGCCCGAATTCTGATATTGAACCAAATCGGTAGATAACTAGAGAAATTCAAGATCGATGCCGAAATTTTTAGATGTCAAAATGCAAAATGACTTCAGCCCACCTTCAAACTACCTTTGATAGAAATCAGTAAAAAATTTAAATTTTGACATTATTACCTTATTCTCCTTTTCTTCCAGTGGGTGGGTCTATTTTTTTTGGCACGGTAAGCAAGTCTTCCTTTATTTTTACCCATTTTGAAGGTACCTGAAGTTTAAAAAAAAAAATAAAGATAAAATCTGTAAAACTGTAAATCAAAATAATTTATTAGATAATAATGAATATATTTTATTTCTACTTACCCGATTACTGTAGCACCTATCTCCTCAATGATTCCTTCAAAAATCAAAGAAACGGCGAACAAAATTGCTGCGAAAAAAATATGCGTGCTCCTGCCGTGGCCGCTATCTCACAACTGAATGAATTCTGTGAAATTCTTAGACATCGCGCGGTGTATTATTCCGCCATACATTTTTGTATGGCGGAGGATAGTTGAAAAATTCAGAAAGTTTAGGCGAATTACAATAAAAATCTAGAAACACTGAAGTGCTTTAAATTTAATAGCGTGTTTTAACATAATGTTTACTCTGAGATTACGGAAGGATTTTTGTTAAAAACGTTTACAAAAGGTTCAGGAGAGATAATCGCGAAGGCCTTTTTCAAAGTTTTAACTAAAGTTGCAGCATGTATAACTTATAGAATTTGTAAGATTACAGTAAAAAAAGTTTAATCACTAGTAACTTTACACATTTTTCTAACTACCCCTATATAATTTTCTAGTATTGCTGCTACTAGATGCGGATGCTACTGATAATGCGGAGCGATGTTTTCCAAACCCTACCCTTAATAAGCCAGTTTTACTGCATATACTGTCAGTATATTTTATATACTGACTGTATATCTGACACTCAAAAGGCCGCGCTAAAATGTATCAATCGTCGATGGGAATATCTCTCTTAATTGTTGACCGTGCTCGCAAATATTGATAACTGACAATAGATGACGGATTTAGTCAATATCATATTGATATAGAATTTATCAATCGCCCGTGCTAGATATGATGTTCTAAACACATGATTCCCTTGCAAGACAGGCACAGTACATCACCCACAAAGTTATAAAATTATCGTCCGTAGACGAAATGGGTATTGAAATACGACAAAGAACTATTTTGATCTCAGAATTTGATTTTGGGTCACGGTTTCAGAAGAGGTTCCTCATCTTAATGAAGGTTCTCCTGACTATCTTAATGACAACCCTTCCTTCTTGAGATGGATCCAATTTGTCGTTAGCCCAACACCCTAAGTACGTAATTGTATTGGGAAACACGTTCTGTAGGTTCGTTGTTAATTACTTACTTAAATCTAAAAGCATCGTACAACAGATGAATAATATAGTTTTTTATTTGTTGTTGAAAGAATATTTAATTTTTGAATAAAAAAAAACTTTGATTTCACCTTCCTACGCCGGAATTGTAGTCGACAACTCCACAAACCGAGCCATGTCCCTTGCATGAGATAGACCATTTAATGCGTATATTATGTAACTGCTGCAATATCATATATGTCCGCGAATATAAGCGTGATTGCGACCAAAAATTTACAAAATGTATTGTCATTGATAAAAAATCTCTCTGTTGAGTTTCAGCTTGATCGGATGACGGAAAGTGTGTTAATTTCCACTTCCAAGATTTCACTACATTCAAGCAAACTAAATCGAAATTCAGATGGATGTATTTAAGGTGAAACAGAAGCGACAATTTTCATACAATCTATTTTTCAGCCGCATTCGAAAACTACAGATAATACTGTATTTATTTTAGTACAGAAAAATAATACTAATAATTAAATTAGCGCGAACGAAAATTTCACTGTTATATGACTTATAATAACCAAGTAATTACATTAACAAAAGTAATTATTTTTCATCAGATTTACGTTCGACACGGGTAGCTAAATTCCGCTACACCACCGGGCGCAAGGCGCGGGGCGCGGGCGCGGGAATAGGAATCCGTATGTTAGAAGGCGACAAACTGTGCGAGCGGTCCCGATATGCTCGTCTCGTGCACGCTTTCGGCACATTCCTATGGTGTAGTATTATTTGTCGAAAAAATGTCAAGTTGCTATTCTGATTTTATTGTTTCTGGGCGCAGGGAATATTTGCGGTCGAGGCACGCAGTAAAAGAGGCGAAATTAACTACATAATGATAATAAGGGCCACTGTAATAATTTAGAACTTTCATAAAACTGTAAATATCACTAGAGACTTGCTTAGTTATTTTGTTGTTGCGACTTACTAAACAATAAAATGAATAGATCAAGCTGCATTGGTTTTTACATTCTGTCACATTGTCGCATATACACGATCTATCAGTCTTCATATATCGCTTCTGTTATTCTGACTGACCGTTTTCAAATAATTGATTCACTTGGTTGCGCCGTTTTTTGGGAAAAATTACCTCAAGACACAGAGATATAGTTAGAGGTGCTGAGCTTTACATAAATCCGATCGGGAGGAACTTGTTGAGGGAGACTATTTGAGCCTTCCTGCACTCTTCTCTTGACCCATCGCCTTGCTCCGCAGTGGGAGGGACGGATTCATTCGTCCGTCACTCCTGAACCCACTGACCCCAGATTCGTAGCCACGCCTCATGCCTTTTTCCTTCTCAGAACATCATCTCCTTCCTATCCTTTAAATTACCTTCCACACAGCATCCCCAAAGATGACATAGGCCCTGGAGGAAATTATTTTCCTATTGTAGCTATTGTAAAAATAAATAACATTATTTTCTCAGAAAACAGTTTAGCGTTATTCTATAACATTAGGCTTGCATTTTATAAACAAATATTCTGGGAAGAAACGAATCCCAGAATGGGTGAAACACTTACATATTATTTCTACAAACATTTGCTATGTAGGTAGGTAGGAAGGTACTGTAATTATCATCTAATTTATTTATTTACTGTGTAACCATCACGTTTCGCGCCCTTTCCCGGGAACCCCTGCTAAGTCATCAAACATAATGAACCACTTGGGGTGACGTATGTTGGTTTTTCAATAAATGGTTCCCGGGGCGGCGGTAACATAACCCGCCACTCAAATTGAAATGTCTTCCTCGGGCGTCTCCGACTTCTTTTACCCTTCACTATCGTGTCATATTCACATTCCTACATCGTCTCATAATAATATTATTATGAGACGATGTAGGAAATTACCAAATTAGCAAACTCCTAAATACAAACTTATTTTTTATTACGTATAATGAAGTTGTAAATAATGTACACTTGCCGTGGATTGAGCACACGAGAAACCATTTCTCAGGTAAAGTAATAATCACCAATTTGTTTATTTGATAAATTCGATGCATACAAATATAGGAACAGATCCTTTTGACAAATAGGTGTCACTCATTTATTGCTTTTTGACAAACATAAATCTTCTCACGGCGAAAAGCAAGCAGATACGAGGGTGCCTACATACAGCTTGCGTCCTTGGCGAAAGAGCCCGTCAAACACGATAAAGCATTTATGTTTTTATTAAAATTAAACTGAAAACTTGTCAGCAAAATGAGGCCTGGTATTAGAAAAAAACCAGCGCTTGCAATCATGTTTGAGTTTAGATGTAAGTCACTAGTTATAATTGTAAATCTTAGTTGTAAGCCAGTAATATTAATTCTTTTATATATTTATTTGTACAGTGCCCTTGAGGTGATTTTTCACAAAAACGGTGCTATATAAATAAGCCAAATATTATTATTATTGGCTATTTGAAGCTAGTAGCAATGTGAATGGTCGAAGAAGTAGGGGACGCCCGAGGAAGACATGGCACGATCAAGTGAATCAGATACTTGAGTCGGGCCATGTTAAGAGTCAGAATAATAGAAGAGTGTGTATGAGACCAAGTATGTGTGAATATGAATGAGGTACAGAGTATGTGCCAAGACCCGAGTTGTTTGGCGGTCCGTCCTCTCTGCTTACCCCTGCGGGGAAACGGCGTGATGTTTAGTTAGTTAGTTACGAGCGATTTCAGCACATTTTATCCTGCGAATTTGCGGGATTTTCATGTGCGGGTTTTGGGGGAAAAACTTATTTTAATTACCGTTCTATTCTGATTCAGAGTAATATCACAATAAAACTTCGTTGAATTTACCCAATACTTATAATAACCCAATTACAAGTTCCCGATTCTACTAAGCCAAAACTAAGGTTCAAAACTACTTAAGCATCACTTAATCTAGACTAAGTGATGCTTAAGCAGTTTCGAACTTTAGTTTCGGCTTAGCAGAATTGGGAACAGCGGCTGTTAGTGTAACTAACATCACTTAAACACGAATAAAAAATATATGAATTTTAAGTTGTTTAATTTCATGTAATATAACACTTAAAGCGGTACCACACGTGCAGATAAAATATGTGGCTTGGCCTATTTCAGCATATTTCTCGCCATATATTCCCTTATAGCTGCGTGTGGCACAGGTCTTATGTTATACTAGCTGGGTTACCCGGCTTCAGGCTCAGGACATCAATTCCAGAGTGTTTGGAATGTTCCACAATGATGTTCCCTATTCCCTATTCCCCAAAATTACACCACATACTCCGCCACTCCTTCCAGAACTTTCTAGAGTTCTATGGAACCTACTTGAACTTTCTGGAAGACTGTTCTAGAAATTACAAGAGGACGAAACTTCCAGCCCTTATTTCTTTAAAAACACGCCCTTTAGGTAAAAGCGGGAACCGTCATCCTGGAGGGGGGGATAGAGATCTACCACACCATATAACTCACTAGATCGTACCGGGACTCGTTTCTAAGTTTTTGCGAGCCGCACGTGTTTTTAGACTTTCTATTGTAATATATGTATATATATTATCTCTCTTATACTAACTCTTCGCGATCTCATTAAAAACTATTATAGTGTCTAAAATATTTAAAACTGATTAAAATTACTCCAGTTACTTGGAGGCCCTTAAGTGGGTAAGCACTTTAAATTATTTTTTAAAAAAGAGTATGCTTTAGATCACACTATTAAAGTAAAACTTCACTAACTTATAAAAGAACATTTGACATTGGGGTGACATTAACATTGACATTCCAGACAATATGGTTTGTTGCTTTTTGCACAGTAGTACACACTCATGCATTTTTTTTTCTTTTTGGGCAAAAGTTGCACTTCGTTTTCCTTTTTTAATGACATTGATCACCGTTCGCATCGATTACCGTTCGCATGTCATTTTTCACAACAATAACCACTTTTCGTAACACATTCACCAGTTTACCCCCAAGTGTCGATCGTGCGTAAAGAAGTTTTACTTCAAAAAATATAATTTCAACGTTCTTCATTGAGCAAATGAAGCTTATTTTACGTGAAGGGAAGACAAAAAAAATTATGAGAGGTGGTGCATTATTTTGAAGTATAAACAACTTCCACCAAGAAAAGATACTGTTGACGATTTTTCTACAGAAGCGATAGGTATCTAAGTTGAAATTCATTAATTTTGCAGCTAAAGAGGGTTCTAAAATTACAGGTGGCGTTGAAGGAGTGGGAAATTTTCGGCAGCAGCACATATTATTTACGGACACCTCCATAAAACTTGGAACTTTTCGATGGAAAAAATATAATTCACTAGAAAAAAATACAATACAGTTTTCTGGAACCATCTAATACGGACTTCGCTGTTGCCCGAATATCGTACACAGCGAAGTAAGTCTTGCAAGCGGTCTTTAAAAAAAAGGTCCAGTTAACGCCAGCAACCGCAAGATATGCTCTTGTAACCTAGCCGGCCCTTTTTATAAATTATTCTATCTACCCGGGTGTTGATTTAATTTACTGAATCCAACAAACCTTTCGTATTCCGTCTCTTTCGAACTCGTGAGTTTTACCGTTAAATTTATGAAACGCACATGTTTCGCAAATATGTTTCGGTTGGGTAAAATAAAATTTTGTATGAACGCGCGCGGGATTGTAGCAAATGTATTTTTTACGTGTTAATTTTGTAATAAAATTGTGCTTTTTTCAGCCGCATTTTAACATTATAAAAGTATAGGTATGCAAAACTATTTAAGCAGATTACTATATCTTATGTACGTTCGCAAACCAATCATTCATCCCAATATTAAAAAGCATAACGTGTTAAAAGCGTTTTATTCGACAATATTGAAAATAACGCCATCTATCGGTGTGAAGTTTCTAAATATATTTTGAGAATACCCTTAATAAACAAAATTTTTAACAAAACAAAAAACGACTTAAAAAATGCACTAAAAAGTAAAAAAATAATTTCGTACGATTGTTATTTTTGGAGTCGGTGTCAGCTAAGGTAACTATATATATAGGTAGTTTTATAGGTGAGAAATTATTTTTTTACTTTTTAATGCATTTTTTTAAGTCGTTTTTTGTTTTGTTAAAAAATTTGTTTTTTTTTTTTTTAGTGACGAGCGTGCGTAAAGAAGTTTTACTTTAAAAAAAGAATCATCGAAACCTGGCGGCGTAATATTGAGTTATTCGTCCATTTGTCGCGCACATACTTATTTAAGACATATATGGTTTTCTCATGGATCCCATTGTCAGAACTGGACCAACACCAGCTTTCTAATAAAAAAATAATAATCAATATCGGTTAACCCAATCGAAAGTTCTGAGGTAACAAACATAAAATTTTCTTTAAAAAAATACCGTCGAATTGATGACCTCCTCCTTTTCGAAGTCGTTTAAAAACACTCTGATAAGCATGTCCTCGTCTATGGGCATTATTGATAGAATACACTGTCATGACAACAAGTCTATCTGCCGAGTTTAAGGTCGATCGGATGTCGGAAAGTGGGTTAATTTTTACTTTCAAGATTTGGCTTCATTCATACAATCATGCAAACAAACTAAATCGAAATTCAAAAAATAGACGCATTTTAAACACACTGACAAAATAAAATTTCAATGCAATTATCGTTCAAATCATTTTTTTTACGGTGCTCCAGATTTTATGTCCGGGTTAAATATTTCCCAAAATGAAAGACTAAACCCTTCCACACACTTTTCCAGAAATGATTATCTAGTAAATTCACGCATTGTAAGTGCAATATATAAGTATAATAAATACAAAACAATACGTCAATCCACCAGAAACATAATGGGAAAATATTTCACCGACTCCGGATATTTTCATATCAGAGGGTTCGGCTCTGATGAAATCCTAACTGGTCCGATAAATCCTACTGATCCCTCAATTTAAATATTTAAAAAATCTTTCGTAATCCATGTATTTAAAATGACTGCCTTTTGCATTTTTATATATAAATTCTTTGACAGATCTAATACGCCTAAATTCTGAATGAGAGAGCTAGGTATAATGCCAGTAGCCGAAATAACAAATGGTAATATTTTTATAGTCTGAGAATGCCAAATTCTTTTTATCTCATTTCTTAAATCTGTATATTTTCTTATTTTTTTCAGAAACAGTTCTGAATATTACAAGAATTTGGAATAGCGACATCAATGATATAAGTTATTTTTTAATTTTGTCATGTAAAACTATATCGGGTCTATTATGACTATTAATTTTTTTATTAAATTTTTTTTTGTACGTACATTGGTATAATTCTACAATACTTAAAAGATTTTTTTTTATATAAAGGGTCCGCCATCTAAAGTTTTTTTTTTCAACTAGTGCTTATTTCGTGAATGGTAACACTTAGCTCATGTCTGATTTGACAGATAATTAGTTTTATCCTTCCGCTGAGCGAATATGGTTGTGTATACGCTTGAACAACGCTGCGTGGGCCACTGGAAGTGGGCCTGCGATCGACTTACAGAAGATGCCGATTTTGCCAAAAAAATCATCTTTTCGGATGAAGCTCATTTTGATCTTGGCGGGTATGTAAACAAGCAAAATTGTCGTATTTGGGGCACAGAAAACCCGCACGCATACATTGAAAAGCCGGTACACCCAAAACGAGTCACTGTTTGGTGCGGATTTTGGTCCAGAGGCATAAATGGGCCATTTTTCTTTGAAAATGAGCAAGGAGTAGCCGTTACAGTCAATGGCGATCGTTATCGGGCCATGTTGAACGAATTTTTGTTCACAAAAATTGAAGAGGAGGATATTGGCAACATTTGGTTTCAACAGGACGGCGCTACGTGCCACACAGCCGAAGCTACACTCGATGTTTTGCGCCCTGTTTTTGAAGATCGCATTATCAGCCGCAGAGCTGATGTCGTTTGGCCACCTCGGAGCTGCGATTTGACACCGTTGGACTATTATTTGTGGGGTGCCCTCAAAGATAAATGTTACGCCGACAAGCCAGAGACAATTGACGCTTTAAAGGACAATATTCGTGAAGCCATTGGTGAAATACAGCTGCACACAATCGATAATGTGCTTAAAAATTGGACCGATCGTGTAGGCTACTGCATGGCCAGCCGAGGCAGCCATTTGAATGAAATTATTTTCCATTATTAACCGGAAGGATTGTACTTATAAATAAAAAAAGAAATTTGAGAAAATATTCAGTAGTTTTTTTTTTATAGCATTTTCAAAAAAAAAAAGTTATTTGGCGGACCCCGTATAATCATTTAAAAATAGAAAAAAACAATTAGCCTATTAACCAATAAAATCCCAAATAGGCATCGCCTGTTCGAGGATATACTTGTGTGTTTTTAAAATGGTTTAAATTTGACTCATGTACATGCATTATTTTTGTAGATATTAAAGCATAACATTAAATAAACAAAAAATTAAATAAAACTAGTTTTTAATCTTTATAACATGTTGTTTAAAATCTAATTCATTCAAACAACATGTTAATAAAGATTAAAAATTTGTTAATTTACATCAGGTCAGATGTTATACATAGCAAGTAAATGTTTGTATCAATGGTATTCATCTAAGACTTTATAAAATTTTTATATTTGCTAAAGGAGGATATATATTAACATTTATTTCTGTTGTCTTATAGAGAGCATTATACATTTTTGGTGCAATAAAATACGCAAACACTTAAACAATAATTTCTAACTAAAATTACTAACATTATCTTCATTTTCTTAACACAAATTTTTTGGCTACTATATTTATACTTGATTCCGAAATTCTGCTGAATTTATTTGGGTAGCTATATTTACCCAAGACACTATCTAAAGATGCATTAAGATAATTCAAATAATGTTGGTAGTTCTTAGCCAAAGAATGTTACAGTTAAATATGACCGAAGTGGTTAGGGTCGAATTAGATCAAGAAAAGAAAAACGGAAAAGGAAAAAAAAACGAAAAATGGAAATGAAAAAACAGAAACCAAAGGAACAATCAAAACAAAAGGTGAATAAAAATAAAAAAATAATGACAACCACAACGAAAATAAGAATCCTAGGAAAAATGAACCAAAATAACTAGTATTATTTCACAATTTATTCATTAAAAATAAAATACATAGTATATTTGTGGCACGTTCCAGAGTGGAAATACTCTCAGTATCGCCCTGGTGTAGGACCACCATTCAGAATTGAAACGTTGCTTGAAACGGCTTTTTCCGTGTTTGGTGACCAGATCTGAATAGACAGGTACTTCCCCACCTTCCTCTTCCCTATCTTCTCCCCTTCCCTACTACCTTCAGCCCCACAACATACCCCAATTGGGGATGCCATAGTCCCACTGGCTCCAGACGGGAGCAGTTGGGACTCTAGTGCGGTATTCGAGTAAAAAAAAAAAAAAAAAAGAATGAGAAAGAAAAACGTCCCTTGTCAAGTTGATGTAAGTCAGAGAGTAATAAATTCACCAACAGTGAAGAGAGGCGGTGACAAGTCAAAGATACCCATAACAATTTCAGAGTCACCGACAAATTATTCAACTTGAAGTTTGGGGAGGCTTTTCAAAATAATTGAATATGGGATATACCGCCACGTCGCTGCAATTAAACCATCGCTCTTCAAACTTTTGACAACTTTCATCATAGCGAGTAGCTGTGGTGCTCAACCTTTTTGATAATTACAATATTATTTGTAACTAGATACATATATTATATTAACATTGTTACCGTACAAAATTTTTGCAGCAGAACTATTAGAACTTGAATGAAAAACATATTATGGCTTAAATTGATTTTATGTAGATTTATTAAATCGTCATTAAAAATGAGAAAATAAAAAAAATGTTTAAAAATTAAAAACTTTCGCAGCAGAACTTTTAAAACTTAAGTGAAAAAAATATTATGGCTTTTTTTTATTCCAGTTAAAATAAAATTACATTTTCACTCATTTAACTAGAAATAATAATACCTACACATTATCACAAATTTTGAATCCAAGATATATAACATATGTTCATAGAATAGAACGTGTTCAGGAAAAATTTCTCTCCTACATAAATTTTCGGTCGTTTTATGCATTCCAATCAAATGAAGATATACGTTAATTCTTTAAAATCCCGAAATTAAATTGTAGAAGAATTATTTCTGATCAATTGTTATTATACAAAATCCTAAATAATACGGTATATTCCCTGTATCTCTTAAAAAAAATAGATATTAGAGTTCCTGGTCGTAATAGTAGAAATGTATCCCTTTTTTATAACAGCCGCTCCAATGCCAACTACTTACAAAATGAATTCATACATCGAGCCTGCCATCATCATAACACACACCTCCTATATACATAGACATCTTCAATATAACTTTCAACAAATTCAAAGCAACACTATTAGATAAATGTAATGCATCACAACATACCCCTTAACATCTATATTTATATTTATTATATTATTAATCAGATTTCTTTTCCTAATTTGTAATATATTTACATATTCCCTAATTACATACATTTAATCCTTATACTCCTATACGATCATAAGCTTACCCTTTATTGTGTTTTTCCATATTCTTTTCATGCATATTTAATATTTAGCTTCTCTTAAATATTTTTTTTCTTTATGTTTTATTTTAACATCTCTTAACTATTTTTTTTCTTAGTTTTTCTTGTCTAGCTACAAGCTAGTTTAGTTTACTAAAAAAAAAAATTTCAGTGAAAACATGTTTTTAGGCTTACTGTTTTATTTTAGCACTCTTTCTTTTTATGTATCTTTGTAAAGCTGTTTGTTTTCCAAATAAAATATTATTATTATTATTAAGATAAACTAAATATTTCAATACAGCGCTGTTCTATTTCATTATTTTGTTTATCAAGAATAAATATTAATAAAAAAAAATTAAAAAATTTACCCAACTAATTTTCGTTTTGTTTTGTTATTTTAGGATTGTCTACCATAGTTAGTGTGGATGGTTTTTAAATGTATGTTATAATAACAATAATAATAAAGGCGATAAATACTTGGGCAATACCTCTATTAACTTAATCATTTGGCATAATTAAATGGTCTTATACAGATTTAGATAGCTTAGAACGATTAATTAGAACTACATTAACAAAATTTCATTCCCATCACCCAAATTCAGCTATAGAACGAATTAATTTACCGAGAAATTTAGGAGGTAGAGGTATAGTCAAAATAACATCTTTAAAACATAATCAGGTAGAAATGCTAAGAAATTTTTTCCATAGGAAAGCTGATAGTTCAGAAATGCATAAAATAATTTGCAAGGCAGATAGAAATATTTCGCCATTAAATTTATACGACGAAAATGCCAGCATTCTTATAAATACCAACCAGGAATTATTAGATTCCTGGTCAAATAAAATTCTTCACGCAAAACACTTCAATTATCTCAACCAAACATATGTTGACAAATTTTCGTCAAACAAATGGTTGAGTATTGGAGAGTTGAGCGCAGAAATAGAAGGCTTTATGCTTGCTATTCAAGATAGAGTCATTAATACTAAAAATTATAGGAAGCATATCATCAAAGATGCAAATCAAATTGATGATTTATGTAGAAAATGTTTGGCTTTTCCGGAAACTATACAACATATTATATCGGGATGTTTTGTATTAGCGCCGTCCGAGTATACATTTAGGCACAATCAAGTTTTAAAAATAATTCACCAAAGTTTGGTAATTAAACATAACTTGATTGACTGCCGTAATGTACCATATTATAAATATGAACCAAATTCATTTTTAGAAAATGAATTTTATAAAATTTATTATGATAAAACTATTCTAACAGACAGAACAATTAGTCATAATAGACCCGATATAGTTTTACAAGACAAAATTAAGAAAATAACTTATATCATTGATGTCGCTATTCCAAATTCTTGTAATATTCAGAAAACTGTTTCTGAAAAAATAAGAAAATATACTGATTTAGGAAATGAGATTAAAAGAATTTGGCATTCTCAGACTATAAAAATATTACCATTTGTTATTTCTGCTACTGGCATTATACGTAGGTCTCTCATTCAAAATTTAGGCGTATTAGATTTGTCACAAAATTTATTCATAAAAATGCAAAAGTCGGTTATTTTAAATACATGTAGGATTACGAAAGATTTTTTAAATATTTATATTGAGGGATCAGTAGGATTTATCGGACCAGTTAGGATTTCATCAGAGCCGAACCCTCTGATATGAAAATATCTGGAGTCGGTGAAATATTTTCCCATTATGTTTCTGGTGGATTGACGTATTGTTCTTGTATTGTTTTGTATTAATTATCTTATATAGTGCACTTACATTGCGTGAATTTACTAGATATTCATTTGTGGAAAAGTGTGTGGAAGGGTTTAGTTTTTCATTTGGGAAAGATTCAACCCGGACATAAAATCTGGAGCAACGTAATAATAATAGTTTATTCCAGAATGTATGCAGGGGTAGTGCAATGCAATACATTCCATATTTTGAAACAAAAAATGGGTTAATGTTAAAAATAAAGTAATTAACAACATATAAATAAATTTAAAAAAAAAGCGAATAAGCATGAAAAACATGAGAAAAATAATAATAAACAGTAAAATTAATTCATGCAGCTGTTTACGGGGGTATTTCATAGTCTCCCGTCTCCAGAGGGCCATCAGGGGGGACTCCAACCAGGTAGTCATGGCGGTGATGATTGCATTCTTCGATTGGCGTAGTCTGCGCCATAAACTTCCCATGCGGTGGCGGAGAAGTGCTCGGAAAGTGTGCACTCGTCCCTCCAGGAACATTTCCGTAGCACTGCAGTATCTCGGTAGGCGGAAAAGTTGACGGTATGCGTTGTTGTAAGCAACCTTTAACTTGTTCCATTGGGATGCAGTGTAGTCAACCCACAGTTCTGATGTGTACAGCGAGGTACAGAAAGCGTTGAACAATATTCTTTTTACTTTTGGGCTGCATAGGTAAAAACGTCTTGACAGCATACCCGCTCTAACAGATATCGCTCTTCTCTATCATGTTTTCGTGTAAAGTGTTTATATACTTGAGACGTTTTAATGAATTCTGTGTTTGTGTGTACGATATTATTTTGTATATAAGGAGACATGTATTGTATTCATATAGTTTTCTTAATGTTAATAGTTTTGTTTCCATATATATTTTTTTGTGGATATTCTGGGCTAGCAGTTAAATACTTTTTTGATTACCTTGTTTTATATTACCTGTAATCTGTAATTCATTTATGTATGTTTTACATGCGTTTCCCCAGATTTCAATCAGGTAATTTAGGTGTGAGTGTACGAGACTATAATAAAAACTTTTTTCAATTTAATTGGTAATAGATATGATAACCGGCTAAAAACGCTAATCAAGGGTGTAATTTATTGATTTTACGTAGAATTATTAAATCGTCCTTTAAAAATGATTTAAACCGTAAGAGATTTAAACGCCCTGTGATTGGGTGGCGGGTTCTGATAAAACTTTGCTATCTCGCGCGTAGACGGCTGCATGACAGTTTTGTGCTAAGGTGCGCTGCGTAGACTCGCACACTATTTCAAAAGGATTCAATCTTGTTAAATACTTAAATTGGGATCTGTTAAACTCATACGGACCCAAGTCGGATTTACCTACCCCATGCGATTTTGATCATTTTGGCGAGCTTTGCAAAATGCAAAGGTTTTATTTCACATTTCATTCAAATAACACAATAAATATGCAGAGTACTTCTGAGAACAGTAAGGGCCTCCGCTCACGGAGAAACTGAAAAAAAAACATGTTCGTTCGTTAGCCGCTACCATGGCAAACTGTCAACAAGATTTTTCAGTTGCATTTTTTTCGGTTGCATTGTTGACAGATTGCCATGGTAGCGGCTCACGAACTGTCAAGTTTTGATATGTCAAATCAGAAAAATATCGATCTTCTTAAGAAGGTTGCAATTGCGTTGAGAATTTTTTTTTCAGTTTCTTAATGTGCGGAGGCACTAATACTCGCGTCCAAAAAGGTATGTTCATAATTTTCTGATTTAATAAATCAAAATCAAAATATTCTCTGAAAAAGATCTGTAATTAATTACTTAATTATAAACCATGTATTTTATAAAACATTTTTATTTAATTTCGAATAAGGAAATACACAATTCTTCCATAGAAACGTCAGTACCTCAAGGATAATAGTTCTATTTTAAAAAAAAAAATTATGCAGTTAGTTGTAATAAGTAGTATTGAAAAAATGCTAATAAGAAAGATGAAGATTTCAAATTTGAAAAAAATGATTTTTAATGAAACATAAAATCGCCCACCATCTTGAAATGGAACCGAAAACGTAACGCAAAACAATTTGCAAACAGACGAAATGCAAAACGGTAGAGTTTAAGCAGAACTTGAAAACAGGAACGTCGGTTAGTCTGCAGAAATGCTCAAGAGACTAATAAAATATAATATGTTTTTAAGTAAACCAAAGGTTCGTCTCCCCTGTCTATTGGGAGTAAGGAACGAGACACTTGAGAGCGTTTCCGCTCACGAAGAACCTAAAATCAGGGGTGCCACAAGATTATTTTGACGCCAATTTTCAAAAACCGCTCCTATTCTGTTGGCGTGATAAAGTTAATTTTGGAAGGACGTCTTCTTCCGAACTTTCATCCTCTCAAATTTATTTCTTTGAAAACAAAATGTTTTGCTCTGTTTTTATTTATTTTTTCAGTACGGCGGAGTTTTTCCAAACAAGAATTTCAGATTTGTTTGGGATTCATAATAACATACACGATGTCCAGAAACTTAGTACCTACGAGCGTGAACTTGTTGAATCTCAGCGGTGTAATTGTTGTCACTAAAGAGATGTTATGTTACCTTTTAGTATTTTTACAGCAAAAATTTCGGAATTCCGCATGATAACTTCAGAATGCAATATTATTGACCCTTTTAACGTCAGTTCTTTATTTTTTTATTTTATTTTATTATTTCACAGATTTCATGAAAGCATAATTTTTATGTTTTTTTTCTACAATACTAGGCTAATGCCCGTGTTAAGAAAATCAGTTTAGGATGTCAGACCATATTTGGTCAACCTTTTTGAAGTGAAAACTTATTTAGCACCGTTGAGATTTGAAACTCGATGAAACAAAAGCGAGTGACTCCAAAAATAGACAAACACATATATCTATTGGATTTAGCATGCGAGAGAATGAGATAACAATAAAATGTTTATTTATTTCATGGGTACTCGGTTCCAATATAATACTATAAATCCACGGTCCCACGCAAGTCTAGTGGTATAAAGCACCGGACGAAACTTAGCAGCCAACCCAAGGATCAAATCCTACGAACCACAAAAAAAAAAAATATATATATATATTTTTGTAAAATCGATATCCATTCTTCAAACCACTCCAAAATGAACAAACAAAAAAAGAGACATTATAGTGACTCCGATGAAGAACACACAAACACTAATAAGATCAACAAATGTGCAGGAAAAGGTGCACTGGAATTCAACGACAAAAATATTATCCTTCACTTTGATAAAAAAAGTGCTTCGTAGTCTCCCCACTCTTGTCGACTTTAGTTTTCTGAAGATTTCACTTCTACCACGTATGAATTGCACACTCGGACGGTAATCGATGCGAATGGTAACCGATGCGAACGGTGATCAATGTCATTAAAAAAGGAAATGGATCATGTGCAACTTTTGCCCAGCGAAAAAAAGACGAATGAGTATGTACTACTGTGCGAAATGCAACAAACCATATTGACTAGAATGTCAATGTCAATGTCACCCCAATGTCATAGGTTCTTTTATAAGTTAGTGAAGTTGTACTTCAGTCGTGTGGTCTAAACGTCTAAAGCACATTCGTTTTTGTTTTGTTGTAATGTATTTTTGCCCTTAATCGATTTTTTTTATTTTGAAAACCCTGCCAAACAGACATACAGACGTCGCGTCGCCTACTTGCCGAAAGTAAACTTTGGCAGATAAGGAAAAGGGGAGTGAGATTGTAGGGTGGGGGATGGGAAAGGGGTGGTCGGGTTATACTCCGCCCTGATAAAGTACCAGCTAGTAGCTTTCAACTGCCTCCGAGGGGTGCCCGGACTATTTATATGGCTAAACGTTTTGTAAATTATATATTAGTGGATAACATATGGTTTTACAAATAAATAAAGGAAGGATCTAAATAACTAATTAACTAAACCTCACGCCGTTTCTCCGCAGGGGTAGGCAGAGAGGACGGATCGCCAAACATCTCGGTTTTCGCACAAACTCCTTGCCTCATTCACATTTATACATTGTCTCGTACATACTCTTCTATTATTCTGACTCTTGGCCCATCTCAAGTATATGATTCACTTGATCGTGCCATGTCTTTCTCTGGCATCCCCGACTTCTTCTACCATTCACATTGCGTTATATGTTCTCCTTACACTGCTTTTCTCGTTCATTCGCTCTACATGCCCAAACCATCGGAGCGTCCCTTTCTTAATCTTACTCATTATGCTTACATCAGCCTTGCATTTTTTTCGGATATCCACATTTCTTACACGATCATACATGGTTTTACCACACACTCTCATTTCAACAGCATTCAGTCTGCTTTCATCCTTCCTCTGCCAGTTCCATGCCTGGCTGTCATACATCAGGTTAGGTACCAGTACTCCATTGCGGACTGCTAGCTTCGCTTCTTTTGACAGGTTTTTATTAGCGCCAATGGCATTCAGTCCTCCATTAATGGAATCTGCATTTACCCTTTTTTCAATATCTCTATCAGCCTTCCCATCTCTCGTTAACATACTACCCAGATACACAAACTCATCCACCTGCTCCAAGTTTTCATCATTAACAACTATATTGCATACTGTTCAAGGAAGGACCTACTATAATAAATAACAGCCTAAAACATTCAAGATTCGCGACGAAAGCGCGCTGATCTAATTATGGCTTTTGGAACTCTTCGCTACAAAGCACCGCGCGTCTGTAAAAACGCTGCCGCTGCTCTCACACTTAGTCCAGCTATCCAGTCTAATACGAGTACTCACAATCAATCCACAAACTTACCATCACTTCATTCTCGCTGGGTTATGCAGAGAAGATATACCAACACATTTTTTCTAGACACACACTCCTTGCTTCATTCACATTCTTATAATTTATTCTTCTATTATTCTGACTTTTGACACGGCTCAAGTCAAGTATTTGATTCACTTAATCGCCCCACATCTTCTTCGTGCGTCCCTGACTCCTTCAACCATTTACTTCTGAATTTCAAAAATTAAAAACGTAATGTCAATGCGCTGATGCCTTTCTTTTGTTCTTAAACATAAGTATAATGCTGCAGTTCTTTCTTAAACTCTAAATAACAACAGTCAAAAATGAGATAAATGGTGAACGTATGTCTGCACCCCCCAAAGGAAACATACAATCATTATCATACATCTTCCTCACACGTATAAAGAAAATGAAACGCAAGAAAAAAGTAGTATTTTGTGTGTCTCACAATTATTTAATGTGTAAGAAAGAGGCTGCAGCATTATAGCGGTAAGGAATGTATGTTTTGGCCTTTTTTGCCGTCACGGTACCGTAATCGTGAATCATCAAGGTAATTATAAAAGCGCTCAATTAGTAAAATATCCCCAAAAACCATTTATATAAAATTTTTAAGCCGCCGCTTTCCGAATTTCTACCGATTTGTTACATATCTCCCATAAACATTTGAAGTTTTTAAGCTCTTTAAAAAATATATGATATTTTTTAAGATAATATCTATAAATTCTCCACGCCGAAATAAAAATTATCTGAAAATCCCTCCATAGAAAAAAATCGCAAAGTATGCTCCGAAAATTATTATAAACACGTTTCAGTTATTTTACAAGTTATAGTTGTGAAAAAATTCACAATGTTTCTAATGATACGTAAAACGCCTTCCACAAGATTTTTGCTCTATTTTAAACTAGTCGTGTTTAATCAAACATTTTCACAATTTTCGCATCGATTTTATCGCTTTAAATATTAGCGCGTTACTCTAACATTTGTAATTACGTATCTCTCCATCTTCTTCTTTTTGATCACGGATGCGGCGTCTTAAAGGGTGTCAGAATGAAAACCAACTCAGAACCACCTCCGAAAAGTCATTAAAGTGATGAAAAAAACTTGGTAAAATACGTTACGTTAGGTTAGGGTTATGGACTATTGAATTTTTTTTTTTTTAAGGTTTTAATGACTTTCAAAGAGGTGTTGAGTTGACTTTATTCTCAGTTGGCATGGAACCATTTAAAGATTTTGTTTGAATTTAGAATTCTTGCTACATGTCCTTTGTATGTAGGTTTGTACATCAGTGTAAAACTTCCAGATTCTGTAGAGCACATCGTAAGAAGAAGAAGTTGTAATGTAGAAGATAATAAAAGATACCGAGAGAGAAATGAGAAGAAATTACTGCTATCAGTACGGAAGATAAGTAGGGCGGAGTTCCCGGTAATGGAGTTGTCGAAATATCAATATTACATTTCGTCGCCTCAGTTCTTATTTGTCCAACAGACCATTTTAGTTTTTGTGCAATCTCCACTTTTAACTTAAAAATAAAGTATAAAAAATTATAGTTAATTACTTCACTAAGAATTACTTAAACTAATGAGACCTTTACCTTTACGGAAATAGCCTTATCTTTCACCTACCACAATGTTTCGTTGAATTATTGAAAGACAACCTTCTCCTCCTGTAAATTTTTCAAATGGTCTGTTGGACAAATACGAACTAAGGCGACGATTTGTGACTTTGTTTCTTAGTCGAATGTTTAAACATTTTTTGTTTTTTTTTTTAATATATTTTTTTTTGTATAATTAGATACGTCCGACAGTATCAACTCGAAAAGAAGGAAAATAAGAGATATGTAAATAGAATTTTAAAGGGAGCGCGCTAATATTAAAAACGATAAAAGTTAAGCGAAAATTGTGAAAATGTTTAATAAAATACGACTCGTTTAAAATATAGTCAAAATCTCGTGAGGAATGTCCAAAATAGCATTTAAAGAAACACTGTGAATATTTTCATACATATAACTTTTAAAATAACAAAAAAAAAACTTTGCAATTTTTTTCTATCGGGGGAATTTCATATATCTGCCGTTTCGGCATGGGGAATGTATAGTTATTATCTTCAAGAAAAACATATATGTAAAGGAAACATATTCCCTATAAATTTGAATCCTGTAGTGTCAGTTAGAATGCAATTATCAATTGTTATTTGTTTTATTGTTCTATTATTTGATTGTAAAATATCAGTTTTTGTTAGAAGACACCATTCAAAGGAAAGTCTTATAAATAAACACAATTTTTCTTTGTTAAAAAAAACTTTGCAATACAAGGGTTTTATTTATAAATTCATAGAAAGGAATACCTCTCAACATATTACATACGTATTTTTAAGAGCTAATAAATCGATAGAAATCTAGGAAGCCGGGCCTTAACTTGTATTAATGTCAGATCTTTTTTCATTAAATGTGAGTATTTAAAGCAAAGTTTCAATTCTGAATGGTGGTCTTACACCAGGAAGATACTGAGAGTATCTTCCACGTTTGGACGTGCCGCAAATATATCTTATATTCTTTTAAATTATTAAATTGCGAAAAAACAAATTTTTGAACCCACTAGTCGAGAGAATAACCCCTGAAACAATGCCGTCAATTTATTGAAAAATCACAGAAAACGAAGACGATCATGACGCCTCCAGCACTCCACGCTACTTGGTTTTTTACACTTATTCTGATTAACTGATATATCAATTCGAATGTCTATGGTTTTGTATATTTTCAACTGTTTTTTAACTTAATTAACTGAACAGATTTTTTTTTCATTTGGCTACCTTGATTTATACATAATATTTTATTTTTCGGTCGGTTTATCCCCTTCAACTGATCTTGAAGGTTAAATCTCTTTCTTCTTTAAAAGATTGTTTTTGAAAATATATACCTACATGTTATTTAGATTTACGCATGGCTAAATTCTAAGAAATTGGTTAGGAGTTTCATCTAATCGTATATTACTAAGAACCAACGTGGGTTGGTAAGATTTTATTGAAAATATGATAAAATTGTTGAAGCGTTTCTTAGTAGCTTTTTCGATTTTCTAGGCAACAGTGCTTAAAGCTTTTCTTTTTGATCAAATGTTTTAATATATATTTCCTTTACTATTGTTTTTATGGAAAAAGGTTTTAAATTCTTCAATTTTTTAAAGTTTGTGACAATTATAAGTCAACGAAAATGGAGTGTCTAAATATACAATTTGGTAGGGTTCAAGTGGTTCGCTACGTTTGATAACTTAGCAGAAGCGTACGTCTTTGTCCAGGTCTTGGTGAAAGATTTCATCTTATTTAATATTTTTATTAAATTGTCAAATAGGGGCCTTAGCACGGGCAAAGTACCCAGTGAGGCCGACATCAAACAGTATTAATAGGCTAGAGACTGTACGGTTGAAATTGAAGAATCCGGCTAAGAATGCAACTCTGATGCCGAGACTTACGCGAAACCAAAAACCACAACCGTTTTCGTACGTAGAGTTTGTATACAAATGTACTTTTATTTATTTCAACGCCATAAAATGGCTTTTACAATCCGGTGATACATGATACATGATACTCAGTGGTACACAGGAGGGTAATTATAATGATAACAAAATAAGAATGTACATTAAACCAAGTACATATATACATATATGCCACCTCGGAACAGGCTCAGCCTAGTGAGGTGGTTTATACCAACAAAAAAAATGTACATTGTATTTTGTATATATGTATTGCAATATCTTGGTTAATAAATAATTAAAAAAATATATATATCTATATATACGTGTGATAACAACTAGTATTTAGTTATAGGATACAATTATGTATTACAAAAAAAAAAAGAATATGAGCTCGTATAGAGAATACACATTTTATGCAGAATAAAAATAACTAAATAATAATAATAATAATAATAATGATTTATTGTTTTCCTTTCTTTACAAACATCTAAAGATAATGATATCCTCACTGGGATTTCCCGTGCTGAGGATTTCATTTACATATTATAATTTAATTATAAGAAATTAATATGAATTTGTTATAAACATATAGGTATCATGTAGTATTTTGTTAAATAATTAACAATTAAATAAAATTGTGTGTTTTTTTTTTTAATTCAGTTCAGTAGATTCGGTTTTAGTCTGTATTTGATATCAGTATATTTTCTATTTCTGTTCTCCCTATATTTAGTATCCAGCTTTTTATTTGAGATTTAAATGTTATACTGTTGAGGTTTTTAAGTGAGAGTGGTATTTTATTGTAAAGTTTAATACCATAATACAAGAAGCTTTTTTGCCCAAATGTTGTGTTAGTAGTTACTTGTTGGATATGTTTTTGACCATGAGATCTAGTGTTTCTAATGTACGTGTAAGTTGTCATTTCTTGGGTTTTGTACTTATGAATGTAAATGAGTATAGTTTTAGAATACAGTTGTTTAATTGACATGATGTTAAGATTGTTGAAGATTTCATCAGTGCTAGTTCTTACAGGAACTTTCAGTATAATTTTCATTATGGATTTTTGAGTTTTAATTAGTGGATTTAGTATGTTTTTATTTGCACTGCCCCATCCGATAATACCGTATTCTAACAGTGATTGGCAGAGAGCCATGTAAATCTTGATTAAGTCTTTTTTAATGAGGACATTCCTGATAGTTTTGAAAAAATAACATAGTTTTTTAATTTTATTATTTAAATAGGTAATGTGTTACAATGTGGTAATAGGTAATGTGTTAATAAATAAAGGTGACTTCTTAGAAAAATTGTTAACATCAAGTATAATATACTTTAATTCTATTTGAACATATTGTTGGATTCCAGGAATTGGCTAAAATGGAGTACATGATATTATTGTTACCTTCAGTTTGAAATGACTGAGTTTGAAATGACTACAGTTACTGCTAATTAGTTCTGCTTTTCAGGGCTGTCAGTTACAGATTCAATAATAACTTTGTTTAAAAAATAATAATTTTGAAAAAAAATTATACATTTATTAGCTAACACTTAACTAATAATACTTTTGTAATAGAACCGAATTTAAAGCCAAAAGATGGCGCCACTTAAGTTTAATCACTGACAGATCACGTGATTAGCATCTCATAGCATGCGTAAGTAGGTACTACGGATTTATAATTTTGTATAGATCTTCAATTATGGAGATATTGACGTCAATAATGTGATTATTATTGTAACTGACAGTTGTGAATATTAGTACATATGAACGTTACTGCCTATCGCGATTACTTTGTCCCTGTGTCTAGCTGTCACTGGATCACAGTGGAACCGAGGAACCGACTATTTTTGGAACCAGTTCCTATCGGATTTATAAAATGATCACCAGTACTCGAACTGGGCGAAGCCGAACCAATGGTCGCCCGCAGGGCCTAGCAGCAAAAATTTGACGAGTGGGTTTGAACTACCAGTTAACGGAGGCGTCTATTTATGTCTACAGGAATTTCAAAAACTGAACAAATCGGACTAATATCTATGAGAATCCATGTTCTGACTAATACGAGGTATGTTGGAACAATATCTATGGGAACCAAAGTGAGGACGAATTATCTACAGCTCAAACTACTGACTGAACAGGTGATGTCGACGAATATCTACAGTACTGGCAGAGGTTGGGTTAGGTTAGGTTAGGTTAGGTTAGGTGCTCAGCTGCCCTCTGTAGATATTAGTCCCACCTACGCTTCAGTGGGACCGTCATAGATATTTACCCGCAGATATTCGTCCGACATAAAGGCTGTAGATATTAGTATCTAATAATAATAATAATACTTTATTTCACATAAAATTTAATACTTTATTTCACATGAAGATCAACCCTTTCCAATTTAATATTGTATACGAATGATATTGTTAATGCCTTAATTGCATCACATCAAACTGATTCCATATATACTGACTTCAGTAAGGCATTTGATAAAGTAAACCACAAAATTTTATTAAGAAAACTGAAATTGTTGGGATTTAGAGGGAATATTTTGGAATGGTTTAAGAGTTATCTATTGGGAAGGTACTTAGCGGTTAAGGTTGATTCGTTTACTTCTTATACATTTGCAGCCTCGAGCGGAGTACCACAGGGATCTCACTTAGGCCCGATATTATTTTGCTTATTCATTAATGATATAGTTAATATTTTTAGTAATGTTAAAGTTCTGTTATTTGCTGATGATCTGAAGATATATAGAACAATTAAAAACGATGATGATCGCGCCATTCTGCAGTTGAACCTGAAAAAACTATTTACGTGGTGTTCTGTCAATGATTTACAACTAAACATTGGTAAATGTCAGATTATTAGTTTTTACAAAGGTAAAAATCCTCTTAAGTTTTCCTATGATATGAATGGTGTTAATCTTCTGCGTGTATCACAGATTCGTGATCTTGGTATCATATTCCATGAGAGTCTACAGTTCAATGTTCACATCGATGAAATAACAAGTGATGCAATGAGAATTCTTGGTTTTATTTTGAGAATGGGTGCAAATTTTAAAAATGTATCGACATCAAAAAATCTGTATTGCTCGTTAGTACGAAGCAAATTAGAGTACAATTCCACCATTTGGTCACCATTTTACAAAATCCATTCTCAATTATTGGAAAAGGTACAAAACAAATTCCTTCGGTATATTAATTTTAAAATGAAAATTCCAATTGAACTTATAAATTATAATAACTTACGCGCAGAAACCAGACTCCTTAAATTATCAGATAGAAGAGTGTTAATTGATTTGTTATTGTTATTTTTATTCAAAATTATCAAATATTTAGTTGACTGCCCTAATTTATTAGAATTAATCTGTATTAATGTACCTGCTAGACTAACTCGCAATAAAGATATTTTCAATTTTAACCATATCCTCAATACTAACTATTCTATAAATTCACCAATCCCTAGAATGCATAGCCTTGCAAATAAACATTGTGAATCTATAGATATATTTGGTGTTGACAGTTTTGCAATTTTCAAGAGACAACTCATCTCTATTTTATCTGTTAATAATTAACTTTTCTTATTTTTGTTCTTTTCATAAAATATCCTCTCATTTAAAATCTTACCAGTAATTTATAACCTTATTTTATTTTATTTTATTTTGCTGTTCTATTTAGTTCTGTTTTATCATCATATATTATTATACACATATAATTGTTTGTTTATACCTACTAACTAGCTTTAACACGTCATTGCACTTTATTGTATTTCTTGTCTTATTACTGATTTTTTCTTATTACTCATAGTATTTCATTTCTTTTATGATGTTTAATTTTTTTTATGTTTTTAATTTCTGTTGTAAAAGCCCACTAGGGCGTAAATAAATAAATAAATAAATAAATTGGACAATAAAACATATGTGGAAACTTTGACTAGCCAACTAGGAATGGATCCTGTTTTAGGCCAGTCAAATTGACAAATTTAATTTCATATTACATTGTTTACAAATAACATGTTATTCATAGCAGGAAAAAAGTGTTAATTATGTATTCCTCACAGTATATAATTTTGTACTCACAAGAAAAAGAAGACAAATAATAATATCTTAAAATCAAATTCAGATATTTTCCCCTAGAGCGCTTAAAACAAAAACAAAAACAAAAAAAAAATGAAAAAAGATAAAAGATAAAAGATAAAACCGGTAAAGTAAACTAAATCGGTAAAGTAAATAAAACCGGTAAAGTAAATACGAGCCAGATGGTAATAATAAAAAGACTATCTCTTGGTCAACATATCTTTGCTTTTGACCCTCCCTAAATCAAGGAGCCAGTCGTTGATTAATTTGCGCAAAACATTAGTACTTTTCGTTTTCCAAGCATTAGGAATAATCTACTACACTATATAAAGACGTAAGATTTGTATGTTTGTTTGTTTGCATCGAATAGGCTCCGAAACTACTGAACCGATTTGAACAATTCTTTCGTTGTTGGGAAGCTACACTATCCTCGGGTGACATAGGCTATATTATATTTTCAAAAAAATTATGGATCCTTACTAAAACTCCAATAATGCAACCCAATATGTAAAAAAATTACCTAAAATATTCTTTACATCGCGTGCGCTGCGAAAACTATTGATGATAGAATAAAATAATGTACTACGACTTTGTAGAACACATCATTATTTACAAAAAACGTTGCAACAGCATATGACTAACTATTATGGTTATGCCACAATAAGTATTCTTTTATTTTAAAAATTTAATTAATATGTCGCTGATTGAAAAGGCTCTTTATTTGCATCTTGGTGTTAATCCTTATCAAAATAAATTACTTCATATTCAAGACAGCTTCAATACCTTTATTTAACTTTTTGAATTTTTCAATTCGGATATTTAATTAGAAAGATATCACGAGTTTAATAATGTTAGTATTAGAAAAAAGTTTCGGCTACGGGCCGGGCGGGAGAGGAGTCAAGAAATGAAGTGCCAGGGGGGTTGGCGTGACGGGGGAGCGGGAGAGCGGTGGCGGGGAAGGTGGAAGTGGAACGCTGGAGGGGAACGCACGGGAAACGACATGCAAGGAGTAACATTTTATTTATTTGAATATGGCATTGCAATGCATGCCGGGAAGTAGCTATATATTATAAAAGAAAATCCAAAAAAACTTGCGGACCGCAAAAACTCAGAAACGAGTCCCGGTACGATCAAGGGAGTTATAAGGTGTGGTAGATCTCTGTCCCATCTCGGGAAAAAAGGTACCCGTTTTTACCTAAAGGGCGTGCTATTGAAGATATAAGGGCTGGAAGTTTAGCCCTCTTGAAATTTCGGAAAGTTAAAGAAGATTCTATAGAACTCTAGAAAGTTCTGGAAGGGGTGGCGGAGTATGTCGTGGAATGTTCGGGAATAGGGAATCGGGATCATCATTGTGAAACATTCCATAACACTCTCAAATGTATTCCTGAGCGAAGCCGGGTAACCCAGCTAGTATTAAATAATTTAGGTCCTAAGTACGAAAATTGACGTTGTCCAAGGGACGTCGTGGTTTTTAATGGGACTATTGGATTGTTCCTTGAATGTCGGGTGTCGTGAAGGTGGTCAATGGAAGGGTAGTGCTGGCATTGTTTTTGAGCATGTAGTACAATCTTTCTAATATACTGCAGTCCCAGTTAACATATAATGTTTGAATATACATTACTAATATTATTGTATGCTGCGTACTTTGCTGCGTAGCATGCCGGATCGGGAGACGCCGATTGAAGTTGATTGATTGATTGTTGACTTCTCTAGCCGGTCTCTATTCCTTTGAAGCGGAATGTATTCACACCTCCGTCCCTCCTGGACCCACTGACCCCCAGATTCCTACCTGACCTTCATACCTTTTCCTTTTCAGAACTTTTTTTCAATTATTTCTGGCTTTCACCCTTCAAGGGTGTTCTAGGTCATCATTTCCTGTTTTTTTTTCTTTTTTAATTGAATTGTTAGTAACATGATTAAAGGACTTTTTGACCGCCATGCTAGACACATGCCCGTTTTGTGGTCGAAAAGACCATCCACACAGCATCCCCAGAATTACGTCGCAGGCTTTGAGGGTAATTTTTTCCCCTCAGGGTTTCCGACGTGGTGTTAATTTAAAAAAAAAAAAACTCTTAGAATCAATCAATTTGGGAGGCGGGTATGGGTACCGTTTATTGGATAACCAACACCCCTGCCATAGGTTACTGATGACTTAGAAGAGGTGCCCGGATTCATGAGGATACGTTTGCCTAGGTCTTAGCGGCAAATGCGTGGCGGGTTGGATTGGGAGAGAATAGTTGAGGGAGACCTAACCTAGAACTGTCCACTGGGGGTCTCTCTACTTGCATCGCAGCTGGAGGGATGGCTTCATAAGTCCGTCACTTCTGACACATTGATTCCCAGATTTCTACCAACCTGCCACATTTTTTTTCCTTCCCAGAACTTCCTCTCCTTTCTTTCCCTCAAAAGATATTCTACACAGCATTCCCAAAGATGAAATAGGCCATGAAGCCTTATTGAGGCCTTGTTTTCCTCAGGGCTTCCCGTGTGAAGCTAATGTAAACACAAAAAATATATTACCCCCATTCACATTCAAGAAAAATACATAATTTAAAACGGAAACCATTGAAGACTTAACTATATGCTATGTTCCGAAATGATAGACGAAACACAGAAATAAAAATATCGGTGTTATTATTATTTTCCAAACCAAGCCCATTACTGTGACCTCCGCCCCCATTCATCACTAATGAACCAAGGTCTTAAGGCTTCGATAGTAAGTAAGTACCTCACAACCAACTTTTATCCATACGAAGTGTCTTTAAATATATTTCCATTTTACCCACCAGCGGCGTACAGAAAATGGTAAAAGAGTCCCGTAGCGTCGCACAGTGGTAGAAAACCCTCATTCTCGTCTCCAATATTCGTTACTTCTTTATTTCTGTAATGTTCGGTATTATTCACATTCAAACACTATTAGTTCTGTGGGGGTACTTCTCTATAACAATAGGTAATTGATACAAACTGGTTTATTATGAGTTTACGTATTTACAATAATTATACTACAAGTCACACGACCTGTCTATACTAGCGGCTAATTGAATCTGAGCTGTAGGCTGGTGAGAACCACTCTTTACGGTCACCCTCAGAAGGACGCGGGTTCAAGTCCCGTCGGCGGCATTTATCTTTTCTCGGGAGATTTTTCAATGTAGATGAGTGTTTCAGGCTAATAATTATTATTGCTTACAATAATTGTTACCTTTTGTGCTATGCATAAAAATCTTGTCTTAAACATTAGTTTACCAATTAAAAATAATAAATGTTGTTATTTAGTCTGAAAAACAAAACATTGCAAATTTTATGTGGACGTGTCATTTTATAATTATTGTTTACAGGACATGTCATTTTACAATACAGACTAAGAATCCAAATGCTTCCAATCGTCTGGAGACTATGTGGAATCCTCAATTTGGGTAGGTTAGTAGTCTGAAGATAACGGAGAGGGGAAGGGGATGAAGAAGAGAAAGGTGGAAAAGTATCCGGATCTTAGATCTATCGAGAGATCGACCAAACACGGCTAAATCCGATTAAAGCAACGTTTCGATTCTGAACTTACTTTCAGTATCGTTTTCGTGAGAGATAGTCCGATTTGGCGATAGATATAGCACAAAGTGAATCAATGGCTTTTGATTTCTCGGGGCAAATAGAGCACTATGTGGTTCCAGTAGTTAAATTTCACAGTACCTAATATAGTTTCGCAGCAAATAGAGCACTATGCGGTATTAGTAGTTAAATATCACAATACTTATGTAGTTTCAGTGGAAATAGAGCACTATGTGGTTCCAGAAGTTAAATGTCACAGTACCTAATATAGTTTCGCTGCAAATAGAGCACTATGTGGTCTTAGTAGTTAAATATCACAATACTTAATGTATTTTCAGGAGAAATAGAGCACTATGTGGTTCCAGTAGTTAAATTTCACAGTACCTAATATAGTTTCGCTGCAAATAGAGCACTATGTGGTCTTAGTAGTTAAATATCACAATACTTAATGTGGTTTCAGGAGAAATAGAGCACTACGTGATTCCAGTAGGTAAATGTCACAATACCTGATGTAGTATCGTGGCGAATAGAACTAATGTGGTCTGAGAAGTTAAATGTCACAATACCTAATTTAATTTCGTGGCAAATAGAGCACCATGTGGTCCCAGTAGTTAAATGTCACAGTACCTATTGCAGTTTCATGTAAAATAGAGCACTATGTGGTTCCATTAGTTAAATTTCACCGAACCTAATTTAGTTTCATGGCAAATAGAGCACTATATGGTTCCAGTACTTAAATGTCACAGTACCTTATATGGTTTCGCTGCAAATAGAGCACTATGTGGTCTTAGTAATTAAATGTCACAATACCTCATGTAGTTTCGTGGCAAATGGAGTACTATATCTGAATAGTTAAATGTCACAATACCCAACGCAGTTTCATCTGAAAATAAATAAAAAATAGTAAGCAGGTATAATAATACATATATGTATTGTTTGTTCTCATAAATATTATTCGATAGTTTTTTGTGTCAGTTGACGTTGCACTATACTAAATAATGCACCCCATAATAGACCAATGATATAAAAATATGTAAAAGCACACCACTGATGAGTAATGCAGTCTCATAGAGACCCTAACAAACTGGGGCTCGTATTTGCTGTTTTCTCACATCCGGCAGGACGTAATTTAGCGGAAGCGGATATCATTTACGGGACATTAAATTGTTTTTCCGGGAAGCCTGGAGGCTGATTCTGCTTCTACATACATACCTTAAGGCTTGCGATAAATACTGCCTCTCTGTGTTTATTCTATGGATCGTTTGAGAAAACAGACGCCGTGTAAATTGTTAGTTCTATATCAAGTTCGTTTGAACTAACTCATAAAATTTATTTAGAAAAATTACTCGAACTTTGTTAATAATACCTTTTTTTTAAATACAGAAATGAAAATTATATTAATTATATTAAATATATGTTATTTTTTAAGATGATATCTGTAGGTACCCTTGCTGCGCGGAAATGGTAATTAAGTATATAAAATTCCCTTGATAGAAAAAAAATTGCAAAGTATGTTCCGAAAATTATTATAAATAATTTTTTTTTCTGTTATTTTAATATTTATATTTATGAAAAGAATCACAGTGTTTCATTAAATGCCAACAATTGGAGCGACTAAGGTCAAAATATTGACCGCTTTTATTTTTCTGCCATTGACAGCGATCCAAAATTGGACTTTTTTTACCAAAGTTTTTCGACCGAAGTTTACGATTTTATAATATTTTTTTTATAAATTGTGCGAACACGTGGTAATCAACAAACGATATGTGAATTCATTGGCTCTATAGAAGTATGATCAGTTTGTATGTCTTCATATTAAAATTCGGAGGTATGATTTTTTTTATCGTGGGCGGAAAATATTCAAAATGATCTCCAAAAAATCACGAGAAATCGGAGGAAAAAGTTTCTAATCGCGCAGTCGCTCGAGTGGTTAAGACATTTCCCACCAGATGTTTGCTGTATTCGAAATGAGTCGTGTTTTATTAAACGTTTTCACAATTTCGTTTAAATATTATTGTTTTTAATATTAGCGCGCTCCCTCTAATATTCGTATTTACATATCTGTCTTTCTTCTTTTTACCCATATGTTGACGAAAAGAAGATTCATTCTGTTTCCGATTGCCGCCGATCTAACAGCTCGCGAATTGATTCGTGTTCGCTCCCCACTCGATAAATAAAATCATTACATATTATAAAGTATGAAATGAAGTCGCTCAAAATGTTTGTGCGTTTAGATCTTTTAAACTACACAAATGATTTTCATGCGGTTTTCACCAATAGATAGCATAGCGTTTGAAGTGGACTGTCATTTTCTTATTTTTTTAGGTTACTCTGGATTCAAATATGTAGGTATTTAAAATGAATTTATATTTCTATAATTTCAATATTTTCTAAAATAGAATTTTTATTTGTGAAATATCATTCTCAAATTTTGAAATTTTCTATTAAACAATAATTATTTTCTATTAGACAAAATAGTTAGAATAATAACAATTATGCCAATAATTATTCCAGTAATTTCCCACTAATACTATGCGAGCGAAGCCGTGGGTAAAAGCTAGTTTAAAATAAAACAAAAACTTTGTAAACACCACTTTTATTTTATAAACTTTATACCGACTGGGTTTCGCTACAAACGTAGCTTCTTCAAGGCAGTATAATACTCTACTAACAAAATATTATGTTAGTATATTATTATAGGTACTGCCCTGAAAAAGCTACGGTTGTAGTGAAACCCGCTCAGCCTAAAGCATATAAAAAAAGTGGTGTTTACAAAGTTATTGTTTTATTTTAAATTGTGTTTGTTTATCTACTGTCACATTTATCAAGGACCTTGGGGTCGCTCTAAGCCGTAAACTTACTTTCCGTGATCACATTAATAACATCGTAAACTAATCGGCTTCATACACAGAATTACCTCTGACTTTATACATATAAATACACTTTAACACTTTACTCTTAGCTGGTTTGCCCTCACCTTGAATATGCTGGTGATAATTTGGTCTCCTTTCTATGCTATCTACATCTGTCACATCGAATCTCTGTAATCTCTGTTTTTTATTCGTCTTTTTGTTATATTATTGTTAATGGACTATTTGTTCGTAAATAAAATAAATAAATAAATAATCTCTAATTTCAAATTATCTCCCACGGTTGAATTTGGCAAACAAAAAAAATCATCTGTGCAGAAATTGGCGATTCGTTCAATAGATTCCCCTGTCTTAATAAACGGATTACAATCTTTAGAGCAGAGGCGGCTGGTAGGTGTCTTTGTTCTACCGTTATTACAATGAAAGATGCTCTGGGGAGCTAGCGTTATTGATTCCTTCAGCACCGGTGTATACTCAGAAAATATGCCAAATGTGCGCCAAACATTATTTGTAGAAGGTTGACATTTGTTACATGAGAACGGGGGGTCATTTCAAATTTTTGTAGTGATTTACCGGCCTCTGAATTTCCTCCCTCCTTCCCAGGTTCACGGGGTGGGATTCTTCTAGGTCTTGGTGGCGGATGCGTTTGCCCACCTGGTGGGCCGGATTGGGAGAAACTGGTTAAGACGTTTTGAGCCCTCCAGCCGTTTTGACTCTCTCTTGGCCTTGCACCGCAGTGGGAAGAATGGATTCACATGTCCGTTTCTCCAGGACACACTGACTCCCACTCTTTATATCTTTTTACTTACTAGAACTCCCTCTTCTTCCTGTCCCTTCACATACTTGATGATGATGATGGTTGTTTTCCGGTTAAGATCGTTGACATTTTTGAATTTTAAAAAATATATTTATTTTTAACCGGCAATGATTATTGTGGATGTGTCTAGTAAAATAATCAAGACTTTTGTGTTACAAGATCTCTTTAATTCTTCCGTCATTTATCTTTATCATATTATGTAATACATTAACGAATAACTTTTCTTTGTTACAGGTTTGGCGAAAGCTGCGAGAATAGGAGAACAATCAACAACTCCACAATTTTCTTCTCAACAGCCAAAAGGAGACGAAAAAAGTAACACAGAAAACATACCAAAAGTTTTAGCCACAGAAGAATATAAAAGTTCTTCTACCAAAACCAACGCAGATGAAAAAAATACGTCCATTTTGAAATCTAACGATTTTAGTAAATTTATCGATAGTAATTTAGAAAAAAACCATTATACCATAGCACCAACAAATAAGTCATTAATTGATAGTAAAATCTACAACGTTAACTTAAGCATTGAAGATGTTCATAAGTCTAGTGTAAGCAGTCGTAAAATTTCTAGTGATAAAGTGTTTTTAAATGTAACAAGTGTTAAAAATGATAGTTTAGACGTGAAAATAAGTAGTGCCAGTGTAAAAAGAAGTCCAGTTTATAGGGATACATTTGTTGATAGACTCATAGAAGATATGCGTAGGAAGAATAAGAAAATGCTTGAAAGTAATGGAACGGTGCAAAAAATGGATATTGATGTTGAAGGAATGCTCGTTGATGATGGAAAATTGTTTATTTTAACCGGGAACGGTTTAAAAAAAGAAAATGATGTCAACAAAACAGACGTTTATGGTAAATCTGACCATATTGATGAAGGGAATACAGATAAAAGTCGTGGTGGAAGAAACGCATCAAAAGAAATTGGTGGTTTAAAAGATGATAACAAATTGTTTGATATTGGAAATAGTACAAAATATGTTTCTTCATCAAATGCAGAAAACAAAAATAAGATTGAAGAGGAAACATTCCGATATTTTGGTGGTGCAACTACTGTTAGACCAAAAAAGATGGCCAAATTGAAGAGCGACTTCAAAGTTTTGAACAACGTGGAGCAAAATGAAGTGGATGCTGATTATCAGGGAGATATGCCTTTCGAAAGGTTGCCTAGAATTGAAATCATCACGGATGAAGTGCTTTCTGAACTGAACGTAAAGCAGATATTGGAGTGTAACTTACCGAGCAATGCTACGATGACTGCTTGGCATAAGAATGGACAGGTAAGATTGACTCTTTTACATTTAAAATTTAAAAATTTTTGCGAATGTCTTTCGAGAGCTCGCCCAGCTCGACGATTCTTCGACGTTTTTTTATTTTTGTTATTTACGTAAATACTGCAGCCGAGTCCCAACGGCTCCCAACCGCCTGGGGTCAAGACATTAAACAATATTGAGTGAGCTCACATCGTTGTTGTCAATTCTAGGGAAGAAGAAGGTGAGGAAAAACCTGGCTATTCAGATCTATTCATCAAAAGCTATTTCAAGCAATGCTCCAGTTGTGAATTGCCGCATTTCACCAAAACGATTTTGAGAGAATCCTTCACTCTAGAACGCGCCGAAAATACATTATAACATATTTTAAAGGAATAAATTGTGAAATAAGAAAAATTAATCATAAAAAATTTACTTGCCCACGCCATGATTTCGACCCGCCACTCCTGGATTACAAGTTGAGAACCTTAACCCTCTACCACAGGGGAAGTATTGTTTATATAGTAATATTAAATTACATCTTAGAGTTTGTAGCGAAGAACCTAACATCTCTGATGAAAATTATCTCGTGAAGGGATCATGGTATAAAGTTTGTTAGTACAGTTATAAATAGTCTGTAGAGACTTATTTGAACTATTGAAGTTATTCTCCGTAAATTTAATCTAGAAGATTTACTAAAGACTATATTGAAAGAAACAATCAAGTTTTAATTTGCCTAATTCCACTCATCAATAAATGATATTACAAATATATTTCTTTAGAGGGAATAACAAAACGCAACCTGAAATATGCCATTTTTAAATCCAATTCTAGACATGTCGATTCTTGTGTACAAAATGTTTTTGAATGATTTCGGAAGATTGTTATGTTTATTAACAGTGAAATAAATCAATAAATTATCTTGGAAAGTAACTTTTTAGATTTTTAGTTTTTGTTCAAATAAAATCATTTAAAAAAATTCGCGCACGTGTTTTGCGATAAAAATACTTCAGTTTGTCTATTTATTTACGGTCTTACAAAATAACGCATATCTTTTTTTTTACAAACTTATTTTGCTTAGACATTATTGAAAAATTATATGATCAAAAAATGATTACATTTGATTGTATTTTCGTTGCAAATTTTGAATGAAATAAAATCGATATTGACTTCCAGAATATATAAAAATAATCCATTTTTCTCATCGGAAAAGCCATGTACAGTTGTAAGGGAATGATCGCGAGACCATTTTTTCACGAAATTTGAATTCTCGGCCGCCCGTTAATAGGCCTTATTTCTAAATATTTACCATTGTAAAATTCTCCAAGATAACATCAATAAATAATTAATTTGGTCCAATGAAATCCGACTTTACTTACATTATATGATTTTTCGAATAAAAAATCCAGTGTTCTGATAAAAAAATTTCTTGAGACATTAACACAAATTAAAGACTTAGGCATCACTTTACAGTTAAATATTTTATTATTTGTTAACCAAACAACAGAAATTTCTAACAATGGCTTACAAATGTTGGGATTTATAATAAGGTAAACCAGAAATTTCAACAATAGTAAGAGAATTTATTAAACTATTATATTTTGCCTTTGTTAGAAGTCAACTTGAGTACAATTCTCTTGTCTGGAACCCACATTATAATATTCATGTACAAGCTATTGAAAGAACACAAAATAAATTCTTACATTTGCTTAGTTTTAATGTGAATATTTCAACAATTATGTTGGCTTACCACACTATTTCAAATGTCATATCAGCTTTCGAAGTGAAATAAAAGTTATTTGTATGCACTTATTGATACAAATTCATTATGGGTACTACTCTTTAGGGGTGCAAGATTTACTATTGAGAGCTTTTGTTAATACCGTGACAATCCACGATTATGGTACCGTGACGGCACAAAAAAGGCAATAAACATACGTTCCTTATCACAATAATACTGTAGCTCTTTCAAAAGATGAGATACACAATATGTACGCAGGTCTGTTTACTCCAGAGGAAAGAAGTAATCATTTTCTTGCATTTCTCTCATAAACCGTACCGTGGCGTATCTGTAGACCCCTACAAAACAACTAAGCCGTGACGATAATTTTAAAAGTATGAAATATAGTTACAAGAATAATAATTAAGTGTGAGTGAATTCCAAAAATTCAGAAACGTCAAACGTCAAACTTTTGTTCCGTATAATGCTCCAGCTCTGTCTTACACACTAAATAACAACAGTGCAGAACGTATGTCTGCACCCCCCCAAAGGAAACATACAATCATCATACAAATATTTCATAATCATCAATACACGTATTTTTTTTACTTGAATATCGTACAAGAGTCCCAACTGCTCCCGTCTGGAGCCACTGGGACTATGGTATCCCCAATTGGGGTATGTTGTGAGGCTGAAGGTAGTCGGGAGGGGAAGGAGATAGGGAAGAGGAAGGTGGGGATGTAGCTGGCTATTTAGGTCTGGTCACCAAACATGGCTGAACCCATTTCAAGAAACGTTTCAATTCTGAATGGAGGTCTTACACCAGGACGATACTGAGAGTATCTTCCACTTTGGAACGTGCCGCAAATATACTATATATTATTTTTAATGAATAAATTGTAAAATAACACAAATTAATCAAATAAAATATATTTGCCACGCCGGGATTCGATCCCGCCACCTTCGGAGTGCGAGTCAAAGGCCTTACCGCTGAACTATGCCGCGCCGGCTGTAAACGCCACGTATAAAGAAAATAAAACAGAATTCCCGTCGCTACAGCTGAGCCGTCATAAAATACATATGTTTCCTCCTAAAGAAAAAAAGTTGTACTTTAGGGGAAACAGACACACGTATATTGTGTGTCTCATCTTTTGTCTCACTATTATTTAATGTGTAAGAAAGAGCTGCAGCATTATCAGGATAAAGAACATAGGTTTTATGCTTTTGTGCCATCACGGTCGTCATAAAAGTGCTCAATCTCACAATTACATTGTTTAAAATGGCGAATAAAATCGATTTCATGTACGTATTTCCAAATATCTTGAATTTAACAATTTGGAACAAAGGTTCTACTTGTTTTTCAAATACCTATAATCTGGTAGGCTTGACGTTTTACCCTCGTCTTCGTTTCTTGCAATACGTATTAATTATTCAAATTCTGTCCTATTTTTTATTCCTGTTAAGGTTGTTTTGTATTCTTTAGTATATCCGGCTTTCTTTACCATAATAAAATCACCCTTTGTCCTTTTATTACGTGATTTATTAGAGTTGCGACGGATTTCTGGTCGTTCTGCCTGTTTTATGACCCTGAAAGTAGAGTTTTTTTTGTTTCCGAAGTGAGACATAACGAACAAGATATTATTACGCCATTTCCACGAAGGGTTAAAAATATTTAAGTAAAAGCTACGAACTACGTTTTAGCTAAATTCTTGTTTTATTTACTTTTACACCTTTTTTTAGATTATGTAGGGTGTGAGATTTGGATTGTGTATAAATCAAATAAGCTTTAACACTTTACTTACAAGTGTATTATAACAATTTACAACCGTACCATAATTTATGTTTAAAAAATATTCGTAAGGAACAGTGGAAGCGAACACGTTGCGATTTACGAGCTGTTGCATCGTCGGCAATTCGTAAATAAATGGTTCCTCTTATTTCGTACCGGCAGTTGGTGACTATGTGGACATATTGTGGGATCACTATTGGCGTGTGAGGAGCCAATATTAATGATTCCTCGATTCAAAATAACTGCCACAAGATGTTCAGCCACAATATTGCTATTTCTTCCTGGGACATCGTTGACTTATTCTTTCATTTTTTTTATTTTGTTTTCATATGTTTTGAGGGAAATAATTTCCCTCAATGCTCGTTTCATTTTTAGGGATGCTGTGTGGATGTTCTTTTAAGGAAATTAAGAATGGGAGAAGGAAAAAGGTACGAGGGGTGGGAAAGTTTTTTTATGATTTTTTCTATGCCCATAACTTAATATCCTTCATTTTCTTAACCTTCAGTCAGGCGCAACTAATCTGTGAGATGAAGTGATATATTATTTTTGTGTCAAAGGGTAAATATCGTCGATCTAGGAGCATGGCCTCCTGACTTTTCCTCCTTTCTCACCACTCGCAGAGGACCAGTTTCCGTTCATCTCGTGCGCATTGTGGGTCGCTGCTGGATATGCAGTAATCTGTCAGATGAATTACGCCCGATTATATTAGTAGTGTTGATGTATTTATTCAATACTGCATTCCAGTCTGAAACCTATTTATCGCTTTCTTTTGGTCTTGATCAGTCACAGTGATATTGTATGGTATTATATTATATTACCTAACTATTTAAAAAAAAAAAAATTAGAACACAAAGCCATGACTTTTTTTAAAGTACCTTTCTTGATTTTATTTACGTTATATGATTTGTATATAGGTAACTATATTCTTTGTTATATGCTTTTATGTTTCTTTTATATGACTTTTGGAAAGCAAATACAATTAAATTGAGTGAAAAATCTATTTTGATCTCTTTTTCTGTGATTTAATCTCACAGATGTATTGCGTCCGATCGTGTTAGGATTTGCATTGCGCCTGGCGAAAGGTTAAAAAGACCCTTCACACAGTATCTTCAAAGACTACATAGGCCCTGAGGGAAATTATTTTCTTCAGAGTCTCCTGTAAAGGGTTAATAAAAAAAAAAAACAAATTAATCATTTAACGTTACGTAAAATCTATAAGTAAATCAATGTATTTTGTAAAATGTGGTTTTTGCGTTAAGTTAGTACTGTATGTAGGTTCCCAGGGTGTGGTCTCCCGACAATCCGCCGTCAGGTGTAAAGTGAGCAGCTTCGTGGACTTGTTCGTTTCCACACCAAGGGAAACGTACAGTGAGAGAGGTTACGTTTGCGAGGTTATCCCTTGTTTAAGTAAAAACGCTTTGTTTTGTAATGGGAATATTGTTGTAAAACTTCAGTTTATTCAGATGAATATTCAGTTGAACAGAGTTTCGATTCTATTCTGAGCACTAGAGTTTCAAATTGTAGAATATAGAAAAGAATTGTAGAAAGAATGACATTGCAAGAGCAACAAGCTTATTTATAGACAAACGGTGAAAGTTTACGAATCCACAGAAAAAGAGTTCTTATAAACAAAAAATGCTTTGAAATGTTTCGTAAAGGGTGACATAGACGCGAAAATTATGAGTAAAGGACTCTTCACTTCGAGATTAAGCACAATGATAACATGAGAAGTGCTCAGTGCAAAATGAATTTAAATATGAGATATAGGACAACACAATACGAGGGGGGGACCCAAAAGTAACGGTAGTTGTGCTGTGGTGGAGAGGAAGAGTGGGGAGACCCATTGTTCGACCAGGTATCCGTAATAGTTACTCCTCCAAGTTGTGTCGCTGTGAGTGCATCGGTTCGCCCGTGAGATTTTTTTTAGTAAAACATTTTTTTTCCTTTCAGAGTCTACGAGTGGTTTTCACGTTTTCAAAATGGAAAAATGTTAATTGGAGACCAACTCCGTTCAGGACGCCCCTCAACGTCAAAAACTGCCAAAAACGTCAACAAAATCAATGCCCTCGTTCGTGGAGAATGTCGCCGAACCATTGATCAACTAGGTGGGATGTCTGGAATGTCATGAAGTTCAATTCAGAGGATTTTAACCGAAGAATTGCACATGAGAAGGGTTGCAGCCATATTTGTCCCCGCCTTCTCACAGACGAACTTCAGGCATGTTAAGAGCTTTAAAATCAGCTCGAAGAGAACCCTGATATTTTTCCAAGGTGATCTAGTCCCTTGTGACTTATCTTTGTTCCCCACACTAAAAAAAGGGACATGGAAGGAAAGCGTTTAGTCACTGTGGAGGAAGTAAAACAAAAATCGCCTAAAATACATCCCGATAAGTGAATTTTAAAATTGTTTTGAACAATGAAAGAAGCGTCTGGAGAAATGCTTTGTGGTTAATGGAGAATATTTTCAAGGTGATTAAAATTTGGTGTAAAAATATTGAGAAATAAAGAAGTTATTATAAATTACCCTTTTTTGGGTAACAAACACAACAAGCACAACCCGCAAAACCTATCCAATTTATCTTGAAACAATTACGTTAAAGTAACGCTGTGTGGAAATTCCGTCAATCGTAGCTACCGACCCTTCACTCAGTTTGATTGATGAAATCGAACCTAAGTGAAAACCAATAAAATAATTCAGCATAATTTCACAGGGGAGTTTTACCATTTGAAAAAATAACCAAAAAAATATGACAATTTCTGGAAAATATTTGACTGCCATAAAAGTCAGGCAGGCCCTTAAGCTGGCAAAAAAATATTATTTTTATTCTTAGGTCAACACTTTGGCACTATAAATAGTGCGCCTAGTATGTACTTAAAGTAATATATTCACGACTTGAACTTCTGAGGCGGGTGTAAAAATTTATTTAATTTCCTATGTAAAAATATTCTGATCTCGTGTTTGTTCCGATGAGAATTGGGATGGTCGCTGTTATTTTTGAGAGTTTTCTATCTTTTTTCTTGGAAAGGGTATAAAAAGGTCGGGTGACAATATTTCTAAATTCACTGACGACATGGACCAATGGAAGTGTGTTATATGTTTTTGATCCGTGTACTCGAAATACTCAATTATCCTTAAATTGAATTAATTAATGTATTCCTTTATTAAATTAAAAAAAAAAATTAAAACGTCTTTAGCACCGTTGTGATTTGAAACTCGACGAAATGAAAAAGCGACACTGAAAGGAGACAAACACAATCATCTATAGGAATTAGCCTGGGATAGAATAATCGGTATCATCTTTGTGCGTGCTTCGTAGCCTCCCCACTCTTGTCTACTTTAGTTTTCTGACGGTATCCCTTCTACCGCGTGTTAACTGTACCCTCGTAATTTTTTTTTTTTCATGATGATTTTTTTAATTACTTTTACGACGGCACCCGTAGTCCAGGAGTAAGGCTCTCGACTACTGATCCAGAGATCGCGGGTTCGAATCCCGGTTTGGGCAAGTAAATTTTATTTTGATTAGTATGTGTTATTGTTAGAGCACCATTCAGAATTAAAACATTGCTTGAAATGGTGTTTTGTAACCAGATCTGAATAGCCAGGATCTTTCCCACCTTGCTATTCTCCATATCTTTCCCCTTCCCGCTTTCTTCACCTCTCAACATACCTTTATTGGGGATGCCATAGTCTCAATGGCTCCAGACTGGAGCATTTCGGACTCTTGTGGAAAAAATAATTTCTATAGGGCATATATCATCTTCGGGGAAGCTGGGTGGAGGGTTTTTTTATTTTTAAAGAAGTTCTGGGAAGGAACGAGGGGTGGGTAGTAATCTAGGGATCGGTGTGTCCAGGAGTAACGGATATATGAATCCCACTGGGCTGCAAGACGATGTTCCGAGTGACCCTGCTGGAAAAATCAGAAGGTCTCTCTTAACCATTTTCTCCCGATCCGGACTGGTCAAACCTCCACATGAACCTGGGCACCCCCGCTAAGTTACTAAACGTAGCGACCACTTGGGATGACCTGCAGCGGAGGTGTTGGTTATTCAATAAACGGTTCCAGTTTCCATAAATGACCGATACCCGCCTGTGATTGAAAATTTGAAAACTGAATTTTTTCAATAGAATCTGAGTGAACCTTGTAATGCGGTGACCATGTAGGTGAGTTGTATTCAGTTTGACTACTCTTTGAAAGTAGATATATCCAAATGTCTTTGGCAATTCATACTATGAAACCGATCATTTTCATTGCCTTGTTCGTGATAATATTTATGTGTTACAAACAATCACCTAATCCCACGATAACAATAACAAACTAAACCTAACGTTTACCCATCCAAACCTAACAAAACCTATTAATTAATCATGTTATCTTTTGATACTGTTCTGTTTTTTCCGGTTACAGTTTCTGATACAGACAGTGTGACCGTCACAATTTAGCAAATGCCTAACCAAAGGTTAATTCAATTTGCTCCCTCAAAACTCCGGGCTGAATAGTATTACGAAATTTTCTACGCAGATATTTGAGGTTTTACAGCCCTCGAGAGGAGAAAATTGAAGATAAAAAAGATAATAAAAAATGCGAATGAAAATGATAATGATAAAGATTGAGGGTGACATTAGGTATGTTCTAAAGGAAATCGTAATAATAATTATTATTAGAGAATATAATTTTATTTCCAGTTTTCGTTGGTATTATCATTTTGTGAGAGGCATATTATTATAATATTCGTGCTTCCTTTGTTGTATAAATATGAAAACGGTATTATCACTTGGAGGAAGAGGAGAAATGAAAACCAAAAATAATGTTATATAAATTCTGCTTATTTTTTTCTCAGGGCTAATGATGAATTAATAAGGATGGAAAATGAAGTAGTTCAGTTTTGCAATAAAATTCAAATAAATGGCATACTTCTGAATACATCCGAAAACTAACATCTTTTTTTGAAAAGGTGATGAAATATGCTATCAAATTTTATGTCCACTAGAGCGCTTTTTGCCACAATATGGCACTATTTAAAATACCTCAGATTGCTTTCCTGCCAATTTTGTCGACTTTTCGCTTATTTGTAAGTAATTAAGTAGAAGTTAAGATTTTATAATATTTTGTTTCTATAAATCCTACAAATTTGTGATAATCGATAGGTGAATTTATTGGCTATATAGAACTATAATCAGTTTGTATGTCTCCATATTAAAATTCAGATGTCTGATTTTTTTAATGTGGAGGGAAAATATTGCTACATAATTACGGTTTTGAACCGCTTGATTACAGACTTATTGGTAAATTAATATAGAATAAGACCACAATGTTATATTTAAATACTTACGAATTCTCACCGCTAGCTCATTCGGTAGATTATCGTGTTTGCAGTCCGCTCGGGTACTTGATTCAGAACAATCATCGCTTCATTGGTAAAATTAATACAGGTAAGGTGTAATAAATTAAAAGATTGATTGTCGCTTTAAATATTGAAGAATTTATTTATGCTTCGACGCTTCTAGGAAAAAGCTTTTGTTATCTCTTTGTGAATGGAAAGTTAATGATTTTAAACCAAAATAAAAGGAATGAATTGATAACATAATTAAATAAGGCTTATGTACGTTATCTCGCACGGGTTACATCTGCAGAGCTGGCTCCTCGTCAGAAATAAATCACTGAATTTATTTTAATCTCTAAACACAAAAAACTGTTGTGAGTTGTGATATTAAGGATCTCAGCAAACTATGAAGGTGGCGTGACCACCCCCTAGGGAGGCTAAAATAAGAAGGGCTTGGAAAGCGCCCGAAGCCTCTCGGCTCCGTTACTTACCCCCTCCCACCGAAATCTCGGCCAATCAAGGCAACGTCGGTGTGGCAAACATTACAAAAAATAATACTGAATTTAGTACCTAGCGCAAATCATCGTACAGGGGTTGGAAGTAAAGATTCAAGAAAGTACTTCATAACACATCCCCGAAAACACCAGCAAAAAACCGCCGTTGTAACGAAGGTTTTTTGACTTTAAACCCTTCAAAGAATTCCCACGATAAACTTTACAAAAAAACATCATTCACATAGAGATTCGGCATTAAAAAACCTAGGCAAAAAGTTGTACAGTTTACATACATATAATAAGTTATAAAGTTTACAGTCTACCTAAAAATATCAAAAAACAGCAAAATCAACACGTCCAAGCGGCCTAGCAGGAACATCGTTAAACGCAGCTTTCAGGTAGTAATGTCCATCAGGGCATCCAGAGCAACAGTAACGATCTTCGGCAGCGGAGAACGACTCAAAGAGAAGCGTCAACATGAAAGCAAAAAATATCATAATTAGAAAAGTACAAACATTTAGGCATCGAGGCACATAGAGTAAACAAAATTATCCGAATGGTAAATGTATTTGCAACAAGAGATCAGAGCATAGGGGAACTCCACATTATATGTTTATCGTGATGTATGTATACGAAGAACATCAACCCCCGTTTAAAGGACAGGCAATGTATAAGTGTAGTCAGTATTCCACCTTTTAATGGTACAGATTACTGGTTTAAGACATATTAAAAACAAAACAGACAATAAAACAGACAACAAAAAAATAAAAGTATTTCAGTGATCCACATTGTTTCCTATAATTCAGGACAACAATCAGCGCTTCCTATAATTCAGGACAACGCTCATACCTTCCTATAATTCAGGACAGCACTCATACCTTCCTATAATTCAGGACAACACTCATACCTTCCTATAATTCAGGAAAACACTGGAAATGAATGAGTCCTTCTTACTTAAGGCCACCCAAAAATTTCCAGCCACACATTAATAATACCACAAGTTTTATCACAGTTCACTGCAAAATAATTGTCGTCGATGTATTGCGTTTTAAGGCAATATTTATAATTATTATAGTCAGATCATTAGGGGTATCTTTTTAATGATGACAACAATAATAGTAATTCAGGTTTTATTTAATTTTGGTTAGAAAATAGTGTTAGAATATATTACATAAGAATAATGAACTACGTCATGGGCGCCAGCTTATTTTTGTACCGAGAATAAGACAAACTCGAATCAAAATAACGAGGGTATCAATGACCCGCGTTACTCCCACCAGAGAACTGCAATATTCAGATTAAGTAATTGTTACTATAAAATACAATAAAAAATATTGTTTGATATAGCCGTATTATAAAATGTGAAGTGTGGTCATCACATTCGGTTAATTACTCCGATGCGATTGTAGGGTGAATTGTATGTACACACTGTCTCAAAAGCGTCCTTTCAAAACAGTGCTATGTATAATGTGTGCTTTGGTATAGTGTCAATTTCATATCTTATTTTCATAATGCGTTGATTTGTCATGTTCTTACAAAACCACTTGAATGATAAATCAATCGAAACACGATTCACGTCGCAAAACAAAAAAAATTCAAAATTATTTGGAGAATTTTCCACTTGGTATGGGCCAACATTTCTAATTGGATTCCATCTCGATCTTCTTATCAACTTATCAAATTCCTGTAAATAAGTTCGCTCCTTATCACCACCGGCGGGTGATTCCGAATAATCACATTAAAGTTGAATAAATCCAGACACATGGTCTATGCTGAGCTTTATGTATTAATCTAATCATTATAAATCGAATTAAAAATCCGAACAATTAATCAAACCCACCTCCTTTGCTACAATATGATTAATTAATAAATACCGATTATATCAGTCTATTTAAAAAAAATCAGCCATTGTACTTCCGTTTTCATTGATTTCGTTTTCCTATCAATTTGGGTTGCGGGTATGGGTACCGCCGCCCCGGGAACTATTTATTCTTTAATCAGCACTTCTGTTAATTCCTACGTCTGTCACTCCGGGACACTGACCACGATATTCCCATCCGCCCCTCATATCTCTTTCCTCCTTCTCCTTCCTTTCCTTAAAAGGACCCTCCACTCAGCATCCCCTAAGATGACATAGGCACTAAGGGAAATTATTTTCCTCAGGCCCTCCTGTGTGAAGCTGAATTTAATCGTAAATAAGTCTCTACTCTTCGTTGGAGAGATCGGTATGTTTGGAGATATGTAACTTCGCAAGGGATCGAACCCGCGACTGAATCTTAAAGTAAGTTGATTACATCGGTGTGCTTTGCATTATATTGTTCTAGATTCGAACTGGGAAATATCTAAATCCTATAAAGAATGCAGTATCATTGAACACTAAAAATGATATTTCACGGTTATATCACGAGGATTGAACTCGAATTTAGGACAGTTCTTTATTTCTGTCGTCATTTTAACTGGTAGGTATAACTCTCAAAAAGTAAATACTGTTTTGTCAATCAAACTTGGATCCACAAGGCTAATTCGAGCTACCTATAACTTTTCTAAGTATCAAACTTATCTTTTAATATCGTATGTAATACAATATCATTAAACACTAGTCAATATCTTCACTCTGAAAGGATATCGGACCAAGTACCTGCTTTCCCATATTTGAAATAAATGCTAATCCCAGAAAATAATAATAAGTGCATTTCTCCAATCCTAGCAGACAATAGAGCTTTCTATTTACAAATGGACCCAAAATATCCATTAGGTATCTGCCGACGGGTCATAAACTGGTCTGTTGCTTTATCTAACTTTTATGAGGGTGTCTACATTTAATTTTTAAAGAATTTCGAATTCCATTATTTGGGTACTAGCTAGGTACCGACCCGGTCATAAAATAACTCTAAGCTTTATGGAGCTCTCCGAAAAATAGTCTAAGGAATGTGTTATAAATATAAGACCTTTCTGGGGTGCCATAAAATTAACATTGGCAATGGGTTTTTCTGAAATGCCGAAAGCCGAATAATTACGACTAAACATAATATTTGTCTTTACTATTAATCTGGAAATATTATCTCGTTTAAAAAGATTTACATTTAGTTTGTCTTAAACTATATAAATAAATCCATAATATTCAGATTCTTTTATCGTTTAGACTGAGTTCAAATCACGTCGATTCTAGCAGAAGTTCACATTATGTGGTCTCCGCATATGTCTAAAACCATTTCGAGGAAGGTTTCGATTCAGAATGCTGGTCTTACACGACTTTTATCGAGATGGGAGACACTCAACCTAATCTGTGGTAACGTATTTCATTTACAACCGGCTTCCCGTATTTCTACCGATTTATCGAATTTTTTTTCGCTCTTTAAAACATAGATTTTATTCTACATTTTTTTTCACGCCGAAACGGCAATTATACCAAATTCTTTCGATAGAAAAAAACGCAAGTAATGCTCGCGCATTTTCTAGTTATGGTGATTCTATAAATGCTATTAGACAATCCCCACGAGGTTTTCGCTCTAATTTAAACAATTCATGTTTTATGAAACACCTTCACAATTTTCGCCTAAATATTATCGTTTTCTATATTGGCGCGCTGTCTCTAATATTCGAATTTAAAAATGGTCTCTTCTTCTTTTTGAGAGGACACACCGCGTCTTAAGTTTCAAATTTGGCGGTAAAACCAAAACGCGTGGGTGGACCAACGGTTTAAAATGGCGTTCTTTCGAAAGACGGCGTGCTTCCTAAACAGAGCCTGTCGATTTTGATTATTCAACGGTCAAAACACATGCTGGTTTAAGATAACGGCATTTGAAAAGACGCGCGAACTTTTTAAAATGCGAACACTTGAGATGCGTGATTTAAAATACCGGCGTTTGAAAAAACACGTGGGTCAAAATGGATGCTAGCGGTTTAAAATATCTCTTTAAAAAACGGCGTGTTTCTAAAACAAAACACGTGGATTCACAGTTCAATTAACAATTCACAATCACTTATTTACCTATATATTTAAAGGGAAAAAATAGTTATTATTTACATATGTATACATACATCACGAAAAAAATATGGAGTTATGAAAAAAATCAAGGGAGCGATAATTATCCCGAATCAAGTTGGCCTCACGTTGGAAGGCGCAAGTGCTACATAATTACGGTTTTGAACCGCTTGATTACAGACTTATTGGTAAATTAATATAGAATAAGACCACAATGTTATATTTAAATACTTACGAATTCTCACCGCTAGCTCATTCGGTAGATTATCGTGTTTGCAGTCCGCTCGGGTACTTGATTCAGAACAATCATCGCTTCATTGGTAAAATTAATACAGGTAAGGTGTAATAAATTAAAAGATTGATTGTCGCTTTAAATATTGAAGAATTTATTTATGCTTCGACGCTTCTAGGAAAAAGCTTTTGTTATCTCTTTGTGAATGGAAAGTTAATGATTTTAAACCAAAATAAAAGGAATGAATTGATAACATAATTAAATAAGGCTTACGTACGTTATCTCGCACGGGTTACATCTGCAGAGCTGGCTCCTCGTCAGAAATAAATCACTGAATTTATTTTAATCTCTAAACACAAAAAACTGTTGTGAGTTGTGATATTAAGGATCTCAGCAAACTATGAAGGTGGCGTGACCACCCCCTAGGGAGGCTAAAATAAGAAGGGCTTGGAAAGCGCCCGAAGCCTCTCGGCTCCGTTACTTACCCCCTCCCACCGAAATCTCGGCCAATCAAGGCAACGTCGGTGTGGCAAACATTACAAAAAATAATACTGAATTTAGTACCTAGCGCAAATCATCGTACAGGGGTTGGAAGTAAAGATTCAAGAAAGTACTTAATAACAATATTCAAAATGACCACTAAAAAATCTCGAACAATCGGAGAAAAAAGTTTTAGATTGCGTTGTCGCTCCAGTGGATAATTAGAAATTTAAAAAAATTGCGAAAGGGTGCTGTCAAAACCGGAAGAGTGTTGTGTAAAAATTTATGTATTTTTTTATTGTAAATTATGGCGATCCACAAAGTTAATGCTTTTTACAAATATGGAACTAAATAATAAAAGATTCCACGCGTTTTCATCCCCGACAAAATATCCCACGGACAAAACATCCAGCAACAAAATATCTACTATATCATAACCTAACCTAAACCAACCTAAACTAACAAAAAACGGACAAAATGATACAGTCATCCTGCAAAGACAATAAATTATAGTTAAAAAATAGTTATAAAAATTTATTCAGACATTATTTCGAGGGATATTTTGTCGGAGGATATTTGGCGGGGATATTTTGTCACGAGATGAAAAGGCGCATTACCAAATATATTTTTTTATTTCTATTCCTTAACATACATGCATATTACAGATAGTTACATTGGTATACATAGATATTAAGTTTAGTAATAAGGAAAAAATGTTACTGATCCGTAACTGTATATAGGTAAGTACCTACTAGTATTTTGTGAACACCTCACTAGGCGAATCTGTGCTGAGGTGTTACCATGTTTTGGAATAAATGCAATTCTGACGACAAAAGTAGAAACACCGTATCCTCCTTGATAATGTCAAGAAGGAGACTGCGGGTCGACCCATGGCGTCAGTATCGTATACATAAAATAAAAGATTAGTTGCAGTTAGGATCTGTATATACAGTTATTCATAGCATCTAGTTTATGTACAAGATAAATAATAGTTTTGATAAATAGGTAGGTATATTATTCTAGGGACCACACGCCAATGGTATGAATAATATTGTGTTAATTTGTTAAAGTTATAATTACCTACCTTTTTCAAATGTTTGGTTAGGTGTTATGATTTTTTGAGTAAATTGAATACCTTGTTGTTTGATCCAGTCTTTGATGTGTTTTTTGTGAAGAATTGTATACGGATTTGTAGTTAGAAGTTGTTTCAATGTGGTGGGCATGTGGTTATATAGTTTGATTGCGTAATACTTAAAGTGTCTTTGCCCGTGTGAGGTACGAGTTATCGATATGTTAAGTGTTTTTTTTTGTAGAGGTCCTGGTTTTAATTGCTAATTGAGGTTGTATTTGAATGTGAAGTTTTTTGTTGAAAGAAATATGGTAGTACAGATTTGGCGTAGAGTTGTCTTATTGTCACGACGTCTAGTGTTTCGTAAATAATAATAACTCTATTGTTAGCCCTTTCCTCTTGAAATATTACGGCTCATAAATGCCTGAAAACTTCAAGCCAAAGTCAAAACGCTTTGCATTTTGAACATTTTTTGAGTTTTTCGATTTAAAAATAAAGTTAAAGGTTTTAGAAAGACGTGCACATAATTGTATTTTCACGCCTGCTGTTTTACCAAGAGGCTCTACCAAAGGCTGTAGCAACGATGATGATGTTAAAATGAGAGTATATTTTAATTGGAGTACGTGTTGAAAATATTACCGAAATGATTTTGAAAGCATAACGAGATGGAGTTGGAAGGGGTAACTGTTGCGTACCAAGCCACCCCCGAGTTAAACAGATCCTTGTTGATTTTACTAAAAGCAATATCACAATCAACATCGTTAAAGATCCGGTGGGATTTACGTATTGCTTGTTCATTTTCAAACCATTGTAATCTATTGAATGGAATTTTCAGCGTATTAAAAAAGATGTTGTTTTTTTTTTACTTGAAATACGTTCGGGGTAACTCCAATAAAGATCGCGGTTCGTCGAGTTTACAAGTTGCTTTATTTACGTTATCTTAAGGTTTACAATATTATATTCTTGTAGTGATATATCCAGCTGTCTATGCAATCCATTGGAAAGATTAGATTTCATTAGATACTTAGGCGCAATAATTGATAATAAACTTCGATGGGAATATCATGTAATTAATATCACAAGCCGTATACGGAAACTGGCATATATCTTTAGATCATTGGGCAATATACTAAAAAAATACATTGAAAACAGTATATTTTTCCCTGTGTCAATCAATTTTATCGTACGGGATAATTGTCTGGGGAGGATGCTCTAAAACTGTATTAGATCCATTAATAACAGCCTAAAATTTGATAATACGCACTATTTATAAAGTACATTATATACACCCCACGAAAGACCTTTTTAAAGACTTCAAAGTTCTTAATATAAAATCCATATATGTAAAACATATTAACTCTTATTTTAAAATCAAATTTACAAAAAAATATACTATAAATTCAAAATACAACATAAGATATTCAAACCAATCGAATTATATTATTCCAACAACAAAAACTTTCAATACAAGTAATAAGTCATGTTCTCAAGTATCCGGTAATCGTTTGGTTTCGGTTTCCTCCTAATTGTACTTTTATGTTTAATATCTGAATTTTTTGAAAGAAGTTAGTGTATTATATTTTAGTTTAAAAGTTCTTGTTTTGTCCTGTGCTACAATAACACTGTTTTTGTATATTATTATTTTCCTCTGTGCAGCACTAACATAACAGCAGGGGGCCTAGTCTCTATCTTTTATTAACCTCAGTTAGCGGGTTAATTACGTCACATACACGTATTTTGACAGTTACTCTAATTAGCGTAGCTGTCAAAATACGTGTTTGTGACGTAATTAACGCGCTAACTGAGGTTAATAAAAGATAGAGACTAGGCCCCCAGTTTTGTTAATCTTTGTTCTCTTGTCATTGTTTTGTAAATACTGTACATTCTTTATTTCATAGGTATTATTTTATAAATATTTTGTAATGATCTCGTAAGGAACACTGTAGGATTATTTTTTAATTTATTATAGTTAAGCGCACTTGAAGTGAAATGACACAAAACTGCGCTATACAAATATTACGTTATTATTATTATTATTCATTGGCACAGTCCCAGTTTAACTTTCTTGCAATTAAAATTTTAAATAACTTATCAATTGAAATAAAATCTAAAGCCAAATATCTCACTTTCAGAAAGGCGCTTAATGACCTTCTGATGAGTGACTATGACAGTGTTTACAACTGGTTTCATATACTCAGATAAAGATATAAATTTTCAACATCATTACATACTAGTACCATATGTTTACAGGTTTATTTTATTTACATGTTTGTTTTACGCACTTCTTTTTCTCTTTTCTATTTTTTATTACAACTTTACCAATTTAACCAAGTGTTTACACTTAACTAGACTACACTCAAAGTTACTATCCTTAATTAATCACCATGTAACAGGCATTCGCTTAGTATGGTGATTTAATAAATCTTATCTATAGAAATGTCAAATATATGTGACATGTATTATATAAATAAATAAATATTTAACTGTACCATACGTTAGCCCTATTGGACGCTATAATTAATTCTGAAGCCCCTGAATCCGATACTGCGGGATCCCAGCTGTCCATCGTGTTTCATCGGCTATTTCCGTAACCTGTTCGTGCATTAGATATGAGCGATGATATTCGACACTCTTCTAAGGTACTACTTACATAACTTGACATTTTTGAGTTCCCTAAAAACTTATAAAAATCTATAATAACTACATCTGTTGAAGGATGTTCAAACTACAAGTATAATCATATATTTCACATAAACCTTCACTTGTCTATTTCAACCCCTGTCCCCACACATCTCTCTTTAGTCTTCAAAGCAGTTCCCAAGTAACAAAAAATTCAGTTAAAAGGACAAACGAAAGCCATTGACTGTGGTAATATATCGGGTTTATGCATTAATGTTGAACTATTGCTTGATTCTTTGTACCAGATTAAAAACATCGAACCCCGATTTCCCGAACAAGATTTTTTTACATTAGCTCCACACAGGAGGCCCTGTGGAAAACAATTTTCATGCTAAGTCACCAAACGTAACGAACCACTTGGGGTGACCTATGGCAGATGCGTTGGTTATCCAATAAATGGTTCCCGGGGCACTGGTGCACATTCCCACTTCTTAATTTGAAGATATTGATCAACAAGTGACCAGCACGACAGCAGGCTGACCATACTCGCTTTCAGCTGTTCGCTTCGAGCTTATAGTTGGCTCGCTTCGAGCTTACATTCTTCGAGCTTTGAGCTTCGACCTCCACACTTTGATCGAGAATCGCTTGAAGCTTGCTCGCTTCCATCTTGCTCGCTTTGATTCAGCTCGCTTCGAGCTTACTTGCTTCCAGCTTGCTCGTTTCGATTGATCGCTTCGATCTTGCTTGCTTTGAGCTTGCATTCTTAGAGCTTACTCGTTTCGATCTTGGTCGCTTCAAGTTTGCATTCTTAGAGCTTGCTCGCTTCGATCTTGCTCGCTTCGAGTTTGCATTTTTAGAGCTCCCAGCTTTGAACTTGCTCGATTCGATCTTTCTCGCTTCGAGCTTACCCGATTCGATCAAGTTACATACATAAAGATGGAAGTCAAAATAATACGTTAAGAAAAATTAAGATAATATTGGTAGCGCTCAGTCAGTAAAAATTGTGTAAGTTGATTTGGTCGAATTAGTTCCATGGTCAGAAAACATTCCCGGCGAGGCGGAGGTCCTTGGTTCATTTCCCAGAAGCGACTGAATCTTATATATCTTTCCTGTGTCATATTTTTGAAGTGAAAACTTCTTTAGCACCGTTGTGATTTAAAACTCAATGAAACGAAAAACAGACAACTACCTACATCTATAGGATTTAGCCTGCAATAGAATGAGATAGAATAATCGGTTTCCTCTTTGTGCGAAGCTTCGGAGTCTCCCCACTCTTGTCTACTTTAGTTTTACTTCTATCGCGTGTGAGTTGCGCACTCTGATGTTTTTAGTTTGAGAGTCGGTAATAGTATATTCAGTGATTAAAAAAAATGAATCAGAAAGATTGAATGAAACTTTTCCTACTCCTATATTCCCACCGGAACGAAGAGAAATAGCCTGAAATCTTTGTTATAATCAGTTTCAGATTGCCATCCGTGTGACATGGTCGTACACGAAAAAACGCAAGAAACTTTACAAACTAATTAAAAGTTCCACAAGAGCGAAAAAGTTCACCCGATGGGGGAGGTTAGTTTCAATACGATCGGATTCAGAAATAAATATTGTAGGAATGATATTTCCTTTGGCCAATGGATAGATATTTGATATCGAATAAAATGTAGAATTTCGTTTTCCGTTTACAAAAGTGCTTGTTTTTGAGGGTTATACTTAAAATTTTATTTTTTTTATCATTTAGGTTTTTTTAATTCATTTAATACAAGCTGACCCGACGAACTTCGTACCACCTCAGAATCAATAACTGTTGTGTTAACTTATTAGCTAAATTAAATTCAATTTTTTTACTAAGTTAAAAATTACACAATGAAGCAACTATTATGTCGGTGGTTTGTTTTTGTCAGTATATGTATATGGCGTTGTGTACGAATTAACAATTTTTGTGATTTTCTTACTTTTCCACTTACTTACGGGAATTGTGTTTCATTTTCTTTATACGAGTGAGGGAGATTTATTATAATTATTGTATTTTTCCTTTGGAGGGGTGCAGTCATACGTTCACCGTTTGTCCCATTTTCGACTGTTGACATTAAGTGTGTAAGAAAGAGGGGCAGCATTATATGTTTGTGAACAAAAGCAAAACAATCAGCGTATTGACATTTTTTGACGTTTTTGAATTTTTGAAATTCGCTCACTCGGGTTAGTTACACCATATATATATAACTCGAGAACGGCTGGCACGATTTTTATGATCTTTGATTTGTAGAATTTGTCTCCACCCCGAATAGCAGAATAGCTATTAAAACATCGGAAAAAAATAATTATGAAGAAAATTCTTTTCCTAATACATTTTTTATGGAACGAATTCTCATCTTTTGAAAGAGCTGCAGGAGTATTTTGATAATAAGAAAATTGAAAAGATTTTTTCAGTAGAAAATGTAGATGTTTTTTTTTCAAGATAACCTTAATTATCAATCCTTGAACTATTTTAGAAAGGACTAAAAATAACATCAAATGTTCCTCCCCATCCTATAATACCGTATTATAATATAGATTAAATGATTGCATAGTATACTCTCTTTAGGTATTCTAGTCTAAGAACATTTCTAAGTCTTATAAATATATATGGATAAAATCTAATTATTACGTGTGGTTTTAACGGAGTATTTTCTGAAAATATTGTTTTATTTGTGTGGTTGGTGTGCTTTCATGCGTGAATAATTATTCTTGGAGTTTCAGCGGAGTTTCTTTAGGGAAATTATTTAAATTTCCGAAATAGATTTTAAGAAAAATAATGGGATGTTTATTTAATATTTTATACATATTGTTTTCAGAGCATTATATAAGGAATTTCTGATTTAGTAATATAAGTTTTAAGCCATTAAAAAAATACTTGAATTCATGAAGCCCAAAATACCTGATTTTATCTTCGTTTTTCTTATATTAGTTCCACATAGGTGGAAATTTATTTCTGTCAGGGCATATTTCATCTTTGGGGATGCTGTGTGGGGGTCTTTTTGGGAAAGGAAGAAGTGGAAGTTCTACTTGATTCTGTGTACAAGAGGGCAGTCCGTCTGATTGATAAATCATTGTTAACGGTCCGATTGCCATCTCTAATATACAGGGCACGTCTGCCCTGATGATGGACGCTGTAACACTATCCGAAACTTTGGTTAAAGAAGGATGTAGGGCGACACGATATAATACCCCAAAAATAAATCACTGTAACATTTACAGTATTACATTATAACATTAATAAAATTTCCATTGGGATGTGCATAGATATTAACCCCTCGGGTTTTTATTTTTGTTCGGTTTTCGGAACAAGTCATATAGGTCTCAGAGAAATTATTTTGTCTCTCTTACTATCATGGTAAGAATATAATCTACGGTGTTAAAATGAGAAAATGCCACGCTTTATATTCCAAACTAAAACTTAACCGCAAAATAATTCAAATGTACACCTTTATGAAACTTAAGTACCTACCCTTGTCCCCTTCCCCTCTAATGTCCCCTTCCCCACACGCTTTCCCCCTTCACCTTCCCCGCTATCCCTCTCTTCTCTCCCTCTCCCCTCTCCCGTCTCCCGCTCCCCCGTCTCGCCAAACCCCTTCCCGCGTTCTATATATTCAGTGCCAGCATATTCAGTTTTCTCTAGCGTGCCACCTATTACAATATTTTTATTCAAATTTTCATTTTTCATATATTACAAACATTCATTTTTATATATTATAAGAACAATCAATCAAATTGGCACCTAACAAGGGCACCTATTTAAAATACACATGATTCTTGCTTACTTAGTACTTCAAATAAATTCGTTGATTTAAGAAGTTTATTCGGAAGAAAAAAAAAATTGTACAATCGATGGTTTCAAAGACGTCATTCTCAAATTGTGACATTTTTGACAGTTTCGTAAGAGTTTTTGTAATGATTAAAAAACTTTTCAGTTGTATTGTCATGTGGTTGTAATAATCCAGAAACCTTTGCGAGGTTGAGAGAAGGTATTTTGAAAGTTTCAAACATTTCCCATGTTTAATACGCAAAACATAAACCACTCACATACATACACACATATAAGAAATCATATTTTGATTTCATACTTAGATTTTTATACAAAACGACAAAAAATTGAGTTGACTAGGTCGAAAATTGACAATATATGTGTCATAGTAAAAAAACTTGTTTTTTCGGCTTGATTTTTTCGTAACGCTCTCTGCTTACTCTCCAATCTCAATTTTCGTTGCTGCGACAAGATATTATGTTTTATTTACTACCCCATAAATCGTTTAATCTTCAAATCTTTTCGGGTGTTCACCCGAAAGTATTTGCCCGGCAAACTGTGTTGTGTCGTCCGCAAAACTGCGAAAAATTACACGTCTTCAGAAAATATTTTCAAATGCTTTTAGCCGAGATGGTTGTGCGGTGGTATTTATTCTGTTCACCCCACTTTACGGGTCGAATCACGGCGAATACACTCTGACAACGAAGTGAGGATATGTAATAAAATTGAACTAAATTTATTTATTATTTTATTTTATTTTAGCAAGAAAAATATTATCATTTTACAAATTGAATACAATTTGGGAGGCGGGAATGGGTACCGCCGCCCCGCGAATCATTTATTGGATAAGCAACACGTCTGCCAAAGACCACCCCAAGTGGTTCGCTATGTTTGGTGACTTAGCAGGGGTACCCGAGTTCATGGGGTGGGATTTGTCCGGCTTTTGGCGGCGGATACGTTTGTCAACCAACTGCGTGGCTGGCCGGAACGGGAGAGACTGGTTGAGGAGGTCTTATGACCTCTCCTGCTAGAATATCGCAACCCATCGACTTGCACCATAGTTGAAGGGATGGATTAATATGTCTGTCACTCTTGGAGATATTAACCCTCAGATTTCTACCCACCCCCATTCCTTCCCAGAACTTCCACTTCTTCCTTTCCTTAAAAAAACCCACCACACAGTATCCCCTAAGACAGGGGTAAGAATAAGCGGCTCTTTGCAAAAATTTCATAACTTATAATGAATACTGGTTATAAAAATGCCACTTTGTCGAGTGGTGGTGAAACCGTTCTTTTAGAAAATAATTGGTAGGTAAATTAATTAATAAAAATAATTGAACTCACGACGCGCGACGCCTGGGTGAGTCCAGAAACGATGCCAACTCAGCCATTGAGCAAGTCAAGCGAAACCGATTGGTTAATAAATTAATTGTTTTTAACGAAGCCTTCGTTTCTTGAAAAATACTCCCTTGTATCATAGTACTTTACCAAAATTGCATTATTTTTAACCCTTCATAAATTTGCCGTATTTTTGAGATGGTCAAGATATTTTCGTTTGGCAATGAAATCAAAATAAATGGAATGTTTCTAAACATATTTGAAAACATATTTGTTTTAGAAAGGTGAAAAAATATGCTTTCTTTGGAAAACTGATTAATATCGTACTTTCAAATTTTATACATATTTTGAAATACGCATATGATTTTTAAATATAACATTTTTATGAAAAAGTTTTGAAAAATGGCTCACATAACGTTTTTTTTACTAATAATACTGATAACGAAAAAAAACATAAATAATTTATCAGAAAAATGTAACTATTAAAAACGTTACTGTCAACTCACTTTTTTGTCGTTCCCCGAAAAAATAATTAATAAAATTTTTCCAAAGTTTCAAAATTTTTTTTCATTTTACCTTTTTGTGGTTATTTTTTTAAATTTTATATAAAGCAAGGTGTTTTTTCTTTCTAACTCCGTTTAGATCATGTTTTTGACTATGATAGTAAGAGAGATACAGCGATTTATGTGAGACCTATGTAAGCTGGGACATATTTGATCTCCTGTGATTAAACGGGACGATTTCAGCAGACTAAAATTTTTGTTCCAGACTTTCTTGACGTACTGTAATTTGCGATGCGTTGGCCCCACATCGAGATTGTTACCGCAAAGTGGCGTAAAGTCAGTACGTGGGGTGACACTGAATCACAGACCTCTAGACAAATATCACGTTCTGGCGGAAAATCGGAAAAACACATTCAAAATGAAAATTCGCAGATGTAAATTGGTGAAATGCTTCAATTTAAACGGTACACTCAATTGAAACGGCTTAGTTTAAATCTGTTCGAGAAAACTCAAATAAATTTGCTTTATTTACGTTGTCGTAAGTTTTACAATTAATATTCATGTGGACCAGACGCCTGTCCTATTGTATGCTCTATGTAATTCTGAAGCTAGAGAACCCGAAACTACAGAAACCCCGTTTTCCTTCGTGTCTGATCGGTTGTTTCCGTAACCGTTCGTTCATTAGACACAAACGATGATAGTCGAGCTTCTTCTAGAGCAGTATTTATTTATTTAATTATAATGTTTTACAAAAACATGGTAAGTAACACATTATTCCCAATGAGTTGAGAAGAAAACTCATTACGGGAAAGACAGATAGATATAAGTTCATTTTCAATATATTGAAAAGGAATAAAATAAAAAATTAAAAATAAATAAAAAATGCTTTGTCATAGAGATTTTAGAAATAATTAGAGACATCCATACACATAAAACATAAAAAACAAACGTATGAAGGCGAGCCAATATTCACTGGTTTAAAAACATTTTCAGGAAATATTCTTAGCTATGTTAGCTACTGATTGCTTTATTTCATTAGGTACTGACATAATATTTTTTTATTTTTTTATTGAGTAAATTTTTTACAATAAGTTTATTTCATTCTAATATTACATAATTTATATACTCTCCTAATAAAGCAAGTGCTTGTGTTTAGGAGAGAACAACTTGATAATAACTTTTTTTTTTTTTTTCAAATCCTTATAACAAACTTAAGAACTTACCTTATGAATAGATTTAGACTTAGTAACATATTTTTTAAAGATTATAAGGGTAATTAAACAAAATATATATATAGGATGTACATAAAACCTTTGGAATAACAAACAGTCAAAAACATATCTAATAAAAGATTAAAATTATATGGTGGGACTACCAAAATATGATTTAATTTTTTTTTATATTTGTCGTAATTTTTTTCTGTTCGCATATCGGCGGGTAATTGATTAAATAATTTTATTCCTTTATATACATAGTGATTCTGTGCTGTTGTGGTTCGTATGGGTGGTATAGTTAGTCCACCAATAGAAGTATTCCTTATGCTAATATTAAGCAGTGGGGTAATATTTTTTTTAAATATATCTTTGTGTAGCTGAAGTAGTGCTATTTTTTCGTAAATTTTTGTAAGTGGGGGGACAGGGAATTCTAGGAATACGTTTATTGTTGGGTAGTAATACGGTTTTTTTAGGATAATTTTTATAAGAATTTTTTGAATTGTTTCGAGTGGGAGAAGGGATGATTTATATGCACCCCCCCAAGCTATGATTCCATATTGTAATACTGAGTGCGCAAGTGCAAAGTAAATTTCTTTTAATATATGGTGATATTAGATCCACGCGGTATGATGCATCCGGCGCGTGGGTCTTTACCATGGGGATTTGTACGGGAATAATACTCACGATTTTATCACTCCGTTTATTAAAATGGTAAATACAATTATCAGAAGGTTTTTAGATTGTAATTTATGTTCGTAATATTAATGCGACAAAGAATTTATGATAAAACGACAGACTAATCCAATCGAAGTTCACAAGCCAAGTGATAAGCCTAGAAGGTTCGATCTCTGATGACAGACGGTCGGTTCGTAAACTGGCCGCGCGTGGCGCTAATGTCGCATATTGCCAGAGTAAATAATTTAAACAATTTAACAAATGTCGCATTATTACTATGAACACCACAGCCTTCCCCCCAGTGTTAACGATATAATGTAAATAATAATGGGGTTCTAAAACATAACATATTTAAATTATGAATTACAAGTATGAAAAAAGAAAAATTTAGATTAGCTATACAATACAAGCGTGTGGTATAAAAGATACTCAGAAATTGAGAAAAAATTTTTTTTTTTTTTTTTTGAATGAAGTATGTTTTTTAAAAACAAAATATAATTGATTCTCATTATTTTGAGGTACACCAATGTGTTTTATTTTATATAAATAATAATACTAATTGAAAACAAGTGTTTTATTTATTATAAATTTATTTTTACCGTATTTAAAACTTAAAATATTTTAAAATACTGATAAAATTACTTGCTTGGAGCATAAAGTGCATCTACAAACTGCAAGTTTTTTAACATGTAGTTATTATAGGTATCAAAGGTATTAATTTGTTATTGGAGCATTCACTGCCTCGACAATATGATGTGGAAAGTTAACATTAGTTAAATTATTTGCAATAAGTTTTCTAAAAACTAACATATATAACAAATATATTATATAGTAAACATTATAGTATGCTATGGTAAATTATCTTACATTCATTGCAATCAATTGCGGAGCCATGCATTATGTATTCTGTAAAGATGTAGATTGACACTAAACGTTAAAATAATTTTTTATTTAACATAAACAAAACTCTGTGTCATAATCTTGTGTAAATAAACGCTAATATGGTTATACAAGAATTATACTGTAATACATATATGATTCATGTAGATGTATACAATTCCGCCCACAAGCGGTTGTCGCCACTTCAATGAGGGGAAATGTATTCATCCGGAAATGCATACAAAAATTAAAAAATATTATATTATTTTATGCTTACTGAAGCACCATTATTTGGTATACTGTAAGGTCTGTTTGCATATAGTAAATAATCAAAAAATTTAACAAAATATGAAAACAGATGTGCTTCTGTATACATAAGCTATTTATTATACTTGTTGCATCAAGTGATGTCATAATCAATCTTGCAATATTGAGCAAATGTTAACAATTATATTATAATGTGCAGATAACAATTGTTTTTTATTTTTATATACCTATATAAATCTATTGGCAAAAAATAAAATTATTTTTAACTGTTTACGGAATCTTGCTAATTTGTTACTCAACGTACTATGGGGTTTTTGTTGTTATTTAGCATCCATAGTAGCTAAATTATTGTTTTATAAAATTATTAATGACTAATAGAATCTATTTGAATCCGTAAACACTTGAAAACAATAATAACATAATATGAAATTTTTGAAAGGTTCAAAGAATCAAACAGGTTTTAGCAAGGTTTGTATTTGAATGTTAATACATGCTATATTGAGTTGGTACAATATAGGATGTACTAAGATTGCATGCCATGATAGTTAAAACTATTTTTAGCTTAATATATATAAGCGTTGTGAAAAGCAATTATAGCTAGGTACTTAGGTTTCATAGATTAGTATAAAACATTTTAAATTTTGCTTATAACTAGTTACATGCTGTTGCATGGTTTTGAAGGATGAAAGAGTTTCATCGTGGAAAGGATATGTTTATAATGTAAACATAATAATTTATATGTCTGAAAATATCAAAAGTCAGATTTCCATAATAAATCTGTGATTTTTGGTATTAACATCATGACAGTTAATTTTAGAATGAAATATATTTCTACTGTTTCAGGTATGGTCAAGCTATTAAGAGTTTTGAGCTCTAATGTACATGTAAGTTCTAATAATGAAAGCAAAATGTCTTTTATGCGTGCTAAATCTTTCCAAACCTTTTGGGAAAATGCACTTGACGACCTGACCTCGTGGTCGTTACTTTTGTATTAGGTAAGTCTGGAACAGATGTATAATTCGGAACATTTTCTTCTGTGCGTGGGACAGATGCATAATTAGTAACACTTTCTTCTGTGCATGGAAGGAATGCTGGTTTCAGGCGATCTTTTGAAACTCGCTTTGGCTTTCCTTTTATGATGATGACATAAGTCTTGTCATCTCGTTCCTCGACTCTATAAGGTCCTTCGTAGGGCGATTGTAATGGCCTTTTAACACTGTCTGTTCGTAGAAAGACGTGTGTAGCAACAGAAAGGTCCTTGTGTACGAAAATTTTCTTTGTACTATGATTAGAGGTTGGAGTTGGTTTTATTTCATCAAATTTTCTCTGTAAACGTCCGATGTAAGTGTCGGGTTCTTCTCGTGGAGTACTTGTAAAGAAGTCACAGGGTAACCTTAAGGTTCTACCATAGGTAAGTTCAGCTGGTGAACATTTTAATTCTTCACGAAATGTTGATCTCAGGCCAAGTAATATAAGTGGGAGAGTTTCTAACCAATTTTGTTCACCACTTGCCATGAGAGATGCTTTCAAGGTGCGGTGCCAACGTTCTATGATTCCGTTTGCTTGAGGGTGGTAGGCTGTAGTCCTCGAATGCTTGATTCCAAACTTCTCTGTAAGTTTTTTGAACAGATGGCTTTCAAATTGACGACCTTGATCTGAAGTTATGGTGTTTGGTACTCCATGTCTAGCGATCCAGTGAGTTGTTAGTGCGATAGCCACGGTTTCAGCGGACATATCCTTTAATGGTATTGCTTCGGGCCAACGAGTAAATCTGTCGATTATTGTTAACAGATATTGATATTCGTTGCAACTTGGCAATGGGCCTACTAGATCAATATGTATATTGTTGAAACGATCTTCTGGTAATAAATACGTTGCCGGTGGGGTAACCGTATGTTTAGAAACTTTAGCTCTTTGACAGTTTATGCAATGTTTAACAAAGTTTCTTATATCAGATTTCATGTTTGGCCACACAAATCTTTGTTTGATTGTGTTTGTTGTTCCTGCCACTCCTGGGTGACATACGTTATGTACGCTTTGTATGACGGTGTTTCGCATGACCTTCGGTACAAAAGGTCTGACGTGGCCTGTCGAGATGTCGCACCATAATGCAGTGTCTGTGCCAGGGATCACCATTTGACGCAAGGATAGGCTGGAGTCATCTTTTGCCTTAATATAATCGTCGTCTTGACCCTGCACTTGACCCATTTCCTTGTAGTCAATAGTAGGACAGTTAATCTCTTCAACTCGAGATAGAGTGTCAGCTACTGTGTTCTGGTGTCCCGATATATGTCTTATATCTGTGGAAAACTGTGCGATAAAATCCAGTTGCCTTTCTTGGCGTGGAGAGCTAGATGCTCGCTTCTTACTGAAGGCGAAGGTGATCGGCTTATGATCAGTGTATATTGTGAAAGTGCGACCTTCAATGTTATTTCTGAAGTATTTTACAGCTTCAAAGACGCCTGTCAGTTCACGATCAAAAGTGCTGTATTTGCGCTGCGGTGCTGTAAATTTCTTTGAAAAAAATCCAAGAGGTTCCCAAGTATTGTTCTTGAGCTGCTGTAAAGAAGCTCCGACCGCTATATCAGATGCGTCCACCATAATGGCAATTCTTGAATTGGGGTCTGGGTGAGCCAGAAGAGCTGCATTTGCCAGTTGATTTTTACAGTCTTCGAATGCTACCGTCAGTTCTTGGTTCCAATTGAGTAAACGTTTGTCATTTTTCTTGTATCCTGTAATGCAGTCAAATAATTTGGCTTGAATATGGATTGACTTCGGAAGGAACTTGCGATAATAGTTCAACATTCCTAAGAATCGTCTTAACCCTTTCGCTGTTTTTGGTAGAGGAAAATCGGTTAAGGCTTTGACTTTTTCTTTGAGTGGTGTCATTCCCTCTGGCGTAATTGTGTGATCTAAGAAGTTGACAGTTGTGACACCAAATTGACATTTATGAATGTTTATAACTAGGTCATTGTCGGCAAGCCGCTTGAATAAGATATCCAGGTGTTTTTTGTGCTCCTCTTCATTTTCTGAAGCTATAAGGATATCATCCAGGTAAACGAAGCAAAAGTCGAGATCTCTGGTGACTGCGTGCATAAATCTTTGAAAGCTTTGCGCAGCGTTGGATAGTCCAAATTGCATTGACGTAAATTCAAACAATCCGAACGGTGTGATGATGGCTGTCTTCGGAATATCCTCGGGTTCGACCGGTATTTGATGATAAGCTCTTGTGAGGTCCACTGTGCTGAAGATCTTTGCTTTTCTAAGTTTGTGAGCAAAGTCATAAAGTTGAGGTATAGGGTATTTGTCTGGAATCGTTTGTGCGTTCAAACGACGGTAATCGCCACATGGACGCCACTGTCCGTCGCTTTTCTTAACCATATGCAAGGGGCTGGCCCAATTGCTCTTCGATGGTCTGCAGATTCCCTGTTCCATCAGAAACTTGAATTCTTTTTTGGCAGCCTCCAACAGGTCTGGTGCCAATCTACGAGCACGTTCAGTAACTGGTGGTCCTCTTGTTTCTATGCAGTGTGTCACAGAGTGTTTTTTAAAATCTGTAATTTTTATGTTAGGTCTCGTTAAAGTTGGGAATTTGTTTAAAATTTCTCTGTACTTTTGCGTTGTTGACAATATTGATATGGGGGAAGTAGGTCCTTTATGTGTAACTCCGGGGATTTTCAGTCCGGTTGAATGATCTGAGAGGATTGCCTTTTTTAAATTTACCGACAAATTAAACTGATGAAGGAAATCAGCTCCAATAATGGGTCTTGACACATCGGCTACTATGAAACGCCATTTAAAAGACCGGCGTAGGCCGAAGTTTAATTCCAAAATCCTAGTTCCATAGGTCTTTATAGGATTTCCATTTGCGCCAAACAATGTTGCGGGACAATTATCCGAGGTGATACTGTTCTTTTTGTTACATGCGTAACGTGGTAACACCGATACTTCCGCGCCCGTGTCTATCAGAAATCGCTGACGCGTTTCCCGCTCATAAAGGAAGAGACGATAAGTAGGTGGAAACTCACACGTCTCTACAGTGGACTTCCTTTTTTCGTTTCCCGATTGGTTTCTGTGAAATTTGCATGGTTTGAAGCATTTGTACGCTTTGTCTCCATATTTTGCATGCGCCCAGCAGTATCCATTGGACGATTTTTGAGGAGATCTTCCTCGGGACACCGACCTAGGTCTCCATGAATTGCTTGATGTTGAAGGTGACTGATGGTTGTTATAGCGTCTTGGACTTTGATGTCTTCGCCCGCGGAAATTCGTTTGATGAATGTTGTTATTCATTTTTAATTGCTTCATTTCTTCAGTCAACGCTGTCATCTGCTTCTGTAATTGAAGAAGGATTGTGTTTTCGCATTCTATCCTTGAAGGTCCCGGTTGGTTTTTGTTGTCAACTGCAGTACACTCTGTTGTCTGGTACACATCGATAATTTTGTCAGCCGCTGATGCCAACTGCTCGAGAGTGTTATCCGGGAGAGCTGATAAAATTGCCTGTACATGTTGAGGTAGCCTCTGTAGCCAGAGCGTTTTTACTATGTTGCTTTCTGCAAGGGCTGGACCGGCAAGTTCCAGCATGTGGCGTAATAAACCCGTCGGCTTTCTATCCTCAAGTTGTATACCCGTAAGGAGTCGTGTTAATTTTTTCTCTTCAGAATCCTGTAGACGCTCGATGAGTGCTGATTTTATTCGTTGATATTTTTCATTGGCTGGGGGTTTGATTACGATGTCGCTGACGCACTGAAGCGCTTCGGAATCCAATGCCGCTATGATTATATTATATTTGGTGAAATCATCTTTTATCCGAGAATTTGCAAATTGTGCTTCGGTTTGAGCAAACCAAAGTGCGATGTGTCTTTTCCACACGGGTGGTAATCTCACCGATACGTGCTGAACATCAGTGTTTGGTTGTTCCATTGTTTTGGATTTATAAATTTCAGTTTTTCCAGGAGGTTTGCTTGTGCTTGGATTGCTTGTTCCGCTGTGTGGTGTATTGTCTTCTTCGACCGATATGATGTTTTCGTCGGAGATCATTTCAGCATTTTTTGAGATTTAATACGCAAGACAAATTGTATTTAAAAAACATCGGAAAAAATAAAAATATTTAAAACCTTATCTCAGTGGAAAAACATTTAAAACAAATAAGAATTGTAATCTCTGGAAATAACAATGTATGAAAAGTATTTTTGCAACAAAATTCGCCATATATTGATTATGTTTAAAGTGTGTCACATTTAAAACTTTAAAAATCGCTTATTTAATTGTTAAAATTTGTCTCGCAGACATAATATGTGGTTAAAATTTGAAATGTGACAATTCATCTGTTGAAAATTTGCAAATTAAATTTTAATTTCACAGCAATGTATCAATAAAATTATTGAAAGTACGGATTATCAGAAAAGACAGCAACTCATATTGTAATGATCAATAGTGATCTTCATCTGCTAGCAATGTTTTATTGCTACAACAAAATAAGAACACGCGCACACAAATAAGTAACTTGTAACATAATTATTTGCACTTTTTGAAAAAATTTACGTGGATTATCCAGGGAACGATGGTGAGCACCAAACTCCTGCCGCCTGCGTTCTCTGCGATCGTACAGCGAGCCGTGTCAGCTTCAGGCTTCAAGCTGCACTCTGATGTCGGCAGCTGGTTCCAGAATCCATTCTCACTTAAATAGATTGTTACAAAGTCATTAGAATTGGTGTTATAATGATCATTTTAGTTCTGATTAGTTGGATGGTATATGAAATAATATTTATTCTTAAAATTAACTGGGACATTTAAACTAATGATGCTAAATTATGGAAAAAAGTATACTAAAATTGGAAAAACTTACGGAAACTTGCCCAGGACGTTGACTTGTGAACTCCGATCACGTCGGGGTCACCAATATGGTGATATTAGATCCACGCGGTATGATGCATCCGGCGCGTGGGTCTTTACCATGGGGATTTGTACGGGAATAATACTCACGATTTTATCACTCCGTTTATTAAAATGGTAAATACAATTATCAGAAGGTTTTTAGATTGTAATTTATGTTCGTAATATTAATGCGACAAAGAATTTATGATAAAACGACAGACTAATCCAATCGAAGTTCACAAGCCAAGTGATAAGCCTAGAAGGTTCGATCTCTGATGACAGACGGTCGGTTCGTAAACTGGCCGCGCGTGGCGCTAATGTCGCATATTGCCAGAGTAAATAATTTAAACAATTTAACAAATGTCGCATTATTACTATGAACACCACAAATATACTGACATATTCTGTTGAACGTGGGATAGAATTTTAAAAAAACTACGCGAAAATTACATAGATCAGTTCTGGTCGAATATCTTTATAAATAAATACTTAAAAAATCTCACATTTTGGAAATTATGATCAAAAAATATATTCGTGCAAATAAAAACTGATTTTATTATTTCTTCACAAATCTGAATACATACCCAAGATGAAAAAATAAAATTCAAATGAGTTTTCAAACAAAAAATCGCCTTTATACTCATTTGAAAACGCAAGCCACCTGCAAATTTCATAAAAAATATTTTAAAAATAATTTAGAGTAGCTACTTTCGATTGTTTCAAATAGTACCTAGGTCCTAGATTGATATTAGCGCAAGCGATTATGTCCTTATCTTTTATAGAGTTTCTTTATACATGCGGGTTAAAAACGCATTTAAAAAAAAGGAAAGATATAAACTATCTATACCAATGACTTCCGTTGAAGGATGTTGAAACTACATGTATCATTATATATACCACACACAGCCAACAAAACACTAGTACAAGCTAAAAGCATACAATTTCATTCGTAAATATATTAAACATACTACACAATATTTTATTCGTAAATCATGCAATTATTTCCCAAATATTTTAAGCACTATTATTAGAGAAAGCGAGACAGCGTAGCAACATATATAAGTATGTATAAGAAGGACAATCTCCTGGATGTAGTTCGTCCCATACAGCTTCCGTATTCGTCTTTGTCCGAGTATAAGTGAGTAAGCGTATCTTGTCATCTCAATCACATCCGCGATGTATTTCGTCCTATGAGCGTTTTCAAACACATACCTATTCTTTGTCAAACATAAAAAACGTTAAAATTGCGTTTCATTTTCTTTGTACACGTGAGGGAGGTGTACGATAATCTGAAGGAGATGTATGATTGTTTCCTTTGGGGGGGTGCAGACCTACATTCACCGTTTGTCTCATTTTCAACTGTTGCTATTTAGTGTGTAAAAAAGAGCAGCAGCATTATACGTCTAGGAACAAAAGCAAAACCATCAGGGCATTGAAGTTTGATGTTTTTAAATTTTTGGAATTCCTCACACTTCAATATTATCCTTGTAACTATATTCCATACTTTCCAAATTAACGTCACGGCTAGTAGTTTGTAGGGGTCTACGAAGACGTCACGGTGCAGTGTTTGAGAGAGATACAAGAAAATGATGACTATTTTCCTTTGGAGGAAACAGACCTACGTACATTGTGTATCTCATCTTTTGAAAGAGCTGCATCATTATTATGATAACGAACGTACGTTTAATAAAATAAAATACTGTTTTGTTTAAAACCACTGATGATGCTTGAGTAAAGCGAAACCGGTCGGTTCAAAAAATTAATAAAACTCGTGGTTTTAAACAAAACAGTATTTTATTTTATTAAATATGTCAAACCACAAAGTGATTGCTTTCTACAATAATATGAACGTACGTTTATTGCCTTTTTTGTGACGTCGCGGTACCGTAATCGTGGAACGTCACGGTAATAATAAAATTGGTCATCGTTATACTCATATCATTGGCGTTTATTTCTAAGTTATATAGCTTAAGACTGAAATGAATTGCGACCTGAAAATAGGTGGCCTTAAAAAAACCTTGAAATCTCAAAAAAAGACATGCAAAATTCAAGACGCTAAAAATAATTTCAACGATTTTTCTGCATCACACACTCAAATAATATGTTCTGTATGTATTCTATTTTACCAGAAATTATTTTTACACGGTTTCGCACTTCGCGGCAAGTCCTGCAAAGCCTCACCGCGTAGGTCGAGGTTCACTAGTCAGTGTAAACACGCCGAAATCTTAAAACGTGACTCTCGCGCTAAACAAACGCGAGAGGCTTTCTAAATATGGTAGACGTTATTGGATTCCTTTGTTAAAATGTCACGTCGGATCCGCAGTTTGAAAACTACAAGAACTTTGTATATATATAAAGGTAGAGGGGGAAATAACAGCTTGAAAAACATTGGCGGAATAAAACAAGCCAGTTTAAAAATCGCTGGAAATTCAAAACACGCTGAAAGAATGGCATGAATATCTTTAACTCGCCAGGCTAATTTGTTCGCTTTGGTTCCGTGACTTTTCATCCCCGACAAAATATCCTCCGACAAAACATCCTACGGACAACACATCCCCGAATAAAAAATCTACAAAATCCTAACTTAACCTATCCTATCCAAACCTAACCTAACCTAACTTAACCTAACCTAACATTAGTTTATATTTTATTATTTTTGACGGCCGGCGTGGTCTAGCGGTAAGACTTTTGCTCACATTCTGATGGTCGCGGGATCGAAACCCGGCGTGGGCAAATAAATTTTAATTATTATTTTTTTAAATTGATAAACTAACGTTTAAACAAGATTTTTATGCATGCACAAAGGGTAGATAACAAATATTATAATCAATAATTATCAGCCTGAAACACTCATCCATAATAATGAATATTTGACAAGTTAAAGTATTTCAGCAAAAAATGCAGACATAATTAGTCTCGACGCCACCTAGCGGGAGATTTAGTATTAAAAAAAAAATACCTCTCTCACAAAAATAAAGTTGGTTGTTTTCAGTTGGAAAAATGTAATAATAAGTAATTGTCGAATGAAACATAGCTCAGTGGTCAGAGCAGCTGACCGGCAATCAGATGGTCACGGGTTCAATTCCTGTTGGCGGCCAGTATCTTTTCTCGGAAGATTTTTTCAATGTAGATGAGTGTTTCAGGCTGATAATTATTGATTATAATAAATAAATTTTATTTCATTGATTTGTATTTTACAAAATTTTTACATTTTTGACAGTTTTGCAAGAGTTTTTGTAATGATTAATAAAGTTTTCAGTTGTATTGTCATGTGATTGTAATAATCCAAAAACCTTCGTGGGGGTTAAAAAAGGTATTTTGAAAGTTTGAAACATTTCCTGTGCTTAATATAGCATTGCATGGACATCTCATATACTCATATATCCCCAAGCAAACATATTTTGTTTTTTTTTTTGGTATATAGATATATATGTAAAGGAATACCTACCTAGAAATGCATAGGATTCCTTTATGTTCGAATTTTAAAAAGTTTTTGTCATGGAGACAGAAAATGACAGATGATTGTTTTTTTGTTGTCTAGCTGGGTAGCACAGATTGAAGTAATAAGAAGATTGAAAAATAAGTTTATAATTACAAAGTGATATAATATTTTGAAGATGGACAAATTACTTTAATTCTAGTTTCTTTGTCAGCAAAGCAACTCATGAATTTGTATGTCACATTATTAATAAAAAATTACAACAAATAGACAAATTGTCTTATATATATCAGAAGATATATCATAAGAGAAAAGGAGATGGAACGAGTTTTATGAGAACGTTTTTTTTATTTATTTTGTGTTGTCTCTGTAACGCATATTTATTCTATTAATCCATTTAAACATTGGTTAAGCATTTAAACAGAAGAAATACACATTTCGAATAAAAAATAATATCATATAGATATAGAATAAGAATAAGTTAACAATAATAATCTAAACGAAATCATATAGAATAAGTTAACAATAATAATCTAAACGAAATTATGAAAGAGAACAAGACACCGAAAAACAGAAAAAGACAATGGTCGCAACTGGGACTCGAACCCAGACCTCTCCGTTTAACCGGGACGAGCGCGTTAACCAATTTCGCTACTGCCACCTTCTGTCAAAGCCGTCATATTTGTCAATCTCATATTTTCAAATTTTAGAATTACATTATTATCAACTAATTATTTTTCTCCATATTACGGGCAACTACCCTTTTTATTGGAAACAATCATTCTAAGAATTGGTTTGTAACCTGGATAGCGTCTCGGATAGATATATCCGAATTTATTTATATGGAACAATTGACTTTTACGAAAGTCTAAATGAATATTCAATTTTATAAGAAAAACTTTATTTTTATTATTTTTGAAGGTTATTCCCATCGGCCGGCGTAGCGCAGCGGTAAGACGCTTGACTCGCGCACCGAAGGTCGCGGGATCGAATCCCGGCGTGACAAATAAATTTTATTTGATTAAGTTGTGTTATTTGACAATTTATTTATTTAAAATAATAAATAGTATATTTGCGGCACGTTCCAGAGTGGAAGATACTCTCTGTATCGCCCTGGTGTATAAGACCACCATTCAGAATTGAAACGTTGCTTGAAACGGCATTAGCCGTGTTTGGTGACCAGATCTGAATAGCCAGGTACTTCCCCACCTTCCTCTTCCCTATCTCCTTCCCCTTCCCACTACCCTCAGTCTCACAACATACCCCAATTGGGGATGCCATAGTCTCACTGGCTTCAGACGGGAGTAGTTGGGACTCTTGTGAGGTATTCATGTAAAAAAAAAAAAAAAAAGTGAAATATATCATATTAGAATAAGCTAACAATAATAATCTAAACGGAAATATGAAAGAGGACAAGACACAGAAAAACAGAAAAAGACAATGGTCGCAACTGGGACTCGAACCCAGACCTTATATTTTATTACCAAATTAATATACCAAATAATTTTTTCGTCTACCGTACCGCTTGCCTGATATAAGTTGTTCGATTTTTTAAATTAACAGTTCATTGAAATTGAATAATGTAAGATACGCATTACACAAAAATGTTTCATGTCACTCACTTACGTAAGTGCCCCATTCTTCCATTAATGTTTTTCGAATTAAAATCAACGAAATATTATTTTATTTACAAAACAGATTTTGTTTAAAGCAAGCATAAAAAAGTTGAAACACAACAAAAGTTACCCGGCAATTCGTGTTATTCTCATATAAAATTGAACAACTCTGATAAAAGTTGAACTTTTTTTCCCAATCCGTGCATTTTTTCCAATATTTGTGATTTGATCTCCACTCCAATCACCCCAATTTCCCAAAAGCAAAAACAATAACGCCAAATGGGTTATTTTGTAGCGCAAAAAAATGGCGTCAACAGTCACCTCCCCTATTATAGGTTAAATTCCAGAGCCAAATGACACGGCTTAGTTGATTAAGTAACAACTATCGTGCCAATTTCGTATTTTTAGAAAACTAGTGGTTTTCTTTTTTAAATTTAACTTAAAATTAATTTCTAAATTTGATGAATTATTCAAATTATTTGATACAACCCGTCCTTGGTCTGTGGATGATTTTGTGTATCTGGGTAGTGTGTTTACGAGAGATGGAGATATTGAAATGAGGGTGAATGCCGGTAACTCCATTAACGGAGGACTGAATGCCATTGGCACTAATAAAAACCTGTCAAAAGAAGCGAAGCAAGCAGTTCACAATGGAATCCTGGTACCTACCCTGATGTATGGCAGTGAGGCATGGAACTGGCAGAGGAAGGATGAAAGTAAACTGAATGCTGTTGAAATGAGATCCCTGAGGAGTATGTTTGGTAAAACAATGTATGATCGTGTGAGAAATGTGGATATCCGCAAAGAATGTAAGATCGATGTAAGAATAATGAGTAAGATTAAGAAAGGGACCCTCAGATAGTTTGGGCATGTAGAGCGAGTGAACGAAGAAAGTAGTGCAAGAAGAATACACGACGCAAATGTGAATGGTAGAAAAAGTCGGGGACGCCCGAGGAAGAAATGGCATGATCGAGTGAATCAGATACTTGAGTCGGGCCATGTCAAAAGTCAGAATTATAGAAGAGAATGGTGAGACGATGTATGAATGTGATCGAGGCAAGGAGTGTGTGCTAAGACCGAGTTGTTTGGCGGTCCGTCCTCTCTGCCTACCCCTGCGGGGAAACGGCGTGATGGTTGGTTAGTTAGTTAGTTAGTAACCCGTCATTAGAATTTTATATAGAAATACCAAGTCGTTAAAAGTCTTTCCGTCTGACAATTTTAGCATATTCATTGGCATTGTCATTTTTTAAAATAGTGTTGTAGTTCACACTCTAAAATGCTGGAATAGGTACCCATTTTAAAACTTTATTTTGTAAATTTGTTTTAACAACGAAGGCCAAATATAACATTTTAACCACTGGAGCACTTTTTGCCATAATATAGCGCAATTTAAAATACTTCGGATTGCTTTGCTGCCTATTTCAGGCAAATATTCCCTAGATGCATTACATTTTTTTTTTTTTATATTTTTGAAAACTCCCACAATCTGAGATTCGTAAAATAATGGAACTGATAAAATTCTTTAAAGTATTTTTCATAGAAGTCTCGATTCTTTTGCGTCGATCATTTGATAAAAGATTCTAAAAAAGATTTATATTAGCGTCGTCAGACACAAAGTTTGCAGTTGAGCTGTAAGCCGTTGATTGTTAAAAATGTCGTGGGTGTTTGTTCTAATTGATATTTATGACGAGTTTCTATACAACAGCTATCGCAATTCAATTATCCATCTTAACGTGTTTTCAAGTCGTTGTTGAAATATGTTTGTTTTTGTTGCAATGAAGTTATAAAGTTACATTTTTTATATGTACTTTTGAAGAACTCGTTAGACACAAAAAAGCTTTTAGTATTCTTGCCTTTCAACTACTTATTTTAAAACTACTTAACTATCGTTTAGTCACAAACAAAGCGTTTAACACTGGGATCGCTTTATCAGAAACAACAATACTTATTATTTTTTTCTGGCTGTGAGATCACCTTCTCGAAAAAAAATTAAGGCAACAAGGTGCAGAGAGCCTTCTTTAGAAGCAATTTGTCTGGAAATAACGAACAAAAAGGTTTTAACATGTTCCAGAAAATCTCTGCAGCTTTCAAGTGAAGGTTGGTTGAAGAGATATAAAGGATGTGTTTGTATTTCTTTAAAAAATATATCGGTTAGTAGATGTGTTGACAAATGAGTCGGGTTCTGAGCTTTGCGTCTTGAGTTCAGTCAGTTATCTATAGTATTTTTCCAATTTGGAATTTCGGGAACCATTTTTTGGATAAACTACACCTCTGCTATAGGTCACCTCAAGTGTTTCGCTACGTTTGGTAACTTAGCAGAGTGCCCGGGTTCGTGGGGTGAGATTAGTCTCTGAGAGAGTTTGGTTGAGGGAGACCTAACCTTTACCTCTCCAGCGGGACTCTCTCGACCCATCGCCTTTTACCGCAGTAAACCTTTTTCTTTCCCACAACTTCCTCACCTTCCTTTCCCTAAAAAGACCTTCCACACAGCATCCACTAAGATCATTGGCCCTGAGGAATTTTTTTTCTGAACTACACTAACTTTTCTATTCATAGTGAGCCCTGAGGAAAATAATTTCTCTCAGGGTCTACATCATATGTGGGGACGCTGTGTGGAGGGTATGTTTAGGAAAGAAAGTAGAAAAAGTTGGTAGGGTGGGTAGGAATTTGGGGGTCAGTGTGTCAAGAAGTGACGTATAAATCATCCCTTCCCCCACTGCGCGTTGGGGTTTAGAGAGTCAAGAGTTCTAGTTGAAGAGGTCAAACGGTCTCCCTCATCCGGCCTCTCCCGATCCAGCCCGCTATGCAGCAGTGGACAGACGCATCCGCCGTTAAGACCTGGACAAACCTCAACCCCGTGAATCTGAGCATTTATACTAAGTCTCCAAGCGTAGCGAACCGCTTGGGTTGACTTATGAATAGCAAAGATGTTGGTTATCCTGGGGTCATATCCCAGGATAATTGTAAATTTGGTCACTGTTGGTAGCTTTCATCGACCCTTGTACCTTTTCCTAATTTAATTCCTACCTACAAATCTTTTTCCGCTTTTCAATATTTTTTTTAATTACTGTATTAATTAGAAGAAAATACTCTATTTCTATAAGTTTTGCTTTTTCAAAAAATACATTGTCTAGTTTGTATACTGAACTTCTGATGATGGCGTTCAAAACAGACAATTTTAACGACTTTTGGAGGGTCCCAAGTCCTAACTCCTATAAAAAGTAACTTATCTAAAAAAGCATAGCGGTAGTTGTCGATATCTATGTTAGATTTTTAAAAATCATGTGTGCAGTTCACAAGCGGTATAAGTGAAACCTTCAGAAAACTAAAGTAGACAAGAATGGGGAGGCTACGAAGCACCACACAAAGATAAGACTGTTTATATACTATCTCATTCTCTCGTAGGCTAAATCCTATAGATGTGTGTGTTTGTTTATTTTTAGTGTCGCTATTTTTGGTTTCATTGAGTTAAAAATCACAACTGGGCTAAAGAAGTTTTACTTTTTAAAAAAACTGGCGGTCGTATCCAGAGAGGAAATTGGGGAACACGTTTGTATGGACAAAATGCCGCCCGGTTTACTCTTAACGGCCATTAGCCATAATTCAAATTTCGTTGAAAGATGTTCTTACCATCGTACAGGGCGGTTCCAATGAGAAAGATTAATTATTCTACGTACCAGCTTTTAAAATAATAACTCAATATCGATTTTATTTCATTCAAAATTTGGTTTAATTTATACCTACGTTCAAAAATGCTGATAGGCGTGATGATAAAACTATTAAATTATGTACTGTTTGTAATTATTTTTTGATCAGGAGTATTTAAAATTTTTCAATAATGTCTAGCAAAATAAGAATGTAAAAAAAATCTTAAATATATTAGTCTGTAAGACCGTAAATAAACCGACAAACTTAAGTATTTTCGTCAAAAAACACGTGCGCGGATTTATTTTTTAATGATTTTATTTAAATCCTGAAACATAGCTTTCCCAGATAATTTATTGATTTATTTTACTGCATAATTTATGATTTGAAATGTGTGTTGTATGTTACAAAATTTTGTTTTGAAAATTTCACAAATCTGCCAACGACCTACGGTTTAACCTTTTATGCTAAAAATAAACACATTTTCTCATAATTTAAAACATAAATTTACTAGATAAAAGAACAGTCTTTCAAAATTATTTAATACTAGCTTTTACCCCCGGCTTTGCTCGCATATTTGTCCCCCCCCCCTCTCCCGCACTACCACTCCCCCTCCCCCAACCAATCAACAATCAAATACGCTCTGTTTCGCATTCATAATATAAGTATAGCTGTTGGCTTAGGTCAAAATATAGATAAGTACCTATTTTATATTTGTATCTACTTACACTAAATATTCATATTAGAATACAAATATTTGAATTTTCGCTATCAAAGAAATAATATTGACAGCCCACGTCAAACATTTACTTAGTAACACGCTTTGCCAATAAACGTATAATAGATAATTTCATAACGCCACAGCTTATTCATAACGCCAGAGCTAACCAATATATAAAGCCCCTGTTACTCACAAATAAAGTAGCTTTAGATTAGTGAAAGAATTTATAAATTCCATTCGATATTTATTGCGTGAAAGAGTAAGGACCATCCAACCAACCATCCATACAAACATTCGCATTTATAATATTAGTAAGATGTTTTTACGGAAAATAGTCGATACGGCTAAAATTTGATTTATGATTTTAAAATGACATATTTTCAATTTTGTCTAGTTTTTCCGCCTTAAACATTGAAATTAAACTAGGAAGGTATGCTAGAACTAGATTTGTATGGCGGTCGGACACGATTGTCAGTTAGCAATTTGCAGTTCACTTTTTTCTAATTATTTCCATCATTATTTTCAATTTTCTCCACAGCTACAAAATCCGACCCAGAGAGAGAAATAAGATGGCAAAAAATTAACTCCCGTACGTTCCCCATTTTTCTTTCGCTTCTACCAATTAGGGAGCAATCTCGAGGAAAGTCGGGAATTCCCTTGTCCCGGCGAGTTTATTGCCACATTTAGTGTTTTGTCTTCCCTTTTATTTTTATTATTGCCATAAAAATAATTGCCAAATTAAATGATTCCTTATTTTTTATGTGCTTTTTAGCCCGTAAAGAATGGGAGTTTTTTTGTGATTACGTCGCGACTTTTGAAGATTGTCAGAGAATAAAACGAATAGCTCAATTTTAATTGGATTTATGTTGTGTCAAGTTTATGATGGTTGTTTCTCGTGACAATGGAAAGCCTTTTTGGTTTTGAATAGGTAGGTGTAAAAATGGTCATGATTGCCCACTCATCATATCGATGGTATAGAGTTAAATTATGGGTAACAATGAAACGTCAATTGTTAGATAAATGCAAAAAACAATCTTTACTGAATGAAGATACTTAAGAAACGTACATTTTGTTATTACTTAAGAGGGTTTAACTAGCCAGTGGCCAAAAATCCACTTATCGTCGAAAGATGTTCTTACGATTATACAGGGCGGTTCCAATGATAAAGATTAATTATTCTCCGTACCAGTTTTTTAAATTATAACTCAATATCGATTTTTTTTCATTCCAAATTTGCTTTAATTTATACCTTTATCCAAAAATGCTGAAATGCGTTTTGATAAAAATATTAAAATTATGTAATTTTTGTAATTATTTTTTGATCATAAGCATTTATCATTTTTCAATAATGTCTGAGCAAAATAAGAATGTAAAAAAATCTGAAATATATTAGTCTGTAAGTGCGCAAATAAATACACAAACGGACCCATTTTCGTCAAGAAACACATGTACGTTTATATTTTTTTATGATTTTATTTAAATTAAAATTAAAATTTTGTAACATACGTTTACCAGATAATGTATTGATTTATTTTAATGCATGATTATGTGATTTGAAATGGGGGTTGCATAATACAAAATCTTTTTTGATAATTTAACGAATCTGCCAACGACCTATAGTACAACCTTATTATACTAAAAATAAACATTTTTTCTCAAAATTTAAAACATATGTTTACTAGATAAAAGAACAATCTTTCGAAATCAATTTATATTTTTTTGTGGAAAACAATCAATACGTCTAAAAACTGATTTAATAATGACATATTTCTGGTTTTCTCTGGTTAATTTTTAATTCTGGTATATAAGCTGGTTATCTAAAACCAATGAACATGTATTGGATAACCAACTCCCCTGCCATAGGTCACCCCAAGTAGTTCGCTACGTATGATGACATAGCAGAAGTGCCCGGGTTCATCGGGTGACGTATTTTTTATTTTAATTTTTAATTTTAATTTATTAGAGAAACAAACAGTTAAACATGTTGTATTAAGGTAATTACGCATTGCGTAAACCAGCGAAGTTTCCGCAAAAATTCTAAGTATATATATGAAAAACAAATATTAAAACATTAATGAAAACATAAAGTGGTAGAAAAAGTAGAAAAAATTACCAAAAAAAAAATCACAGATTTATGTATATAAAAGAGATAACATGAATTTAAAATGTGAATCTATAAAAATAATACATTTTTTCAATACAAGAAAACGTTCAAGGATAAACATGATTAAAAATAGAAAAACGAGAAAAAAATAAGGTTTGTCTAGGTCTTGGCTTAATACGTGGCAGGTCGGATTGGGAGGAACGGGTTAAGAGAGATTAATTGGCCTCTCCTGCAGAATTCTCCTGACTCATCGCCTTGCACCGCAGTGGGAGGGATGGATACATGCGTTCGTCACTCCTGGCCTCCTTTTTTATATGAACACCGCATAAGAGTCCCAACTGCTCCCGTCTGGAGTAGATATGGCATCCCCGATTAGGGTATGTTGTGAGGCTGAGGGAAGTAGGGACGGAAGGAGATGGGAAAGAGGAAGGTGGGGAGTACCTAGCTGGTCAGATCTGGTCACCAAACACGGCTTAAGCCATTTCAAGTAACGTTTCAATTCGGAAAGGTGGTCTTACACCAGGGCGATACTGAGAGAATCTTCCACTCTGGAATGTGCCGCAAATATACCATATATTATTTTTATATGAATTAATTGTGAAATAACACAAATTACTCAAATAAAATTTATTTTCCCACGCCGGGATTCGATCCCGCGGCCTTCGGATTGCGAGTCAAAAGCCTTACCGCTAGACTACGCCGGCCATCAAAATCATCGACCATTTATAGGATAACCCGCATCCCTGCCATAGGTCACCTCAAATGGTTCGCTACGTTTGTTAACATAGCAGGGGTGCCCAGATTCATCGGGTGAGGTATGTCTATGTCTTACCTACCAACTTAATACGTGGCATGCCAGATCGGGAGGAACTGGTTAAGGGAGATCATTTGGCTGATTCTGCAGGATTCTCTCGACCCATCGGCTTGCACCGCAATGGGAGGTATATATTCATACCTCCGTCACCCCTGGATACGCTGGCCCCCAGAGTCCTACCCACACCTCATGTCTTTTTTCTGTCCTAGAACTTCCTTTTCTTTAAAATACCTTCTCGAAAGATGACTTAGGCCCTGAAGAAAATTCCCCAGGGCCTCCTGTGTGAAGCTACTGTAAAAAAAACTAGTCAGCAATTCATTAATTAGTTATTTAACACTTTCGGTAACGGAAAAAGCTGGTGTAATGTTTTCTCTTTATCCCGAAACTGACTGCTGCTTTCGGTTTTCTTAGACTTCAGGTGTTCATTCTTATACGTGATCTAGTACAGTACGTGACGCTTACCAAGATTAACTAGTATAGGGGTGAATTCAAGTCTAGTTCATTAGTTTTTTTGTAACTCCAAAAAGGAGAATTTACATTTTACAAATTTGCATATAAAAATTGAAGATCGCGCCGTTGGCTTATTTTAATTTCGTTTTGTTTATTTTAAAGTCGGAATTTTGGATCAAATGAAATGAAATAGATATATTTTTTTATATGCTATAGGTAGTTCTTGATCTCAAAAATAGTAAAAATGCAGAAACGAAACATTAAACAGCTCTACTGCAAAACCACAAAATCGCACATCCGATATTGTTCTTGAGGACCGACAATATGTGTTTAAGTAGTTAAAAAATAAATAAAAAACATGATGATCGGTCACCTTTCTGGTTGGGGTGACTTCGATAAACCATTTTAAGCTAATTACGGTAATGCGCCAATCCCATACGCGGTATAAGTGAAACCCTCAGAAAACTAAAATAGACAAGAGTAGGGAGGCTCCGAAGCACAGCACAAAGAGGAAACCGATTATACTATTTCATTCTCTCGTAGGCTAAATCCTATAGAAGTAGTACCTATGTGTTTGTCTCTTTTTAGTGTCACTATTTCTAAAAAACAATCAAATTTGGTACTAACATAGGTACCGATTTAAAAAATCTATAATTTAAAAATCCATAGACAATAATTTAGTTACAAAAATACAGCTTCCTGCTAAATTCAATTTCATCAAACACGCGAACTGTCAAACGTGCGAAGTTAAAATAGTCGTTCAATTTTCTGAAATTGAGGGGTGCCAAACCATAAAGTTTTAAGTGCCCCACGAACTCAAATACGTTTTATTGCAGTAAAACGTTGTATGTGCTGGTGTTTACTTGCACTCTAAAGTTGAAGGGTCACTAACGCCGTCTAGCCTAAATATTGTGAAACAGCATGCCATAATTTTTTAAGTGCCAATTGAGCTGCAAATTTTAGTTCATTCAAAATATCGGAATTTTTTTTAAATTCACGAGAAAACGTGTTTCCGTATTTAGCCGGAGAAAGCAATTTGTTTTATGAAAACCTTTGAAAATAAAAATATTGAAAGTGTTGAGTTATGTGCAAGTAATATAACATTTGCAACGTTATGACTTGCATAAATAATGGCACTTAAAACGTTTTGTTCTTATCTTTTGTTTTATAAATAAAATTTTTTTTTTTCCGTATTTTGATTAATAACAAATAATGACAGCGCACATTATTTGTTTTACATCATTAATAATAAATGACAATTTGATAATACGTTTTATAACAAATACTTTTCTATTTATTTTTCAATTAAAAATGTTTTTGTGTCTCTTGAAAATTTAATTTTCTGGCACTTATAACGTTATGGTTTGACACGCCTCAATTATCAAATTTTTTGCGCAATTTTCTTAATTTTTCTTTCCGTAAGAACCTTCTACAAAGCATTAGAAAACTAATGAAATAGGCAAAGTCGTTCTAAAGTTATGGCTTGACCAAGGGAAACAGGGTTTCATTTTTATATATACAGATGTACAAAACGTTGAGCGCGTGCTTCGTGTTTCCTGGCTACATATCTACCGGTGGCGAAAGGAACAATGATGCTATTGGAGCATCTTCCATTAAAGTACCGGTAAAAAAAGGACAGCATTACCATCTCCAAATAATACTGAAATCCACTTGCTGATCTAATCAATCTATCAAACAAAACTTTACAAAGTAAAGTGTTTTTTTCTTGTTTTGGGGCTCCAGTCCAAAGCTTTCCCTTGATCCGACTCTTTCAGTAATGATTGGCCAGGTGTTTCACATCACTCAAAAAATAACTTTTCTTTCTTAAGGTTCCTTTTTGACTGCGATATAGCCTTCATAATCTATCATGTCAGATATTATAGTGGTATGAAACACGTAAAAAAACTAAGTAAAAACAAAGTTATGATAACAGCTAAAACCTGTCTGTGAAAAATGATGTGAGGATAATGAAAAATGTTGGAAGGCTGAAGAAGTTTGTATTGAGACGAGATGCAAGGGAACAGTTAGGAAGTATCTGTCTATTCATATCTGATCTCTAAACACAGATATATATTAATTTTTATCATCAATTTGAGAGGTTGGATAACCAACCCCTCTGCCATAGATCACCCCAAATGGTTCAATACGTTTGGTCATTTTGCAGGGGTGCCCGGGTTCATAGGATGAGGTTTGTCTAGGACTTGGTGATGGATGCGTCTGCCCACCGAGATGCTGATTGATGGAGACATTTTGACCTCTCAAGCAGGACTCACTCGACTTATCGCCTTGCACCGTAGTGAGAGGGATGGATTCATACATCTGGACATACTGATCCCTAGATTTCTGTCCACCTCTTCACGATGGCTTCTTTTAAGGGCCTCCGTAGTTGAGGGGTAAGGCTTACAATCCGAAGGTCGCGAGCTCGACACCGGCGTGCGTAAATAAATTTTATTTGATTAACCTGTGATATTTCACAATTAATTCATTAAAAATAATATATAGTAGGTATATTTGCGGCAAGTTTCAGTGGAAGATACTCTCAGTATCACCCTGGTGTTAGACCACCATTCAGAATTGAAACGTTGCTTGAAATGGCTTTAATCGTGTTTGATGACCAGATCACTGCAAAGCCAGGTACTAACCCACCTTCCTCTCCCCGATCTCCTTCTTCTTACCACTACCTTCAGCCTCACAACATAACCCAATTGGGTATGTCATAACTTCGCCCCAGACGGGTGCAGCTGAAACTCTTGTAAGGTATACACATAAAAAAAACTCTTAAATTAAATGTAATTAATGTAAACTCCACGGTTTAATTCCACGATAAGTAAATAAATTCAAATGTGCAGTTCACACGCGGTAAAATTGAAACCTTCAGAAAATTAAAGTAGACAAGAGTGGGGAGGCTACGAAGCACCGAACAAAGAGGAGACCGATTATACTATCTCATTCTCTCGCAGTCAAATTCCTGTAGATGTAGGTTGTTTTGTTTTGGCATTTTTGATGGAAATCTTGGATAAAGACACAATCGATTCTTCACTGGTTTATAACACAAACTGATTTATTTTTAATTGTAATCACATTATACATTAAAACTTTTCCCGACCCGCAACCACTTTAAAAAGGTCTTCAGACCATAACTTAGTTGTTGTTTTTCCAAGAGAGAAGAGACTTTATTTCAACAGATCACAGTATTTATAACCCAAAAAAAACTAACACAAACAAACGACATTTTTAATATGACGTACAGAATAAACTCATAGCCTATGATGCATAGAAATCTGCTTTATCGACTACAAAAAGCTTCGAAATTATATCGTCCAGGGGGCCTAGTCCCTATCTTTTACGTTTTACTAACAGCTTTTTAGTTAGCTTAACTTGGTGGTTTGAGCAAAGTTGTCGCAACTGGCTAAAAATGGTAGTCAGTAACTTTTCTGTTGAGGTTTAGTTAATTTATCGTCGTGACCGACAGAAAAGAAACAGAAAAGTTACTGACTACCATTTTTAGCCAGTTGCGACAACTTTGCTCAAACCACCAAGTTAAGCTAACAGGCTGTTAGTAAAACGTAAAAGATAGGGACTAGACCCCCAGTGCAGGTAGAGATCTGCCCTAATAATGAGCTTTAAGGCGTTACGCTAGAGGTCAGTAACCTTCACTTTTTTAAACAAGGCGTTTGTCTTATTTCATCGAGCGTCAAATCTCAACGGTGCTAAAGAAGTTTTCACTTCAATACGATTTTCAATTAAATCCTCGACCTTTGGGCATAGAGTCAAGAATTTTACTGCTCCACCGCAGAGCTCAACCTGAATTCCACTTTAACTAACGGAAAATTTTGATTAATTCAATAAAGATCCATTTTATAGGAAGTGTTTTAGCTACGAGGAGTGTACACCAGGACGTAATGTGGACGTAATACACCAGGATTGTAAAAATTATCAGGATATTTTTTATTTGTTGCAGATAATGGAGATGGATCAAGAAGGAGCTGGTGGAAGACTGTCAGTGTCAAAGGCTGGAGAGGCTGTCATAGCGCGAGTCCGCAAGGAGGACGATGGAGCCTGGGTATGCAGGGGAGTTGATCCCGAAGGCAATTGGATCAATGCAGAACCCATCAAACTGATTGTACTTGGTGAGTTTTTGGGGTACTATGGCATATGGATTGGGGTAAAATGGTATACGGTTTGGGTAATATAGAATACGGATTGGAGTAAAATGATATGTTAATGCGGGTAATAAAGTATATGAACGGGGGTAAATTGGTATATGAAGGGGGTAGTATGGCAAACAAATAGGTTATGGGTAATATGGTATACGGATTGGAGTAAAATGATATATAAATGGGGGTAATAGGGTATATGAACGGGGGTAAATTGGTATATGAAGGGGGTAATATGACATACAAATGGGGTAATGTGCCTTATAATCGATATTTATTCATGAGCCGATGAGAATGTACGATAAAATATCACATGGTAGCGTAGGGCTCAAAGACTGCAAGGAAGGCAATACTAATTTCCAGTCAGTGACTGAGTTGGCATCGCGTTTGAATCCCACGCAAGCGTCGCGCATTCGATTCCTCAGCTGGCTAAGTCCTCCATCACAACACAAACAACATTTTGAATACACTTCCTTGAGATAATTTGAAACATATTCATATATTTTTTTAATAAAAAAATCTAAATATTCCTTCTATTTGTGTTTTATTCAAAATAGTTCATTTGTAATATTATAAAAATAAAACACAAACACTTTGTATTTAACCACGAATTTATTATTGCATATATCGACCGGTTTCACTTCGACCAAGCTTCTTCAGGATATAAATAATAACTAAATGCTAAGACAGAGTTATGGCTAATATATAAGAGTGACAGAGGGAGAAAGAACAAAATTAGAGGGAGACAAAGTATTTGACATAGGTAAAGTGGATAATCAAGCAGTGGGAGGGAGACAACAATACAATAATCAATTACTGGGAGGGAAACATCAATACACATCATAATCACAAGTAAATGAACAAACAACTGTTAACTGTAATCTATGAGATATTAAAAAGTTTGTTGTATTTTACATTAACTAAAGGACAATATTTCGATATATGATAATATTAATAATGAATCACGCTACAACACATAAATAATATCATGGGTTAGGATGGATTGCGGGAAATAAGTTAAAAATAGGACTATAGGGTGTATTTTTTTGATTTGATAAGTTAATTTGATTATTGAGTAAGTATTCTGACATATTTGTATTTAAAGATTTCCTAATTTCTAAAGCTTCTAAGTTATCTAGTTTTATACCTATACTATTTTTATGTAAGATGCGAGTTCCTGAAATTTTATTAAATGTGTGATCTGTTGAGATCAAGTGGTTTGCGAGCTCAGAGAAACCTTTTCCATTTAAGCAGCGTAAATGTTCTTTTACTCTAATGTTGACATTACGTGCTGTTTTGCCAATATAGAACGCAGGACAATCACTGCAGCTAAGTTTATAAATACCGGAGAAGCTTAACTTATCTTCTTTGTCCTTAGTATTAATTAACAATTTGGCGAGGTTATTATTTGTGTAGAAAGCCGGTTTTATATCGAAAGGAAGGTTCTTAACACTTAGGTTAGAAAAGTTATTTATAAATAAAATCCTACGCCAATGGTAATTTAGTGTATCGTTATTGTTATCCGGGGTGCTTTTATATAGGAATTTATTTGTAGCTATTTGTTTTAGTTTTTTATTAAGTATTTTATTAACTAAATCCGGATCATAGCCATTGTTTATCGCTATTTGCTGAATAAGAGATAATTCTTTTGAAAAATTACTGTCAGTCAATGGCACAGAAACTAATCTGTGAACCATTGAATGAAAAGCCGAGTGTTTGTGGGAGATTGGATGATTGGATGTGTTGTGGATGGTTATGTCTGTGTATGTTGGTTTGCGGTATATGTTGAAATCAAGTCTATTATTTAACAAAGTGATTGTAAGGTCCAGAAAATTTAAAGAAGCATTAATACCTATTTCTAAGGTGAATTGTATTTGAGTGTGAAATGAATTTAAAAGCTGGAGGAAGGAATTTAATTGTCGATCCGTACCTGACCAAATGCAAAGCACATCGTCTACGTATCTTTTCCATACTAGCACGTTTTTGAGGAGAGGGGATTTGCAAGAAAAAATTTTTGAGTAGAGGGGATTTGCAAGAAATTTTTTTTTTTTTTTTTTTTTTTTTTTCTTGCAAATCCCCTCTCCTCAAAAACGTGCTAGTATGGAAAAGATACGTAGACGATGTGCTTTGCATTTGGTCAGGTACGGATCGACAATTAAATTCCTTCCTCCAGCTTTTAAATTCATTTCACACTCAAATACAATTCACCTTAGAAATAGGTATTAATGCTTCTTTAAATTTTCTGGACCTTACAATCACTTTGTTAAATAATAGACTTGATTTCAACATATACCGCAAACCAACATACACAGACATAACCATCCACAACACATCCAATCATCCAATCTCCCACAAACACTCGGCTTTTCATTCAATGGTTCACAGATTAGTTTCTGTGCCATTGACTGACAGTAATTTTTCAAAAGAATTATCTCTTATTCAGCAAATAGCGATAAACAATGGCTATGATCCGGATTTAGTTAATAAAATACTTAATAAAAAACTAAAACAAATAGCTACAAATAAATTCCTATATAAAAGCACCCCGGATAACAATAACGATACACTAAATTACCATTGGCGTAGGATTTTATTTATAAATAACTTTTCTAACCTAAGTGTTAAGAACCTTCCTTTCGATATAAAACCGGCTTTCTACACAAATAATAACCTCGCCAAATTGTTAATTAATACTAAGGACAAAGAAGATAAGTTAAGCTTCTCCGGTATTTATAAACTTAGCTGCAGTGATTGTCCTGCGTTCTATATTGGCAAAACAGCACGTAATGTCAACATTAGAGTAAAAGAACATTTACGCTGCTTAAATGGAAAAGGTTTCTCTGAGCTCGCAAACCACTTGATCTCAACAGATCACACATTTAATAAAATTTCAGGAACTCGCATCTTACATAAAAATAGTATAGGTATAAAACTAGATAACTTAGAAGCTTTAGAAATTAGGAAATCTTTAAATACAAATATGTCAGAATACTTACTCAATAATCAAATTAACTTATCAAATCAAAAAAATACACCCTATAGTCCTATTTTTAACTTATTTCCCGCAATCCATCCTAACCCATGATATTATTTATGTGTTGTAGCGTGATTCATTATTAATATTATCATATATCGAAATATTGTCCTTTAGTTAATGTAAAATACAACAAACTTTTTAATATCTCATAGATTACAGTTAACAGTTGTTTGTTCATTTACTTGTGATTATGATGTGTATTGATGTTTCCCTCCCAGTAATTGATTATTGTATTGTTGTCTCCCTCCCACTGCTTGATTATCCACTTTACCTATGTCAAATACTTTGTCTCCCTCTAATTTTGTTCTTTCTCCCTCTGTCACTCTTATATATTAGCCATAACTCTGTCTTAGCATTTAGTTATTATTTATATCCTGAAGAAGCTTGGTCGAAGTGAAACCGGTCGATATATGCAATAATAAATTCGTGGTTAAATACAAAGTGTTTGTGTTTTATTTTTATAATATAATGTCTAACCACAAAGTAATTGCTTCCTATGAAAAAATCATTTGTAATAGTTTATCTAACATTTTTTTAAGATTTATTGGGTTTTTCTCTATTATGTGAACTTTCAAAGTCAATCCGGAGGAAGAAAATGATATTCAAATGTTATATAAAAAAATTACTTGATTTTATATCTCCATTTAACAACCTTTTATCACTATTAGATAAATCAAAGCTAGATAATTTTTTTCCCATAGAGTCGTGACTTACCCTATTATACATGACGTCATCGTGTTAATATCCGATGACTTTTTCGTTTTCATATTAGATGTATATAGGAAGAAAGAGAATGATCGTCGATGAAGTACTTACGACCTCTCTCTATATGGAGTTAAAGTAAAAAAATTAACTTTTGGTCATATGAACGATGTGTAGTTGTAAACTATGGGCAATATGGCAGACAATTTTTCTAACACATTTCAACAATTTAAAATTATTATTTCAGAAAAACCATCCACCCCTTCGCTCGAGGCTGCCGGTAAACCTGTCATACCCACCAGTCGCTCCGTTTCTGTCAAGGAAGGCAGTGAAATGAACGCCACTTGCGCAGTGGTGGGGGGAAGGCCCAAGCCTAAACTATCATGGATACTCAGGAAACCTAGCACCAACCTTATTGGGGAATTCGATAAGGAGGCCACAGAGGACATGACGGTTGAAGACGAGGAGAATGATGAAGGTTGGTCTTATTAATTATTTCTTTAATTACATTTCTTCAACGGAAGCAATATTCTCAACAGTGATGTACTTGGTGTTACTCTAAGTGACCAGCTCAGACAAGCCAGAGTCAAAGAATTTTTGAGGGAGAGGTCGATTCAGATGTTTGCTGATGGTTTCAACTCAACGACCTTTTGTCATTTGCATCAATTCATTGTTGAGGGGTTGCAGTCCATGATAGTTTTTTATTTGACAACCCCCAAAGGGCGCACAAACTCCAACGGTTCGGAGGGCTTAAAAACAAATAATGTTCGGTTACCTCGAGAGTGTTTTCTCTTAGGTAAAAGTAATCTGGTCGAATTTAATGTTTCAAACGCCCAATCATGTCTAAATACATGTCTAAATAAGGGATCGAAATAAAAATTTAGTCTCCTTCAACGGAAGCATTCATCAGAACATCAGAACAGGCCCTCCATTGATATGCTTGGTGTAACTCCTAGTGACCAGTTCAGGTACGGAGGCTCCATCAAAGCCAGAGTTAAGTTAGCCTCTCGGAATGTGGGCGTAGATACTGTACAGAGCCCGCATATACCTTAATAGTATACAACTGCTAACCCTGTTCAAATCGCAAATTTGGCAGCCATCTCTGGTCTTGATTCTTTGCAGAAACGGGCGGTCCGTTTGATAGATTCTCTTATCTTAACAAACGGGTTGCAATCTTTAGAGCACAGGCGTCAGGTGGGAATGCTATCCTTGTTCATCCAGTTTTTCAGTGGAAGATACTCCAAGGAACTAGCGTCATTATCCCTTCGGCACCAGTGCATAGTCGGGAAACACGCCAAACGCTTACTCTACATCTGTACAAGATATGCATACTAACGCAAGAATAGAGCGTTTCTACGCCTCGTTATTGTGTTCAACAGCTCGTCTTTGGAGCAATTTGTCGGCATTTCCCCCTTTTTCAACACGGGTTTCTTCAAGACCTTACATCTCACACATCCTGTAACTTACACCATTCACTCCTTCCTCTCCTCAAAAAGAACCTCCACACAGCATCCCCAAAGATTCACCCCCAAAGAATCAGGAGGTGGGTGTGGCTGCTGCCCTGGGAACCATTTATTGGATAATAAACACCCCTCTCATAGGACATCCCAAGTGGTTCGCTACGATTGGTGACTTACCTGCCCAGGTTCATGGGATGAGGTTTATCTGGGTCTTGGCGGCCTATGCGTTTGCCCACCTACTGCATGGTCGGCCTGATCTGGAGAGATAGGTCAAGGGAAACCTTCAGACCTCTCCAGCCGGACTCTCTCGACCCATCGCCTTGCACCGCAGTAGCAGGGATGGATTCATACGTTTCTACTTTATTCCCAGTTTCCTGCACACCCCTCATACCTTTTTCCTTTACAGAGCTTCCTCTCCTGCATTTCTCTAAAAAAATAACTCTCCACGCAGCATCCCCAAAGATTTCAAAGGCCTCTTTCTATCATATAAACAGGGTGACACTGAGAGCATCCATCAATGGACCTCAAAAAAATTAGCTATCCAATCGATGATATTTCCCCACGAAATTTCTGAGAAAATATGGTGGAAAATGTATTATTCTTCTTCAGCTCTTTGATAACGGAATTTTCTTAGAATTTTGCCTTGTTTCCGTGTTGCCCCCAAAAATTCTCTGGCACTTAAAACCGTCGGTAAAGTGTTGATAAACAAACTGTTTTTTATTACTTCAAAAAGGCCTTGGGGTGCAAAACAGGGGAATAATCTATTTCTTGGCTGAGTTTGTTATTTTTAACCATAATGACGACATTATTATTCAATGAGTCTTTTCGACCTGATTTTAGAATTCTTTTCCACGCTTTTTCGGAATAAGTAATTGGCACCGAAGATACAAATCGATAGAAGTGCTTAAATGGGCGTCTCAGTGTGTCTAAAACAGGCAAAACAAATTCTTACTTTGGAGAAATTTATTAAAAATTATAATCCGGCTGCTCGAAGGACCAAATGTACGTTTCTTGTAGGTCTCAGGAGGTCTTAAGTCAGACGTAAATCATTGTTCATAGGTATATCTTAAATCTTTCTTAAATGAAGGATCATTTTGAATAGCCTGCCTGGAGTCTGAAAGTCTAATATTAGCTTTATATTATTAAATTTTTAAATTGTTATTTCAAGTCGGTTTCCTATACTTCTAGCGATAATTTACTGCTGAAACTTATAAGTGATACCTATTCAAATTCTCGTGTAGGGGATTTGGCTACAATTAAAATGCCATCTCAGGCATATCCAAAAAATGCCTGCCAATTACGAGGTTCCATGCTCCATTTCATGTATGTAGTTGCTTCTTGCACTCATTTTGTGTACAATTCTTGTTCGCTGAGATTGCATTGTGTAGGAATTGATAGTTGCGCTGTCGATATGTAGAACAAGGGCCTAGCTTATCCAATGAATTATAAAACCCTAGCTAATCAGCATATGGTTTTCTCTGAACGTTTAGGTATGTTCTAAAATGGTAAGTATACGTCCTATTTAAATATATTCTTCTAAAATTTATAAAACTAAAATACTTTATACAATATTTAACCACAAAATCAGAAATCGGTAAATAGATTATGAGAAATCGTCTTTGCATATGACACCTCATATATCAGAACAAGATAAAATCAAGTTAGAACCCTGTCCAACCTAAGTGATGAATTGCTGAGTTGCGTCTGAGTCGAGGAGTCGTTCAGCGAATCGAAGGGTTATTTAGTACGTACCCATTAAATCATTTTACATATTGGGATCCTTTTTTAATTAATTGTTTCTTATCTTATCTTCACAGGTTTCCTATCCACAGTTCGACTCATCGTCCAGAGATCTCATCACAACTCCACCCTCAGCTGTGTGATGACTCATCCCACGCTGGCCATTTCTCTGCATACCACGGTGAAGATCATGATTCAATGTAAGTCCATATGATTCTTTATCTTAAACTTGTAGAGAATCTGTCAAAGAATATCCAGCTCGTATGGACCAATTTTACTGTTAGTTTCTCAAGATCGTAAATACTTGTACCTATTGAAGAGAATCGGTGATATCCGACTCGACGAACCGATTCTACTGTTAGTTTGTCAAGATCGTGTAACAATATGATTCCTAGACGTTCAATATTTACTGTAATCCGACAATATTTATCAAATATCGTGATATTTATTGAACGTGTAGGCCAGCGAATGGACGAATCCCAATATGGATCACAGATGTCTAGATTCCTGAATTCCATATCGGTAACCCACGGAGCGTGGTGAATATTGACGGATCACAATAAATATTTAACGTGTAGCCTACGTATTAATATTTATCACGATTCGTGGGAGTCGTATGACGTGGAAGCCTTCTATTCCCCAACCATGTAGAAGGTTCCCGTTTTTACCCAAAAGGCGTGCTTTTGAAGATAAAAGGGCTGGAAGGTTCGCCTTTTAGAAATTTCTAGAACAGTCCAGAAAATTCGAGAGATTTCGAGAGCATTTCACAATATTCTAGAACATCTCAGAACATTCTGGAATAGTCTGGAACTTTTGGGAACTCCCCGGAACATCCTGGAATACTCTAAAATGTTGTGGAATATTCTGGAACATTTTGAACCATTCGAAGCCTTCTTGTATGGATGGGGCTACCAATTGGTAGGGGTATATAAAGCAGATTCGTCGTGGGTTCAAACGTCAGTTCAATCTCATATCAACTCCCTGAGCGAAGTTAGTGATAAATAAATAGAATTATTGTATGATATTGATAGTCAAAAATCCGGCTCGAAGGACCAAACTTTCTATTCTTCACTTAAGGATCTAAATTTGGAATACGTTAACTTTCCGTAGTGTTCCATTTTATCCGATTATTTTGATCAGATTCTTATATTATCATATTGATAGTTAAAAATCCGGCTTGAAGGACCAAATTTTTCTATTCTTCACTTTATTGTGGATCTAAATTTGGAAAACGTGCGTTAACTTTCCACAGTGTTTCATTTTATCCGATTCTGGTTCTGATATAACTAATTATTTCTCCACCACGTGAACAAATAATTTATAAGGAATTACTTTAGCGTGTGATTATGGCCCATTTGTATGCGGACCCTATCCCGATCGATAATTGACAATTTGGTAAATTAGCATTATTGATTTTATTTCCGATTGGATTTAAAATAAAATACGTGAAAAAGCTTTAGTGGGGCGAGGGTGGCGGTCAAATTTAATTCTCTATTCTAGAATAGGTTTGAAGACGTAAAGGTCGTTATATTAAAATTAATACATAGTATAATGCTAGTTCCACGTTCATTGTGATTGGATATATTGTCTTTATTGATTTTTTTTAATGATCAAATGCAGCACGGCCTCCGTGGACGAGCGGTAAGATTTGGAGGTTGCGGGTTCAAATTACGGCATACGCAAGTAAATTTTATTTGATTTGTTTATGTTATTTCACAAGGTTCCGCGACTTTTCATCCCGCAACAAAATATCCCCGACAAAATATCCTACGGAAAAAAACTTCTCTAACATAACCTAACCTAACAAAAAATGGGATAAAAATAATACAGACATCCTATAAAGACAATAAATTAATGTTATCTGTATTATTTATGTCCCATTTTTTGTTAGTTAAGCTTAAGTTTTATTAGGTATTTTGTTGCGGGATGTTTTTTTCGGAGGATATTTTGTCGGGGATATTTTGTCGTGGGATGAAAACGCGCATTACCATTTTATAATTTAATTTAATTATTTAAAAATAATATAAGGTATATTTGCGGCGCGTTCCAGAGTAAAAAATACTATCAATAAGAGTAAGAAGATCGCCGTTCAGAATTGAAATGTTGCTTTAATTGGTTTTAGCCGTGTTTGGTGAGTAGATCTAAATAGCCATCGTGGGGAAGGCCCTTCTCCCACCCCCCTCTTTCATATTTTCTTCCTCTCCTCGCAACTTTTAGACTCACAACATAACCTCATTCATATTTTAAGTTTAGAATTAAAAATACTATCTTAAACTATTTTTTCCCATATTTTCGGCAGCCATCCTTATAAATTATTACAAAAATTCTGACGAATTTATTCGTGACTTATATAGTGTCTCAGATAAAATATATATGACTTAATTTATAATGAACACCCATCTACTTTATCGCCTGTGTTTAATTTTCACAATCAGTTCCAATTTTTAAAATGACAGACGCAAAATAAATTATTACATATTATGCTTATGTTGAAACTTCCAAATGGGAGTATTCTCCATTATCCATCTCCATACAATATTCCCTAATAGTTCAGGGTGCCAAAGTCCTACTGGGTCTGTGTAACGTAACACTTTGCTATATCTACAAAACATACAAATAAACACGACCGTTCTAAACCATCAAATTATTCATGACTCATAGATTTTCAATCATAACATTTGAAACTGCGAACATTTCGTGATTTAGTAGGGGAGGGTGGGGCGTGTTGTGACAAAATTACAAAACTGAGTGTCGTAGAAAAATCTTTAATGAAATCAAAGGTTTGACATTTTAATGGAAACAAATAATTCTTTGGCTACATTATTTTGGTATTATTAACCTTGTTAACATACGAATAAAGTGACAAAATATTATTTTACAAAATATGGGAATTGGCACAACACGCCCCACCCGTGGGGCTAGTTGAGACGGGGGTGGGGCGTGTTGAAACGAACAAATAATTAAGTAAAAGCATTAGGTAGGTACGAAATAAAATTGGTAAAATCGAAAGTCCTGATAATATATTATCATCAGTTAAATAAAAGTGTTTGTAGTGTACCTCCAATGTAATAAAAAAAATAAAAACATTTAAAATAAATCTCAGCCAGTCAAGCAAAAGTCGCAGATGAAGTCAGGAATGTATTCATCCACTCTGGCACATAACTCATGACACCATTTATGACATTTTATGCACCTCACCCATCTTTCACCAGAAATATCATTAGAATAGGGGTTACGACAAAATATACATTGCTCTTCTTCGTTTGCATCGCTGTCGTCAGTTTCCATAAGTGGTGGCTCCTCTTCAGTTTCACTGGATGATGTGAACACCAAAACTCGTTTTTTTACGTCTAAAACATTTTTTTATGTGGTTCTGTTTTTGACACCGCCTTTGTTTTATTGGGTGCTTGTTTTTTTAGTTAGTTTTGTATGTACGCTTTTTTCTATTTTTTTATTTTTCTTTTCCTTTCTTAGTTTGTCTTCTAATTCTATTTTTTTCTTTGTAGGGTTGTATTAAGCCCATAGTAAACTTTGCTGCATTTTGCGATGTAATCTGCAAGTTCTTTTTCCTGTGAATGAGTAAAAACTTGACCAGGATTGGAATATCCCACCTTACAATTTGTAAGAAGACTAGCTTTTTTTCCTTTCGATGAACCGCTTTAGTGTCATATGATTTATTCCAAAAGAGACTGCAGCTTTTCGAAGTGACACGTTTGTAGTAATGATTTCAGCTGCAGCTTGTTCATAAACGTTTTCTGGAATTTCCCCTCTATTCGTCTTTTTTTTATATTTTCGGACCATTTTGCAAGACTGAAAAACAAATAAAATTACAAATAGGCACAAAAAGGAAATGTATCTAGGTAATACATATATACATTCATAATATGTTAAAAAAATACGCCTGTTTACATAACACATATTGTATTAATGCATATTTTATATAAACGTAAAAAAAAACTAAATTCTAGCGGCGAGTTATGTCTGCCACAACTCGCCCCCGCCTTGATGTAACAACTCGCCCCACCCGACGATTTTACATAAAAATGGCCATGCAAGTAAACATACTTGACGTAAGCATTTCATTTATAACTAATAACACAGTCAAAAGATACAGTTTGTGGAGAAAAAAACATATAACGACTTACCGAGTGTTAGCAGGTTGGCAGACGACTTCGAAAATTTCCTGGAAAAGTTCGTTTAGCCCTTAAAAATCACACTTTGCCGTATAACTTTAATTATACCGACCGCACGGCACCACCGTTTTGACAGAAACTGGCGGTACGGGGTTCACACGAAACGGCGCGGTGCGCGCGCAGCTAAGTCAACTAGCGGGAATTTTAAACGCGATGTATCAACACGCCCCCGTCTCAACACGTCCCACCCTCCCCTACGCTATTTCGTTCATAGATGTCATTTTATACCTTACTCCACTAATATAATGCTTACTTTGTAAGCGAAGCACAATTTTCACTACATTATTAATGTGTCAGTGAATCATCGCCTTAGTTGGACAAGGCTCTAATTTTTAAAAATTGCAAAAATTAGCTTTAATTGCAAAACCATTTCTATAGCTATAATAATTGTCAGAGCCATGTATTTAATTTCCGTTGATACTTAGGTATACGACGAAGTTCTAACATCAATTTTCTAAAGCTTCCATTTTTTGACAAGGTTTTAACATCACTTTGAACCTTTTGTAATTGCCATTTTTTTCGTATCTAAAAGTTTATCATTATACGTATCTTTGGTTGGATAGAGTTCTAACTTGCCTTACCATTTCTAAGTTGTCAATGTTTGTAAAAACGAAGTATCATAAGCTATTTCATATTTTAGGATTTTGAGATTCATTCAATCTTGTATAAAGTATTTTAGTTTAACATATTTAAAATATATATTTAAGTACAACCTAGAATTTTCTTGGAAATACATTTTGGAAATGATTGCACGTCAACTCAACAAAGTGGCATAACAATACCCCTTTGAAAAATCATTAAAACAAAAAAACAAAAAAATTGAAAAATAGTCCATAACCAAAACTATTTCTTCTTCTTCTTTACGCGCCTTATCAGGTCCTTCCGACGTTGGCGATGGAAAATGGCTCTCTGTCTTGCGCTGCTCGGAATAGCTCCTCCACACTTCTAATGCCGATCCACTCTCGTATATTTCGCAGCCAAGACGTTTCTCACCTACCAGGCCCTCGGCGACCCTTCATCTTGCCTTTCAATATTAAATGGAGCAAGTGATACTTCTCCCCTCGAAGTATATGACTCAGATATGAAATTTTCTTGATTTTTGTTAATGTAAATATCAAATACTAGCTGGTTCCCGGCATGCGTTGCAATGCCATATTCAAATAAATACATTTTTCTCCCTGAACGCCTTTCCCGTGCGTCCCCGTTCACCTCCCGCGTTACCGTCCTGGCTAACTTTATTAATTATAGCTGGTTCCCGGCACGCGTTGCAATGCCATATTCAAATAAATACATTTTTCTCTCGGAATCACCTTCCCGTGCGTCCCCGTTCCCCTCCATTTTAAAACTCGTGATATCTTTCGAATGGTATGTCCGAATTGAATAATCCAAAAAGTTTAATAAAGGTATTGAAGCATTCTTGAATATGAAGTAGTTAATTTTGATAAGAACTAAAAGCAAGATACAAATTAAGAGCCTTTTCAAGCGGCAACATTTTATTTATATTTTTAAAATAAAATAACACTTATTGTGGCATTACTATAATAGTTAGACATATGCTGTTGCGACATTTTTTGTAAATAATAATGTGTTCTACAAAGTCGTAGTACATAATTTTATTCTATCATCAATAGTTTTCGCAGCGCACGCGATGTAAAGAATATTTTAGGTAATTTTTTTACACCTTGGGTTACATTATTGGAGTTTTAGTAAGAATCGCTATTTTTTTTGAAAATATTATATAACTTATGTCATTTGAAAATAGTGTAGCTTCCCAATAGTGAAAGAATTTTTCAAATCGGTTCAGTAGTTTCAGAGCCTATTCAATGCAAACAAACAAACAAACAAATCTTTCCTTTTTATATAGTGTATATATATATAGTAGATTTTATTAATGTAACCTTTATTGAAAAAAAAATCATCACTTTTAATGACTTACAAAGGAGGTGTTTAAGCTGCATGTTTTTTAGTTGTCTCGTCACATTTGGAAATGTAGTTAGAACCTTATGCCATGAATAATAAAGCCTTAACCGAATGCAAATGGTTCTATCTGTACATTAAGGTATGTTCTAAAATGGTAAGTATAAGTCCTATTTAAACATTTTCCTTTAAAATATGTTAAATGTAAATACTTTAGACAAGATTCAATCTCACAATCAGAAATCGGTAAATAGAATAAATATAAAGTCTTTTAAAAACCATATATCAGAAAAACCCTCCACACAGCATATTCTAAGATGACATAGGCCCTGATTGAAATTATTTTCATCAAGGCCTCCAATGGGGATTTAATATTAAAAAAAAATAAGATTATGTGAAGTTAGAACTTTATCCAACCAAAGTGATGAAATACATAGTGTGCTTCTTGGGTTTGAATCTTCGATAAGATACGTTAGTTTGATTTCAAATTCAACGCCATTACTTTTAATTTCATGTTTTAGTATGTAATTTCGTTTACAGATGTCATTTTATAACTTGCTCCGAGAATGTGACCGTAAATACATAGAGCGCTTCTTGGGTTAGAATCTTCGCTAAGATACGTTATTTTGATGGTGATTTCAAAGTGATAACCTCTAATATCTTACGAGGTTAATATTTATAGGAAAAAATATAAAATTTGTACTAAAAAATTTATAGTGGGTACTTCGTACCATCAATTTTAATTTGTTTTTATTTTTATTAAAAGTGTACAAAGACGTGATTTTAAAACGAAATGTTACCCATAAAAATACACCGTGTGGGCATACAATAGCCACACCATGCATTTTTGTTTCGTTAAAATTTTTACCCTGTGCATAGGTTAAGCACAGAAAAATCGATAGTTTTACAATATCGGATCGATAGGCGTAACTCCCGATGATTTTTATATCGATATCCCGAGCACGATTTCACCGTTGACAGCAAAAGCGATATTGACATGGAATAAATAAGAAATCGATAAACGCTGGCGATACTGGAGAATTGAATCAATTGACTTTCGGAAACGTCAAACGCCAAACAATTACGTAAAAATAATAATAAATTGGCAATGTTGAACTGAAATACTAACCTAAACATGCATTTTCAGTTCGATTTCACTTTTTGACTCTAAACGGGAGTTAATTAGTTAATGAGGTATTTGGTCATATTTCAATCACTTTTGTTTCAAACGTATCGAACATTATAAATTAATTGCCCCTTTGATGAATTATTTAAGTCTTATGGATCGCGTAAAACACTTCTTTCAATTCTAAGAGCTTCGGTAGTTCAACTCCATTCATAAATAAGTCAGTAATTTTGCCTACACCTCCTCTTTTTCGTTCCTCTCTGACAGTCCCGCATTTCACTTCTTGCCGCTAAACTAAATGAAATATACATAATCTTCAAATTAAACGCGCGCCACCTACTGTATTTTTTTATACGTATGTAACGCCAGAGCTCACCACTATATATATATAGAAACCACCGTACGCGCAAATTAAATCCCCAAAGTTTTTTCGCAATGCAAAGAGGGAGGTAAAACAAGCAGAGAGGGAGGTGTAGACTAGGCGATGGTTACTTGATTTGGTGGTAGATTTGTAACAAACTCAACGAAACCACGTACGCAAACGGTTTTGCGTAAGGCGTGGCGTCCGAGTTGTACTCGTAGTGGGATTCTTAAATTTCAACCGCACAGACTTTGGCGTAATAATAACGTCAGATATTTCCCGAAAAACGTTCTTTTAAGAACAATGAAAGTGATTCAGATTTTTTAAATTTTTTTTCATCTGTGCTCACACATAAATAATAAAAAAAAACGTTCATTCAAGGGTTAAGATAACTATTTCTTTAACAGTTTCAAGAATTGACTCCCAGATATATTTTACGTCTCCCCTAAAGGGAGCACGCAAAATTTGTCGCATAAAATGTCAAATGTCATACAATTTTATTACCTCCAGAGATAAGGAGAGTTGCCACAAGCGGGAAAAATTATATTATATTATTCTCTCGTATTTCTACGCCCGACGATACGATACCATCCGAAACCAACTCGAAACAGGCCAGGACACCGAATAAAACCGGCCTCTTGTTCCTATAAGATCTCACTAACTAAAATTCGGTCTATTAGAATGCTTACAATAGATCTATGTTTTTTTATGTGCATCTTTTATCGTTATACTAGCTGGGGTACCCGGCTTCGCTCAGGGAGTAGAAATGAGATTGAATGTGTAGCCCCACCCATACAAAAAGGCTTCAAATGGTCCACAATGTTCCAGAACATTCCACAACATTCAAGATTATTCTGGAATATTCCAAAATGATCCTTTGGCTGTCAAAGCAGTGTTTATATGTTTACTTTAACAATTTTTTGTAATATTTTAATTAGTAATGTTTTCACGCCCACGGTCGTTTATGAATTGAATAAAAATTTCACGAGGTTTTTCAGTAAGGCTGTAATTGTTTTATTCTTTCATATTGTTGTTCACGATTATTGAACCCTCTTTAAATAATTAAATATTATTTTTTATTTATTTATTTATTTATGTATTAACGTACTTTTTAGGGGCTTAAACATAGGAATAATCAAAATTATACATTGTTATACGTAAATAAACTGCTTAAACAATCTCTCCTATTTGTTTAGCGCTAAATTGAATATTATGTCCAATGACTTAAATATGTCCAATGACATAATATCAATAATTATTTCCTTCCAATAGCATTCTGGGTAGTGAGGAATTCATTCAGTAGGTAGTCCCAGAAAATCTGCACTGTGATAAGTCTCGATTTTTAGTAGTGCAATGCAAGCAATTCTGGACCATGTTTTTTATATTTTTTATTTAATTACTACGAGAGTGTAAATTAGTTTTTAAATTTTATGAAATATACATGTAAATAGACGTAGATTATTTTCGTATTATTTCTCACTATCAGATCCTGTGCTGAGGGGGTTCATGTTTTGTATAAGTTTTCAGCGGTTTCTATAGTACAACTTCATGGTTTGGGTAAGGTTTCTTCAGAAACTTCCATGACGATATTTTCAATGTACTATTTCCGACAGTTCAGCCAAGATTTGATGACATTAACGCAATTATTCTCTTGTTAATTTTTTAAATGTTAATAAGAGGCCGATTTGATTCAGTATTCTGGCCTGGTTTGAGGTGATTTTGTACCATCTCGATAGAGGAATCACGTTACATATACATGTCTCAAATTTATCAAAACGTAATACATACAAAGTAATACACTGTATTATTATATTTCTTAGGTTATGAGTATTTTATGTTATTTATTTTATCATCATTACGTTGTGTATTTGGGGATGTTATAATGTATGTAAATGATCTTGTTTCAGATTTTATTTTGTTTATTCCTAGTATTGCCTGAAGACAATGAAATGTATGGCTATCACATTGTTTTTACAAATTTAGTTCGTGTTAGTTGTTGTTATTATTTTTTTCTTTGCGATGTGAATACCGCCCAAGAGTCCAACTGCTCCCAATTGTCCGGATTAAGAGGAATGTTGTCTCTTTTTAGTGCCGCTATTTTTCGTTTCATCGAGTTTCAAATCACAACGGTGCTAAAGAAATTTTTTCTTTTAAAAATAAACATATAGCACTTAATACAGATCCATAATTTTAATTTGGGTGGAAGGTATACATACCGCCGCCCTGGGAACCATTTATTGGATAAATGCCACAGGTCACCCTAAGTGGATCACTACTTTTGGGGACTTAGCAGGGGTGCCCGGGTTTATGGGGTGAGGTTCTTGGGTTTGCTGTGAGCTTCCGGGCCTTGTCCCATCTGCCGTGCGGCAGGTCGGATCGAGAGAGACTTTTGGTATATGAATACCGCACAAGAGTCACCAGCTCCCGTCTGGAGCGAGTGAGATTATGGCATCCCCAATCGGGGTATGTTGTGAGGCTGAAGGTAATGGGATAAGAAATAAGAAGGGAAAGAGGAAGGTGGGGAAGAACCTGGCTATTCAAATCTGGTCATCAAATACGACTAAAGCCTTTTCAAGCAACGCTTCAATTCTGAATGGTGGTCTTACACCAGGGCGATACTGATAGTATTTTCCACTCTGACTGGTTGAGGGAGACCTTTTGACCTCTCCAGCAAGACTGTCGGAACATCGCCTTGCACCGCATTAGGAGGGATGTATTCATGCGTTCTGAAGACACTGACCTCCAGATACCCAGCCACCCCTCATACGTTTTACCTTCTTAGAACTTCATCTCATTCCTTACCTCAAAAGACCCTCCACACAGAATCCCCAAAGATGTCATAGGTCCTGAGGAGATTTATTTTCCTCATGGACTTGTGTGTGGGAGCAAATGAAAAAAATAATTATAACGTTATATTTTGTTCTTTTCACTTAGTAATAGAAATAAAATTACATCATATAAAAGATGAGACGAAGAAAAAATTAATATAAATTATATCCCGACAGAACAGCATGCGAGAAACAGCAAACTGCCATCTATTAATCCCAAAGTAAACAACTGGACTGTAATACTACAGAAACAATATACTCACAACTCGTATACACTGGACAGAAAACATCTAGAAGTGTATTTTACTGATGTCGGCACTCCACAACTATTCAGCTAAACAAAAAAAAGTTGGAAAAGCTTGGAAAAAATTTGGAAAAGCTTGGAAAAAGTTTAAAAGCTTGAAAAAAGGTTGGAAAAGCTTGGAAAAAGGTTGGAAAAGCTTGGGAAAAAAGTTGAAAAAGCTTTCTCAGAAGCAGTAAAACACATTACCGTAATAATGGTGACTGGACAACAAGTGATAAAACCAATATATAAAAAATGGTTAAATAGGTTACATTAGGTTAGGGTTATGGGCTATTTGAAATCGATTTTTTTCATAGATTTTAATGATTTTCAAAGAGCTGTTGAGTTGAATAATCCTGAGTTGGCATGGAACCATAATAACATACCTCAATAAATAAATGTTGCATAATACCTACCATTCATCTTCATGGACAGTGGCGCAGCCGGACTGGGGGTGGCCCGCACCGGATGCCACCCGATGGGGAGTGACACCTGAACGTGGAAAAAAATTACGAAGGTAGAATATTGCCACTAAAATATTTCACACTTGAACACGGTATGTTATTTATATTTTCGTATCTCTATGGCGCGGTCGGTCAGGGATTCCCCTTAAATTCTGTTTTTTTTTCATTTTCGTTCCTAGCTCTAACTGCTTGGTTAGGGGATCCCCTGAAATATTCCTCGCTTGTCACTTAAATCATTCTCATTTCTTTCGTACTTTGTGATTGACGTGAACTCGTGAAGCGAATTATTACCTATTTGTTGACGTGAATTAGTGAAAAAATTGTTATTCTGTCATTGTTTTTAAAAGTTTTGAAATACATCTTTCAAAAAACAAGGCAAATGGATTGGAAAGTTAATTTTTTTGTAATAAACGATTATTGATAAACGCAAAACCCGAATTCAAATGAAGCAGAATTAATAGAAAACTGACTGAAAAATGATCATTCATCCGTATGTTTTTTCTTTATTTCATTGTTTTGCATACGTAAATAAATAATTAAGGAATGATAATAAATATTATAATTTATTTTACACATTTGACTAGCTAGTAATGTTTTTATTTTTTATGAAGTCGAAATTTGCGTTTTGAATTTCTCAAACTGTGGTGTGGGGTGACACAACGTTATCCGCACTAGGTGACACCCATGCTAGTTACGCCACTGTACATAGGTTCTTTATAATTATCACATTTTATCTAATGATTACTGTTCTACAAAATTATTTTATATGTATATCACAAGTTTTGTAAATGCCCGAATAAGCGTATATTAATTTAAATAAAAATAAATGAATAGATATTATCCACAGACACTCCCATATCACACTTCTGTTGGTTGGTCTCTTGGTGCTTGTAAGGGAGATATTTCCTTAATGTGAGTATCATTTTACATTAATCATTATTTCGTAGATATATAGTGTGCTCCTTTGTTTTAAGTGGAGATTATTTTGTTTTGTTATTTGTTTTTCTATTAACATCGGATTACATAAGTAAACGGGCCAACCTTTACTAAAGGAAAAAGGTTACATTATAATATGTTTATTAATTACTTAACTATCACATAACTCTTTAGGTGAGGGTGTTTTTGAGAAAATTTACTTTTTAATTTGTCACCATGGAGTTTATTTTCGATTTAACTATACTGGAAAAAAACATTGAGCGTCATCTGATGACTATAAACCAATTTGTCAACAATAAAAAAGTTCCAACTTCGGCTACATTTAGATTATTAGGGTTAAACAACAGTTGGAATCTTTTTTATTTTATTTAATGTTTATATGTTTCTTACAATACCTAAGTATACAGTATTTATTTGTTAATTTTGATATACAGTGTTATATAAGAATATAAAATCAGCCGAGGGAATTCATGCTCAATTATATCATATAAGTAAATAATAAAATATTGCAAATAATAACAAAAACATAATTAAGAAAAGCTCCAGATTTATCAATAATAGATTTCAATATTTAAAACCAATATTTATAATAGATATGAACTCTTTAAAAAACACTAATAAATTGGAAGTATTTGTTTGTAGAATTGAAAAAAGCGATAACGTGGGTATACTTAAGTAAATATGAATAATCTAGAAGCTCTTGAAATTAAATAAATCCGTATAAATAAATAAAACCAATTGACTAAATAAACAATTAGATTTATCAAATAGCTCTATTTCAACCAAATTTACCTTCGCTGCGCACACTTTTACCCCCTCTCTCTTTCCAACCTATCTTTCACCGCTTCACCAATGTTGTTGGTCTCCCTCTTTCTCTTTACGTCATAAATACATTGTTACTCTGTAATTAATTTAATACAGATTTTTATATAACCCTGAAGAAGGTTCAGGTGGAATCGAAATTGGATGGTTTTATATATTAAAGATTTCAATAAACAGGTATTCAAACTAAGTTATTTTTATTATAATTATTATTAAAAAAACGTATTTTTAGCTAATTCAGATGCATTGGCAACGTTCGCCATCAAGGGTTTATAGTCCAGACAAAATAGACATTCCAGTTTGCATTAATTCCGAACATATTCAAGACCTATACAAAAATTCAGCTTGTTCGGAATGAATGCAAACTCAGCACTTTTTTTCGTCTATTTTGACTGGACTATTAGTAGATTTTCCAATACCCATCCTTATTTCAAAATAATGCTGGTTAGGGCTAGCCTCGCCACTTTTTTGCCGAATATCTAGTCAAAAATAAATGCGAAAAATAAAATAGACTATTGCAACATCGTACCACATTCCCACTTTACATAACAAATCTAATCCTTATGTAAAAAATAATGCGAACAGTGGCTTGCAATTTTCATCCTATGAATACGTTTACCTCCTTCCCAAGTCCCTAGACTCTCGGTGATAAATCTCTTTATTTTTGTCAGTAGAACAGATGTGCTGGCAATCTCTTCTAACGCCATATTCTGTCCTCCTCTTTCTCCTCTCTCACCCCATCTCCACGGGCTCATGTTCGGCCCTGGGGCATACAACTTTTATTTCTACAAGAGTTGGAATTTTTAGACTTCAGGAATAAATTCAGGATCTGCTGAATCTAAGGGAAGTACTGAAAAATAGTATTACATATTTTATTCCAGAATGAGAGATTTAAAAAAAATGATAGTGTCTGTTATAAAATTGTAGGGTTCTTTATTCAATCTAAAACACTCTGACAAGTTTCATCGAGTTATTTGATTTACAGAATTTTAGGTTAAAACTTGATTAAATCACTTCGACATGTGACAATTATTTGTGCAGCCCGGTTCCCCGTTCTTTAATTAAAGGCTAAGCAAGCTTTGTTGATCATTCTACGATTAACGATAAAAAAGAGGCAGAATATGCAGGAAACAAGCCTTTTATATCAAAACACTGTCATCTGATAGAACAGACAATAGCGCCATCTGGACGCACAACAGAAACCTGTATTATCGACATGCAACCTGTCGGCAAATATAAAAAAAAATGCAGAGGGCAGTAACCTGCACTAATTCAAATTATAATCTTAACAGTAACTCTATCTCAACAATTTCGTTATTTTTCATTTGAAAACTTTTTCGTTGATCACTGGGCATAATTAATTTTTTCCTGCAAATATTTTTTAGAGCATCTCAAGATCTACACTACGACGCACGAATAACTCGTGTAACCCTTTACGTTGCGGAGTTTTGACTGATTTTGAGGCTCTGGTCTTGTCCCCTCCCCACTCGATGACGTAAGTTCTCTAACACACAATGGAAAAATGTATATTTTAAAAATATACATGCTATTTGGCACCACAACCCTTGGGCCATGAGATATATTGTATTTGGTGACATCAAAAGCGTTTCATTGCTATCTCTTGCCGGACCTTATATAAGGAAAAAGTTTTCACGTATGAACATATTTTCATTCATTAACTACTGGTAAATAACAATCTTACCGTTTCTTTGCAGTGGTAGGCAGAGTGGATGGACTGTCTCAGGTCTCTGTCTTGGTACACCCTACTTGCTTCATTCGCATGCATAAGTCGTCTCGTAAACTTCTCCCAACTACTCTAAACCGTTGGGGGCTAGTGAGGCAATGGCATTCCTCAGTTAGGATATGTTGCAAAGTTGATCGCATTGGGGAGTGGCAGGAGATGGGTAGGAGGATGGTGGGAAATACCTGGCTATTCAGATATGGTCACCAAATACGGCCAAAGCCATTTCAAGCAGGCTTTCAGTTCTGAATGAAGGTTTTTCTCCAGGGCGATACTGAACATATTTTCAACATGCTGCATATAAACCTATCGTGTATCGTTTTAAATTAATAATGCTTTAATTAACACAAATTAATCTCCGAGATTTGCAGTCGTGACTTCCGGATTCGTAGCTAAGTTTACCACTTAACCACTCAACCACGAAGGTCGTCGATTATTTTATTGACACTCCTTTATTTTTCCATCTGTTACATATTTGATATACTAGCTGAAGAACCCAGCGTTGTCCGGTCTTTATTCTGTTTAGGTGTGGCAAAATTCAATAATAAAGATTGTAACAAGGAACGTATTATTCTTGAAGAGGTCTAGCACATGTATTAATGTCTGAATGTGGATAAGGCAGACATAACAGATTTTTTTTTAGAAATTAAACAGTGACATTCCTCTTGTTTTGAATGTCAGGTGTGAAAAATTTCATGAACAAAACTGTAGTTTTGTATAAAAACAAACGCACATATTTTATTGTAGAATTTATCGATAACTTGTCATCATTACGTACAAACAAATAGTTGACGTCGAATAAATTAGGAAGTTGGTCCTTGTGAACTTTTGTTTGTTCGTCAGCGATCTGTGTTTATGACCAAGAAAGATGATAAGTTACTGATATTTTCGATAAAACCTTTATCGTTCAACCGTGAATGATACCCAGATAGAAATGCAAATTTATGTCAAAACTATCTAGTTCCTCTTGCATTGGCTATTTTTCAGATTTCGTACGATGAATTCAGAAAAATGTCACAAATTCATAACTTTTGAGATAAATCTTCGAATGCAATAAACTTTTATTTGCGAGTAAGTTAAGTTCAAAAACTTTTAGAAATGCATAATAAATGCACTATATTTGATATTTGAAGCGTTATTGGAATGCCGCAAAAATAAGATGTTGGTATCTTTTTTGTTTCTTAACTACGAGAAACTGGACCAAAGAAACTGGTACATATGCAACGTGGAGTTAGGATGTGAACAAATAAATAATCATTTTGTATTTACACAACTGCTAACCCTGTACAAATCGCCAGTCGCCCCACGGTTGAATTTGGTAGCCACCTCTGGTCTGGAGCTCCAAAATACCTAAAAAAACCCTTGACTCTGTGCAGAAACGGGCGGTCCGTTCGATAGATTCTCCCATCTTAACAGACGGATTGCAATCTTTAGAGCACAGGCGTATGCTGTCCTTGTTCTAACGGTATTACAATGGAAGATGCTCCGAGGAACTAGCGTCATTGATCCTGTTATGAAAACATTGAACTTATTCATAACAATTGTAATCAGGTACTGATTACTATTATTAATATTGTCTATGGTTTTTTTGACAGCCATATACTGGTGCAAATAGGCAGGAAGTGTTTTATTATGGGCGGGCTCAACACTTCCCCACGGGGTCTAGATGGGCTCAGACCTGGTGGGAACGTCACAGTGCCAAGTTTAAGATAAGTGATTTTTAAAAGTCGAGCGGAGCAAATGCTCTTTTAAATTGATCAAGGCATCCAATTCTGGATGAGTATGAATAATAAGTTCGTGTGCGAATCGCGAGTAAATACGCATGGTGCGTGAAACAAAACCGGATCCGCGAACGTAAAACGCGTGTCGGCGTATTCCGGAGTTTCGAGATTCCATTTGTAGAATCGATGTGTCGGAGGGTAATCCTCGCTCGCTTCGAAACTGTTGACTGTCGGGATCGACTATTAGTTACTTTGATATCGGTTGAGATCCGTATTTGGGGGGCGAGATCGCATGATACCCACTTTGCCGCGCTCGCCGGGGAAGTCACGCAATCATATGGATGGAAGGATACCGGAGGTAATCCACGAGGTCCCGGTATAGTTCTGGCCTGTATTCTGTACGAGAGACGAGCTGGCAGGCTGGATGCCGCTCTGAAGCAGTCGCGGAACCCTGGAGGAAGGCGTCCCCATCCATCGGTAGAGACATAGTAGTTAGGGTTTAGTTATACGGTCAATGATGGGGGTAAGTTTTCACATGTATTTGTAAACCCTTACTTCTAATGAAATAGATTCTAATTGTGTTAACAGAAGATCTTGCCTTTCATTGTTTGAGACTACTTGTGAATAAGCACCTCATGCCCATCCCTGATGATGAGAACCCATGCCTTCCCGCTGAGTCAGCATACCTTGCCTCCGGCAAGGTTTGGCGTCCGAGTTCCGGTCGGGAACAAAGCTGACCACAGTGATGGCCATTATAATATTTAATATATGTACCTACATATAATCATACACCCACTTAACAAGCGGTGTTTTAACATTAAACGCATCAATAGCCCTGCTCATCAAACCCTGCTAACGAAGCTCGCATATCAAATGGCGCAACAATGTGTTGGTCTCGTAATAACTTATTCACAGGTAGATCTGCTTGTTACAAAATATTATGTTATAATTCCATGTGCTAGCATCCATCTTAGTCAATTTACTGCAGGCATAAGTGAACTTATGTCAATTTAATGCAGGTGTCACAATCACTTTGTTGTTGTGATGTCCATAACCTCAATTTATTTATGTTTGTCATTATAAATAATGCTCAGAAAAATTGGTTATAGACAATAATTACGATTGTAGGGAATGTGTAGGTACTGCTTTAATTGAAATCAATCAACATCGATTACTGTTTAGCTACCAAATTATCTATGATAATTATCTCGTCCGATTTTATCTTTGATACAAGTGTCAAAATCAAGTGTTGTGTTTTGGCTATCAAACATTATTCGCATGATAATTAAATCATGTGATTATACCAACACTACATTAATAACAATTAAATTTTTTTTTTAAATTTAAATATAATCAAAACAAACAATTTGTTTCCAGTTAAAGTAGGTATGTGCCTGCATTATTGCCTACACCGCCTGTCAATTTGTATATTTTCATCTTACGCGACGTGTTGAAATCAATGCATGCAAGTACCATTCATTATTACCTAAATTACAAATAACTGGTTGTATTAAATGATCATTTATATGATATATTATCATTTGGTACTTTTAAATACTTATGAGACACGAAAAATTATTTTATTAACAGCTGACAGCTGTCGCAAATACTTGATTGTCGGCTGTTTACCTTCAAACGTCAATTTGATTGCAAAATTAGTATAGACCAAGCAGCGGTCGGTCTATTTACATTTGGAGATTTGAATTTAAAATACTTTGGTTAAATCGGTACATATTTTTTTTAAATATTGATTACTGACAGATACGTCATTGTGTACTAAATTAATTTTATACTTTAGAGATATGAATTATCTTAGTAATTTTTACTAACATAAAGGCAGGGTTGCCGCAAATTTTTTTTTTATCTTGAAATCAAGGTTGCCACAAAATCAATAAAAAAAAATTTTTTTTTTTCCTCAACATAAATTAGGGTTGCCACAAATTTGGAAGTTTATTCAACTTAATTTCAAAAAACTTAACTTAATTTTTTTTTAATTAAAAAAAAAAAAACAGGGTTGTCAAAAAAAAAAAAATAAAAAAATTGTTTTTTTTATTTAATTTTATCACACGCTTAAATTTCAATATGTCGGGGCCAATAGAGAACATCAACGGGAGATCGAAGGACGATTTAAATGTAGAATTAACTATACGAAATATAATACCGGCTAACACATTAGAGGAAATGCGTTTACAGGCTAGAAATCATAATAAGTCCTTAAAAGTAGCTGAAATTGTTAATCAAGTTGAAGACAACATAAATACAGATCAGGACGGTGACTCTGGTACCAATGTTATAAAATATACAAAAATCATTTATAATGAATCGCATGCTCCAACAGTCACAATAAATAATTGGAATATAAAATTCAATGGTTCAACCTGTGTTCGAGAACTTATTCAACAAATTGATGAAAAATGTAGGACTAGAAACGTCAAATATGAAGATATAGTTAGGTGTTTTCCGGATATTTTAGAGGGCCTAGCTCTATTATGGTTTAGGTCCATTTATACTCCTGACCTTACCTGGGATAGCCTGAAACTACTATTAATCAGACAATTCGAGGATAGCAATAGACAGATAGCCCTAAAAATAGATCTGTTCAATATGAAACAATCGACCGGTATGTCTGCTTTCGAATTTGTTCTTAGAATGAAGGCGCATAACAATATGCTTGACTCTAAACTATCAGATAGTGAGTTGCTTCAATTAGCCATGAGAGCCTTGTTACCTAAGTACACTACCTTGCTCGCGTCTCGGGAGATAAATACTTTCGAAGAGTTAAATGATGCGACAAAAAAATTTGAATCATTTTCGACATCTGAAACAGCAAAGCAACCGACTCCTTCGTCTTCTTACGCAAACAAGGGCTATCTAAATGATAATTCAAATTCGAATAAACAACATTATAATAGATATCCTAATAATAAATACACGTACAATCAGAGTCCTCCTTTATATAATAATAAATATTTCAACCGATCGACAAGTAACAACCAAAGTAATTTCAGTAAAAATACAAATTCCGCAAAACAGTACCAACAGGGACGTTCTACTGATAATAAACAAAAAGAGACGGGTCATGCACCTCCAGCTCCTTTGAACAATAGGATTATTTGTAACTATTGCAAGAAATTAGGGCACAAAATGTCGGACTGTAGGAAGAAAGCTTCCGACAGTTATGCTTCCAAAGTAGGGTCTCTAAATAATAATACAAACAAGGATGCGGAAAACTAGGATGGAGTCGCTCTAGACACGCACCTTCCCATGCGCAGGGAAGACGTGAGTGGCGGAGTTGGCTCCGACTGGTAAGAAAGTTTCTTTCTGCTCCCGATTCTAACGCAGTGGGCCCACTGCCACAGAATTCGGAGATAGAAGGGGATAATCGACCGTACGCCGAAATTTGTATTGTTGATAAAACCTGCAGGGCGTTACTTGACAGTGGCGCTTCTCTATCTTGTATAGGGGGGGATTCTTATAAATATTTTCTAAATCTAGGTATTAAATTAGTTAAAGTAGATTTTAGTGTCTCAACAGCAGACGGTACAAGACAGAATGTGTTAGGGACAGTGACGTTGCCAGTGGCGTACAGGGGAATCACTCGAGACATTCTTTTTTACGTCATTCCGTCATTGTCGCCTGATTACATTTTGGGGGTGAACTTTTGGAAGCAGTTCCAAATCGCGCCGGAACTGTTTTCAGGGGTGCCCAGCCCAACACGGGCAGGACAAGTTAATGAGGTGAGGGCAATCCGGCCAGCCTCATCTTTGACTCCTAAGGAAAACAAAAGTCTATTAGAAATAGTAAAAAAATTTGAATCGATTTCTTTTGAGAAAAAAGGCTTAGGTAAGACTCATCTTGTAAAACATAAAATCGTTACCACAGGTCCTCCAATAAAACAGAGGTATTACCCTTTGTCGCCCGCTAGACAGAAACAGCTTGAAGCAGAAGTAGATGAGATGTTGAAATTAGGAGTAATCCGTCCCTCTCGTTCTCCTTGGTCTAGTCCGGTATTGATAGTAACTAAAAAAGACGGTACGGGTCGTTTTTGTTTGGACTCGCGTAAAATCAACAATGTAACAATTCGCGATTCCTATCCCTTGCCATATATATCAAGGATCCTAGATAAGCTTGGCGGAGCTAGGTATGTCTCGTCCATTGACCTATCCAAGGCGTTTTGGCAGATTGCCTTGGATGAAGACTCCTGTCAGAAGACAGCTTTCGTGGTTCCTGGTCGAGGTCTATTCGAATTCACTCGTATGCCTTTTGGACTCAAAAACGCACCAAGCGAGCTCCAAAGACTGGCTGACGCCTTATTCGGACCTGAATTCGATGACAATGCGTTCTGTTATTTAGACGATCTAATCTTGGTGTCAGAAGACTTACAGTCTCATCTCAATTTATTAAACCGTGTCTATGAACGACTAAGAGATGCAGGATTAACCATAAACCTAAAAAAATCTGAGTTCTGCAAAGCCGAGCTCAAATATCTTGGCTATATGGTTGATTCTCGAGGTCTTCGTACGGACCCAATAAAAATAGAAAGTATTCAGAACTTCCCGGTACCTAAAAACGCAAAGCAAATACGAGCCTTCGTTGGTTTATGTGGGTACTTCAGGAGATTTATAAAAGGCTTTTCAAGCATTGCCGCTCCTCTTACAAGACTTACTGGCTCCAAGAACGGTATCAGTAACTTTGCATGGTCTCCAGAAGCCGAGACCGCCTTCGGTAATTTAAAAAAAGCCTTAACTTCAGCTCCTGTTTTAAGTTGCCCGGATTTCACAAAACCCTTCGCAATACATTGTGATGCCAGCTCGGCTGGAATAGGCGGAGTTTTGATCCAAACCATAGATGGACTAGAACACCCTATCGCTTATTATTCGCGTTGTCTGAATATTCACGAACGCAACTACGGTATCACGGAACGCGAACTTTTGGCTGTGTTAGATTCGGTTACACATTTTAGACCGTATATAGAAGGTGCACATTTTAAGGTTGTCACCGACCACTCGAGTTTGAAGTGGCTGGGGTCTTTATCTAACCCTAGTGGCCGTCTTGCACGATGGAGCTCACGATTATCACAATTTTCTTTCGATATAGTTCACCGGAAGGGAACTCAACACGTTGTACCGGACGTACTTTCGCGAATGGACTTAGCTTTAATATCAGGAACTGTTCCTAACCACACTACTGACGAATGGTATATAAAAGCTTGGGAAGGTTGTCAGAAGTTCCCACAACGGTTTCAAAATTTTCAAGTACGTGACAGCGAATTATTCCGTCATACTAAGACTGATTTAGCTCTCTGCGAGGATACAGCGTGGAAAAAAGTTATTCCTCAAGAACTTAGACAGGAGATTTTATCAAATATTCACGAATCTTCTCGAGCTTGTCATCCAGGTATATTTAAAACATATAAAAAATTGCAGTTGCGATACTATTGGCCTAATATGTATAGAGACGCAAAAATTTTTGTGAATCATTGTCAAACCTGTAAAGCGCATAAGATTAGTACGGCCCCTCCTAATGGTATATCCTCAAATCCTAAACGAGTTACAAGACCTATGCAAATGTTGTCCTTAGATTTGGTAGGTCCTTTACCTAGAAGCTACTCCGGTTTTACGGTAATATTGTCATGTGTGGACGTCTTTACTAAATTTACTTGGCTATTTCCGCTGCGCAACGGCTCCGCGAAAAGCATCGTAAAAAATTTAGAAGAGAACGTCTTCCTTGTTCATGGAGTACCGCGTACTGTAGTCTGCGATAATGGCCGTCAATTCATCGCGAAGGAATTTAAAGATTTACTACGTAATTATAACGTACCACAACCTTTTTACAACTCTCTGTATACTCCTCAAAATAATGTAGTTGAGCGTTATAATCAAACATTGGGAACAGCTCTATCTATTTTAGTTGAATCAGATCACAGGAATTGGTCTAAATTTCTTCCCCAAGTTCAATCGGCTATGAACAATACTGTCAATTGCGCTACAGGATATACCCCTTTCTTTTTAATGCATGGTAGGGAGCAGATAATTGACGGAGATCTCCACCGTAATCCATTAGCAGACGGTGATACCAATTCGCAGAATGGTGTTCAACCTGAAGCTTATGCTCAGAGGTTAGATAAATTATCGGCAGTATATGAACAAGTCTCAGACGCACTTCTTAAAGCTTACCAAAAGGGAGCTAATCATTACAACCTACGGAGAAAACACGTTACTTACAAGGTTGGGGATGTGGTTTGGCGTAGAAACTTCGTCCAATCCAATGCATTGAATTATTTTACACAGAAGTTAGCTCCGCGATTTGTTAAAAATATAGTTGTGAGAAAGAAATCAGATCTTATATATACGCTCGCAAATCTGAATGGTAAAGAAACTGGTGACTTTCACGTGAAAGACATCGTGAAATCGGACAATATTCCTATATAGTCCTCTTTCCTTCAGTACCTTGTAGGGTCTGGCCATCCTTGCAAGGGCTGACATCATTAACTAATTATACAATGCTTGGACCATTCAATTCGACCTGATCAATCGAATTGTGGTGGTCAGTATTTTGTTAACAAGTCATATTTCATTAAATATTCCAAAGTTATATGTCTTCTAAAGAGTAAATAATTCTTATTTTTTTTAACTCTAGTTCAAAACTCGAGTTGAATTAATTATGTATACACCACTATAATTGAATTGGTAGGATGCTTGCACATGGAAACAAACTCGTTACTTTAATTGTAAACTTGGCACATTTTAATATATTTTTTTTTTACCTCTGTCTAGTTTTAAGTTACGTCAACTTGGAATACACGACGATATTGATTATACCCTCTTGTATTCCAAGCAAAATATTACATGACCTGTGTTCATATTTACTTATGTTATAAACCTTGTGATTTTATAATAGGAACATGCGGGGATGACAGCCCATCATTTCTGTATGTTCCGTATTGTAAACCTTGTCAAACTATAATTAGAGCATACAGAGATGACAGCCCAGTATTTCGGTGTGCTCCGATTTTCAGTTTTTAAGATTTATGAGATTTCATGTTATAAGAATACTCAGCACTTCTTGCACAGTTGTGGCACTACTCATATCAATTGCCTAAAAATGTTGATTTACATATTTTTTTTATTATGATATTTGTTATCTCCTCCTCGTTTCCCTTGTTTGGGATATTATTATTTTGTATATTTTCGATTAGCGTCAGGAACGGCGCATAAAAATCCATTCATAAAAATCTACTCATATGTATAGAGTTATAGAGTTGTATAAAACCTTAATAATTGTATATATCAAACAATTTACCTCATAAATTGCACCCTCTACGGGTCTACATAACTTACTTTTGGCACCATTCATTGGCGATGGTTGTTTACTTTTGGCACCATTCATTGGCGATGGTTGTTTACTTTTTGGCACCATTCATTGACGATGGTTGTTTACTTTTGGCACCATTCATTGGCGATGGTTGTTTACATTGTTTCATTTAAGTATGATCCAAACCATGATTTTTATATAAAACTAAGGTATAATGATTAGACTGTTACTGCTGTATAGTAGGTTTTATATTCATAACCCCCAAAAGACCGAGATAGGAAGTATAGTTAGGGATACTCTTCGAAGGAAGTTTTTTTTTCCAAAATGGAAGTAAAATCAGTGAAAAGTGCAGATGGTACACCATCTAAAAAGTGTTGCCTGTGGAGGCTCTTTTAAAAAAAAAAAAAAACAACAAAAAGTGTTTTCGTAATAAGTGACGCCTAGTGCGTATATAATGTCATAGTTATTAATAAATTTATAAAGTATTTTAATATTATGTGTTATAACCACTATAAGTTAATGACCTGTTACAGATGCTGCGTGTACGGTTGTCTTGAGGAAATCAGTATTACAACACCCAGCATCCTTCATGCTGAGGGTGTTTGTAGACCCCGTCCACGTATCACCTGATTGAAGTTTGTTTATTTTTAAGTTTTATTATATTAAGTTTTGTTTTCTTTCCTGTTGGCCAGCACTTCTAATGGTTGCGTCGCGAATTCATCCACCATGCCTTACGCATGATGGGCGCGATTGACGTTGCGACACAATCATTTGCAAGTTGTCTGTACGCACTTCACGCTTAATTAATCTATTTTAAGTTTATATATGTACTTAGTTTTACATTAAGCATTTCTTTTCTCTTTAAACTTGAATGCTGTTTGTTTCAGTACCCCCCATCAGACCAAGGTTGTTAGTCAATAGTGTAGGGATTTCTGTTTTTTTGGTTATCTTTTGTGTTCGAGGGCAAACACGTTCGGAGCGAGCGGGGTATTGTTATGAAAACATTGAACTTATTCATAACAATTGTAATCAGGTACTGATTACTATTATTAATATTGTCTATGGTTTTTTTGACAGCCATATACTGGTGCAAATAGGCAGGAAGTGTTTTATTATGGGCGGGCTCAACACTTCCCCACGGGGTCTAGATGGGCTCAGACCTGGTGGGAACGTCACAGTGCCAAGTTTAAGATAAGTGATTTTTAAAAGTCGAGCGGAGCAAATGCTCTTTTAAATTGATCAAGGCATCCAATTCTGGATGAGTATGAATAATAAGTTCGTGTGCGAATCGCGAGTAAATACGCATGGTGCGTGAAACAAAACCGGATCCGCGAACGTAAAACGCGTGTCGGCGTATTCCGGAGTTTCGAGATTCCATTTGTAGAATCGATGTGTCGGAGGGTAATCCTCGCTCGCTTCGAAACTGTTGACTGTCGGGATCGACTATTAGTTACTTTGATATCGGTTGAGATCCGTATTTGGGGGGCGAGATCGCATGATACCCACTTTGCCGCGCTCGCCGGGGAAGTCACGCAATCATATGGATGGAAGGATACCGGAGGTAATCCACGAGGTCCCGGTATAGTTCTGGCCTGTATTCTGTACGAGAGACGAGCTGGCAGGCTGGATGCCGCTCTGAAGCAGTCGCGGAACCCTGGAGGAAGGCGTCCCCATCCATCGGTAGAGACATAGTAGTTAGGGTTTAGTTATACGGTCAATGATGGGGGTAAGTTTTCACATGTATTTGTAAACCCTTACTTCTAATGAAATAGATTCTAATTGTGTTAACAGAAGATCTTGCCTTTCATTGTTTGAGACTACTTGTGAATAAGCACCTCATGCCCATCCCTGATGATGAGAACCCATGCCTTCCCGCTGAGTCAGCATACCTTGCCTCCGGCAAGGTTTGGCGTCCGAGTTCCCGTCGGGAACAAAGCTGACCACAGTGATGGCCATTATAATATTTAATATATGTACCTACATATAATCATACACCCACTTAACAAGCGGTGTTTTAACATTAAACGCATCAATAGCCCTGCTCATCAAACCCTGCTAACGAAGGTAGCGTATCAATCCCTTCGGCACCGGTGCATAGTCGGGAAACACGCCAAACGCGTGCCCAACATATGTACATGGTTGAAATTTGTCACATGAGAACGGGTCGTTTCTTCGACTCGTTCTTGTGCTCAACAGCTCGGCTGTGGAACGATTTGCCGGCCTCTGTGTTTCCTCCTTCCTACAACATGGGTCTCTTCAAGACCAATGTTCATTCCTTCCTCTCTTCAAAAAGACCCTCCACGCAGCATCTCAGATGACAAAGGCCCCAAAGGATTTTTTTTCCTCTGGGGCAGTTATTGTAAAAAAATTGGAGAAACTGCATTTTTAGCTAACGTTTGCAATATTATTTTTAATAAATTGATCACGTAGAGATCTCAGCCCTCATCTGTACACTTGCATACTGCTTACTAACAACATATGCAGGGACATTGGAGGTCTAAATTCGTGCTAAACCAAATGTAGCTTCGTTCTTTAAAAAAAATTAGAGTCCTTACGAGAGCCTTGAAGGAGTAACCATCTGTTACTTATACCAGGGCGGGTAAGTGGTGGATAACCTCCAATGTACATTTGAGACGTCGCGCATCGCAACCGTAGATACCTACTTAAGGCAATGTATCACGTCGTGTAAAATTCGGGATCAGGCTGCAAACAATAACACTCCTTACCTAGATGGCGATAAGGTTTAAATTCCCATTTAACAGCCAGTTATGATTTATTCAAGAAAAACATCTCCAAAAAACGTGTTTTTTATTTTGATGAACTAAGGTAAAAATATTTCAATTTTTTAATATCTTTTTGGAAATAACTTAATTTTCTTAGTTATTTAATAAAACCACAACTAAAAAAAAGTTTATAAGCAGAAGATTTTGAACGTAAAAGCAGTTTTTATAGGCCTGATACTTCATTTTTTCTGGGCTTATAAAAAGACTGATCTACATAAATAATAATAAGAAACGAAAAAACGGAAGATAATTAAAAAGAGCGCATACGTGATCCCTTTTGATTAATTAAGTTAATTAGCTATGGAAAAGGCTAGAAATCCAAAAAATTAGATCCTGTAAATTATGTTTAATGGTAGGTATATCATAAGTAAGACATATATAAAGTTGAAAAGATATCTGCCACATATAATAATTAACATCATTGCTTTGAATTTCTTACAAAAGCCCGCACTTCTTCGGAGAGCAGGAATGAAAGCTATGTAATATGTATTATGGAGATGACAACATTCGCCACAAAAATATTTTCCATATCCCTTTACGCCCCCTCAGTTGTGGCAAATGTAACCCCATCGTGGAATCCCGTCATTACGCCCCCTCCGTTGGGGCAAATGTAACTTTGTCGTGGTATCCCATTACGCCCCATTCCTTCGTCGTGATCAATTGCTGTTTCGGATTCTTCACGAAATAGGGGGCGTTACAAATAAAAATATTCTGGAAGTGGGCAGGGGGCAAAAAAAGGTTGAGAATCTATGGTATAAATCGAATCAAATTGCACCACAGATATCAAAAAAAATGAAAAATGGCTAATAGTTGAAGACTTTTTTAAATATTGATATTATTAGTAATCTTATGTATAAATATGACTATGAGTAATTTGCCTGTGTTACTTCGGCCTGGTTGTGTATTTTATGCCTTTGTTTTGTAGGTAATTAAAGGTTATTCTTCTGTGTCTAAGTTTTTGTAAATTGTGGTTTCTTGTTATATTTTTTGTGCTTAATATTGTTAAATAAAAAAAAAACAAGGGCGAAATAACGTCATTCAATTCTGCGTGGAAAGCATGTCTACCATGTATTATTTATTTATTGGACTCACCAGTTAATAAGGTTCACCTTCGTTATTTTTCAATAAAGATTATATGTCAAAAACAGCGTGGGTTCTTTTGAGTTAGGTATCTCTAACATGGTTAATGAAGCAAACTGTCTTACAAATAGGTATGTACTTAACCAGAATTTCATGCCAAATTAAGTTGCCATAACAAATTATTTTTTAAATTTCTCTTATATAAGATTAATTCGGTTGTGTGTAATACTTAAAAGGAAACCCGGTCGTCCAGAAATTTGATCAATAGATATTTTACCGATTCCGCACGTTTTCATCCCGCGACAAAGTATCCCCGACAGAATATCCTACGGGCGAAAAATCCCAGAACAAAATATCTACTGAAATCTAACCTAACCTAACATCACAAAAAATGAGACAAATAATACAGAAATCCCGTGAAGTCAAAAAATTATTTCTATCTGTATTATTTTTGTCCCTCTTTACTATTTTTTAAAACAATTTATTGTCTTCGCAAGATGTCTGTATTATTTTTGCACCATTTTTCGTTAGGTTAGGTTTGATTGGGTTAGGTTAGGTTACGTTAGGTTTTAGTAGAAATTTTTTTAGGGGATGTTTTGTCTGTTGGATATATTGTGGGAGGATATTTTATCTGGGATATTTTGTCAAACCAAAGGAGGTGTTGAAGTTGTATGATTCTGAGTTGATATTGCAATATAGTAGGATAAATTTTGTGACAAGATTTAGATAAGTTATGGCCTGCACGACGATGTGAGTACGGAAGCTTAGTAATGGAGGCTTTGAAAACATTGATTCCCTTTGCAACTTCTTACTTGTGCGAAAAAGGCTACTCGACTATGGTATTTTTAAATAATAAACACAGAAATCGTACCTAACCATATAACCATGGTTTTTTAATTTTTTAATTTTAATATATAATTTTTTTTACTACTTTACCATTTATAATTTCAGCCATTTTACTCAGAAATTAGTAATTAGTCATCGTAAATACCTATCTAGAAGGAGTATTAATACATCGTCTGTAAATAAAATAATTAGTAATTAAAGTAATCGTTTTATGATAATTTAAATAACTATGATAAGCAAAGCACGGTTATCTTTTCTGTATCAATTGGTTATTATTATTATTAATTTTTATTTTTTTATTCTTTCTCTTCTCTTTTTTATTTTATTTTATACAACCCATCTGTGTAGGACTATGATATGCAAAGCTTACACGTTTGTTCTATATCTATATGTTTTAATCCTCTGTAATTAAGTACCTACCTAAGTAATTAATATTATTTTTTTTAAACTTTGCTAAACAAAGAACCGTCACTTTGTTTTAATCTTTTATTTTTGTTTTTTTTTTTTTAAATATTATTTACAGACCATGTTTCGTATGTTAATAGTCATCCTAATTTGACTGTCCTAAAACGGGAATCCTCCTAGTTGGGCAGTCAAAAAATTTCTTAAAACGTATATAAATGTATTATCTGTTACTAAATAAAATAAATAAATAAAAAAAGTGGTACGATCATAGTTTGATAATTTTTTTATAATTTTTATATGAATAGCGCACAAGAGCCTTAACTGCTCCCACCTGAAGCCGGTGAGACTATTTCATCCCCAATTGGGGTATGTTGTGAGGCTGAAGGTAGCGGAGAAAGGAAGGAGATATGACAGAAGAAGGTGGGGAAGTACCTGGCTATTTATATTTGATCACCAACACGGCTAATGTCATTTCAAGCAACGTTTCAATTCTGAATGGTGGTCTTACACCAGGGCGATACAGAGAGTATCTTCCACTCTGGAACGTACCGCAAATATACTATATATTATTTTTAATGAATGAATTGTGAAATAACACAAATTAATCAAATAAAATTTATTTTCCATGCCGGGATTCGATCCCGCGACCTTCGGTGTGCGAGTCAAGAGCCTTACCGCTGGACTAAGCCGACTAATGCCTTCAGAAATCGAAACAGCTGTCGCGCGTAATAATAATTACACAGCAGAACTTTTTTTAAATAAACTGTTTCTTATTAATTGAAAAATAATAATATTATTGAATACATTATAAAAGAAATAAAAATTAATATGAGCTCTACAAATTAAACTTAATAACAATTAATACGTAGATACGTTTTTAGATTTTTACGGCCAAAAGTATTTTCGTTAATTTTTTTTGGGGTGTTGTGCCGTGTTGCACTACTTCCTTCTTTACATCCAACAGATCTGCCTTGATGGACACTGCAACAATGTCCGAAATGTTGGCTAAAGAAGGAGGTAGCGCATCACGGTATAACACCCCAAAAATAAATAACGAAAATAAGTACGTTTATTTGGTTTTACGAGGTGGTTTGACATCAAGAAAGGTGTTAAGCAAGGCTACATGATGTCATGTCATGTACATGGGTAATTTTATGCAAGAATTGAAAGAGGCGGGATTGGGCACTAAAATGAGTAATCTGAAAGTAAATTGCCTGTTGTATGCTGATGATGCGGTGCTAATTTCGAACGAACGAAGTGTGTATTAAAAATGACTTAATGATGAATGTAAGGTAGTCAAAAGTCCTAAAGTCATGGTGTTTGAAAGACAGAGTACGAAAACAGTTTGCAATAACGTAGTGAATGATGAATAATTTGAGTAGGTGGATGAGTTTGTGTATCTGGGAAGTATGTTAACGAGAGATGGGAAGGCTGATAGAGGTATCGAAAGAAGATAAATGCAGGTTACTCCATTAATAAAAGACTGAATGCCGTTGGCGCTAACAAAAAAACTGCCCAAAGAAGCGAAGCTAGCATTCCATAAGGGAGTGCTGATACGTACCCTGATGTTTGGCAGTGAGACGTGGAACTACCAGAAGAAGGATGTAGAGTAAAAGTAGAATTAGTGATGTAGAAATTAGATTCCTGAGGCGTTTGTATGGTAAAACCATGTACGGTCGTGTGAGAAACGTGGAGATTCGCAAAAAATGCAAGGCTGATGTAAGCGTTATGAGTAAGATAAGAAAGGGACGCTCCGATGGTTTGGGCATGTAGAAGAAATCGAGGACGCTCAAGAAAGACATGGCACATGACCAAGTGAATCAGATACTTGAGTCGGGCGTTGTCAAGAGTCAGAATTATAGAAAAGAATGGATGAGAACATGTATTAATGTAAACGAGGCAAGGATTGCATGTCAAGACCGATCTGCCTACCCCTGCGGGAAAACGGCGTGTTGGTCAGTTAGTTAATATTTTATGACACACCTTGGCAACGGCCTTATATTGAATCTTTTCAATGTTGTCAAAATGAATATTATAAAAGGGAGACCATAACGTAGAGTTATACTCTAGTTGGCATCTGACAAGTGTGATGTAGATTGTAGCAATGTTTGCTTTTTCACTTCACCGTCGTCAGTCAACGACTTAAAATTTGTACCTCGTTACAATTTGCATAGTAATTACTCTTGGATCTTATTATGATGCATAATTTTATTACAAAATCCTACCCCCACTCTCTCTAACCCTTCGCGTGTTTGCTTAATGTATGTAAAACATGTCTTCTGTATGGTAATTCCGTCGCGGTGCCGAAGGGGTTATCGGGACGATGTATTCGGCATATCTGATTACTGGGGTGCCTTTAAAAATGCGGCTTGTGTACGTGGTGATTGGTAATTCATGCGAAAAAATAATGAGCAATCTGAGTGCATTGTATTTTGCCGCGGGAACCATTAATTGAATATCAAACAACTCTGCTATATATAGGTCGCTACGTTTGGTGGCTTTGGAGGGGTATCCGGGTTCATTGGGTGAGGTTTGTAGAGATCTTGGCGGTGGATGTGTCTTTCTACCAGTTGCGTGGATCCACCACCCCAAACCGTGGAACCATGCATTGGATAAACAAAACATCTACCAAATGTAAACCCAAGTGGTGATCTGCATTTGATAGCTTAGCAGGGGTGCCCGTATTCATCAGGCGAGATTTGGCCTGACTGTCTTCGTGCGCCGCCCCAGGAATCTATCATTGAATAATCAAAACCATAGGATATTAAACAACAAAAAGTTATATAAAAATAACTGGCAAATACGTACTAAGTGTAGACACTTAAGTATATTGGTGTGTAGGTATTATGTAAGTACAATGGTGTGTCGGTAAATATATATTATTGTTTTTTTTCTTCTTGTGCATGAAGGCATTTTACAAATTTTTCTGGATATTACCGTGTAATTTTAAATGACTACAATATATGCGAGCTATCTAATATATTGTGAATTTAACTAAAATCTCCTAAATGGATAGACAAAGCTTTCTAATAATGTACCTATTTGTATTTTTGTTTGAAAATAAATTAATAAAATAGAATAAAAAGGTCACCCCAAGTGGTTCGCTGCATTTGATAGAATTTATTTATTTATTTGCAAAAACAGAATAAAACCAAAACATTGCAAGAGCGGTAAGAAAAGATACATTATAAATACATTTACAGTTAAAGTAAGTAATACATTTCGTTAAAACATAAGTGCTATTTCACGCTTAAAATCGTTGTAGGAAATGTGGAATATATCCACATTTCCTGCGAGGCAGTTAATTAACCTAGTGAGTCGTCCCAGGGGTGCTCGAGTTCATGGGTTGAGGTTTGTCCAGGTCTTAGCGCTGGATGCGTCTGTCTACCAGCTGCGTTTTGGGCTTTCTGAAAGAGTGCAGTCATCTATCCAGGAACATTTCCGTAGCGCTGCAGTATCTTAGTAGGCAGAACCAATATGTCTCCACTTTTACTTGCTTAGTCGCTTCAACTCCCAGTCACGTTGTACTATAGGAAATGCGTGCTGGATTGGATTAGCAGGGTGTAAAAGAACCGGAGTAGCTATAGTATATAAATAGTACTGGGATTGGCGGATTATACCTACCCTCGAAATAATACGATCATTAATTTTGTGTTCAAACCGTCCTCAGAAAAAAATTCAACGAAAATGTTCATTTCAAGAAATAGAAATAGTGGTTCATTTTCTCTAAGCTTTGGAAAAATGTTAGCGAATTTCAAGTATGATAAAAAATGGGTGAAATTTCTTTGAACTTTGGAAAAATTGTGGGAAAACGGATGTTTTTATAAAAGCAGAAACGTTAGTAATTAATGTTATTGAAGATTTTTCAACGTAAAATCTTCTGGTAAATTTATAAAACATAATGCGTTTTTATTTTCGTATTGAATTGAAGTGGGACTAGGGTGTCTTCGATTGGGATGTGTTATGAAGCTGACGGAAGTGGGAGGGGAAGAAGATGGGGAAGAAGATGGGGAAGAAGAAGGTTTGGAGGTAACGAATGTAGATTTAAAGAACTCAAAAGAAGATTATTTGCAATCGCGACATAACGGACACGGGACGAGAATTGCAAAACAAATTAGATTTAAAATAAGCAACAAAATAATTATCACCCAGAATCCTCTTGTTTACCTGAGGGCGTCCAACTTATATATAAGACAATTTGTTGTAATTTTTTATTAATAATGTGACATACAAATATCAAGAGTTGCTTTGCTGACAAAGAAACTACAATTAAAGTTATTTGTCCGTCTTCAAAATATTATATCACTTTGTTATTATAAACTTATTTTTCAATCTTCTTATTACTTCAATCTGTGCTACCCAGCTAGACAACCAAAACAATAATCCTCTATCATTTTCTGTCTCCATGACAACACCTATTTAAAATTCGAACATAAAGGAATCCTATGCATTTCTAGGTAGGTATTCCTTGTTAAAAAAGTGAAGGCTACCGACATCTGTGGTCGATTAATTCAGCTTACTATGTTTCACCCAAATGGTGTGAGTCCTTGCTTATGGATAATTATCAGGATATTGATCGATATTATAGATTTTCGTTTTATCTTCCAGTCTCCCACTCCTGTGAAATGACTGGTTGTTTTGAAGGAGGTGTGTTACTCTTTAAAAAGGCTCGCATCATGTGTTTTATATTTTTTTATCGACAATAAACGCAATATAATGCACGCTCATAAGTCGGAGCTAGTGTAACAGTTGTTATTCTCACCGTTTTGTTTCTTATAAATTGTCCATGTTCAATAAGTTGAAATAAAAGTGAAAAGTTTGTAAATAGAACGAGATTTAATTTAAAAGGATCACTCCAGATTTTAACATTTGATCCTTCCACCGGATTACAATCAGGAGATTGTATATATAAATAAAAAACAAGGAACCAGCAGCCAAAAAATACAAAATTGATTGAACCTGGAAATCATTAAGGAAAGTGGACCACATAGCAATTCCGAGATAAGTATTTAGTGTCTTCCTATCACATCTATCTTATGTTTATTCAGACCTCATGTATTTAAACGAGATTTATCTTAAATAGAGTCATTATTATAAATAAAATCACTACCCACTTGAGAATAATAATATAATATTACTTGAATAGTGTTCTCAAATAGTATTGTCAAGATTGTCATTGGTATTCTTTCAAACGGGTGCTTTGCTCAAATAAAATAATTTTCAAGCAATAGTAACAATATAGAATCAAAAATGGAAAATATGAAATCATTAATAAGCAAACGTGGCGTGATTAAGGGAAAATTGACTAGGTTCGCAGATTCATTAAATGCATTGTCGGTAAATGAAATTAAATTAAAATATGATCGGGTGAAATCATTGCTAGATGAATTCGAAGCAGTTCAACTGAAAATTGAAATGTTACCGGATTCAGACGAAATTGAAAATAATAGTCAACGAGAAGCTTTCGAAAACCAATATTTCTCAGTTTTGGCAACGGCCAAGGGCGCGATCGAATCCGTCGATCAAAGTAAGGTGGAAATAAAACTACCCACCCTTCAATTGCGGGAATTTCATGGAGATCAGAGAAATTGGGTTAATTTCGTCGAAACCTTCAAGACTTTAGTCCATAATAACAATACTTTAAGCAATGTGCAAAAATTCTTTTACTTTCAATCCACCTTAAGGGGAAACGCATTGAAGATAATTGCTAATCTAGAAGTTTCCGAATTAAATTACCTTTCCGCTTGGGAATTGTTAAATGAACGATATGCAAATTTAAGAACTACCGCGCATAAACACATCCAATCTCTATTTCAATTAAAAGACATGAAACAAGAAGAGCCTGTAGCATTGAGGTATTTAATTGATGAAACAAACGTTAGTTTAAAGGCATTACAAAATATCGGGATCAAGGTAGATCAATGGGATCCGTTGATTATTTATATAATATCAAATAAATTAGACGCATCTACCCGAAAAAATTGGGAGCAATATACATTGCAAGACGAATTACCTACGTTAAAGGAATTCTTAAAATGTTTATCTGCTAGGGCACAAGTATTGGAACTTATGAACGCTTCTGAGAAAAAGATTTCTAGCTTACATAAAACACAAATAAGCAACAATAATTACAAAAAAGATTCATCAGTATTTTTAGCGGTAAAGGCTAACAACTGCATTTATTGTAACGAGAAAGGTCACCAAATTTATTATTGCAAAAAATTTATAAAATTCAAATTACATGAGAGGATTGATGCTACGAAATCAATCCAAGCGTGTTTTAAATGTTTAAAGGTGGGTCACCATGCACAGAGTTGCAAGGCAAACCTTTATTGCAGGCGCTGTGGCAAAGATAACCACAACACTTTGCTACACAATGAGGTACATCTGCGGGAGGCCTCCAATATGGATGCTGATAACGAGGTTTCAGTATCAAATTTTTCTGCATCGGATAAAGCAGAAAAAATAATATTATTGTCAACTGCCAACATAGGAGTTGTGGGTAGTAACAATAAGATTTTTAAAGCCCGTATTCTGATTGATTCAGGGGCCCAGTCAAATTTTATGAGAGCTGAATTTGCTAATAAATTAAATTTACCATGTGAATTGATAAACAAACCCGTCTCTGGGATCCATAATAATATCACACACATATAAAAGAGAATTTCAGTGGAGATGACTTCGCTTAATACTGATTATAAACGCGAAATATCATGTCTGATTTTACAGGAGATTACAACAAACTTACCACAAGTGACAATGGAGAAAAAAGTCTTCAAGCTACCACGAGGGTTGGAGCTAGCTGACCCGAACTTCAATATAGCTGCACCCATCGACATCCTGTTGGGCGCGGAAAGTTTTTGGGAAATCCTAACCAACGATAGATTGAAACTCGAGTCGGGACCAACACTTCAACGTACGCAACTGGGATGGATCATATCAGGACCGATCAACATGTACCCCAAGCAAAGGCCTGTATCAGATTTTTGTAGTTTATCTATAAATAAAATAAGTCATCAAATAGAAAAATTTTGGAAATTGGAGGAGATTAATCCCACTAAGATTCTAAATCATGAAGAAAAGGCTTGTGAAGCCAGTTTTGCTAGTACTCATACCAGACAAGACGACGGTAGATACGTAGTAAGTTTACCGCGTCGGGCATGCATTGATCAGCTGGGAAGTTCATTGCTCACTGCTGAAAAAAGATTTAAAAATTTAGAGAGAAAATTTGTGTCGAATCCCGAATTGAAGACACAATATGTACAATTCATGCGTGAATATGAGGAATTGGGTCATATGGAGGTGTGTGACCAGTCAAAGGGGGATCGTGAATCCTATTTTTTACCTCATCACGCTGTAATAAAAGAATCAAGCACTACTACTAAAGTGAGGGTCGTTTTTGACGGCTCCGCCAAAACTTCAAATGGAATTTCTCTCAATGACGCCTTGATGACAGGACCTGTTATACAAAAGGACTTATACACCCAACTATTGCATTTCAGGAAACATCAAGTGGTCCTGACGGCCGACATCGAGAAGATGTACCGCCAGGTTAACGTGGGTGAAGCGGACCGTGACCTGCAGAAGATAGTATGGCGCGAGTCGCCGCAGGAGGTGCTCAAGCATTACCGTCTGAAGACAGTCACATATGGTCTGGGGCCTTCCTCCTTCTTAGCCACTAGAACTCTACGGCAAATTGGTATGGATAACAATGTAAATTTTCCTAGAGCTAGTCAGGTCATAGAAAATGACTTTTATATGGATGACTTGTTAACCGGAGGAGATGACATGGAATCCTGTAGAGAGTTAAAAGAGCAATTAATCAGCATCTTTTTGTCTGCGGGGATGACCTTGAGGAAATGGAGGTCTAATGTCTTGGAGTTGTCAGCCGAGTCGGGCCAAGCTAAGATTGCCGAATCAGGCAATTCTGAAAAAATTATTACTGACAATCCAAAGACTGAGAAAATATTAGGATTAAGATGGAATAATGAATCTGATTATTTTTCTTATGTAATAATGAAACCATCAAGTCGAACCGAGAGTAAAAGACAGATATTATCTTGCATTGCATCAACTTTTGATCCATTAGGTCTGCTAGGACCGATTATAGTTGTAGCCAAATTGATAATGCAGAAGTTATGGCAGTCTAAAGCAGCGTGGGATGATCCATTGCCTAATGAAATATTAGCACCCTGGAGGTCCTACCTTCAAGAATTAATTCAATTAAATGTGTTGAAAATACCAAGAAAAATTATTTGCAGGCAATCTAAATATCTACAACTGCACGGTTTTTGCGACTCATCTGAGAAGGCTTACGGAGCCTGCGTTTACATGGTGTCAGTGGACCATATCGGTAAGTGGCATTCACACCTAATAACGTCTAAATCAAGAGTAGCACCATTGAAGTATATTTCACTGCCAAAGTTGGAGCTTTGTAGTGCTGTGCTACTGGCGAAATTAATAAAAAATGTAAAACAAGCGCTAAATATAGTGGAGATCGACACATATTATTGGTGTGACTCCATGATAACGTTGTGCTGGCTGAAAGGTCAACCTACGAGATGGACTACTTTCGTTGCAAACCGAGTAGCTGAAATACAAGAACTTAGTGATCCAGATCGATGGAGACACGTATCTTTAGCCGACAATGCAGCGGATATACTTTCAAGAGGAACCACTACAGATAAATTGATAAATTCTGCAATATGGTGGAATGGACCAAGTTGGTTGACCGAAGGAGTCAACGCTTGGCCTTTATCAAATATTTCGTGTTCAAACCCTCCGGAACTCAAAAGCAAAAATATTCTATTATCCACGGATGTTCAAGAATGGGAGATATTTAAAAAATTCTCATCATTTATTAAATTGAAAAGAGTTACTGCATATGTATTGCGATTTGTCAATAACTGCAGAAGTGTTAAAGGTAGAATTTCAGGCAATTTAAGTGTAGCTGAATTGGAATCAAGCTTGAAATGTTTACTGAGATCTGCTCAAATACACGCCTTTCAAAAGGAATTGAAGGAATTAAAAAACCATGGCATCGTCAACAAAAAAAGTAATCTAAAATCTCTTAATCCCTTCTTACATGATGGTCTAATATATGTGGGCGGTAGGCTGAATTTAGCTACACAGTTATCGTACCAACAAAAACACCCAATTATCTTGCCAGCTAAACATAAGCTAACTGAATTGATAATACGTCACTACCATTATGTAAACTTACACGCAGGACCTCAAGCTCTGTTAGCTGAAATACGACTAAAATTTTGGCCTATCTTTGGGAAAAATACTATAAAAAAGATATTACATAAATGTATTGTGTGTTTTAGATGTCGTCCCCGAACCGGTCATCAAATCATGGGAAATCTACCACCCGAAAGAATCACGCCGAGTCGTCCTTTCGCAATCACTGGAATCAATTATGCCGGACCAATTCCAATTAAAAGTGGGACGCTGAGAAAAGCTTCCCTCGTGAAATCGTATTTATGTATCTTTATTTGCTTTTCAACCAAAGCTGTTCACTTGGAATTAGTTTCGGATTTATCTAGCAATGCTTTTTTGAACAGTTTAAAAAGGTTTATCTCCCGTAGGGGACAACCTGAAAAGATCTTTTCCGATAACGCTAGTAACTTTGTAGGGGCTTGCAGCAAGCTCAAAGAGCTGTACACCAGTTTGAGGGAAAACAACGACAAGATTCAAAATTATTTAGTGAACAGAGGTATTGAGTGGAAGTTCATAACCCCTCGAGCCCCTAATCAGGGAGGTTTGCGGGAAGCAGCAGTTAAGTCAGCAAAGTTCAATTGTATAGAATCACTAATAATTCTTCATTAACCTTTGAACTCTTGTATACCTTAATTTGTCAGATTGAGGCCTGTCTGAACTCCCGTCCATTAACTTCCTTGTCCGATGACATCCATGATTACCAACCACTCACCCCAAACCATTTCCTTATAGGCACTGAATCCTCTATCATTCCGGAGAGAGACGTCCGGGCGATACCAGACAACAGACTAACTCAATATCAGAGGATCAGTTCACTAATTCAATCTTTTTGGTCTAGATGGAAGCAAGATTACCTGATGGAACTGCAAAAGAGGACTAAATGGCAGACCAGCACTCAACGGGCACTGCAAAAAAACGATCTGGTGATCTTAAAGGAAGACCATTTACCTCCACCTTTATGGAAAATGGCCCGAATTCTGCAGACACACCCTGGAGCGGATGGAGTAGTACGAGTTGTTACCCTAAAAACACCTCAAGGAATCTTTGTGAGGCCCATCACAAAGATATGTCTGATGCCCCTGGAGTCAGATACTAAACCTGTAATTGACATCCCGGACCTTACCAAGGATTGATTATGTACCTTACACTATGGTACTTATCTTCTCGACTATACCTTGGATGGATCAAGCAGAAGACTTGAGAAGAAAGAAGAAAAAAGAACAATAATTGTGTTGTGTTCAGTGTAAACAATATTATTTTGTGTTATTGGACAATTTAAATATGTAAAATTTAGTATGTACACTTGTGTAATTTAGTCATTTGAATATTTTAGTTATTTAATAGGATTAATAATTTTTAGTTATTTTTAGTTAATTAATAGAGTAATTCAACAGCATTTATACAGTTAAATTATAAGTTCAGTGTAGGATATAAAAAAAAGGTTTTTAGTTAATTTATGCTATTTTGAATTATTTTATTAGTATTTTTGTGGTATAGGTACTTAGATTTAGGATTTTTGGTTTATTTTGTTTGTTTTATAGTTTATTTTTAAATAGATTATGATTCCAAAATTTTAATAAAATTTGTGAATCCTGCCCCGGGCAATATGTTAAAAAAGTGAAGGCTACCGACATCTGTGGTCGATTAATTCAGCTTACTATGTTTCACCCAAATGGTGTGAGTCCTTGCTTATGGATGATTATCAGGATATTGATCGATATTATAGATTTTCGTTTTATCTTCTAGTCTCCCACTCCTGTGAAATGACTGGTTGTTTTGAAGGAGGTGTGTTACTCTTTAAAAAGGCTCGCATCATGTGTTTTATGTTCTTTTATCGACAATAAACGCAATATAATGCACGCTCATAAGTCGGAGCTAGTGTAACAGTTGTTATTCTCACCGTTTTGTTTCTTATAAATTGTCCATGTTCAATAAGTTGAAATAAAAGTGAAAAGTTTGTAAATAGAACGAGATTTTATTTAAAAGGATCACTCCAGATTTTAACTTTTATGAGGAAGAACTTAAATTAATTAATATTTAATTAAATGAAGAATATTAGCGAAACTCAATCAAAACCTGAAGATAGAAAAAGGTATTGGTTCTTTAATTTGGCAAAGTAACTATACTTACTTTTTTACTGAACTCCATAACATCCTTCCCCCATACCTAAAACTAATATATTTTACAAATCAAGAATAAAAATATGGCTTAATCAAAAGACCTCAATGAAGACACTAAAAATGAGAAGACAGATAAACTATAATTAAATAACTTTAGTCCGCCTCGATACACGACCCCCTAGTGAGTAGGACTAAAAAATCCAAAATATGTACTTAATTTCGCCATTATATTTTGTATATATAATTATTTTACATATGGGAAGGTAGTCGATAAAATTAATAAAAAAAAAATTACAGCGTTTCGAATGTTGGGTCCAGGGTGATACTGAAAGTATCTACCACTCCCAATAGCTAAATACTTATCAACCTTCCTCCTTCCAGATTGAGGAGTGGGGGAACATTCACCAGGTCAATTTTAGCAGGGGTCACGATTCACGATCCTCAGCAATAAGAAAATGACTAAAGAAAAATACCATCGTATTTAACCCTTTTTTCATATACCTTAAGACCTGCTCGCAACAGACTCTTCAAAACATATATTTTTTTGGCCGATTAAGACTGGTGGCATTTAGCATCATAATTCCTGTGAAAGGTTGGGGCACTCTTTATTTTAGTTGAACAATGTTCCAGCGATTACTATGATGGACGATTGTAATAATTCGCTTAAAACGGGGACAGAGGGAAAAAGATAAAAGATGTGAAATTGTTATTTGCTCAGTTTGTTTTTAGGGGTCCCGTAAATTTGGGCGGAATTTCGGCGAACGCCGTCGAGACCTCGAGGGCAAAAGTTCAACCATTTAAAGCAGTAATTCACCGTTCGCTCTAGGTGGATTAGATATAACCATGGAAATAAGACAAACAAGGTGATAAAGAAATTCCCTACGAAGAGTTTGATGTCACTTCTTAAAGCTTTGAGAGGGCCAAATTGTTCTTTTAACTGCCGGTAGTCATTAATCATTTTTAGCGTTTATAAAATTATTTTTTAAGTAAAACTTCTTTACGCACGCTCGACACTTGGGTTAAACTGTTGAATGCGTTACGAAAAGTGGTGATTGTTACGAAAAATAACATGCGAACGGTGATCAATGTCATTAAAAAAGGAAACGGAGCATGTGCAACTTTTGTCCAGCGAAAAAAAGACGCTTGTCTGTGTACTACTGTGCGAAATGCAACAAACCATATAGTCTGGAATGTCAATGTCAATGTCACCCCAATGTCATATGTTCTTTTATTAGTTAGTGAAGTTTTTTTTAGTTTTAAGTTTCAGTCGTGTGGTCTAAGGCACAATCGTTTTATTTTTATTTTTATAAGAACAACTCTCTTTTTATAACTTTTGAAGGTCATTCCCGTCAATGTAATATATCATTGAAGAAGAAGATAAAAGAAGATAACACTAATAATCTAAACGAAAATATGAAAGAGAACCAGACACAGCACTCTAACTCAGAACCTCTCGTCAAACCGGGACGTGCGCTTTTTAACAATTCAGCCATTGCCACCTTCCATCAAACCGTCACAAATGTCGATCTCATATTTTTAAATTTTAGAATTAACAATATTTAGGTTTCTTACCATCTACCAACCGATTTTGTGCGAGTGTCTCGACTATATAAAAGTGGTAAAATTTCGAAAATACCTATTTAGCGATTGCCTCCGGAACTTTAAAAAATTACTCGAATTTCTTGTTTTCAAGTAACATTCATTTAACCCAAACTTTATTGTTTTTCGTTCTTATTGCTTTTTAAGCGACTTCGAAAGGGAGGAGGTTATCAATTAGATGGTATTTTTTTTTATTTATTATTCATATATTTTTTATGTTTGTTACCTCAGAACTTTCGATTGGGTGAACCGATATTGATGATTCTTTTTTATTAGAAAGCTGGTGCTTTCCGCGTGGTCCCGAATAACTCAATATTACGCCAACAGATTTCGATGATTCTTTTTTTGAAGTAAAACTTCTTTACGCACGCTCGTCACTAAAAATAAAAAAATAAACAAAAAATTTAACAAAACAAAAAATGCACTAAAAAGTAAAAAAATAATTTCGTACGATTGTTATTTTTGGAGTCGGTGTCAGCCAATATCTCCACATCTCACCTATAACTACCTTTGTATGTAGTTACCTTGGCTGACACCGAATCCAAAAATAAAAATCGTACGAAATTATTTTTTTAATTTTTAGTGCATTTTTTAAGTCGTTTTTTGTTTTGTTTATTAAACCTATTTGTTGTTATTTTTTCATATTATTGTTGTTCATCGGTATTCGACGTTTGGTATGCATTCTTTGTTATTTTTTTGTAATTTTTCAATGTTAAACCTCTGTCTGTTGTGTATAAGTCATACAACTTAAGATAGATAAATTAATGTTTCTTTGTTTGTCCCTTATGCGTTCCTAAACAAATCATCAGATTGCGATGAAACTTTGGTGAGTTATTGTGAGCACGCCTGTGAATATTTTTTTGTATATACTGGCAAGTTATGGCGTTACGTTAGAGTATTTCATATGGTTTAGCGGCAGGGCGGTAGTAGGGAGGGGGAGGGGTATCCGGGAGGGCAGGGAGGGAAATGAAGGAGGTTAAAGGTGGAAGAGGAAAGAGGGAGAGGAAGGGGAGGTGTGAAAGGAAGGGGACGAGAAATGGGAACGGGGACGAATTGGAAAGGACACACAGGAAAAAATAATTCTTTTATTTAAGTGGCATTGCAACTCGCTACTAAATAAAATAAAATACAGTAAAAAAAGAGGAGTAAAGAAAAATAAATATAAATCTAGTGAAATTTGAATCACTGGTCACAGGGCCAAAAGGATTAGAATTTAGCTACTTCTGAGGGTGCGGACCTCTTCAGGGGGGCAATTCCAACAGCCTACATTTAAATAAACTTCCCGCCTGCGGCCACTCGACTTATTCCACACAATTTTGCTCCACCAAGTGCCTGAAAAAAAGGATAGAAGTAGGATTGAGGACTGCGAATTGCGTGGAGGGATGTTCCGGGAAAGATTTGTGGAGAACAATTGTAGGATAGGCCTGAAAAGAATGACGCTGCCTTTATTTTCAGTATGGGATTTGTCATTTCGTCATCACATTTGAATTGTATTTGCTAGGATCGTTGGGTTTATGGCAAACATAGTTTATTTACATAGGTAAGAAGCAATTTGTAATACGTAACCCAAGGTTTTTTTATATAGTTGAGCCAAAGAAACTACATTACTGCCTCCTTTTGAGATCGTAGAAAGAATATACATAACCTGGTAATATTTGTTATTTACATCGCATGCAAAAAGTACAGAAGAGGTTTCTTAGTTATGTTCAATTTAGGCCACCAGATCACTGTAAAAAAAATAGTTTTTATCATTTTCTGCAATATGCATTTGTTAAGAATGCTCTTACCAAATGTTTTTAAGAAATTCGTAATTGGTGAGAAACAGTTTGTATGTTGAATCATTCCTCAGCAAAACTTTGAATGCTTTTTTCTCGAAACTAAATTTTTCAACCTGTGAATGAGATTATGATTGTGTAGAGTGGATTGATGTTTGTGTAAAGAATGACTGACGAAGGATCTTGATTTTGTGTTACTATCACTGCTTGAAATAAGAAAAACATATGTTGCATAGAAAGGAAAGGACTCACCGAAAAGGATAAAGAACTTGTATGCTGGCAATTCACTTGTCTGCTTTCTCCCCCATCCATCAGGCACAAACAGCAATATGCGTGGGTTTCGTTTATTTTGATAGAACACGGCGGAGTTGTGATAATGGCAATTCACCGATAGCGGGAGCACAAAGGCTATATGATATTTGCGGCGGGCAGTTAATTATAGACTGGAGCACGTGCTGATAGTAGTTAAAGGTTCGGATTTTGGAGCAAGGTAGGACAGGAATTTGCAACATTATTAATACCAATCCAAGCAGTAACAGTATGTATGCGTGCTATGTAGGTATGTGTATGTGTAGGTATGTGTATTGGCGTAACCAACCTGGTTCAAATCTTTTTACAGTGGTCTGGTTCCTGAAGTTGTGACAACCTGTAAATGATATTTGCTACAAATCTTTAATGTCTAATCCAAAACTATCGCTATTTTCTACCCGGAGAATTATTAATAATAGTCTTATTTTTGTTTAAATTAGTGAATAACTTTGTGGACTGCCCTCAAGTTAAATTTTTTTTACAATGTCTCCAGGATATATACACAGGAGGCCCCGAAGAAAATAATTCCTATATCATCTTTGAGGGTGCTATGTGGAGCTAGTCACCTAATACGGCTAAAGTCTTTTTTTTTTTACAGTGAATATTGTTGCACAAGAATCTCAACTGCTCCCGTCTGGAGCCAGTGAGACTATGACATCCACATTTGGGGTATGTTGCGAGGCAACGTGCCGCAAATATACTATATATATTTTTGACCGGTCAGTGGTTGAGTGGGTATGGCGCTTGGGTCCCACCCGAGCGTCGCGTGTTCGATTCTTCGGCTGGCTAAGTCCTCCATCACAACACAAGCAACATTTTCGGCTTTCTGTGGTGGTAGTAGGAGATTTTCAAACATTGTTGGGTTATTCGTAATCCGGGAATGTTTGTCTTTCTTTTAAAAAAAAAGAAAAAAAAATTTTTTTTTATTTAAAATGACTTAATTGTGAAATAACACAAATTAATCAAATAAAATTTCTTTGCGCACGCCGGGTTCGAACCCGCGACCTCCGGATTGTGAGTCAAGAGTCTTAGCTACTGGACTACGGAGGGCGTCATTGCAAGCTACGTTTCAATTCTGAATGGTGGTCTTACACCAGGGCGATAGTGTCTTCCACTCTGAAAATGGCTATGCCTTAGAACTTAATTTATTTTACAAAACTCCATATCTCATCATGGAAATGACTTCGCCATCTGGAAATAGTTGTGTTGACTTATACTTTGACAATATCTTTGTATTCGTGGAAGACTGCAGGTCCATGGCATGGCAAAAAGCATCACGACTACTAACCACGGAAGTGCAAAAAGCGTACATGGCTAAAGCCATTTCAAGCTGTTTTTTTATTAAACAAAGGAAGGAGATATCGTTCTGAGAAGGAAAAAGGTATGAGGGGTGGATAAGAACATGGGGTCAGTGAGTCCAATATTTGGATCTTTTAAAAGAAAGAAAGGAGATGAAGTTTTGTGAAAAAAAAAAACATATGAGGGGTGGGTAGGAGCCTGGGGTCAGTGGGTCTAAAAGTAACCAACATATCAATCTTTCCCTCTCACTGCGGTGTTAGGCAATGGTAGGAGAAAGTCCTTTCGCAGAGGCCAAATGATCTCCCTCAACCAGTCTCTCCCAATTCGGCACGCTGTAAGACGCTTCCGCCGCCAAAACCTCGACGAACCTCACTCGATGAACCCGGGCACCTTTCCTAAGTCCCCAAACGTGGCATACCACTTAGCAGAGATGTTGATTATCCAATAAATGGTTCCCGAGGCGGCGGTACCCATAACCGCCTCCCAAATTTAAAAAAAATATATACTTGATGTTAAGATGATATCACATTAATTCGTTGGATAGATAGCAATTATTTTCATCACGTGTTCGCAATCACAACCATCAATTATGGAACTAGTTTACAAGGTCTGGTGTGAGTTGGCAGTCCATCCTCTGGGGGCTATTAAGAGGGGAGTCGTCGTTATCTCGGGGCTGTTCGGGGACGAGATAGCGATGTTTACAGGTTTATTCCACCCGAGGGAGCTGCAATCGCGATGGAGTTACGTTATTATTTGTCTTATCGCTGGAGGAAAATCATCTTTTACCTTAGACGTTGTTTGTTGATTGTTTAACTGTAGAGGTTTTATTACAAAACTTTAAAATAGTGGTACTCGTAGATACTCTCAGTATCGCATTGGTGAAAGAACGCCTTTCAAATTATAAATATATTGTATAATGTATTTATTTATAAACAGAAGCAAAAAGTAGGTACATTAGTTAAATTAGTGAAAACAATTTACAATTATTAATTAGTATATTTCATGGAGAGTAACTATTATGTGTTTCATTTTAGTGTCATATTTATGATACGCATATTAAGTAATTACCCAGTGAAGTGTGTAGTTGGAAGGTGTGTGTGTGTGTGAGTATGTGTGTATGTATGTATGTATGCGCATTGAACAATTAATATTGTTGACTTGATGCTCTTTTTAAATTTGGGCAGTGAATCGGAGAAAATGTCGATGTTAGAATTTAGACCAATATTATTGAAAATGTACATGAAGAGCACGATTGATTGGCGAATTAGTTGCTGCATTTGTCTTCTAATTAGGCTTGTGGAATAGTTTTATATGGCGTGTACGTCTTAATGGTATGTTAAAATTAACTAGGGAAAGAAGTACGGTACCTTCAATGTTATTATTTTAAAAAATTGTAAAAATGTCAAATCAACTATTGGTCGCATTTGCTGGAAAGTTTGAAATGTGCAGTCAAAGTTATTGTTGAATTTGGAGGTAAGATATTTTATAAATTTGTTTTGAATACTTTGTACTGCGGGTTTCTAATCGGCGAGGCATATTCCAGTGTACTTCTTACTAATGTAAAATATAACATTACTTTTTTAAGCGGGTTACTGTACAGCATTTTATATGACCTATGAAAGATTGAGTCAATGTGCTTATTAAATGTAAGTTTGCTATCAAGGTAAAAACCAAGATCTTAAAATAAATAGATAATGAAATTGAGTCCTGAATTGCTTCAATTAATTAACATCCATATACCCAAAAGATCTTGCCGATATTTATTACCCTTATACTTTGTTTATCAAAATCCCCGATTACAAAACTTCAGGTTCGGAAATAAATATTCTGATTTGGGAGATATATATTTCGTATTAAAAATAAACAGTATAAAACGATATTCTACTCACTAGGCGAATCAATTATTATTCACGGTATTATTGGTTAGGGTGGTGCTGCTAAAACTAATATGTACCCTCTCAACAAAGCGCATTAAGCCATAATTAAAGTTATTAGTTATTGCAAAAAAACCTTTAAGATCCTTGACAATACAGTTATTGGACTTTGATGCATTGAACATTATGCAACCGTACATAAAAATTATATCTATACATTACCAAAAAGACAAAATAAACCATCATACTGCACAACACAAATACGACACAAGGCACAGACACCAACACGGAAACCAACAAATACTTCCTATGGACAAAGACATTGCCATAATCCGGGTACAAAACTTTTTAATTTAATTGAAAAATATATTAAAGATATTCACGTGACAAAAAATGCAAATTTTAATAACTTCCGAAATATACCCACTCCACTCTTTTCTCTTTTCCTCTCAATTATTTATTATTTTTTATTCTTTATTTCTTCTTTTATTCTTTTATTCATTTTTCTCATATCTTTTCTTTTTTTTTCAAAACATTTAATTTTTCAATAAAAAAAATAAAAAAAATTATCTTGCGTTATCTTCCAAGATGAAGATATCAAAATTTAATTAAATTCTTGACTTCTTGGAATAGAATCAGCCAAGTGAGGTGGTATATATCAAAAAAATTATATTGTATAAAAAAATGTGTGTTGTGCATAGGTATATGTTAATACATAGAATAAATAATAATAATAAATAAATTAAAGTGTTGTTAATTCCAATACATTAAATTTCAGCATTTGCAAATTTTAGAAAAGGCATAGCATTAGCCTCCTCTAACACATCCTCTGTAATAGTTTCTCCACTGCCTTCTACACGAATCGTGATTTGGGACAAAGAGGTGTCGTTATTTTAACATGCTAATTTTCCAGTGTCAAGAGTCTCCGATCGCAGATCACGAGATCAAAAACTGATGATGGATTAGACTAAGAAAGTGACACTTTTAGTAAGATGAATGATTACTTACATTCAACTGAAATGGTTGGCGGTAGAGACGTTATATCAACACTTGCTTAGTATTCTGACAACTTGTGATTAATGATAATTAAACCAACAAAGTTTGTATTAAAAAAATGGTACTTTGTTCCTATTGGGTCGCAAAATACAAGTAAAAAGTCAATTTTAATTTTTGAACCAATGAATGAAATACAGGCATAAAATCTCATTAAGGTTGTGCATTGTTGTGGTAAGCAATGAAAAATCATATTAATTTGGCTTGAAAATTTGATTGCTTAGAAGTATTTTAAATACATTAATTAAATGCTGCGAGTTGAACACATATTTTCCTTTGAAATTATGAAGATATTTTTTAATTATCAAGTCCAGAAAAGAATAAAGCATCAGGCATATAAAAACTTCTTCAATATTTAAAATCTTTTACGTACGAACCTCTTTTCGGTTATGGTTTTGTTTTAGATTTTAAGAAGAGAACTAACTAACCATTACGCTGTTTCTCCGCAGGGGTAGACAGGTAGCCTGACCGCCAAACAATTCGGTCTTGGCACACACTCTTTGCTTTATTCACATTCATACATACTTTTTTATTATTCTGACTCTTGACATGGCCCGATTCAAGTATTTAATTCACTGATATTCCAACGAACACAAATTAGATTCCAGAATAATCTTTTGATAGCATCTCAATGAATTGGGATATTTTACTCTAATACGTGAAACGAATATGTGCCATGTCTTCCTCGAGCGTTCCCTACTTCTTCCAACATTCACATTTGCGTCATATAATTCTTTACACTTATTCTTCGTTTATTCGCTCCACATGCCCAAACCATATGAACGTCCCTTTCTTATTCTCACTCATTACGCTTACATCAGCCGTGAATTATTTGTGGATCTCCATATTTCTCTCATATGGTTTTACAACACATACGCCCCAGGGATCTCATTTCAGTAGCATTCGTTCTTTTATTCTTCCTCTGCCAGTTCCATGTCTCACTACTCTATGTATATCAGGGTAGGCACCAGCACTCCATTGTAGACAACTAGCTTCGCTCCTTTGGACCGTTTTTTGTTAGCGCCAACCACGTTCAGTCCTCCATTAATGTTACCTGCATTTACCCTTCTTTCAATATCTCTATCAGCCTTCCCATCTCTCGTAGACACATATTCCAATTACACAAACTCGTCCACCTGCTCCAAATATACGTAATTCACAACTATATTGCACACTGTTTTCGTACTTTCTCTTTCAAACACCATGACTTTAGACTTACTCACATTCATCATTAAATCATTCTTCATACATACTTCGTTCATCCTAGACACGAGAGGCTGGAAGATCGTCCATACTATTAAAAATCATCAGCGTATCAACAACAGGCAATATATTAGGTTAGTGTTAGCTAGATAATAGGCATATTTTCAGATAACTCAATTGTTCGCCCAATCCCGTTCATTTATAAAATATATAAATACTAACTGATCCGGCGAACTTCTTACCGCCTCAGAGTCAATAATTGTTGTGTTAACTTATTAACTGAATTAAATTCTGTTTTTTTTAAATAACTTTAAAATTACACAATGATGCAATTATCATTGCGCAACTGTCCGAGTTTTGTTTTTGTCAATATCAGAGGTGGCTTTGCGTACGGATTTATAATTTTTGTGATTTTCTTACTTTTCCACTTACTTATGGGAACTGCGTTACGTTTTCTTGTGAGGGAGATATATTATAATTATTGTATTTTTCACACGTGTGAGGGAGATATATTATAATTATTCCATTTTTCCTTTGGAGGGGTGCAGACATACGTTCACTTTTTGTCCCATTTTCGACTGTTGATATTAAGTGTGTAAGAAAGAGGGGCAGCATTATTATGTTTAAGAACAAAAGCAAAACAATCAGCGCATTGACATTTGACATTTTTGAATTTTTGGAATTCACTCAATCCTTAATCGATTTTTGTTTTTTTAATAGCTATTCTGCTATTCTGGCGGAGACAAATCCAACAAAAAGATCAAAACAATTGGTCGTTTTCGAGCTATAAATGGTATAACTAATCCGTCTTTGTTTTATATATTAAGGTAAACAGAACAAAAGGAAAACTCGAAAATTTTACCAGGGATCTTAAACGCTAACATAAAACGGAAGAATTAAAAATACCCCAACTAGATCGAAACAGATGCTTCCATTCTTGTAAGATGTTAATGGGATGGAAAATAGTTTTAACAATTTCTAGGCGCGTATCTGACTTTTGTAACGTAACAAAAAACATCTAAGTGCTGGATAATGCTTTTAGTAGGTTTCGCCGAGGTAAAATACCAACATTGTTAACTGAAACGTTGCTTGAAATTATTAGAAAATTTTAAGAAAATTCAGATAGTGTTGGTAGTTCTTAGTCGGAGTATGATACAGTTAAATGTGACCGAAGGGGATAGGACATTAGCTTAATGGTAGAACGTCGCCCCGTCAAAGTTTGGGTCCTAACTTTTTCTGATTTTTCTGTTACAAATTTTCGATTGACAGTCGCTAATATTGTCTTCAGTGATCAAATAGTGCATATATCCAATATCCATGTATAAACCTATACATTTCTATATCAAATATACACCAAATAAAAGTGGCGTAACCCATATTGATAATGCATTCAGAAGGCGAAACAGCTGTCACGCATCTTCTATATAAATAAAAATGAATCACCGAAATGTACGTACGTACATGACTTCCGAACGACTGTAACAAATTGGATAATAATTTGTTTTGTGTTCGTTATTATTAGGACAAGGTTTGTATAAAACTACTGGTGAGCTCTGGCATTATGAAATTTGTGTAAAAGTTTTGAAATAGGTGGCACGCGAGCTATTTGAAAACTAAATGTACCGGAATTGAAGGTATGTAATGCGGGAGGGGGGTGGAGGGAGGGGATCTTGAATAGGGAGTTGGCGGGAGGGTGGCGAGGGGAAACCGGGAGGGGGAGGGGAACTCGGGAAGGGACGGGGGAAGGGGGGGAGTGGAGTGGGGAGAGGGAAGGTGGAGGAGGCGGAGTTAAACCGTGAGAGGGAAAGGGGTAGCGGGAGAGAAAGGGGAGGAGGAAGGGGGACGGGACGAATGGGAAAGGACACGCAGAAACAATTTATTTATTTAATGGCATAGCACCACATGCCGGGAACCAGCTAGTTAATAATAACAAAATAAAACTTAATTATAAGTAAATCGCTCTTAACAAGTATTAAGAATTGAGAAGTGGAATTTTCGATGTCTCTGAGTAATTTTTCTTTGCACGATTTTTTGACAGAACTAAAACCCGATCCCATAGCATGAGTCTGCAATCACAACTGATATCTTCATTATGACGCCGGGGGATTATGACCCTAATGACATCTAGCCAATTTAATAGCCTTATTCAACTGATCCTCAAAATTTGAAAAGTTTTCCGAAACTTCGGTCACATTAAAACTTACTTACAAAGCCCCCATCCTCCATCTTTTGATACATATATAAATTTTACTAGATGGGACCTTTCTTAAAAAATCAATCAAACAAAATGGGACCATTTAAAAAATAACAACACTTTTGGGAATGCTAAAACCAAACTTTAGTCCGAATCCAAGAAATTTCAAAACTTCAACTCCCTTCGTACAAAATATTTAATTTTTAACCAAATCTTATTATTCAAAATTCTGGATAATGGCCTGGATTCACCTGAGCTTTCCAAATTAATAAAAAAATCATACGCCGTCCAAATCAGCACGAAAGAAAAAGAGTTCTCTAACTTGCAATGCCGATATGGGTACCATAGTTTGGTTAACTAATACTCCTGCCATTGGTCACCCCAAGTGGTTCGCAGCTTTTGGTGTCTTAGCAGGGTTTCCCGGGTTCAAGGGGTGAGATTTGTCTAGATCTTGGCGGCGGATGCATTTGCCAACCTACTGCGTGACGGGCCGGATCGGGTGAGACTGGTTGAGGGACACTTTTTGATTTCTCCAGCCGGACTCTCTCGACCCATCGCCTTGCAACTCAGTTTGAGGAATGGATTCATACGTCCGTCACTCCTGGATACACTACTGGTCCTCAGTTTTCTATCTACCCTTCATACCTTTTTCATTTCCAGTACTTCCTCTCCCTTAATAGACCCTCCACACAGCACCCACTAAAATACCATAGGGCCCAAGTGAAATTGTTTGTGGAGCTATTGTAAAAAAAATTCCCATGTTCAGAACCAACATTAGAAAAAATAAATCCATCCCTCCCACTGCTGTGCAAGGCGATATGTTGAGAGATTCCGGCAGGAGAAGTCAAAGCGTCTCCCTCAACCAGCCTCAACCAATCCGGCCCGCCACAGACGCGTTGCCCTGGTGGGCAGACGCATTCACCACCAAAACCTAGAAAACCCGGTCCCCCATGCTCATCCCCCTGTCATGGCTTGAAGACAGAGGTGTAGGTTATGTTGATTGGCGGTACCCAAACGCGCCTCCCAAATTGATGACGGAGTGGCTTGGCCCATAGCATGGTAGTGATTGTTTGCTGCATAAGTTATTTAGAGATTCTACATTTCCTTCTAGAAATATAACAACGATTGTCATATTTTGTATAACATGGTACAATCTTTAACATGTTATATCAATGTGTCTCCTTGTTATCACACAGCCGATAAAACTGGCACGCCACTGGAGCAAGGCTTTGTTCCTACTCTAAGTAGTTATTTTTTTCTTCATCACGCGCCACTGGTTAAATCTGAAAAAAACAAGGATTATTAACCCTTTTTTACGAAGCAAGTCTTTTGACGCAGTGTTATTTTCACCATCCTAATTTTGAATGTAAGCTCCACTTTGAAGACCCTGAGGAAAATAATTCTAATTATTTTATAATCATGTCATCTATGGGGATGCTGTGTGGAGGGTATTTTTAAGAAAGGAAATAGAGAAAGACCTAGGTAAGAAAGGGTATGAAGTATGAGTCAGTGTGTCCAGGAGTAACGAAACGTATGAATTCATACCTCCAAGTGCGGTGCAAGGCGACGTTCCAAGAGAATCTTGTTAGAGAGGTCAAAGGGTCTCCCTCAACCAGTCTCTCTTCAGAATTGCACAGATCGCTTTATTTGAGTTGACTCAAATAATTCATACTTAGGACTGAGTGTATGGTTTCATATATGTACTACATGTGGACTTACGACAGTAGAATCCTCCTAACATCAATTGAATTTCACAATGACGATAAGACACAGTATTTGTATATATTCCAACTAACTAACTAACTAACTAACCATCACGTCGTTTCCCCGCAGGGGTAGGCAGAGAGAACGGACCGCCAAACAACTCGATCTTGGCACACACTCCTTGCCTCGTTCACATTCATACTTCGTCTCATACATGCTCTTCTATTATTCCGACTCTCGGGCGTCCCCGAATTCTTCTACCATTCACATTTGCGTCGTATATTCTTCTTACACTGCTTTCTTCGTTAATTCGCTCTACATGCCCAAACCATCTGAGCGTCCCTTTCTTAATCTTACTCATTACGCTTACATCAGCCTTGCATTCTTCGCGGATCTCCGCATTTCTCACACGGTCGTACATGGTTTTTCCACACATACGCCTCAGGGATCTCATTTCTACAGCATTCAGTCTACTTTCATCCTTCCTCTGCCAGTTCCATGCCTTACTGCCATACATCAGGTTAGGTACCAGCACTCCATTATGGACGGCTAACTTCGCTCCTTTGGGCAGTTTTTTGTTAGCGCCAACGGCGTTCAGCCCTCCATTAATACAGTTGCCTGCATTTACCCTTCTTTCAGTATATATTCTATATATATAAAAATGAATCCCTGTTTCCCTTGGTCACGCCATAACTACAGAACGACTTTATCTATTTCATTAATATATTTTTTTTAAGTTTTCTTATACTTTGTAGAAGGTTCTTACGGAAAGAAAAAATAAGAAAATTGCGCAGAAAATTTAACGCCTATTTTAACGTCGTTTGAATTTAGCAAGCAGCTTTTTTTTTGTAGTAAGTAGAATTGTCTATGGATTTTAAATTTATAGATTTTTTAAATAGGTACCTATGTAAGTACCAAATTTAATTGATTGTTTTATAATATACAAAAATGAACAAATTTAATATACGAAAAATAAAAATTTGAATAAAATATTTGTAAAAGGCGGCACGCGAGCTGTTTTAAAATTAAATGTACTGGGATTGAATATATGGAACGTGGAAGGGGGGTTTTCCGGACGGGGGAGGGGGAGAGGGGAGAGGGAAGACGGGGAAGGTGGAGGGGGAACGCGTGAGGGGAAGGGGACATGGAAGGGGAATGGGAGGCGAAAGGGGAACAGGTCAAATGGGAAAGGACACGCAGGGAGAAACAATTTCTTTATTAAATGACATTGCAACGCATGCCCGAAACTCGCTAGTGGTTTATATTTTAAATCAATAAAACTTTCTTCGCACAAATCTTGCTGCGATCTTTTTACTCTTATGTGAATTAAGCTCGAAAATAACTTCGCTAAGCACCGTATCGCGTGATATATTCCTTTAAGATCCAGCCTAAAACCTTTAATACCTGCTAATTAACAGCCCATTTAAAGCGCTGTCATTAGTAAAATATCCCCTAAATTTACAGCTAAGAGATTTATGTACTTTACCAATGTATAAGAGCTTCAGGCCAATTCACGGTGTTTACATTTAATCTGCTAGCGAGATTTCAGATTCAAAGGAAGCGAAGCTTTTGATTGACTATGAATTTTTAAGTAAACTTACAAGTCATTGGAATACATAAAATAATGGTAACTACAGAATGGAACTAGCTGTTTGTTACTTGTGAAAAATCACGGGATGTATGTATTTTCATTTTGACATGCCAAGATGCAAACTGAAATTGTATATACAGAATAAAAAAATATTAATTTTGAAAAAAATAATCAGGCTTGTCTGCGTTTAAAAATTTTTTTTTTTTTTTTTTTATACGTATAATTTTTTTCATGCTTACGGTCTCCGTGGTCGAGCGATAAGGCTCTTGATTATAAGGATCTTGACTCACAATCTAAGGTCACGGGATCGAATCCCGGCGTGCGTAAATACATTTTATTTGAATAATTTGTGTTAATTAAACCAGAGTGGAAGATACTTTCAGTATAGCCCTGATGTAAGACCACCATTAAGAATTAAAATATTGATTGAAATGTTTGGATGTTTGGGTATTTGGTGACCAGATATGAATAGCCTGGTACTTTCCCACCTGCCTCTTCCCTGTCTCCTTTCCTCTCCTCTCCTGTCTCGTACCCCAATTAGGGATGCCCTAGTCTCACTTGCTCAAGACGGTAGCAGCTGGGCCTCTTGTGAGGTATTCAATAAAAAATAAATAAAAAATAATGATTTAAATTAAATTAAATCAAATAAATGTTTGGGCATCATGCCTGTCTTATGTATTGAAATAAAATAAAAATATATTTGAAAGTGTCACACTGGTACGTAGGTATATACAGTGATAATATGTTGTTTTGTACTCTCGATTAGTTAGTTCTATTAGTTGGAAAAAAATATGGGATAGACCGGTTTGACCTCCGAATCAGCAGCCGAAATAATTCTCCAAATGGATAAAGTTGAAGATATTTTAAACTTTGGAACTGATCGATTTGACAAAAAACTGCCCAAATATACAATTTTTGTAAACCAAAAAAATCACATTGAAATTTTCAGATCGATACTTTGGTAGCATAAAGTTGTACATTTTACTTCTTTGTATCTAGTTAACTTTTAGATTTTAATATAAAGCGGGTGTTTTCTCTTTCTGAGACCGTTAAATCATGTTTCTCACTATGATAGTAAAGGAGAGACAAAGATTTGTATGAGACCTGTATGAGTTGTTTCGAAAAGCAAAAAAATGCCTGAGGGGCCAATATAAAAAAAAGTGGTAACAAAATAAGCACATGAAAATAAAAATAAAATAATAAAGCTGAAGTAATACAACCGATCTATATAAATAAAAATCAAAATATGCTTGATTCTATGTATATTTGTGAGTTATCTATGCGTTGCTAAACCATTCATCCAATTGCCATGAAACTTTGGGTATTTGATGTTCGCGTGCCCGCAATTGTTTCTATATACAGTAGTGAGTTCTGGCGTCATGAAATTAAGCGTTGCTAACCATTCATCCGATTGCAATGAATCTTTGGGGATTTGATGTGCGCATTCCCGCTATGGTTTCTATATACAGTAGTGAGCTCTGGCGTCATTAAATTATGTGTTGCTAACCATTCATCCGATTGCAATGAATCTTTGGGGATTTGATGTGCGCATTCCCGCTATGGTTTCTATATACAGTAGTGAGCTCTGGCGTCATGAAATTATACGTTGCTAACCATTCATCCGATTGCGATGACACCTGGGGATTTCCGCGATGGGAGTGGGGAGGGGAACGCGGGAGGGGGGAAGGCGAAATGGGTGTGAAGGAAAGGGGACGGAGAAAAGGCGAAAGGGTAACGGGACGAATGGGAAAGGACACGCAGGTAGAAACAGTTTCTTTATTAAATGGCATGAAACGCATGCCGGGAAATCGCTAGTAATAAATAAAAATACAACAGAAATACTCGTGTAATACTAAAACATTTCCACGCCTTGCAATATCGTCTACACCCGTTAAAATTTCATCTTATATTATTATTTATTTTCGTCTTTCATCCACAAAAAAAGTGGTAAATAAAAATATTCCTCGGTTTTCAATGTGAACGATATTCGTCAATATGTGAGAAACAGATATTAGAAATAGATTGTGAAAAATCTTCAATGTTTTTCAGAATCTCGAGGCTTTTTTTGGTGACACCGCATATGATCGAATGGGGTGATAAAAAAATAATGTAAAAGAAGTCGGGGACGTCTCAGGGAGGCACCACATGAGAGTCGTTATAACAAAGTTTTTTTTTTAAAGTGAATAATTACAACACAAGAATCACATCTGCTTCCAACGTCTAGTGAGACTATGGACTATTGCATCGTTAATTGAGGTATGTTGTGAGGCTGTAGAGGCGGGGAGGAGATGGGGAAGAGAAAGGTGGGGATTCATATCTGGTTACCAAATACGGCTAAAGCCATTTCAACCAACATTTTAAATCTGAATGGTGACCTTTCGGGCGATACTGAGAGTATTTTCCACTCTGGAACGTGCTGCAAATATACGAGTAGGTTATATTTGAGATATTCACGGTCAAAAATACTATCATGATTTATTTTTGGGATATTATACCGGATCGCGTTAACTCCTTCATCAGGGAATTAGTGTTCATAATCAGAGCAGGTGTAATATTATGTAATCATGTATAATATTGATAATACAGTAAGCTGGAGGAACCACAGTTGAGATGGTATGGGCACATAGGACGGTGACCACCAGACTACACAGTGAAGCAGGCAATGTCTGTGGAGCTTCATCGACAGTCACCAAGAGGAAGACCAAAGAACTCTTGGATGACTCAGTGCTCCAAAATACTTCAGAGAAACGGCCTGGATGAAGGCGATACTCAGAACCGAAGGTGCCACAACCTGAAAGTGTGTTGGGACAGCGCAAGGAAGAAGATGTGTAATGTTGATACATTTGTATCAGATATTAAGAGCAGATATACATTTTTCATGATCATGGAAATTGTAACGCTACCCAAAACGTTAACTAAAGAAGTAGCTAGCGCAACACAGGTAATACCATAAAGATATTATAGATGGTTATGGGTATCACCGCCCCGGCAACCATTTATTGGATAACCAACATCTCTGCCAGAGGTCACCCCAAGCGTTTGGTTCCGTTTGTTGACTAACCAGGGGTGCCCGGGTTCAAAAGGTGAGGTTTGTTCGGGTCTTGGCGGCGGTTGGACTTTCCCGATCGAGAGAGACTAGTTAAGGGAGACCTTATGACCACTCCAACAGGACTCTCTCGGAACATCACCTTGCACCGCAGTTGGAGGGATGGATTCATACGTCCGTCCCTCCTGGACACACTGTTCCCCAGATTCCTATATATCCTCATACTTGTTTACCTCCCAGAACTTGTTTTCCCCTCTTTCATAAAAATAGTATACACTTATGTATACCTTAAAGCATTCAAAGTTGAATTTTATATCACGGTTTGTATACTGGAAGCCTACTCTATTATTTATTTTTAAAACATACACGTTATTATCACTAAATCGCTGCTAGATAGTGTCAAGTTAATTTATCCACGCTTTGTTGTGGAATATTAAGCAGTACATAGACATTCAATTTGGTTGTCCATGAAGCTGTATAATTTTATCTTTATTTGGAATAATTAAGCAGTGGCAAATGTTCAAAGCAAGATAATGCTTTGCCCACGTACAACATAATTAGTATATAACTGTATAACTCAAATGATAACGTCATAATGTTTATAAGATATTATGAATGTCCTAATATAATTTTTTTAAATTAAGGGTAAATATTTAATGTAAGTGGGTAATTAGGAACTTGCGTAACAAATATTACGGCTATCTTCTTAATATATAAAACAAAGTCGGGTTAGTTACACCATTTATAATTCAAGAACATCTGGACAGATTTTTATGATCTTTGATTTGTTGGATTTGTCTCCGCCCCAAGTAGCAGAGTAGCTATTAAAACATCGGAAAAATTCACGAAAAAAAATTATAAACAAAATACTTTTTCTTATACATTTTGTATGGAACGAATTCTCGCCTTTTAAAACAGCAATATTCTGAAGTAAAAACTTATTATTGTTATGTAATGTATGATATGTGTGTGTACGTGTGTGAATGTAATGTATGTGTTAGTATTGTGATATCAATGTTGTGTATGTCTTCAGTAATTACTGATAGTATGAACCATGTTCAGTGTAAATGTATTTGTAAGCGCTTTGATGTGAATCACTGTTGACAAACCTAATTTATTTATTTATTTATTTGTTTATTAATGACAAACACAATACTTATATTGTAATACAAGTTATGAGATGTTAAAGTTTTACATGGTTATGTACCTATTACGTATGTCATAGAATGTCATTTGGTAATTACGCCTGACATATGTTAAAACGGGTTTTGAAACTTAATTAGTTAATGAACAACTAATAATAATAAAAAGAAATAAAAATGAGGGAGCAGGAAGGGGGGGGGGGGAGATAGAGAGACATTTTAAAAGAAGGATTACATGCTAACTAATTTGTTAATGACTGATTAAGGTTTAGTGAAAGGTTAAGTGTAAGTAGTTTTAAAATTTGTAATATGTATTTTCATCATGCCAAGAAATTTAATAAATTAGTTTTGTATGTTAGCAAGGAATCGTGGAAAATGTCTAAGTGTAGTAATTTTTCGTAGTGGGTATAAGTTATGATTGCCCGAGTGATTGTTGAGTTACTTGCTCTATTAGTATTGTTAGCTTCAATATGAAAAAGGGAAGTGTGCCTGGTACGCCTCACTGGGACATTTAAACTAATTATGGATAGCAATTCAGGACTATCTATTTTATTATTTAGCAGGTTATATAGAAACAACAGATCTGACAATGTGCGTCTTTTTTCTAAAGTTAACATATTATTTTCGGCTTTCTGTGGTGGTAGCAGGAGATTTTCAAACATTGTTGGGTTATTCGTAACCCGGGAATGTTTGTCTTTCTTTAAAAAAAAAAAAAAAATTGTAGTTTTGTTGTATTTCTTGAGTAAATGTATCCTAAATTTATTCTGTATACTTTCTACTAAATCGATGTATACCTTATATCGAGGATTCCATATGGTTGACGCATACTCCAGTGGACTTCTGACCAATGAACAAAAAAACATTTTTAGGGTTTCAGCAGTTTCGAATACTTTACATATTCTTAATAAGAAACCTAGCATCTTGTAAGATTTTGACATAATTTGTTCGATATGCTTATTAAAAATTAATTTTCTAAACACCTAGATCTTTACATGCAGACGTAGATTTTAAGGTTTTTTTTATTCAAGTTGTAAGGATAGATGATTTTATTTTTATTTCTAGTGAATGTGATAGAGTGATACTTGGAAATGTTTAAGGACAATAATTTTGATTCACAGTATGCGCACAAATTATCAAGATTACTTTGTAATTCTACACAATCAGATAAATACTGTATAGGTTTAGAAAATTTCATTTCATCCGCATATAATACAAAGTAACTATTTTGAAAGCATACGTAAATGTCATTTATGTAAATATTAAATAAGAGTGGTCCGAGATGCGACCCCTGAGGCACACCCGAGACGATTTCCGTTGAATAGGATGCGAAACCATTGACAACCGTGATTTGGTGCCGATTACTGACATATGATGCGATCCATCTATAGAGATCACCGTGAATTCCTAAACCTAGTAACTTCTGTAAAATAATATAATGATCAACACGGTCGAATGCTTTGGAATAATCCTTATAGACGGCATCTACCTGACATCGCGTAAATAAATAAATAAAAATTAAAAATAGTAAATTTTTTTACGCTCCTGTGCCTATTCACGTGAGAAATTGCGCAATAGTCCGTTAATTACTTTAGTTTAATTAAAATTTGTTCTGGCCTACTAACGGTGAAGAAATCCTATACAGTGAGTAGGAAACAATTGCTAATTGCTACCATAATTACACTTTGATAAAAAAAAACCTCAAATTCAATTTCTAAAGCGGTTATTTTCTTATAAACAAGGTTGTTAGCTAATCCTGACACAAAAAGTGCAAAATCACATCTCTCTTTGGCATTGCTTTTGTACTGCGAAATGTTTTAATAGGGAAATTATACAGAGAATTCTTGCAAATTGGATGTTGTTTTTCCGCGAAACGTTATTTATTATCGTAATTTTAACTTCCTTAATTTATGCTTCGACCGGTAAACACATTTGCAAAACTTTCGCCAAGGAGTAATATAATTTTCAATCACATTTTCGCAGCGATAAAATGTTTGGAAGATGTGTTACATTTAGGGAATTGAAAGTATTCAATAAAAAATTTAATACTTGTAGTTCTGTGAATAGTAGTAAAACTTGCGTCCCTAACAGTATATTTCTACTTTTTCTTATAATATAGGATTAGGACAGGAGATGCTCCCGATACGTTCCACACTCTCGTATTAATGTTCGGTCGTAGCTTATACATACTACATTCTGCTACCGATTAACGGCGATGGGAGGTCACTCTTGGACACATTAACCCCCGGATTCCTACCCACCCCACATACCTTTCCGGAGCTCTCCTTTCTTTGCCCGATCCTCCACACAACATCCCCAAAAATGACAAAGGCCCTGAAGGATTTTTGAAGTAAAACTTCTTTACGCACGCTCGACACTTGGGGGTAAAATGATGAATGCGTCACCAAACGAACCATATACCTATTTAATGTGAAACGCTATGAAACGCATGAAACGCTATGGAACGCATATATTTACGAAAAAATATGAAACGTTACGAACGCTAATGAAAGTGAAACGCTAATCGATATGAAACGATAATCGATGCGAACGCAAATTAAAGCGAAATTTTAAAGTTGTTATGAGTTTTTATGAGTTGTTGTGAATTGTTGTGAGTTGTTGTGAGTTTTTTGTGAGCTGTTGTGAGTTGTTGTGAGTTTTTGTGATTTGTTGTGAGTTGTTGTGAGTTGTTGTGAGTTTTTGTGAGTTGTTGTGAGTTGTTGTGAGTTGTTGTGAGTTGTTATGAGTTCGTATAAAAAACTTTCAGCAAAAATCACGAATTCTTTAAAAAAAAAAAAAAAAAAGACCTGTGCCACACGCAGCTATAAAATATGTGGCTTGGCGTATTTCGATATATTGCTCGTCGTACATTCCCAATGGGAATATATGGTGAGCTAATGCTGAAATAGGCCAAGCCACATCTTTTATAGCTGTGTGTGGCACCCCTCTTAAGTAGTACAAATTTGAAATCTATAATAGGATTATAATAATAATAATACTCGGCTACTTTTATAGCGCCATTTTTTGTGAAAAATCACCCCAAGGGCGCTGCATCTTAGATACATATAAAAAAATATAATGGTGGCCTTTTAAAGGAAAGATTATTTTTTTAAATGTGATATCGTCGTGTCTATTTGGACTTTCTTGTTCGCATTTTTTCAATATTGGAGATACTTTATTTAGATTTGCTCTAACAATGGTGCAAACAATATAATTTTCAATTTGGGAGGTGGGTTTAGGTAAACCAACACATATGTCATTGGTCACTCCAAGTGGTTCGTCACGTTTGGTGACTTAGCAGGGGTGCCCGGTTTCATGGGGTGAGATTTGTCCGGGCCTTGGCAGAGGATGCGTCTGCTCACCAGCTGCATGGCAGGCCGGATCGGGAGAGAATGGTTGAAGGAACCCCTTTGACTTCTCCAGCCGTACACTCTCGGAATATCGCCATGTACCGCAGTGGACGGGATGGATTCATACGTTCATCACATTGACCTGGACATGCTGACCCCCAGATTCCTACCCACCCCTAATACCCTTTTCCTTCCCAGAACTTCCTCTTCTTCCATTCCTAAAAAGACCATCCACGCATCCGCAGGGAAGACATAGGCTCTGAGAGGAATTATTTTCCTCTGGGCTTCTTGTATGGAGCTGGTGTAAAAAAAAAAACTAAAAAAATCATTAAATTGCAAAATTTATTTGACAAGTTCTAGATGTCATTGAGCCAGAGTTACAGACAGATTCACAACTGATTTTATTTTTTTTTGTCGTAGAAAAATTATTTTATGGAGTTGCTTCGACGCATCCTCGGCATTTTATATAATCTTACCATTTCTAAAGAACAGCGTGAGGTGAAATTCGTAAAATTTCCAGGGAAAAACTGTTACACTTATGTTAATACGAGGAAAGCCGAAATCTGTAAGAAATTGCCTTTGCCTTCTGCCGGGGTGTTTTCCTAAAGGCCGGAATGTGGAAAATGTTGGCTTGATTCAGATTCCACAAAGTCAATGTTTATTTTTACAAGATTTCTATGTTTATAGAGTAATTTATCGCCTTCTGTTCTGACAAAATTGTGGGTATTTTTAGAAATGATTTGAGTTATATTTTTTATGTAAATACAGCATAAACGTATGACTTTGGCATACCCAATTGAAGTATTTTAAAAAATACACCACAAGAGTTTGACTATCTTCTTCCTTTGCGCTGTCCCAACTCATTGCCTTTGTAGTCTGTTGGGGTCGGCTCTCCTCGTTCTCAGGTTGCTTCTTCGGTTCTGAGCATCGCCTTCATCCAGGCCGTTTCTCTGAAGTATTTTGGAGCATTAAGTCATCCAGGAGTTGTTTGGTCTTCCTCTGGATGACTGTCGATGAAGCTCCATTGACATTGCCTGCTTCACTGTGTGTCCTGATGGTCTCCGTCTTATGTGCCCATACCATCGCAACTGTCGTTCTTCCAGCTTACTGTTTATGTCTGTGACACCCAGGCTACCACAAATGCGTGAACTTTTAATCTTATCTTTTATTGATACACCAGCCGACCATCTAAGCATTCGCATTTCTGCTGTTTCGAGTTGTTTAAAGTAGGAGTTGTACATAGTCCAGCATTCGGAGCCATACATTATCGCGGGTCTAACAATAGTCTGGTAAAGAGTTTGACTATGGCATCCCCAATATGGGGTATGTTTAGTAAGAGGGGAGTGGGGAAGGGTAAGGAGATGAGAAATAGGATGGTTAGGAAGTTAAGCGTCCAGTTTGTAGGTAGCATGTCTCTCCTACTATTAAGTATTTAAATTATTCTCTTTAGTATTTTTAAATCACCCAACAATATTACTAATTCTTTAAACATTGGACCTTGCGTCCAAAAAAGCATGTTTCATTTTTCTCTTAGGTAAAAAATCAAAATTATAAAATTCTTCTAAAATCATTTTAGTATCCGCTAGCTTGCTTTAAGCATGGCAACATTAACGGAAATAGCCGAACGCTTCCGATGGCACCCGAAGTCGGTAGTCGGAGGCAGGCAGCGCGCAGTACTTCGGCCGCTGAGCGCTCATTCTCTCGTAGACCTTAGCATAGGAGATACTATTACACTGTAAACTTTATAACGTCAATAAACTCGTCTATTACGATCCTATCTCTCATTACAAAATCATTTATTTGTCTTGTTAATAAGTCTATCAAGGACATTACAATCATAGAATTTGTAAGTGGGTACTTCAATACATAATTATTACAAATAATTTTTTATTTATTTCAAACTACGAATGAAACAGTTTGTCTAAAGAAAGGTCACTATATCAATGACAATTCTGTATTCTAACTTTTTTAGGCAAGTAGGTAGGTAACTTATTATAGAAAAAAATGTGAATAATAAATCCCAAACATACATAAATGATGTTTTCACATTTGAAGAAATAATCTTTACTGAGCCATAAAAACTGCCACCATTTTGAAACGAAAACAAAACATACAAACGGATAATTAAAATGCAAAACGTTCAATTTGAAAGAACTCTTTATTTGCTTCGAATTTAAGTGTCATTTTCAAAATTGTAATTAATTGTTTAAATAAGCAATGAAGTAGGTACCTACTTCATACAGTTATAACATTATATATATTTTTTAATTTAATATAATACATAATTCTATTCCGTATTGGAAATATGTATTTCTATAGTTTAATTTTTTCAAACCAGTTCAGTCAAGAGCTGATAAACTAAATATGTTTAAATTAACTAACAATTTTTAAAATGCGTAATAAAATAAAAATAATACAACTGTGCAGTTCACACGCGGCAGAAGTGAAACCTTCAGAAAACTAAAATAGACAAGAGTGGGGAGGCTACGAAGCACCGCAGAGAGGTGACCAATTATTCTATCTCATTCTCTTACAGGCTAAATCCTATAGATGTATGTGTTTGTGTTTATCTCTTTTTAGTGTCGCTTTTTCGTTTCATCACAACGGTGCTACTTCAATAGAAACAAAAATGTATTTAGTGATTAAATAGTAATTTAAAAAAATTGTGAAATAATTATTATTGTTTGTAAAGCTTTTATCTTCTATTAAAATTCATAAAAGTTTCTGTTTTCGCCTTAAAACCAATACAGCAAGTAGAAATAAATGATCATTTTCTTGGAAAAGGAATGAGGTCAAAAGGTGTTTAATTCGCCACACTATAAAGCCTGTAATTTTAGCAATCAAAAAGTTTGTAATATCTCTCAAAGAAAATTCCACGAGTCACGAATGCTACGTGGTAATTTAAAGGGAAAACACCTCCGTGGCGTTTTGTGCATATCTGCGTTATTCCTTATTTCCTCTACGGATTTTGACAGCAGTGCAAATATATGTTTTTGAAGTAAAAACTTCTTTACCACTTTAGATTTTTTGTACGCACGCCCGCGAAGGTTTCTATATAAGCTCTAGCGTTACGAAATTTGTAAAAAAAAATACTACAGTTGGTGCGCGAGTGGTTTGAAAATGTGTGTATTTCATATATTTTAGTGGCAGGGAAGGAAGGCAGGAGGGGGAGGGTAACGTAAGAGGTGGGAGTTCGCGGGAGGGATGACGTGGGGGGGGGGGGGGAAGAGGAACGCGGGAGGGTAAGGGGATGCAGGAGGGGAACGGGCACATAGGAATGGACATGAAGGAAGAATTTTTCTTCTTTTCTTGAAAATCTAATCTCCTTCACCGGAAGCAATCTTCCGAACAGGATCTCCATTGATATGCTTGGTGTAACTCTAAGTGACCAGCTCAGGTTTGGGGGCTCCATAAACACAAGAGTTAAGTTAGCCTCTCAGAAACTGGTCGTACTGTACAGGGCCCGCAGATACTTTAATATTACACAACTGCTAACCCTGAACAAATCGCAAGTACAATAATCCTGTACAAGTGCGCCCTACTGTTGAATTTGGCATCCACCTCTGGCCTAAAGTCCCAAAACACCTGAACAAATCTTCGACTCTCTGTAGAAACGGGCGGTCCGGTTGATCGATTCTCCTGTCTTAACAAACGGATTGCAATCTGTAGAGCATAGGCGTCGGGTGGGAATGCTACTTTTGTTCTACAACTAGTGTCATTGATTGACATTGGTGCGTAGTCGGGAACCACGCCAAACATAAGTACACGGTTGACATTTGTCACATGAGCACGGGTCTTTATTTTTCAAATGAACGTCTACGAGTCGTTTGTGAGTTCAACAGCTCGGCTGTGGAACGATTTGCCGGCCTCAGTGTTTCCTCTTTCCTACAACATAGGTCTCCAGACTAAGACCAATTTTCATTCCTTCCTCAAAAAGACTCTCCACATAGCATCTTAGATGACATGGACCCTGAGGGGAATTATTTTCATCAGGGCCTCCTTCTTTCTTCTTCCTTGCACTGTCCTAACTCATTGCTTAGGTAGGCTGTTGGGGTCGGCTCTTCTCGTTCTCAGGCTATATCTTCTTTTCTGGATATCGCTTTCATCCAGGCCGTTTCTCTGTAATATTTTGGAGCATTGAGTCATCCAGGAGTTCTTTGGCCTTCCTCTGGATGACTGTCGATGAAGCTCTATAGACAATGCCTGCTTAACTGTGTGGTCTGATGGTCTCCATCTTATGTCCCCATACCATCTCTACTGTCGTTCCTCCAGCTTACTGTTTATGTCTGTGACACCCAGGCTACCACGAATGCGTGAACTTTTAATCCTATCTTTTAGTGATACTCCTACCGACCATCTAAGCATTCACATTTTTGCTGTTTCAAGTTGCCTAGAGTAGGAGTTGTACATAGTCAAGCATACGGAGCCATACATTATCCCAGGGCATACTTTGCAAAGTTAATGTAAAAAAATGAAAGAAACTTTTTAAAAAATATATAAGGTTAGTATTAGGCCATAGGTAGCTAAGAACTGCACATAAATGAGGCAAGATTTAAACAGTAAAATTCTTGTTGTTTTCTTTGTGTCAATTTGAAAATGGATTGCTGTCAATTATCATTTGGAAGATATGAAATTCTAATAGAAAATTAATATTCATGATGTTTACATCCTCCGACTTAATTTATATTTTGGGGTTTTCACTTGAGTACATTTTAGACGTTTATTCTGATTAAAAAATAAGAAAATGCCAAGAAAGATTAGATAAGTGATGTGCAGAAATTTATTCTTGATAACATTATGTTGATTATTCTCAACTAGCTGACCCGACGAACTTCGTACCGCCTCAGAATCAATAATTGTTGTGTTAACTTATTAGCTGAATTTAATAAAGTTTTTTCATTAACTTAAAAATTATAGAATTAAGCAATTATCGATGCGCAACTGACCGTGTTTTGTTTTTGTCAGCTCTTTCAAAAGATGAGAATTCGTTCAATACAAAATGTGTGAGGAATAGAATTTTATTAATAATTTTTATTTTCGAGAATTTTCCGATGTTTTAATAGCTATTCTGCTATTCGGGGCGGAGACAAATCCAACAAATCAAAGATCATAAAAATCGGTTCAGCCATTCTTGAGTTATAAATAGTGTAAATAACCCGACTTTGTTTTATATATGAAGATGTTCGGAACTACGTCTGAAAAAATTATATAAGAAGTAAAAAAGTAAAGAGAATATGAAATTTTATTTTGAACTAGCGTAGACCCGTGTACTATCATGGGATAGTCATAGAGGCGCCATTTCGCACTCATATCTCGTCGAAACGTGTTCCATTATTATCATGCTAGTACCAGTGCACGGGGAGCGGATTGGGTAGCTTCTGGTCGTTTGAAAAAAAAATTGCAATTAAAATAGTTTTGCGTCAAAAATATTATTTTATAAGTAGATACTTTATTGCTTCTCTGAATTCTCCAAACAAATACTTCCATTTTTAAGATGTGGCTTAAATTCAAAGTGACAGCACTAGAGTACGTTGAACCAAAGTTACACAGAGAAGCGGTAAATTTTGGTAGATTGGAAAAACCTCACCCCACGTACCTGGGCACCCCTGCTAAGTAACCAAAGGTAGCGAAACACAAAGGATAACTGTATGTCACCCCAAGCGATCAAATAAATTATTCCCGGAGCGGTGTTACCCATACCCCCGTTTCCCAAATTGATATTAATATTATTTTGCGAAAACAATATGTGTTGTTATTTGTTTATGTTATATTAAACAGTTAATTTGATAAGGAATTCCATTATTTTATTATGATTAAAAAACTTTTTTCCACTTATATAATAGAATAAAGTTTAGTTACAAAGTTTGCTAACCATATTACCTTCTAAATAGGTTGAATATTGTACTCTATCCGATATTGTACTTGGAACGAAATTAGTTCGTTCTAACCGTTTGTTTATTCTGTGCATTAGAGATGGAATTAGATGCTTTTGTAATCACCGTAACGATTCACGTTTATGGTACCGTGATGGCAAAAACAGGCAATAAACATACGTTAATGCTGCAGCTCTTTCTTGTACATTAAATAATGGTGAGACAAAAGATGAGATAAACAAAACACGTGTGTCTGTTTCTTCCAAAATACTATTTTTTTGCTTTGGATGAAACAGATACGAGTATAACTTATTACGACTCGGCCACGGCGACTGGAATTGCGTTTCATTTTCTATATACGTGTGAGGGAGATATATGATAATGATTGTAGGTTTCCTTCGGCGGGGTGCAGACAAACGTTCACCGTGTGTCTCATTTTCAACTCTTGTTATTTAGTGTGTATGAAAAAGCTGCAGCATTTATATGTTTAACATTGACATTTGACGTTTTTGAATTTTTTGAATTCACTCACACTTCAATGTTATCTTTGTAAACATATGACAGGTCAGTGGTTGAGTGGGCATAGCGCTTGGGTCCCACCCGGACGTCGCATGTTCGATTCCTCTGCTGGCTAAGTCCTCCATCACAACACAAGCAACATTTTCGGCTTTCTGTGGTGGTAGTAAGAGATTTTCAAATATTGTTGGGTTATTCGTAACCCGGGAAAAAAATATATATATATATATTTCACACTTTCAAAATTATCGTCACGGCTAGTAAGTAGTATTGTAGGGATTTACGGGGTCGTCACGATACCGTGTGTGAGAGAGATATAAGAAAATGATGGCTTTACTTAATTTTTTCCTACATTTGTAAGATCACACTCTTTATGGAATTTACCCATACTTCCAATTATCTTTCTTTTTGATAGTATTGAAATTGAAATGTATTTAACCTTAAATATTCTTATCTCGCATTGAAAAATCCCATGTAAACATACTTTATATAGATAAATAAATAAAAAAAACTTAATGATAGCAGCCAACAAAAAAATTAAAATAAATATTCATGCATATCGGACATTCAACAATTGGTAACAATATCCGACGAATACAAACATCAAATTAAGTTCCCATAGTATTGACTGACCTAAATAATTATTGGTTTCCGGAGTTGCTTTGGCAGCTAATTTACTGCAAAATAAACGAGGTATACGCCTCGATAAATCCGTTCACAGCCATTATTATATTAATATTATTGTACTAGCGAAAAATCATAGCATATTATAATTATTGTGGGGTTTGTGAAGCTGAAAGTAATTATAAAATATTTGCCTTTAATATAACCTTTCAAATGATGACTTTACCAAGAAAGCAACGCTTTCTTGAAATTCAAAAAAGTCATTGGTATTACTTAACAGTATAATAATTAAATTTCGAGTTTTTTTCTTAGTTAGGTATGTACTCAGAACACGAATCAATCATTTATTTATATTAAAAACAATAATTTTATTTTAGAACTAAAATGTTAGAGATATTCTGCTTAAAGATTTTTTTTCTTGGAATGTACGGATACTTTTCTTTGGTCAAAATTCCTAATTTTTTACTTCTTTTTAATTAAATATTTCACAAATGAATTGAGTTTTTTTATTTCTTAAAAATTTTTGAAATGAATTTTTTTTAAAACGCTTTGTTTTTACAACGATAATCTTTATTTGTTCTCTTTATTATCTCGATTTTATAGATGCTAAAAACTAAATTATCAAGTATAGAAAGACAGGCGTGGGTAGAAATGGAAGTATTGGGGGGGGAGAGGAGGAAAGGGGAGGTGCTTATAAGATCAACAGTGGTGGGGGGGGGGGTGAAAGGTAGAAAGGGGGGGGGGGGTTGCTTAGAAGATCAAAGACAAAAATTACAATGGAAATATGTTTAAGATAGGGTTATTTACAAAATTAATTTGTATATTAATAGTATTTAAATTTCTATTGACATTTTTCAAATTTATAATATTTCTAAAAGATCTAAGTGAAAACCACTAACGTTAGTGTGTAAAATTTTAAAACCAGTGAGTTTTTTGTTATTAAGTTATCATTTCTAACCGTGAATTGAATGTAGGTAACTACATTTTTTTACATTAGCTTCACACAGGAGGCCGCGAGAAAAATATTTCTCCTCAGGGCCTCTATCATCTTTGGGGATGCTGTTTGGGGGGTCTTTTTAGAAAAGGAAGGAGAGGAAGTTCTGGGAAGAAAAACGTATGAATGGTGGGTAGGAAGCTGGAAGTCAGTGCGCCCAGGAGTGACGGATAAGTGAATCTATCCACTGCGGCGCAAGGCGATATTCTAAGAGAATCCTGCTAGAAATATCAAAAGGACTCTCTTAACCAGTCTCTCCCGATACGGCCTGCCACGCAGTATGTGGGAAATCGCATCCATCGCCAAGACCAAGACAAACCTCACCCCATGACCCCGGGGCACCCCTCAGTCACACAAACGTAGCGAACTACTTGGGGTAACACTAAAGGTTTTCAATGTGGGAGGCGGGAATGGGTACCGCCCCATTACGGTACGCCATTTTTCGGAGCTTTTCGTTACATATTATTAGTAAGAAATGTACAGTATTTATTGTACATAACTGAACTGCCTCAGTAACAATATTTTATTATTATAAGCAATAATTATCAAACACTCATCTACATTGAAAAAATCTTCCGAGAAAAGATACTGGCCGCCAACGGGACAAATGGCGGTTCCGGGTAACAAAGGGTAACAATTATTATAAGGAATAATTGTTACCCTCTGTGCTTTGCAAAAAAATCTTCTATTAAACGTTATTTTATCAATTAAAAATAATAATTAATATTTGACAAGTTAAAGTATTTCACCAAAAAACGTAGACTTAATTTGTCTCGACGCCACCTAGCGAGCGATTTAGCATTAACAATGCCTCTCTCACAAAAAAAATAAAGTTGGTTGTTTTCAGGTGGGAAAAATGTAATAAGCAGCAATTGTTGAATGAAGCACTAGTATATTTGAATCATTTGGCGGGTATTTGATAAGCCGCCATAGCTCAGTGATAGAGCTCCTGACCGGCAATCGGAGGGACACGGGTTCGAGTCCCGTTGTCGGCCAGTATCTTTTCTCGGAAGATTTTTTCAATGTACATAGATGAGTGTTTCAGGCTGATAATTATTTCCTTAAACTTCGCAAAGATAATTTTTTGATAATTATTGCTTATAATAATTGTTACCCTAGTGCTATGCATAAAAATCTTGTCTTAAACGTTAGTTTATCGATTGAAAATAATAATAATATTTTATATTTGTTTAAACATAAATTGAAGATGTCCACTGACTTGGTAAAATTGTTTCCCTCTATTAGTATTCTGGGCAAAGAGGAATACATATGATAGTTAGTGCCAGAATTTCTGCACCGGAATAAACCCTGACTTCTAGTATTACGTAATGGAATCCGGAAGCTTATCAATTCAAGTATTATTCAATTAATGTAAATAAAAAAAAAACAAACAAAAAACTTACGGCTATCTACATCTGATTTCGAAAAACTATTCGTAGAGCCCAGACAAAGCCGAGTTTAAAAAATGCTGAGAAAGCTGTCTAGGTACCACGCATTCCCCGCCTCAAAATAAATATATCATCCCACCCCTATTTTGCCATTGACCAAGCTTGGCGAGAATTCGGTAAGAACTACCCTCCATTTTGTGATGTGAAATGTGGTGGTAGATTCCAGAATATTCTAGAGCAGAGCCTTCGTCAATCATCGTTGGGCACCCCTTTGTGATGGTAATTTTTCTTTTTCATATCGACTGTCGAAAAGGGAGATGAGATCAACCCTTATTTTCCGCTATATTACATTTTCCTTGGTAAATATGCATCCCGGAAAAATAATAACTCAAATAAATATAATAAAACATCACTTTTTTAATTTATTTTATTAGAATCAATGTCTTTTTTACATATTTGAATTAGAATCGGACATTGTTCCGTTCCTTCTCACCTATTTAAAATTCACGTCCTTGATATATTGTAAATTGTGTGGTCTTGACGTGGGAACTTTAGATCACATATTTTTTGGTTGTCCTCAAAGATATTCAAATACAAAAGAGATATGCTATGATGTCCGCACGACAGTCGCAAAACTACGACCTTATCAGCGTAGTTTGCATACAAAAATAATTTGTTCATTTTCTTAATTTTTTGAAGTGCATTATTATTGGTTAACAATATATGTAGTTTGAATACGGAAAGAATTCGTTCATTTAGTTTAGCGTTCGTTTAGTTTATTTGTTAATTATTCGTTCATTTAGTTTATTCGTTAATTGGTAAACAACACAGGTGACACCCGGAAGCGCAGTCTCACCTATAAAAACGGCGGATAACACATCTCCTTATATTTCAATATCTTTGGTTGTCCTTCTTATTATTCTTCCTTGCACTGTCCCAACTAATTGCCTAGGTAGGCTGTTGGGTCGGCTCTTTTCGTTCTCAGGCTATATCTTTTCGGCTCTGGGTATCACTTTCATCCAGGCAGTTTCTTTGAAGTATTTTGGAGCATTGAGTCATCCAAGAGTTCCTTGGTCTTCCTCTGGATGACTGTCGATGAAGCTCCATAGACATTGCCTGCTTCACTGTGTGGTCTGATGGTCTCCGTCTTATGTGCCCATACCATCTCAACTATTGTTCCTCCAGCTTACTGTTTATGTCCGTGACACCCAGGCTACCGCGAATGCGTGGATTTTTAATGTTATTTTTTAGTGATACTCCTGCCGACCATCTAAGAATTCGCAAGTTGTTGTCCCTCTCTAAATAAATATCCTCTCTTCTATCAAGCGTTATCTAAAATGGCCTCCCCTCCATTCAACATCTCATTTCTTCTAAGTCTGAATTCGACTCCAATCTTCCATATAATTCTGAAATTTGCATATTTAAATAAAATTAGTATATATTAGTATAAATTTAATTGAAACAGATATTAAAGATATTCATATGACAAAAAATGTTAATCTAAAAACCAAAATTTATACGTGGATATTCAACAAAGGCATTGTATACTGTATATCTTATATCTATATCTTTCTCTTTTCCTATCAAATAATAATATTAATTTTTATTTTTTTGTATTTCTTATTATTCTTAAATAATTATTTTATATTTTAATATTTCTTATTTGTTATACTTCTCATCACTTCTCTTTTTCTTTTCTTTTTATTTTCCCTTCATTCAATTTATCTTTTCAAATGCAAATTACATTTTTTATTTAATTTTATCCTACAAGACAAAGTAATCAAAATTTCATTAAATTCCTGCCACCTCGGAACAGGCTCAGCCTAGTGAGGTGGTATATACCAAAAAATAATACTAAAATAGTAGGTACTTCAAACTGTAAAAAAAAAATGTATTTTTGTGCTTATATTATCTTGGTTAATAAATAATTTAAAAAAAAAAAAAATCACCTTTACTTTCTCTGTAATTTTAAATGATGGCCTAGAACACCCTTCTCTTTTTACAACTTTTGAAGGTTATTTCCATCACTGTAATATATCATTGAAGAAGAAGATAACACTAATAATCTAAACGAAAATATGAAAGCGAAGAAGACACAGAAAAATAGAAAAAGATAATGGCCGCAACTGGAACTCGAACCCAGAACCTTTCGTCTAACCGGGACGTGCGCGTTTACCAAATCCCCCATTGCCAATTTTTTTGAAACCGACATATAAGTCATATTTAATGCCATATGCAAAAAAATAGTTGAAGATAATATTTTTAATTCTGAAATTTGAAATATGAGATTGACTAATATGATGAAGGTGACAATGGCGGAATTGGTAAACGCGCACGTCCAGGTTAGACGAGAAATTCTGGGTTCGAGTCCCAGTTTCGACCATTATCTTTTTCTATTTTTCTGTGTCTTGTTCTCTTTCATATTTTCTTTTAGATTATTATTTTTATCTTCTTCTACAATGATATATTTTAATTATTGATTATATTTTCATGCTTTTTTTTCTTAAAAAAATTATAATAAATATTGTTTTTCTTTGCTTTCAGGTAAGTACTGTCCCATATTGCTCCGATCAGCAGAATCAGCACGTCATTCGTAAGTCAACTTCCAACAAAACGAAATAATAAATCATCACAATAATATATAAAAATTAATGTTTCTTAGTCTGTTTCTCAGTTTGTTTGTCCCGTATGCATTCCTGTACCGTTAATCCGACTGCGTTTTTTGTTTTAAAAAAAATGCAATAGATGGCACACGAACTGTTTGAGAACTGAATGTATGGAATGATGGAGCGGGTTGGGGATCTCGGAAGGGGAGTTTGCGGGCCGGAGGAAGCGGAAGAGGGGAGTGGGGAGAGGGACCAATAGGAAAGGACACGCAGGGAGAAACAATTTCTTTATTAAGTGGCGTAGCAACACATGTGCGGTAACTCGCTAGTGCATCATAAATTATTCATGACTCTACAAACTGATCAGGAAAAATTTTAGGGTCCATAAGGGAAGTCAAATAGGTCAACATTTTATTCTGAAAGTGGGCTTACCAACTTAGCAATATTATTTATTATTATTTAACACAGTCCTGGGTTCATTCATATTCATACGTCGTCTCATTCATACTCTTCTGTTATCCCGACTCTTGACATGACCCGACTCAAGTATTTAATTGCTTGATCGTGCCATGTCTCCCTGGGAGGGTCCCCGAAATGTTTTTCTACCTCCTTGAGTAAACAGTATTCTTCTGGCACTTTTTTCTTTGATGCTCTCTCTTTTGTTGTTGATATTTCATGCTACATTGGGCTTTTTTAAACGTGATTAACGCAGAATTAAGAATTATAACTGCATGGAACCAGTGGAATCATGGCAACCCCATTTAGTGGGAGGGAAAGTAGGTGGGGTTGAGGAATGCAGCATCATTAACAGTCTAAAAGCGTAATGGTTTTTATTAATGTGTAATATACGTTGTGCGTAAAATGTAAACAAGAACATATTAATAAAATTTCAATCTAATAATGAAATAAAAGTCATGAATGTTGATATTATATAAAAAGCTTATTGTACAACTAGAGATTGTTTAAAATTACTGTTTGTTTAATACATAGATTCTCAACGTGGGCTATAACGCCTTCTTGTAGGCATTTGAACTTTCAGGGGGGCAGTAGAAGACCAGAAAAAAATTAGGGGACGTTGAGATGGGCGTTGAGGACGTGGGCAGGTAAAAATAATATGGTCTAAAAAAATAACAACAAAAATCACGCTGATCGCATATTAATAAAGCAAAGTAAACTTTATTGCTTAATTTTTTTTATTGTATGTACATATTAAAATAGCTAGCTAATTAGCAATACCTGCTTAGTAATTCCAAACAATGATAACTTTGAAATCTATAAATTTAATACTGTTGACAACTTTTCTGGCAAGTCACCTTGGTTTACATCTATTTTATTCTAAATAATCCTAAATAATATGTTCTCTGTTATTATGACATTGATATTAGTTTAGTAACATACTCGTATCCTATACTTGTTTTTATCACACATACTTTATTAAATGTACATTCATATTTTGTTATTATTGTAATACTAATAATCTCCTGTGTACCACTGTATACCTATAATATCATGAACCTATCACTTAGTGATAGGTACATGTGATCATTTTAGTTATCATCAATTTGACCCTATCGCCTTATATAAATGCAGAAAAATCTCTGATGCACTATTCTTATACAAAATCATGAACTGCCTTGTTGATTAATCATATCTGTTAGAAAATATTGCACTTCGTTGCCCCAAACAAAATACCAGATCGAACGACTTATTTAGAATACCACACAGTAAATCCAAATACGCGCAAAACTCTGTAATAATACGTATCTGTGAAACTTACAATGCCTTACGAGATGTAGACATTTTCAACCATGACTTGAAATCATATAAAATGCAGCTTTATATATTAATAACTTAAAATACTTTTTTATTGTGAAAATTTATAATAGATGTTATTATCTGTAGTAAATGGTATAACTATGTTTGTTAATAACTTTACTTTTTTTCTTTATTACGTTTTATGTTTTTCTTTTTAATGTTGTTCCTTATTATGTTTATTTTTTTGTCACACAAGTTCAGTAGATAAAAAAAAAGCTATATCAAAATTTTAACTTAATGGAACTTAATTGGTCTACAACATATGAATGTTCATTGTTATATTATCATTTTGTATGACTGTTTGTTTCCTAAATAAAAAAAAATTTAAAAATTCAAAAAAAATCACTTGAATGTTAAAGCCATTCTATGGAGTTTAAATAATTAAATAAAAAAATATTGCTATCGCGTAGATGGGGAAGTGGATGAAAATTGAACTGAAAGATTCCATTACATTCAGATTTACATTCAATTGGATGACATGAATTTTATGTATTTTTAATCGAATTATTGATTCCGAGTCAGTTTGTCGGAGGTTGTTTTGTAGGGGATATTTTATGGCAGGATGAAAAGTCGCGGAACCGTTTTAAAATGTCTTGGGTCTATCAGACCCTACCAGGCACTTGGAAGGTTAACTATCTTTATAAAGGAACAAAAATCAGATAAGGGCTTACTACATAACAGTCCTATCGTAACATTTCCACGGAGAATAAATAAAGTAGAAGTAAGCCGATTAGGCACGCGAGGGGTTCTGATATTTGCATATCTATTTGTTTGCAAAAGCTCACGTTATAACTGGTCGCTAGACGCCTCTAACGCTACCAGCACGACTAACATACCTCCTCCCCGCCTCTTTCTTTCAAACGCCTAGTACTTGAGATAGGGTTGAGTTTTACATCCCTTAATTTCGAAATGGAATGAAATAGATGAATCAAAACGGAGAACATTGATATTAGTTAAATTAAATGAAGACAATATTAGCGAAACTCAATCGAAAATCTGGACACAGAAAAATCAGAAAAAGATATTGGTTCCACTGGGACTCGAACCCAGGACCCTTTGCTTACATGGCAAGTGCTCTACCAACTGCGCTACGGAACCCATATCAAATGTAGTCATTTTTGCTGTATCATACTTCGACTAAGAACTACAAACATTATCTTCATTTTCAAGGGGAACGTATGCGCGGCCCTTTTCGGCGCGTTTCATACAAATTTTAGGTTTGGATTTGAGATCAAAATACCCAACCAAACTGAAAAATTATTTTTGTAATCAAAAGGTTTATCAAATATCTAGTACGGATTTGAGCTACTTTATTTATTTTTATTTAATATTATAAGATATAGGCCGCTAAAGATTTTAATGTTTCTGGATTTTACAGGCGATTTGGGCAATTATTTGTGAGTGCAGAAACGGGTGGTCCGTGGTAGATTTAGTAGATTTCCCCATATAAAACATGCTGATTGCAATCTTTACAACACAGGCGTTAGGTAAACTTCTATCTTTAAAACACAGGCTTATTATAGTGGGAAAACACGCCAAACACGGTTAACATTTTTCATATGAAAACGAGTCGCTTCCACGACTCGTTGTTGAGTTCAACAGCTCGGCTGTAAAAAGAATATGACGGTTTCTGTGTTGCCTCACTCCTTCAACGTGTCTATTAAAGACCCATGTTCACACCTTCCTATTCTCTAAAAACCCCTTCACATAGCATCTTCAACATGGTAATTATTTTCCCCAGGGCCTCCCGTGTGGAGTTAATGCAAAAAATTACATGTCAAAACGATGTTATTTAATGATGGGCACTTAAGGCGCGGTATACCTGTTCAAAAAGAAGAAGATGAAAATATATGTAAATACGATTGTTTGAGCGAGCGCGTTAATATTAAAAACGATAATATTTAAGCGAAAATTGTGAAAATATAATAAAATATAACTCTAAATAAATGTCTAAAATAGAATTTAACGAAACACTGTGAATTTTTTCAAACATATAACTTGTAGAATAACTGAAAAAACGTGTTATAATCATTTTCAGAGCATACTTTTTCACGTTTCGTATTAATATTAAGAGCTTTAAAACTTTAATTGTTTAAGGAAATTATGTAATAAATCGGTAGAATTGCGGGAAGCTGGCCCTTAAGGTGAAATTATGTTTTCAACATTACAAAAAAATTATGTCTTTTGTTTCGAATGTTTCGAATTGAAATTTCGATTTTTTTCTTCTGACAACCCTGTTTGCTACAAGGCGTATTCCTTTCCCGCTTTACCAACGGGAAACATCTCCTAAACCTGTACTAAACTAAATTCTGACTTGACTAAATCCACACTTAGCGAATAGTGGTTCCAGAACTGCGGACTGGGGAATTCTGGATTGGAACTGTGGAACTGTGGACTGGGGAATGTGCTCGGTATCGCGGGGGACTAATTTAGTGGAACCGGAGAATGGGGACTCGTTCGCTGGTTGAAGTGGGACTATTAATATGCGATGTCGAATTCAATGATTTTGGAGACCCTAATGTGATGGGGTTAGATTGTGAGCTTGACAGAGTAAATGCTTGTAATTAATACTGCCGTAAAATAGGCTATGTCGTGGAGTGGTTTTAATTACTTTCACTCTCAAGGGTTTCATACATAATATATGGGTAGGTACAAATATACCTCTATTTTAAATATTGACTTATTTTATTTAACTTTATCACAGTAATGTTTTTATTTAATTAACAAATTAAAGTTAATATTTAAAAGTGATCAGCTTTAAAATGTATATATTACTTTTATGATAATTTAAATAACTATGCTAAGCAAACCACGGTTATCTTTTCTGTATCAATTGGTTTTTCAGATTTTATGTCCGGGTTAAATCTTTCCCAAATGAAAGACTAAACCCTTCCACACACTTTTCCACAAATGAATATCTAGTAAACTCACGCAATGTAAGTGCACTATATAAGTATAATAAATACAAAACAATACAAGAACAATACGTCAATCCACCAGAAACATAATGAGAAAATATTTCACCGACTCCAGATATTTTCATATCAGAGGGTTCGGCTCTGATGAAATCCTAACTGGTCCGATAAATCCTACTGATCCCTCAATATAAATATTAAAAAAATCTTCCGTAATCCTACATGTATTTAAAATGACCGACTTTTGCATTTTTATGTACAAATTTTTTGACAAATCTAATACGCCAAAATTTTGAATGAGAGAGCTAGGTATAATGCCAGTAGCCGAAATAACAAATGGTTTTTTATTATATTATTATTATTATTATTTTTTTTTTTTTTTTTTTCTCTTCTCTTTTTTTTATTTTATACAACCCATCTGTGTAGGACTATGATATGCAATGCTTACACGTTTGTTCTATATCTATATGTTTTAATCCTCTGTAATAAAGTACCTACCTAAGTAATTAATATTATTTTTTTTTAAACTTTGCTAAACAAAGAACAGTCAGTTTGTTTTAATCTTTTATTTTTGTTTTGTTTTACTAATACACATCCTAATTTGACTGTCCTAAAACGGGAATCCTCCTAGTTGGGCAGTCAAAAAATTGCTTAAATAATGTATATAAATGTATAATCTTTTACTAAATAAAATAAATATTTAAAAAATATTTTTTTAAATATTGAACAAACGCAAAATTTATTAGTGTAATTTAACAGATAGGTATGTAACTTTGCTATAATGAACAGGCAAAGAAAACACAAAACAAAGCGGCATCTAGCGACTCTAATGAAGAAAACACAAATACTAATAAGAATAATACACTGGAATTCGACGACAAAAATATGGAAAAAAAATCATCCTTCACATTGATAAAAAAGTGCTTTGTAGTCTCCCCAATCTTGTCTAATTTTTACTAACAGCCTGTTAGCTTAACTTGGTGGTTTGAGCAAAGTTGTCGCAACTGGCTAAAAATGGTAGTCAGTAACTTTTCTGTTAAGGTTTAGTTTATTTTATCGTCGCGACCGACAGAAAAGAAACAGAAAAGTTACTGACTACCATTTTTAGCCAGTTGCGACAACTTTGCTCAAACCACCAAGTTAAGCTAACAGGCTGTTAGTAAAACGTAAAAGAAAGGGACTAGGCCCCCTGTTTATTTTTTTTATTATCGGCAAATGTTACATAATACTAACAAGATTTAATATGGCGTCATATCAATGGCAAATTCCGCTTATAAAAGTTTATGTCAAGAATTTAAATGCTTTGTTTTTTCATGTACCCCCACCTAAATAATTGTTTTCTATATAATTAAGTCAATAATTCATGTATTGTTGTATATCTAAAAGTTTCTGAGTTTGTCACGTAGAGGGCAGTGCTAAGAGCTGTCCCAAAAGTCCGCAAGATGGCGGTTAGTTGAGTTCGGAGTGTGTGCAAGAGGGGGGCCAAGGGCCTGGTCGCAGTTTGCAGGAGCTCACATAATTCAGATCTATTTTAGCTAGCTTTTAGTTACGTTGACTACTAGCAGTCACAACATTTATAATACACGAAGTATTAATTAATCCAGATTAACATTTCTTATTCCAAAGTAGTAATCTCCTTCCAAGACGAGTGGAAAACCGAGTGTGAATACAATAACTTGTGAACACAACAGTGTATGAATTTTGCCATTTATTGTTTTTATCATTGGAAAAGTATATAACATAAATAAATCTAAACGAAACAAAACACAGAAAATAAAAATGGTAACGTTCACAGCAGGGAATCGAATCTACGATCTCTGTCTTACCGGGACAACGACTATAGATATAATACTTCAATCTTATCCTCAACCAATTTTCCTTTGTTTTTAGATACGACTTTGGTCGTAATACCAAAGATTTTATAGATGCCTATTAAATTATATTTGTTTGTTGAAAAACGCTCAAAGTGACTTTTCAATAAAAAATCTCATTTTTATTACCATTTTATTATAATTTCAATTTATAATACAAGCCATATAATAAATATTTTTCAGCCCACGTAGCAAATAGATATCAAATAACAGAGATGTTATGAAAAACAACTTTAATAAAGATAATCCATTTTTTTAATTCTTTCATGTACTCAATAATATTATTATAAAATTTACAAAAATAGTTTATTTACAAACAAGTTCTGCTGAATAATTAGTATAATCAAATCTGTCAATATGATAATGCTTTCATAAGGTTAAACGGCTGTTTAGCTCACAAAAAAATCCAGAGTAGATTTAAAATCATGAAAAATCGAATTGTTTATTGCCCAACCTTTTGTAAATTAAAACGCAAATAAATAACAAAGCTCTCATACCGCCGCCCCGGGAACCATTTATGGGATAACCAATACCCCGGCCATAAGTCACCCCGAGTGGTTTGCTACGTTTTGTAATTTAGCAGGGGTGCCGGGTTCATGGCGTAATGTTTGTCTAGTTCTTGGCGGCGAATGCGTTTGCCCACCAACTGCGTGGCGGGCCGGATCGGGAGAGACGTGTTGAGGGAGACCTAACCTGGATCCTTTCAGCCGGACTCTTTCGATCCATCACCTTACACCGCAATGTGAGGGATGGATTCATACATCTGTCACTCCTTTTACATGAATACCCCACAAGAGTCCCAACTGCTCCCGTCTGGAGCCAGTGAGACTATGGCATCCCCAATTGGGGTATGTTGTGAGGCTGAATGTAGTGGGGAGGAGAAGGAGATAGGGAAGAGAAATTTGGGGTAAAAAAAGTACCTGGCTATTCAGATCTGGTCACCAAACACGGCAAAAGCCATTTCAAGTATCGTTTCAATTCTGAATGCTGGTCTTACACCAAGGTGATACTGAGAGTATCTTCCACTCTGGAATATGCCGCAAATGTAGGTACTATAATTTATTATTTTATATGAATAAATTTTGAAATAAAACTAATAAATTTATTTGCCACGCCGGGATTCGATCCCGCGACCTTCGGATTGCGATTCAAGAGTCTTACCGCTGGGCTACGCTGGACTACATTGACCCCCAGATTCCTACCCACCCCTCAAACCTTTTCCTTCCCAGAACTTCCTTTCTCTAAACCTCCACACAGCAACCCCACAGATGGCATAGGAACCGAGGGAAATTGTTTTCCTCGGGGCCTCCTGTGTGGAGCAAATGTAAAAAAAGATATTTTTCAGTTTGGTTGGATATATTGTCCACAAATCTAAAATTAAGTTTTGTATGAAACGGGCCGAAACGAGCCGCGCTACCGTCCCTCTTAAGAAAATAAACAAAATAGATGTGTAGAATTTATATGACTCCATTTTCTTTTATGAGAATACATAATAAAGTAATATATTGATTCTATATAGATAAAATCTACCGTCAAATTACTTCGAGTAAAGTAAACCGTGTTACTGACAATAGATTGATTTTGAAATGCTAACACTGAAAATCGTTTATTAAATTTATGGGTAGGTTGCTTAATGTATTTGGGTTCCCACCCACATAGTTTTTATGGAGGCTTTTGTGCGATTGGTTTGGTTTGAAAAATACGACATAACATGCCACTTTCCGCAAGGGTAGGCAGAGAGGATGGATCGTTATACAACTCTGTCCTAGCACGCATTCCTTGTTTCATTTACTTATAATTTGGGAGGCGATTATAGACACCGCAGCCCCGGGGACAATACGTCACCCAAAGCGGTTGTTGATTTTTGGTGACTTAGCAGGTATATTCTGGTTCATGGGTTTGTCTGGATCTTGGCGGCGAATGCGTCTGCCCACCAACTGCGTGGCAGGCCGGGAGAGAAGGGTTGAGGGAGACTTTTTGATTTTTCCAACAGGAACATTGCCTTGCACCGCAGTTAGAGGGATGGATTAATATGACCGTCACTCCTGGACACACTGACCTCCAGATTTCTACCCACCTCGCATAAACTCTTCCTTCCCCTTTCTTTCTTTTCCTAAAAAGACCCTCCTCACAGCATCCCATAAGTGTGAAACTAATGTTAAAAAAATCATAATCGTACATAATCTCTTACACAATCTTTATACCAACAAATGCTTGAATTCACACTTCGGTTCAACAAAAAACAAAACAATTACAAATGTGCAGTTCACATGCGGTAGAAGCGAAACTTTCAGAAAATTAATGTAGACAAGAGTGGGGAGGCTGCAAAATATCGCACAAAGAGGAGACCGATTAAACTATCTCATTTCTCTCAGGCTAAATCCTATAGATGTATGTGTTTGCATGGGCGTAGCCGTGTTTTGGTTTAGGGTGGGGCAAAACATGAAAATCTAAAGAAGTTTCCGAAAAAGTAGGCTCCTACAACATATTCATGCTATTGGCTCTTTTTATACAAAGAATATGAATGGAAGAAGGAATAACCATCCTATGAAGAGCTGCAAATTTGAAAACGCGACTCGGTCTACAATCCCAAAGGTCCATGCATCGGCCAGCCAGGGAGGGGCAAACGTCTTACTTTGGCCCACCGTGCCTATAGTCCAAGAGCCCGTGACGATCAGACCTTCGTTATTTTATAAACCTGAAAGTTTCTCTGTGTATGTCCCTAATACAGGTAAAGACGATCCTTGGCTATAAAGTTTGGTTCACGGTGGCTTTGAAAGATATTAATTAATTATGATTGTACTTACGTTAAAGTATAAAAGCTGAATTTTATATTTGTTACTTGGGGAACTATCAACATATGCTTTCTCAGTTATCAGACAGTTTCGATGGTTGCTTCACCTTGTCAGACACATTAAAGTCTACCGTAGGTGCGAGCGCGATACATACATGCTAGCGGGTGGGAGTGAAATAGTGCGAAATTTCGACTCTAGCAGACTATCTTGTAAAAGTACGATCAAAATGCTCTTGAAATTGAGGTGCAATTTTATACACCTTTGCTACCTCCTGTATTTCAAGGCCACCGCGATCCAAACTTCATAGTCGGGGATTGTCTTTACCTGTATTAAGGACATACGCAGAGAAAATTTTAGGTTTTATATAATAACAAAGCCCATGTGTTTTTGTTTCTTTTTAGTGTCACTATTTTTCGTTTCATCGAATTTCAAATCCCAACCAAGCTTTCACTTCAAACACATTATTTTCCATTTTCGGTTACTGAAATAATTATTTCTCATTGTTATCTAGCTGATAAAAAGTGTTTTAAAAATAAAATAGGTCACTTTTCTTTAAGCATTTACTATAATTTGATATTTTCCTAACACTATTATAATCAGAATAACCTTTTCACAAGCCGAGAACAAATCGAAAATCAGTATTAAACATCCCTTTGTTCCTCTGACAATCGTTTCTAGAACACTCCTTTATCTCTGCAACAAAACACAATAAAAATATCACAAGTGACACGTCTTGTTCAGAGGATCCAGCTGTCAGATTTCGCGCCAAAACCTTTCTGTCACAATGAGCTGTCACTTGCCGCACAGAGATGGCGCCAGTATCGCAGTGTCTTAGGTAAGCGCCTCCTAGTGGGGCTTAGAGAAAGCTCTGAAGTTGACAAAGGCAATACTTTGTACTATGTTTGTTCCTTGCTACAATATGGTCCTAGAGAAATGATATCAACGTGAAAAGGTTTAATTACATTTATGTAACTGAGCGAAGTTATATAAAATTGCGTGAGCCAAAACGTAACTTGAGCCTCTACTCTTGTGAGAAATATTTATTGAAATAATGATTTTGTTTATTTTTGCGAAGACAAAAAGGCGTACTCTGAAAACGGTTATCTAATGAGTAAAAATGGATTTTTTTTTTCATTTAATTATTTTAATATTATATTTTAACATTAATGACATATTTCCCATCTCACTAAGATGGCAATTTAAAGAATGGTGGTTAGCTAGGTTTTTGTTTATATAATATTATAAAAGAATTTTGTTTATATAAAACTAGCTGGGTTACCCGGCTTCGCTCAGGACAATTCGAGAGTGTTCTGGAATGTTTCACAATGATTTTCCCGATTTCCTATTCCCGAACATTCCACGACATACTTCGCCACTCCTTCCAGAACTTTCTAGAGCTCTATGGAACCTTCTAGAACTTTCCGGAAGACTGTTCTAGAAATTTCAAAGAGGGCGAAACTTTCAGCCCTTATATCTTCAAAATCACGCCCTTTAGGTAAAAACGGATACCCTTATTCCATAGGGGGAATAGAGATCTACCACAACATTTAACTCTCTTGATCGTACCGGGACTCGTTTCAGAGTTTTTGTGAGGCGCACGTTTTTTTGGACTTTCTTTTATAATATATATTGATTACTAGCTGGTTCTTGCATGCGTTGCAATGCCATATTCAAATAAATAAGTTGTTTCTCCCCGCATGTCCTTTCCCGTGCGTCCTCGTTTACCTCCCGTACCCCCTACCCTCCCGCGTTCCCCGCCCACCCTCTCCCCTCCCGCGTTTCATATATTCAGTCCCAGTACATTCAGTTTTCAAACAGCTCGCGTGCCACCTATTACAATTTTTTTTATTAAAATTTTCCTTTTTCGTATATTAAAAACATTCATTTTTGAATATTATAAGAACAATCAATCAAATTTGGTAAGTAACATAGGCACCAATTTAAAATATCTATAATTTTAAAAATCCATAGACAATTAATTTGATTGCTAAATTCAATTTCATCAAACGCGCGAACTGTCAAACGTGCAAAGTTAAAAGAGTCGTTAAGTTTTCTGAAATTATTCAATTTGTTATTTTTTCTTTCCGTAAAAAACTTCTACAAAGTATTAGAAAACTTTAAAAAAAAGATGAATGAAATAGGTAAGTTATGGCGTGACCAAGGAAAATATGGATTCATTTTTATATACGAGTATATATAGTCATAAATGATAAGAAAAAAGTCAAGTGAAACTTGGTAAAATGTACATATATGTACATGCAGTACATAGTTGTAGCATCACTGGCTCCAGAAAGGAATAGTTTGGAAACTTGTGAAACTATGGAAATGCGATTAAGTACTTTTATAAATTAACTGATTATTTCTTTTGACTATGACAACACCGTTGTCCTAGCAACATTGGTCACGGGACCAGTATAGTTCCAGCGAATGCCGTGCCGATCGCCGCAGCTTACTTCATTCCAGTTACGGCGCTCTGCTCGAGAACGCGCGACAAAATCCTAAATTAAAAATCACATTTCCATTTTTTCCTACCGCGATCTCTAAAATGTAAATGTTGTCAAGACTAAATAAATTATTAAACGTGTGCCAACTTTTTCATTACTTCTCTGAATACAAGATCCTTCCTCGGAGTCCAGTAAGTATCCTCGACACTACAAAGGAAGACCTGATGTAAGGTTCGCCACAAAACATTAACCTAATAAAAATATGCGACAGTATCTTTTACTGGTTTTTCTGTTTAGAGTTTTAATTTTCGTTTTAGAGTCGCTAAATAACTACCTATACATACACAAAACCATAAAAAAATTATTTCTGTAATCTCTTCATATTATAAATTAAAGTCCTCCGCTGCACCTGTCTGTCTGTCTGTCTGTTCGCGATAAACTCAAAAACTACTGAACGGATTTTCGTGCGTTTTTCACCAATAGATAAAGTGATTCATAAGGAAGGTTTATGTAAATTGGTTGAAATATATAATATAAAGGAGAATGTCTGTATGTGGTGGACGAGCGGGCAGGCAAGCGGGCAGTGTGGATTTCATTTGTATGCAAATCTTCAGTTTTATGCCGAGGTTGATGAAATTTTGCATATGTGAACTTCAAAACAAGAGGAAGGTCACTGTCTACATTTGATTTCGATAACTCTGTGTAAGGCCCGGGCATCGCCGGGGGCTTTAGTTTTAGGGGCAGCTAGTTACCAATATTTAATAAATTCAAATGCAAGTAAATAAAGTAGCCCAGATTAAAAAAATATATTTTGCAGTTCGTGTTTTGGCCTCATATCCAAAATTAAGTTTTGTGTGAAAAAATACTGTTTTGGAATTCCAGATATACATACGAACCCTCTACCCACAAAGCATGGTGGCAGTATAAGAAAGTTGCGGGCTGTGTTTGTGGTTCGAATGCAGTTCTGACCACAGATGCAGTGTCCATGTATTTTCGTATTTGTGATATTAGGTGCAGCAAGTTACAGAATGCACACACCATTTCACAACGAACCATCCATTCCAGGTATCTGGTTTTGCTGTATTGATAAACAGGATGCAACGCTGACAAAGATATTGTAAAACAAATACATATATAGCACTTTTTAATCTAATGGTATTTTGATAAGTTTTTAGATTTTCACGGCCAAAAGCATTTTCGTTGTTAGTTTTCGGGGTGTTATGCCGTGTTGCGCTACCTTCTTCTATAGCCGAAGTTTCGGACAGCGTTGCAGTTTCCATCATCAGGGCAGAGGCGCAACACAGCATAACACCCCGAAAACTAACAACGAGAATAATGGTATTTTATTTTTATGATTTCTTTCTTAAGGGCCATTATTTAGCCATCGCCCGAGAATCCAAATTTCGTCGAAAGATGTTCTTACGATCGTATAGGGCGGTTCCAATTAGAAAGATTAATTATTCTCCGTACCAGCTTTTAAAAATAATAACTCAATATCGATTTTATTTCATCCAAAATTTGCTTTAATTTATAACTTCATTCAAAAATTCTGAAGGCGTAATGATAAAAATATTAAAATTATGTACTTTTGTAATTATTTTTTGATCAAGTATTTATAATTTTTCAATAATGCTTAAGCAAAATAAGCAATGTAAAAAAACTTTTAAATACATTAGTTTGTAAGACCGTAAATAAATAAACAAACTGAAGTATTTTCGTCTCAAAACACGTGCGCAGATCGTTTTTAAATGATTTTATTTAAACTAAAATTAGAATTCTGAAATGTAGCTTTCCCAGATGATTTATTTGTTTGCTTTACTGAATGATAATATTATTTGAAATGTGTGTTGTATAACACAAAAAAATTTGTTTAAAAATTTAAAAAATCTGCCAATAACCTACGCTATAGCCTTAATATGCTATAAATTAACATATTCAACAAAATTTAAAACATAACTTTACCAGATAAAAGCACAATCTTTCGAAATCAATTTATACTTTTTTGTGGAAAAGAGTCAACACGGCTAAAATTTTGTTTAAAAATTACATATCCGATTTTGTCTGGTTATTTCCTCTTAAGTTTCAAAATTATCTGTCATGTCAAAATTGTACTACCAATCATGTAAAAGGTTGCAGTGGTCTAATTGGTCAGGCGCTCATCCCGGTGAGACAAGAGGTTCTGGGTTTGAGTCCCAGTTGCGACCGTTACCTATTTATTTTTCTGTGTCTTCTTCTCTTTCATATTTTTATTTTATTTTAGAAGTGTTATCTTCTTTTTCAATGATATATTAAATTGATGGGAATAACCTTCAAAAGTTATAAAAAGAGAGTTACATTGCATATAAAAATGTTTCATATCAACATCTATCGAGAGAAAATTGTTACGAACCTATTTCAAAATAATGATTAATGTTTTTTTATTGGCGGATCCAAGGTCGGTATAATATTTTTTACCAAAAATGGCTTCCTTCACAAACCCTCACGATATATGCATTACGCAGTGTTGAACCCCGTATAATTTATGATGCATAATGTATAAATTGAGAACTCCACCAGAAGGATATCGATTTAAAAAATACCAACATATTATCAATACATTTTCACTTCTCCAAAAAAGGACCCATGTTTCTAATGTTCTCTTACTTAATAAATTAAAACCGAAATTTCCTCTGAAAACATTATTATCCTTAAAAATACACTTAATTATAACCTACTTAATTATAAACCTAATTTTTTTTCCTTTATTTGTTTTTAGGTTTTTAGGGTGTTATGCCGTGTTGCGCTACCTCCTTCTTAAGCCGACGTTTCGGACAGCATCGCAGTGTCTACATCAGGGCAGATCCGGCGGATCCGACAGTCGGATCTGCCCTGATGATGGACACTACAACAATGTCCGAAACGTCGGTTTAAGAAGGAGGTAGCGCAACACGGCGTAACACCCCAAAAACAAATAACGAAAATGCTTTTGGGCGTGATAATCTAAAAACGAACCAAAGTATATTTTATTTAACATTGAATACTATAAATTGCTCTACACATCTAAATGATTCCAATTAAAAAACATTTTTTTGTAAGAATTTAAAATTTCAGTCGGTTCAGCTAAAAAAAGTCTGCACGTAAGGTTTACCTTACGTAAGAAAGATGATTTTTTCACAAATGCTATTTTTGGCAGATTTTTTGATTGATTACCTACTATAAAGATCCTAGTATTTATTAAAATATCAGTTATTATTTTTACGGTGCTCCAGATTTTATGTCCGGGTTGAATCTTTCCCAAATGAAAGACTAAACCCTTCCACACACTTTTCCACAAATGAATATCTAGTAAATTAACGCAATGTAAGTGCACTATATAAGAATAAAACAATACAAGAACAATACGTCAATCCACCAGAAACATAATGGGAAAATATTTCACCGACTCCAGATATTTTCATATCAGAGGGTTCGGCTCTGATGAAATCCTAACTGGTCCGATAAATCCTACTGATCCCTCAATATAAATATTTAAAAAATCTTTCGTAATCCTACATGTATTTAAAATGACCGACTTTTGCATTTTTATGTACAAATTTTTTGACAAATCTAATACGCCTAAATTTTGAATGAGAGAGCTAGGTATAATGCCAGTAGCCGAAATAACAAATGGTAATATTTTTATAGTCTGAGAATGCCAAATTCTTTTAATTTCATTTCCTAAATCTGTATATTTTCTTATTTTTTCAGAAACAGTTTTCTGAATATTACAAGAATTTGGAATAGCGACATCAATGATATAAGTTATTTTCTTAATTTTGTCATGTAAAACTATATCGGGTCTATTATGACTAATTGTTCTGTCTGTCAGAATAGTTTTATCATAATAAATTTTATAAAATTCATTTTCTAAAAATGAATTTGGTTCATATTCATAATATGGTACATTACGGCAGTCAATCAAGTTATGTTTAATTACCAAACTTTGGTGAATTATTTTTAAAACTTGATTGTGCCTAAATGTATACTCGGACGGCGCTAATACAGAACATCCCGATATAATATGTTCTATAGTTTCCGGAAAAGCCAAACATTTTCTACATAAATCATCAATTTGATTTGCATCTTTGATGATATGCTTCCTATAATTTTTAGTATTAATGAATCTATCTTGTATGGCAAGCATAAAGCCTTCTATTTCTGCGCTCAACTCTCCAATACTCAACCATTTGTTTGACGAAAATTTGTCAACATATGTTTGGTTGAGATAATTGAAGTGTTTTGCGTGAAGAATTTTATTTGACCAGGAATCTAATAATTCCTGGTTGGTATTTATAAGAATGCTGGCATTCTCGTCGTATAAATTTAATGGTGAAATATTTCTATCTGCCTTGCAAATTATTTTGTGCATTTCAATATATTATTTCATTTTAATATATTAGTTTATTTATTACAAAAATATTAGTATTTAGATCATAATAAGTCAAATAAAATATAAAACATGGTAAGTAAACACTACAAAGAGAAGAAAAAAAGAAAGAAAATAATTAGTAATGCAATTAAATATTTTTTAGTTAAAATACTTATTTTAATAGTTAAAATACCTTTTGCCGATCAGTGGCTGAGTTGACATCGCGTTAAGGTCTCACCCAGGCATCCCGTGTTCGATTCCTCGGCTGGCTAAGTCCTCCATCATGACACATGCAACATGTTTCCGTTGTCTGTGATGGTAGTAGGATATTTTCAAATATTGTCAGGTTATTCGTTACCTGGAAATATTTGTCTTTCGTTTAAAAAAGAAATTGCAGTGACGTTGCGGAAGGCAAACAATGCAACGCTTAAAAAGCGAATCATTCTGTTTCCGATTGCCGTCGATTCAACTGCTCGCGAATTATTCCAGTGTTCGCTTCCCACCTTTTGATAAATAATCTCCTACATAAATTATGTGGTTGAATATTGCTTAATAAACTTATAAGTACAAAGTCTTTTTATTTGATTTACTATTGCAATTATTCATATCCCCATAACGTTATATTGGCGTTTAGATAATACATATATAATAATAAAAAAAAAATTCTTGTTACTAGGCAACACGAATCATTCACTTAATAATCTGCTTCTACGCACTCGACCCCTAAGTTTTATCTCAGGTATTTGCTTGTTCCGCTATTATGAAAGACGGTCCCTACTTCATATTCCACAATTCCATATTACAAACCCGATCAAAATGGAGCCCGCACGGATGCCAGCCGACGCACAGTGGTTACAAATGCTCATTTTCGTCTCATAAATCGGTAACTTCTTTGTTTCTTGTAATAATTTTTTTTAAATTTTGTGTGCTGATTAAAAACTAAATAATCTTTTATCATATTTTTATTAGTGAAAACTTATTATTTTGGTATTGAAAATGTCATTTGAAAAACAATTTATCGTTTTCTGTACTGCACCAAGATAATTTTCTGATGAAAAATGGCAGCAGAAAAACCGTTTTTTGACGCTGTTGCGCAATGAACACAATAAAAAATCTAATGTTTAAAAATGTATCGTTCATTTATATAAACCGCTATAGGTATATCTGAAAAAAATCGGAGTTTGTAATTCACACGCGGTAAAAGTGAAAATAGAAGGTCGCTAGATGTTGTTTTCTTTTTTTTGCTTGTTTTTTCATAGTGGTTTGAAGATTAGCTATTGATTTCATAAAATAAAAATGTTTTTTTTTTGGATTTCGTAGGATTCGATGTCTGTCTAGCTCTCTGATCGCTGAGACTTGTCAGGCACCTTGCCCACTACGCTATGGAAGGTACGCGCCGAGGCGCGAATATACCGCAATATATCAGAACCGAGTATTTGTGTAGAACTGTGTTGTCTGTCTGTTGTAGAACTGAGTCAAATTTCAAGTCACTAACCGCGCTAAAAAAGTTTCACTTCAAAATACACTTTTTCGATTTTGAGACGGTCTTGTTTCAGGCCATTCCATAGTGCGGCGTTCCAACTAGTTTATAATCCCTTGTGTTAATTACGACCGCGACTCTATGTACTAATAATTGTGTTGAAAGCAATTTGGGACTAAGTGCTTTTGCCCAAGTAGAATTGGAATTTGAAGATTACGTTCATTACAATAATCAAACAGGTAGAGCTAAAATCGTCAATTCTGGTTATTGATTGAGCGTGAGCATTGAAAAGTCTTGTTTTGACTCAATCACTTTACATTTCGTGTTAATTTTTTTTACAGTTAATTCGGGTGCATGCTCTTACTTACACCCTGTATATTTATATTATGTCGCAGGCCAATCGTATAATCAGGCACTTTACTTCACTTGGCTAGGCGCATCATTAACAGCCTGATTTTACGATAGGTCTACGACATACATATATATTTGGTTTTCAAAATAAACTAAAATAAAATACTGTACGCCTTGAGTCAGGCGACCAAATTGGCCCAGTAGCAGGTGTATTAAATTGAGCGGTAACCTCTTGGCCGTTTTGAGAGTCGGCGACCAAAGTGGCTCAGTGGTAGGAGTATTCGTTGGAACCGGAAAGTAGGCGATTTGGGCATCAAACTACGTGTATTAACCAAAAAAAATACTGAATCCTCTACTAGACAGCGTATCCATCACACTAGATAAAATAAAAACGACATAAAAAACATTTCAAGTTATAAAACCACATTCGGACAAAGAAACTACACTTATTTTGCAACTAAACTCCATAACATTCTTCCCCAAGACATAAAACTAATAAAATAATTTAATGAGAACAAATCAAGAATAAAAATATGGCTGAAAGAGGTCGACGAAAACACCCTAATGAAGACACTAAAAACGACATAGAAGACAAATAAACTGTAATTAAACAATTTTAGTCCGCCTCAGCATAGGAACCTCTAGTGAGAAGGACTAAGAAATGCAATATCTTTACCGTACTTAACCAATATTTTTTTGTATACTTATGGAATTATTTTATATAGTCGCATAAATAAAAAGAACCTACACAACCCGATTGGCACAGTGAAAAATTGAGCAGTAAGCTCCCTGGCCCCTTACTGAACACCTTGATCCAGGCCACTGAAGTGGCTCAGTAGCTGGTGTAAAAAATTGAGGCCCCGAGGAAAACAATTTCCTTTTATGGGTGAAATTTATTAATATAAAAAATCATCGAATTAACTTAAGTTATTATAATAAGAGTTTTTCCAACAAAAAATACAGATTATAGTGTCTTTATTAACTTTTTTATTAAAATGTAGTAAACACTTAACATTTCCAGGTAATATAATTAATTGAAACAATGACAGATGTTAAAAAATAATGTCCGCCATCTTAAACTGTACGAAAATCGGTAGGTACCAAAATAGAAAACGTTCTTTTTTCATCCCGAATCCAGTTAAAAAGACAATCCATGTGGAAACTGGACCAAAAAAGCATCCTGTATAACGCTCATAACCACCATCCACGTTACAACCTCCCTATACAGAGTGTTCGTAAACTCGTAGTGCAAGCGGGAAATTAGTAAAACTGCATTTTTTTAGCTCCATACAGGAAAAACATCCGCTCAGGTCCTATGTCATCTTTGGAGATGGGGATCTTTTTATGAAAGAAAGGAGAGGAAGTTCTAGGAAGAAAAAATGTTCGAGGGATGGGCAGGAATCTGGGGGTCAGTACGTCCGGAGTGACGAACGTATGAATCCATCCCTCTGACTGCGGAGCAAGGCGCGCGCTGTTCCGTGAGAATCTGGCTGAAGAGGTCAAAGGGATTACCTCAACCATTCTCCCCCGATTCGGCCCGTCATGCAGTTGGTGGACAGAAGCGCACATGCTGCGAAGACCCTGATAAACAACCTCCTCCCTTGAACCCGGATACCCCTGCTAAATCACCAAACTTAGCGAACAACTTGGTGTAAAGCAGAAGTGTTAGTTATCATACCCGCCTCTCAAATTGAATGTAGCATAAAACAACTAAATTAATATTCAATTTTAATAAGAAAAACTTTCTTTTTTATAATTTTTTTTAAGGTTATTCCCATCAGTGAAAAATATCATATTAGAATAAGTTAACGATAATAATTTAAACGAAAATATGAAAGAGAACATGACACAGAAAAACAGAAAGTGTAAAAAAGAAAGTTTTTTTTATAAAAATTGAATATTCATTTAGATTAGGAGACGCTATCCAGGTTACAAACCAATTCTTAGAATGATTGTTTCCAATAAAAAGGGTAGTTGCCCGTAATATGGAGAAAAATAATTAGTTGATAATTATGTAATTCTAAAATTTGAAAATATGACATTGACAAATATGATGGTTTGACAGAAGGTGGCAATAGCGAAATTGGTTAACGCGCTCGTCCCGGTTAGACAGAGAGGTCTGGGTTCGAGTCCCAGTTGCGACCATTGTCTTTTTTCTGTGTCTTGTTCTCTTTCATATTTTCGTTTAGATTATATTATGAACTTATTCTAATATGATAAATTAATAATATGAAATAAAAAATACAAGTGTGCAATTCACAGGCAGTAGAAGTGAAACCTTCAAAAACTAAAGTAGACAAACATGGGGAGTCTACGAAGAACCGCAAAAAGAGGATACCGATAATACTACATCATTCTCTCGAAGGCTAAATCCAATAGATTTATGTGTCTCTTTTAAGTGTCGCTATTTTTCGTTTCATCGGGTTTCAAATCACAATGGTGCTAAAGAAGTTTTGACTTAAAAGTTTTGAATAAAAAAAATATGCTACAAAAATCAACTCGAAATAATGTGATTTGGATTTAACGATTTCCCGATTGTACTATGAATTTCCGTACACCATGTATAAGCATGTTATAAGCAGACCATAAGACCGAAACCAAACGCATTACTTTATATTCGCGGGCATTTCCCAGAAGCGAACTTACCCGCTCCGGTTCGTTGAAATAATAAAAATCCGAAAAGCAAATAGTTTGTATTGTTCATCCATTGAATACGTAATCCCGAAAGGGTACTTAACCCTTTCTCTACCAATGACGCTCAGAACCAAAGAAAAACCCTTTGGAATTATAAATATATTTTTGAGAAAAGTCCTGTTTCTTAGTTGCTCCTTTTTTTCTTTTATATTTGGTTGCTGCATACGTTTGCAGGAAGCCGAAGTTTAATGTGACCACTTTTGTAGATAAATCTTTAATAGGAATCGATTTAAATGATTGCCTCATTCTCTGTAATCCTTTAGAGAGATGTTGTTTTTATTATTGAAGGAGCCTGGGAAGACCAACATTTTTTTTATTTATTTATTTTTATTGATCTATATAAGGGATGTTTACATTACATTATTCGATGCCTATCTCGCTAGGGTATACCTGTGTTGAGACAGGCGTAAGATGGAACAACAGCGTCCTCAAAGATATATCTACCTTGGAGCTTCTAAACTGAAGAGAGCAGGCACAAACCCCACATGAGTGAAGGAAGACTCTTGAAAAGGCCAAGACCCACCAGAGGTTGTGGACTGTAGAGCCAAGAGTGATGAGTATGATGTCATTAGTGTTATTATATGTTATTAGTACTGAGTATCTCTGTACTATGCTGTTTGATAAAAATAGTGACTGTTCACGCAATATGTATGGGATTGGTAGGTATGCATTCGCAAAGACTTGGTAGTAAGCAAATGACAATAAAATCCTGCAATTATCCCACCTACCTAATCTTCCCAAGCTTAAAATGTCACCATAACCGATGCAATTGTTGCAAGAAAAATACCAACTTCCACAAAAGTAATGTTATTTAAAAACATAAATGACTTGTACGTATGTAAATAAACACCAAATTCGAGAAATCAACGTTTAAATTGTGCGAAAATGGATCTAAAGTGTCAGATTTTTTTAGTTACCCACGGGGAATAATTGTTATAATTTTTTTTATTATACGAACGAGAAAAAATTTAAGGGAGAGTTTTCTTTCAAATTCATTAAATAAAATGTGCTTAGCCAACAAGATACAAGTAATTTTGGTATACCTCAAGGTACAGTCCTGGGGCCGTTACTGTTTATCATCTATGTAAATGATATATTCACACAAAGAATAAACGGAAAAATAATATCTTATGCTGATGACACTGTCATAATAATTGAAGGTGCTGATTGGAATACTGTGAACAACCTAGCGAATATTGACATCAATACACTGAAAAACTGGTTCGATAAAAATCTCCTCTCTTTAAATACCGAAAAAACAAACTTTATCCCATTCTCTATCAATAAATTTAAATCTAAACCAGAAATAAAAATTCTAATACATCAGAGTAAATGTAGTGGAACTAATTGCACTCCAGAATGTTCTACACTTAATTCATCTTCCAAAATTAAATATCTTGGTGTATATATATAAATCAACATTTTAAATGGAAAACACATATTTGTGAACTTGTCAAAAGAATTAGGAAATGTATATATATATTTATAAGACTCAGAAATATTCTTAGACTGGAAAACCTAAAAAGAGTGTACTATACAATTGTTCAATCTATATTACAATACGGTATTATATGATGGGGAGGAACATATGATGTTATTTTAAATCCTCTCAAAATAGTTCAAAAATTAATAATTAAGATTATATTGAAAAAACCATTTACATTTTCTACCGAAAAAACCTTTTCAATATTCAAAGTAACTACAATAGATAATTTATACAAAAAATATTCAATACTACAAACTTTCAAAGAAATACAGCTAAAAAAATTACATTTCAATATCTCAGCAAGATATCAAAACAATTTTAAAATCCCAAAATTTAATACCAAGCACATCCAAAATTCCTATAAGTATCATGGTATAAATTATTTCAACAAACTCCCATTAAAAGTAAAAATTATTGAAAATAAAAGTAAATTCCAAACTAAATTAAAAAATTACCTGAAACAACTGTAAGAGTTACATTACTATTTCACTTCATTTAAATCTGTTAATCGACACATCTCAAGTTTCTCTTACTATATCTATTGTTAATAGTTCACCTACTCAAATGATAACATTGATAACATAATTGAGTATGAATTCACTCACCAAACACAAGAGCCTTGTCTCTTTATGGTGAGGAAAGGCTTTTATTACATTAATATTACAAATCTGTTTATATGTAAAAAATAAAGTATAATTATTGTAAAAACAAACAAATATTAAATAAAAAAAAATTAAAAAATACTATATTTTTTAATTTACTATTTTTTTTTAAATTTCTCTACATTTTGCTTAAAAATATTTTCGGTAAGCTTTTTTTAATATTTTTCCATGTTTGAAGCTTAAAATACGACTATTTTTAAACACTTAAGTATATTTAAAATACAAAATTCTCTAAGGATATTTTATCTACTTTCTATAGCGGTATTTGTTTTTATTACATCTTTAAAGATAAGCAATATAGAAGACACTTAAAATACTTTATTAATAAAACAAGTATGTACAACAGATCCTTTGGCTGTGTAAGCAATATATCTATCTATCTCTATCTTTCCATGGCAATTTTTTTATTAGTAATATTTTCGCATCCACGGTTGTTTATCAATTGAATTAAAATTTTCACGACTTTTTTTAGTAATGCTGTAAATATAAATTGCGTTTACAGCACCGGAGCGTTGCAGAGCTTTTTAAACAATGCGTCACAAAATAAACAATCCCGTTTCACATAAATTTTCAAATAGATTCGTTATTTTTGAACGCATCCCAAAATGAAAAACTGTTTTTTAAAGCTAATGGTGTTTAAATGTATGTTTTTGTGATGTCGTGTAAAATGTTTGTGGACTTGGAACGTTTTAACGAATTCTGTATTTGTGTGTACGAGTTTATTATGTTATAATATTATTAAAAATATGCATAAGTTTAACAGGTTAGAATATTATTATAAAATGGACATTTGAAATCAAAATTTTTAAATTTTTAATATACTAAAATTGGTGATATTTTCATATAAAAAATAATAAAAAAAATCATGAACTTTGATAAAGCTTTTGCAACACAAAAGCCATGGCTGTGAATGGCTGGATTTTCCAACGACCAATTGATATAAACACATGATTAAAGAGAAGGGTCCTTTTTGGCCCGAGTTCTGTATGCTAATATGTCAAAAGTAAAAAAAACAAATCAGAGTGTGCAGTTCTAGGCTAGAGGCTACGAAGCACCGCATAAAGAGGAGACTGATTAGTCTATCTCATTCTCTCGCAGGCTAAATCCCATAGATGTATGTGTTTGTCTTATTTTAGAGTCGCTATTTTTAGTTTCCTCGAGTTTCAAATCACAACGGTGCTAAAGAGTTTTCACTTCAAAAATACCGTTTAAAATATTAACTTTTAAATGCAAATACACTATTAAAATCATGTATATCTCGCAGTGGGTAATAAAAAAGGAGATATGACGATGTTTAGGAGTCCGTATCAGTCGTAACAGGACGTTAAGAGGACCTTGTTGAACGTTGACCTTGTTCTACTGGTATTTCCAAGAAAGATGCTCCGAGGAACTAGGATCACTGATTCCTTGGACCCTGGTAAACACGCAAAACGTGTGCCATACATTTGTATACAGTTTTTATCACATGAGGGTAATTTCTCCTACTTGTCATTGAATTCAACAGCTAGGCTATTGAACGATTTGCCAGCCTCTTCAAGACTCAGGTTTACTCCTTCCTTTCCTCAAAAAGACCCTCCACACAGCACACCCAAAGACGGTATTGGTCCTGAGCGAAATTATTTGGAGTTCATGTAAAAAAAAAAGTTCACAACCACTGGAGTGACAGCGCAATTTAAAACTCTTTTCCCGATTGCTCGAGATTTTTTGGTAACCATTTTGAATATTTTCAATATATCACATTGAAAAAAAAACATATCTACAAATTTTAACATGGAGACATACAAACTGATTACCGTTCTATATACCCACTGAATTTACGCATCTTTCGTGGATTATCACATATTCGTAGAATTTAAAAAAAATATATAATTAAATCGTAAACTTCTACTTAATTACTTACGATTAAGGGAAAATTTGCCAAAATTAGCAGTAAAGCAATCCGAGGTATTTTAAATAGTGCCATATTGTGACAAAAATCGCTCCAATGAATAAGACTCTACCGCTGTTGGTGTTCTGCGTACAAAATGACACAAAAGACTCGAAGGGTTAAAAATGAAAAAAAGTTCTAGATGATGTAAAAACTGGCTGCAATTTCAAAATCTTTTCTACAACTTCCAGATTGGCTCGCAAAAAAAGAAAAACAGAAGCATTTCCCGAAAGCTTCATAATCTATGGTAGGAATGGCTTCATATTTAAAATAGCAGGCTGGTTTTCTTCCCCAAGTTTTCGATATTCAATTACTGTCGGATTTTGCCGAAGGATTTTTATGGCGGTCTTGCTATAATCGTATGCATAGAGGGGCCAACCGGTGTTCCGGACCAACTTCATTCTGTAATCCATGATTTAAAACGAATTTGACTGGCAAGTAGAGGAAAATCATTGGAAAACTTTGAAAATTAAATAATTTAAATGATTTTGAAAATCAATATTCTGTCTTTTGAATAAAAAATATTATTTTCGCCTTTATGTACGTTTGTCCTGTGCGAAATCTGGTCCAATGTATGAAAATGCGCTAAATTTATGACAAGTGTCATTTTTAAAAAAGGAACTGATTGTATGATGAATTCAGACCAGCGATAAAAAAGATGGCTTTAGCCATGTTTTGTGACTCTGGATTAAAACCTAAACCTGAATTTAAAGCAAATTAAGTTTTAGAATTCATTGAACTAGACTTATAAACAGAAAAAAAACACCGAAGTAAGCATTTTTTGTGATATTATTAAATTAATGAATTTTGATGTAACACAAATAAATCAAATAAAATCGACTTGTGCTCGCTGGGAATTAACCCGTGACTTCCGGATTCTTAGCCAAGGATTGTTACCGCTAAACTTTGTATTATTTGAATTTTTATTTCCTTCAACATAGATCCATTGCTCCAGACAATGTAATTCTTGCATGGTATAAAAATAGAAATAGTATATTATCTGCTGTCATTCATACAATTTTATATGCGAGTATGGTTACCGTCGATCTGGGAATCATTTATTAGATAACCAACACCCCTGCCATAGACCACCGCAAGTGGTTTTCTACGTTTGGTGATATAGTAGGGGTGAGCGGGATCATGGGGTGAGGTTTGTCTAGGAAGTGGCGGCGAATGCATTTGAACTACTACTGCGTTGCTGGCCGGATTGGGAGAGATTAATATATTAATAGGAAAAATAAACAAGTTGATTTACTTCTTCAAAAACGTGAGAAATATTCTAAACATATATGATATAAAAAATATATACCTCGCACTAGCACAATCCTTAATGGAATACGGCATTATTGCCTGGGGCTGTGCCAGTAAAAAAATACATTAATACACTGTTTAAAGCTCAGAAAACCCTAATAAAAGTAATACTTAAATTACAAATACTAACACCCACTTCAATCATATTCGAAAAATTCCCAGTGCTGAAAATTCAAAAATTATATTCCAAACAAATACTAACTTTCCTTTACAAGAACTTAAACACATTTAATACTTCACAAAATTCTCGCAATACTAGAACAAGACATGCACACCAACTACAAATACCAAAAACAAACACATCCTTTGGACGAAAACACTACAGATACCAGGCTATTAAACTATACAATTCACTTCCAACACAATATAAAACAACTAATATTATTGAATACAAAAAAAACATCCTTTTAACTTTTAATTTATAATTTTGTCGTATAGAAGTCGATTTTATATTTTATTGTTTCTGTATAATTTGATTTTTTATTGGTTCTTCTTTATATTAACTAAGACTACTGTTTGTTTTTGTTTTACTACTTACATTTTATAATTTATAATTTACAACTGTAAAATGTCCTTTACTACTTACATTTTATAATTTACTGTAATTTACTATGTACTTACATTTTATAATTTTCAACTGAAAAATGTCCTCTACAATACAGGTGAACTCCTAGTGTGGAGGATAATATACTATATCTTTGTAATGTAAATATACTAAGAAAAAAAAAAAAAAAAAAAAAAAAAAAAATTGGTTGATGGAGACCTGAGCCGGATTCATCACTCACTCCTTAGCACATTGACCCTTCGATCCCTTATACCTTCCTTTCCCTAAAAAAGACTATCTAGAATCTAGACAAGTGCCCTGAGTGATTTTTTTTCTTCAAAGCCTCCTGCTTTAAGCCAATGTCAAAAATACGTACATATAAAAGAATATACATTATTATTTATTATTTTTATTGTTCATATTCGTAGGTATTACGGCTATTTCTGAGTCTTTCCACCCACCCTATACTTCGGGAATTATATTGGTCGGCTACCACCCCCACCCAGTGGCACCCGAACTACTTTAGTACCACCCTGTACCCATAAAGTACCTATATAACCAGACCCTTTTAAAGTGGATGAGAAATAATACGCTTGAAGATGGGGATCTGCGTTTGCAAATCGGGAATATTATATTTGATTTCGTTTCTGAGGACTTGTTTTGCCAAAGGTGAAACTTAATGCTAAATCTCTATTTTAGATTAATCTTTACTACGAATCTATTTACATTATACATATGAAAAATATACTTTGTATAAATTAAAGCTTTTCCTAGAGTTTCGCTTGAGTAAAGTTAAAATAAAATTGTTAATCTTATATCTTCTTATATGTATAAAAATTAATGTATATTTGCTTGATTGCTTGTATGTATGTATGTTTCTTATGCTTTGCTAAACCATTCATCCGATTGCGATGAAAATTTGGGGATTTGATGGAAGCATGTCCGTGATGCTTTCTTTATATCAAAGTGAGCTCTGACGTCATGAAATTATGTGTTGCTAAACCATTCATCCGATTGCGATGCAAATTTGGTGAGTTGATGTGCGCATGCCCAAGATGTTTTCTATATATATAATAGTGAGCTCTGGCGTCATGACATTATTTCCTAGACCATTCATCTGATTGTGATGAAACTTTGGTGAGTTGCTGTGAGCACGTCCACAAAGGTTTCTATATACACTGGTGAGTTCTGGCATAATGAAATTTGTACAAAAAATTGCACTAGGTGGCACGCCAGCTGTTTGAAAACTGAATATACCGGGACTGAATGTGTGGAATTCAGGAGTGTAAAGGAGGTTCGTGGGACGGGAGAAGCGGGAGAAGGGTGAGAAGCGGGGAAGGTGGAAAGGGGAACGGGACGAATGCGAAAGGACATACAGGGATAAATAATGTCTTTATTCAGTGGCATTGCAACGTATGCCGGTAACCTGCTAGTTAATTTATACTTTTTTCTCGGATTGCTCGAGATATTTTGGTATTCATTTTGAATATTTTCCGCCCACACAAAAAAATCATACCTCCGAATTTTAATATGCAGACCTACAAACCGATTATAGTTCTATATATCCAATGAATTCATCCATCTTTTGCAGATTATCACATATTCGTAGGACTTATAAAAAAAATATTAAAAAATCGTAAACTTCTACTTAATTACTTACAAGTAAGGAAACATTTGCAAAAATTGGCAGCAAAGCAATCCCAGGTATTTTAAATAGTGCCAGCATGTGGCAAAGGCGCTCCAGTGGTTAGAAATGTATGAATTAATACAAGAAACAACTTTAAAAAAATTCATTATCATGACTTAGATTATTTTTGATAGTTTCCCCTGAATAACTTTTTTTCTTTCTTATATAATTATTCACAAAAACTATTTTTTTTAATTATTCACAAAAAACCTTACTTAAAATCGTTATTTTCTGGACTACCTTTGAATATTCAATCACTTCGCGGTGATTGGATCACATTTTTGGCTTATGGCTTCCTTTTAAGTCATGAAACGTAACTTGCCATTGGAGTGTCCTATGACAGAAGCTTAGGTGATCTAATGACTGGTTCCCTGGGTGGTGGTACACATATTTAAAATTCCAGTAGGCCAACATTTACCTAGTATTTTCATAAAACCTACGCACTCGTAATTTAATCATATGGGATCACAATTTCACTTTTAAAACATACTTACCAGTGTTTATTTTCAAGTTTGATCAAGTTTCGTGAGTGGATCTAGTTCACGTTCAATTTACATTGGAAACTGGAGAATGTATTTATCGTAAAATTTTGTGGTTGTAAGATGAAATTTGAGACGATAATACCATAGAATATTATGAAAATAATCTATGAAGTTCAAAAATCGAAAATTAAGAGCCTTTATTTTTGTAATATGATAATATCATATTACAAAACATATTATATAGTACGCGCCAATCTTAAATGGCAATTCGGTATAATGCCAATTAAATGTAATTCGGTTTACCTAACAGAGAAGCTATCGGTGAAAACGCTGTTTTGGATTGACCTTCCAGTAGTCGCTCCCTTGCGCCGAATATAAGCAGTCACGTGCGGTCTGTGATTCCGCAACTTTAGGCGTCTGGTTTTAGAAGACGACTGAATATTTCATGATATTGAATATTCTCCTAGCATATCATAAAAAGTCTTCTATCTATATAAACAATAAATAAAACAACCTTAATTAGTAACCACTTTTGAATTTTTACGTAATATTGGTCCTTACATATATAATTGGCGTTTTGCCGTACTGGCAAATTTGATCTCAAATATCCTCTCTTTGGTTAGGAATTCCAAATTCAAATTTATACAGTTATTTACTCATGTATTTGTGTTTCGAAAATTATAATTCATTTGTTTTTTCCTTAATTGTTTTTTTTTTATTTGCGTCACTTAGTTTACAAAATAGAAAACTTAAAATATCGCATTATTTACGAATACGAGTTCCACCGTGGCACCAGTGCTGCAGAAACGACTCGAATGATTAATGATGTGTATGGCGACGGTGCCGCAAAAGAAAGCACAGTGCGTTTTTGGTTCCAACGTTTTCGTTCTGGAAATTTTGACCTGCAGAACAAGCCCCGTGGACGGCCGAAAACCAAAATTGATAATGAAGAATTGAAGGCTATTGTGGAAGCGGATCCATCGCAAACAATACAACAAGTTAGCTGCAGGCTGCGGTGATAAAACTGTTTTAATCCACTTGAAGCAAATTGGGAAGGTGAAAAAGCTCCCACATAAAACTCCCATAAGCTCCCATACAAAGTTCCTCCCATACAAAACGCCAATTTCATATTTAAGGACCTAATAGTTTAAGAATTAGTCTGTGAAATCTCATTTTTTTAGACATATGATACAAAAAATGCTATAAATCAACATAATAACGAAACACGATAAAATTTACTACTTTTTTACGTATAACGTATTTACGTAAAATAAAACTAAGTTCTAAATAATATGATACAAATATAACGAAATACTCATCAAGCTCTCAATAAAATTCAAGTGATTATTCAAGTACACATCCAGTCGCTCGAGGAATCTGAGACCGTAAATATAAGCAAAAGATTACGTGCGTTTGTGACGAATGTCACTGAGGTACTGAGGGGACGTACCTCACCCCCCGAGGTATCACGGAAGCGCAATTGTCTATTGTTAGCGCATAATCAGTAAAATAAGTTCGCTGCGGTCTCACAGACCGCGCGCGATCGTTGAAAGGTTAATCGTTAATACGAATTTGTTTTTACTATGAAATCCAAAAACTTAGCATTTGATAAATTAAGGCTTTTCCCATCATTTCGCTTGAGCAGAATTAACATTTCTTTTTATGTGAATAGCTGCACCCAACCGCCTGGAGCTAGTGACACTATGGCATCCCCAATGCGAGTATGTTGTGAGGTTAAAGGTAGTGGTAGGAGGAAAGAGATGTGTTAGAAGAAGGTGGAGAGTACCTGGCTATTTAGATCAAGTCAACAAACACGGATAAATCGATTTAAAGCAATGCAAACAGTACATTTCAGAACAGACATCGTCTAGTGAGGCGTGTTGCTTACTTGTTTGTACATATATGATAATGTTATTTCAATAAACGCCCGGGTTGCCGGCAATTAAAAAAAAGAAAAACGTTTCATTTGTGAATGGTGGTCTTGCGATTTTAAATTTTGTGTCCAAAAGCAGTTGAATAAAAATAATTAAAACACAAACACTTTCTTTGAGTGGCAAAGCAATGCATACCGGGTACTCGCTAGCATCTTATAAAAAATATATTAACCACTCAGCAACGTAAGCAGATATACACGTTAATATGACAATAGCAGTCAAGTACAATAAGCGTGTTTTCAAGTCAACGCGTGTGTTTCCACAGAAATTGTTATAACTCCGTTATTGTTCTAGTGACATCCCTAAAACAAAAAGTAGATGCTCCATAATAAATCAAGCTACCCATCACTATTCAACTTGTCCATAGAAATACATAAAAGGCCTATTCTGTAACATACATGGTAGACCGCAAAATAGCCTACCAGCCGTTAGACATTATTATCTTTTTTATTAAATATTCTTATATGAAATGATAAAATAGCGAGGTGACCAAATGGTTTATTATACATTTATGCAATAGAATAAGTACTGTTTTTTTTTACATAATCCGTGATTTTAGGAATGTTTTCACATAAAAACATCACAAGAGTCATTATTACATTTTTTTTGTTTGCATTCTAAATTTTAATATTTACAAATGTTAATATTTATTTGTTATATTAAAGAGTGTGTGCCAAGACCGAGTGGTTTGGCGGTCCGTCCTCTCTGCCTACCCCTGCGGGGAAACGGCGTGATGGTTAATTAGTTAGTTAGTTATTGAAAGCTTATTTTGTAACCTTTCAAAAACAGTTTTTAATATTTGGCTACGTTCAGAAATGTTTCATTTATAGAGCTTTAATTGTGAAGCGCAAATAACACAAAGTTTTCGTAAAAAAGACATATCGTTTAAGACGTAAAAAGTGCAAATTCACGATAGATCGGAGTGGTTAAATTGGAAGATGTTTTAACACTAACATTAAATGAAAAGACACAAAAGGGGCGAAAGTTATTTTTTCTTATACGATGCGTCGCGTGACGAAATAGAATACAAAAGCTGTCACGTTTCATATTTACGTGTCGCAAAGTCCGTATTATACGCTTCGATTCTAGATTACTTTTCTCTTTTACTCTTTTTTTTGTTTTACGCACCTATTTTCGCTTTACGTCCTTTCGGCGTCTTCAATTTCATTGCAACATACGTTGGGCAATAAATCCCAGTTCGAGGGATTTATGCTGGATAATTCGTTCTTTAGTGTGTGACGTTTGGAGGCTTTATCGGTTATTAACTACTGAGTCGGCGAGATATTATTTGTGAAGAAATCGCATAAAAATAAATCAAAAAAAGGATTTTTATTAAAAAAATTGTCATCACAATAACAACATTGCTAATGAAACTCATATTTTTTTTCATCTATTTATATATAAAAATTACGTGTCACGGTGTCACTAACGGTTAGGCCGATTTTTATGATTTTTTTTATGTACGTGTATTTGATAGGTATGAGAATAGGTCGTAAAGTATATTTCATACCGCTAGATGAGTGTCCCTACCCAGACATTAATTTTTTTTTTTTTTTTTGCATTTTTTTTTATTTGACCTCAAAAAATACCTGTTATCCCAAATTATCACACTCCTATAATCACCATCCCATGTTCAATCGTTACCCCTACCATTTTTAATAGCATTTTTTTGTATTTTTGTATGAACAAACATAACCGTCGCGTCGTTCGATTTCAAAGAGAACGAAATCATTTATGTTGTTGAATGACAGATGGCGGATGGATTATTTGTGTCGGCTAAAGACGCTGACAAAAAATATCATACACCACTCAATTGCTTTTCGAAATTAATATTGATTTTCTTTATTTCATTTTACTATTTTAGGATAAAAAATAACTTACTTTTTTCACTTTACCTTTAACTTAAGAGATCAAACAATGAATATGTCCATTACTTTAATGAAATACATTGAATTGAGAAAATGAATGTTTGGTGTTTTTTGTTTTTATCGGCGGTCATCGTCTACGGCGCTCCATACGTCTTTCTGTCATAGATCCCATCACCATACACTTACAATACATTGGTTATTTTTTATTTGCAACCAAAATATTCACTAGAAATAATTTATATGGCAGAACAATGTTTGCCGAGTCAGCTATTAAATATATATCATAACCTCGGCGCTACAATTTTTAGAGATACATGTCGAAAATATGATTCCATGACAGTTTATCCCCCAACAGTTGGCCCCCCGGCTTACTCATATACAATGTGCAGTCGGTTTAGGGAAAATACGAAATACCCACCTAAACAAAATATTTCATATCATATCATAATGTTTCCACACAAACGAAGCATTAAAATTCGTAAATCTAAATTTTAAGTTTAGGGTGCACAGGTGTTATGTGCTGCGCAAGCAAACCCGTCGGTTTTTTATAAACAACTAGCTGACCCGGCGAACTTCGTAACACCTCAGAATCAATAACTGTTGTTTAAGCTTATTAGCTGAAGTAAATTTAGTTTTTTATTTAGTTATAAATTACACAATGAAGCAATTATCGACGTTCAACTGTCCTTGTTTTGTTTTTGTCAGGATCAGATGTGCCGTTGTGTACGGATTTATATTTTTTGTGATTTTCTTACTTTTCCACTTACTTACGGGAGTTGCATTTTATTTTTTTTATACGTGTGATGGAAATTTATTATAATTATTGTATTTTTCCTTTGGAGGGGTGCAGACATACCTTCACCGTTTGTCTCATTCTCGACTGTTGGCAGTTAGTGTGATAGAAAGAGGGGCAGCACTTTATTTTTAAGAACAAAAGCAAAACAATCAGCAATAGATATTTGATGTTTTTTGTTTTTTGGAATTCACTCACTATTCAATAATATACTTATCAGAATGTTGCGGCAGCTCTTTCAAATGATGAGAATTCGTTCCATACAAAATGAACGAGGAAAAGAATTTTCTTCATATTTTTTTTTCGTGATTTTTTCCGATGTTTTAATAGCTATTCTGCTATTTGGGGCGGAGACAAATCCAACAAATTAAAGATCATAAAATCGGTCCAGCCGTTCCTGAGTAATCAATGGTGTAACTAACCCGACTCTGTTTTATATATTAAGATAAACGTTGTAAAAACAAATAAATCTATTAATTTTGAATTAAAAGGGTTTTACAAATAAATTTGCTGTGTTTAAAGAAGTTATAATAATACTTTTGAGTTGAAAGCTAGTTTTGATCTGTGGAGCCCCTGAACTTTAATGGCTCCTTACATTTACCTTCGGTCGCCATCGGCACAACTCGGAAACGAGACCATGTGACCCGAAGAGCCCATAGATAACTATAGTAATGTAGAAACTAAACCATATACTAATATTCAATTCAATTCAATTAAATTTTATTATTTCAAAAACATTACAAAATTTTACATTTCAATGCGTTTTTTTAAATACATTTGTTATACATTGAACACAAACTATACAAGCATTAATAGAGCTTGCCTTTTAAAGGCAGCTTCACTAATGCTAAATATGCTGAAATCCGAATTAATCCTGTTTAACAGCAAGATTGCTCTCCCGACCGGCATGACCATTAGCAAATTAGTCCTGCAGGCCGGAAGATAGAACAATATAAATATGCTGTCGGTGGCGAAGATTCCAATTGGGTACATAGAAATGAATGCTCTCCATGATAGCTGAGTTTTCCAACCATCCACGAATCAATCTGAAGAAATGCGTAGCAATGTGTACATCCCTTCTGACCCGTAGATGGTTCATTCCGAGCATACCCAAAAGAAAGTCGGTGTAAACAAAAACTATGATACATTACGGGCAATGGCGGTCCTTACCTCAGGTCATTTGGTTAAAAATCTACCAATATTATAAGATTACAGTAAAACATAATGTTATGAAATATTACCAAATCAAAACAACTGGTATTATTCTAATGTATTTGAAATGAACCGCGAGATAGCAGGCAGTGGCAAGTAGTGACATCTAACGTCTTAGACGGAAGCTTCTTTCCCATGAACTACGATTGGCTGGGTCAATTTATCAAATGCCCCAATATCATGTCTTCTGTCTCTTTACGCGCCATACCATAAACAAGATGACACTGTGTCGCCGAGTAAAAATGCTTTCGAATTCTGAAGACAGTTTGGGTCATTGCCGTGAGGGAGAGAGCGTGTGAATAGTACGTGTCTGAAAGAGATGGTTTGATAAACGTAGATTGATTTCGCATATTGTACGCTTGTCGCATGAAATAATTTACTACGTGAGGTACAAATAAATATTATCGTATTTAATTTTCGATATTGTATCATAAAACGTATTATTCTGCAACAATAATTCTGGGACGAACTACCACATACATGCACCTATTTCTCGACTTCACACATTAGGAAACAAATTCACCTCTAATATCGATGTATTTAACACAAGTTTACCATTATTTAAGAAATACCTGAACGACACTTTTATGTAGAATATTTTGATATTTAAGGGGCATCACATAAGGGCTAATGCATTTATTCGTATATTTCTATATTAATCCACAGTGTAAAAACTTGTTACCGTTTTATTTTTACGTATCTTGCATTTTGTCATGTATTTACAACTTGCAACTTAGAAACTTTCTCTTTTATTGTAATGTATTATCTTTCCATAATTTGTCTGTATACTCTTTATGACGTGTACTAGTTATTTTTTATAGTTTATCTTTTGTTTTTAAAAACCTGTCTCTGTATTATAAACATGTAATGTAAAAGCCCACCAGGGCGTTGACAATTAATATATAATATATATTTTTTTAAATGACCTTTTCTTCTGGACCCCTAGAGCCGCCTCTGATTACAGATATGATAATGATAGTGTTATCGACTACATTATAACAATTTAGCATATTCGATCTTATTAACGTATGTACGCCCGCATAAACTTAATCCGCAGGTTAAACCATCGCTTAATGATTTCCATTGTTTACTAAATTGTAGCAATTAATGTGGGATTACGTATTGTTTCAACAATTTACAATTGAAAACCAGGCTTTAAAAGCAGTTATTCCAGCATGTTGAAAATATAATTAACGTAGGAATTATAAGTTGATAAAAAAGGTAATTTACCTCTGAATTGAATACATGTTTCATATAATTGTGATCAATGTCAAAGAGCCAAGACAATGTCCTTCAAAACGTGAATAAGCAATACTCTAATACCTTTAATGAAAGATTAAAATACTTCAATCTTAATAGACTAACAAGCTTAAGAGGCCGCTCTCCGAATTTCTACCGATTTCTTGCAAACCTCCCTTAAACATTTGAAGTTTTTAAGCTCTTAAAAAAAAGGTTATTTTTGAAGATAATATCTATCTATACATTCCCCACGCCGAAACGCAAATTATATGAAATTCCCTCGATAGACAAAAGATCGCAAAGTATGCTCCAATTTTTTTTATTTTCAAGTCTGTTTCCGTTATTTTACAAGTTATATGTATGAAAAAATTCACAGTGTTTCATCAAATACTGTTTTAGACAGCCTCTAAGAGATTTTTGCTCTATTTTAAACGAGTCGTGTTTTATTAAAGATTTTCGCAGTTTTTGCATCGATTTTGGCGCTGTAAATGTTAGCGCTCTCCTCTGACATGCGTAATTTCATAACTCTCCATTCTTCTTCTTGTTGGGGCCGGTAACGGAGCCTTAAGACTCCTTATTAAGCGTTTAAAAATAAGTAGAAGTTTTTTTTTACTTGCTTCACGAAGTAGGCCCAGAAGAAAACAAAAGACCCGGACAAATCTCACCCCATGAACCCGGGCATCCCTGCTAAGTCGCTAAACGTAGTGAACAACACGTCGTGACCGTCAGTTATCCAATAAATGGTTCCCGGGGCGGCGGTACCCATACCCGCTTGCCAAATTGTAATTGTAGCCCAAATGATGGAATTCGACTGCAATACGCGGCCGTTTTCACATAAAACTTTATTTTGCAATTGAAAATATCCTACTAAAAATATTTTTAAATAAAAAGCTTTAATGTATTTGTGTTATTTAAAAATATATTTTTGCTTTATTTACTTAACAAATATGATGAAATATAAAAGCATTTTGATGGACATGAATTCAAATTATGTTGAATTTTTGTTAACTTCATTCACAGCAGATAGGCAAGATTATTTTTTTAATAAATGATGTTTTTATTAACTCTTAAAATATGCTAAAATTGCCTCTTTTTTGCTCAATATATTATAATCTAAAATATAAATAAATAAATAGCACCTATATGTACTTAATATTTTAATTTGTACCTGTTTACCTATATGTAACTGTACCTTTTGATTTAAAAAATAACTGTTAAGTTTGTAGTTTATTTTGGCATCAAATCTAAATTTAAGTTTTGTATGAAAAAAGCTGCAGCCGTTCTTTTTAAGATTACCTACTAACCTCGATGTTTATGCATTGTGAAACTAATATGAATTTTTAAAAAGAAATTATGCTCTCCTTACTAATTCTTTCTCAAACCTTCCACTTTTTCCTCAGAACTTCTAATCTTTGACTTCGTTGAGAGCTTAAAATAATAACACTAACTTATTTCTAAAAGTGTCTTTGACAAAATTTGATCGTTTTCTTTGGGAATCTTCCCCTAGCACTATAAAACACTTACCAAATTGAAAAAAATGTCGCTTTGAGATACGTGAAGTATAACAATTTTTTCATAATTCTTTTACCATTGTATTAAGCCCTGAATGGTTAGGACGGCACTTCAATGCGTATCGCATTAACTCGACAAGAAACGAATGCTCATTTTCTGTCGTTGGCATCACTGACAAGGATTCGTTGTGGCGACAAGCCTTGTATCTGACAAGCCTTGTCGTCGACAAGCAATGGCGTCAGTCGAGTTGACAATCCGACGTAACTGCTCGTGACACCTATGTTTGAAATCCGAAATGAATATAATGGATAAATTGTCGAGATGGGAAAATTGTTTGATGAAAAAGAATTAGAGGTTATTTAACGTGATTTTATTTAATTTTATTTTTGAGGTGAGAGACGAACTTCACACGACGGCCTCTGTGGTCGAAGGGTAAGGCTCTTGACTCTAAATTCGTTGACCGTGGGATCGAATCCCGTCGTGAGCAAATAAGTTTTATTTGTTTAATTTGTGCTATTTTACAACTAATTTATTAAAAAAACCATGTAGTATATTTGCGGCACGTTCCAGAGTGGAAGATACTCTCAGTATCGCCCTGGTGTAAGACTAAAATTCAGAATTGAAACCTTGCTTTTGAAATGGCTTTAGCCAGCTTTAGCGTGTTTGGTGACCAGATCTGAATAGCCAGATACTTTTCCACCTTCCTCTCCCCCATCTGTTTCCCCGCTCTACTGCCTTCAGTCTCACAATATACCCCAATTCGGGACACCATAGTCTCACTGACTCCATACAGGGGCAACTTCAGGTATTCACATTTATTTATTTATTTATTCAACGCCCATAGGGCTTTAATAGTAGTACAATTTGTTTATGACAGATGATTTTTAAACAGATAGAAAAATGATAAGAATAAAATTAGATAAAAATTCACACAAGTCACAAAAATACAAAAATACAGCGATTTGATAGTTTTTATTTAGGAATAGTTTTGGAATAAGTTTTTTACAAGATCCACAAAATTCGTCAAGTTGATGTTGAATATGTTAACATCACTTAAGTACTGATTTCCCATATTGTGAAATCTTTGTATCGGAGAGTGGGCATTTAGTTCCGCTTATGAATGCTGCAGTAGAATAGTGTATTTTGTCGTGTGTTTACTGTCGGTATTCGTAAGTTTATGAGTTGTAGGAGTTCGCAACAGTCGAATTCAGAGTTAAGTATTTCGAATAAAAATATCAAGTCATTTATTTTACGTCTGTCTTCTAGTGTGTGTATTTTTAGAATATTTAGTAATAGATTATATTTTAAGTCTTCTAATGGGATATTTAATTTAAAATTTATAAAACGCAGAATTTTTTTTTGTATTCGCTCAATATTATTAACGTGAATTTTGTAAGATGGAGACCAAACTACCGAGTTATATTCAATTTGGCTTCTAACTAGAGATACATATAATAGTTTAATGGCTTCTAAGGAATTAAAGTTTTTAGTTGTTCTTAAAACGAAGCCTAGCATAAACAAATAACAGAATACTCATGGGATAGTCTGAATTCTTGACAAATTAGTTCAAAATTCAAAAATGATACTTAAAATTATAGCAAATTTGAGTTCTTTGAACCAGAGTTACGAAGGATGCAAAATAATATCAAATAAAAATGTTTTGATCCAGAATGTATCCCACACGTATCTTAGAATTATACAGTAAATTTTAAGTAAAGAAATAAGTAGAACAGAAATAATAAAAATAATACGTGGAGAAAAAGAAATAATAAATATTCAGTTATGCAGAGCGTGCTCTTAAGTGAGCTCGGGCCCAGCGCTCACTCAGGAGTGGCGCTTGGAGCTGTAAGACTTCGTTCACCACTATATTATCGGAGGCCATTAGCCGCATCCTAGCTCCAGTGACCCGGCGCGTCTCATCTCATTTCATCTCAGCAAAAACATAGCCACCAAGACCTAGACAAACCAAACCCAAGAGCCCGGGCACACTTGCTAAGTCTCCAAACGTAGCGAACCACTAGTGGTGACCTATGGCAGTTGGTTATCTAATAAATGATTCCCGGGGCGGAAGTATCGATACTCGCCTCCCAAATTGGGATTTTCTGTAAGGATTATAAATTATTTATTATTTTAAGAGGGTATTACCAGAGAAAACCGGAAATATGTCATTTTTAAATCAAATTTTAGACGTATTGACTTTTAAAAAAAAAAAAAATGATTTCGAAAGGTTTTTCTTTTATCTGGTAAACAAATGTTTTAAATTTTGAGAAAAAATGTTTATTTTTAGTATAATTAGGTTATACCATAGGTCGTTGGTAGATTTGTTAAATTTTCAAACGAAAAATCTTATTTTACAATTCGTATTTCATATCATGTCATCATACATTATTGTAAATCAATACGTTATCTAGTAAACACATATTTCAAAATATTAATTTTAGTTCAAATAAAATCATTAAATAATATATCCGAACCCCTATTTGTGACGAAAATCTATCTATTTACGGTCTTACAAATTAATATGTCAGGTTTTTTTTTGCACATTTATTTTGCTTAAACATTATTGAAAAATTATAAATACTTAATGATAAACAAATAATTACAAAAAGGACATAATTTTAATAGTTTTAACATCACGCCTTTCAGCATTTTTGGATATAGGTATAAATTAAAGCAAATTTGGAATGAAATAAAATCGATATTGAGTTATATGTTTAAAAAGCTGGTACGGAGAATAATTGATCTTTCTCATTGGAACCGTCCTGTTCGATCGTAAGAACATCTTTCGACGAAATGTGGATTTTCGTCCGCTGGCTGGTTAAAGGCGCTTAACTCCAGCCTCAACATTTATGTTGTACAAACAATTTGATATAACACGGGATTATGGCTTTGGTTGTGAGGCACTCATATAATGTAACTGTTAAAAAAGTGAAGGCTACCGACATCTGTGGTCAATTAATTCAGCTTACTATGTTTCACCCAAATGGTGCGAGTCCTTGCTTATGGATGATTATCAGGATATTGATCGATATTGTAGATTTCGTTTTACCTTCTAGTCTCCCACTCCTATGAAATGACTAGTTGTTTTGAAGGAAGTGTGTTACTCTTTAAAAAGGCTCGCATCAAGTTTTTTATGTTCTTTCTTGACAATAAACTCAAAACAGCTCATAAGTCAGGGCTAGTGTAACAGTTGTTATTCTTACCGGTTTTGTTTCTTATAAATTGTCCATGTTCAATAAGTTGAAATAAAAGTGAAAAGTTTGTAAATAGAACGAGATTTTATTTAAAAGGATCACTCCAGATTTTAACAGTAACATGTAATAATATTATTGCTATGAAATCGAAATATTAGTTTCAATAATTCACTAATGGATATTATTTTTCGTGGAAAGCAATTACTTTGTTATTCGACAAAATATTATGTTAAATAAAAAAATCACTTTGTGTAAACACTGTAAACCGTTATTATTTTTTTTCCCTATTATTTCAGAAAGAAATTTCTTTGAGGTTTGACATATTTAATAAAAATAAAACACTTGTGTTGTAAAAAACCACGAGTATTAATTAATTTATTTAGGTATCAACTCAATTAGTTTCGTTACCATTATTCGGTTTGTTAGAAAAGTTTACAGCGTGTTCTAATTTTTTCGATTTTACGCGAACTTTCTTTTCTGAAGTAATAACATGTTTGAAACATGCTTTTTGTAGGCTATATGTCTGAATGGGTGCGAAACGCAGTGGGGCTTTGGCATCCCTAAATGGAATATATTTTTAAGTTGATGTGAGCGGGTTAGGGAAGGAAAGGGAGAGAGGAAGGTTAGGAAGTACCTGGCTATCCAGGTCTAATAACTATCTAACTAATTATAATATTTTGTAAAATATATATGTATACATATGTAACTCATGTTTTATATTACAAGAAAAAAAAATTTCGTAATTTATTTTTGGGGTGTTATGCCGTGTAGCGCTAGCTCATTCTTTATCCAACGTTTCAGACAGCGTTTCAGTGTCCATCATCAGGGCAGATGTGTGATTATGGACCCTGTAACGCTTTTCGAAAAGTTGGCTAAAAAAGGAGGTAGCTCAACACGGCATAACACCAAAAAAACAAATAATGAAAATAGTTTTGGGCGTGAAAATCTAAAAACGTAACTAATCACCTTGCCGTTTCCCCGCTGGGGTAGGAAAGAGTACGGACTGCTTAACAACTCGGTATTCGCACACACTCATTGCCTCATTCACATTCATAAATCGGATCATACATACTCTTCTATTATTCTGACTTTTGACATGGCCTGACTCAAGTATTTGATTCACTTGATCGCGCTACGTCTTCCTTGGGCATCCCCAATTACTCTACCATTCACATTTTCGTCATCTATTCTCCTTAAACCACTTTCTTCGTTCATTCGCTCTTTATGCCCGAACCACCTGAGTGTCCCTTTCTTAATCTTACTCATTACGGTACGATCATATATGGTTTTATACACCTGGATGATCTCATTTCTACAGCTTCCAGACTACTTTCATAATTTCTCTGCCATTTCCAAGCAAGCTGCAGTCCATTGTGGACAGCTAGCTTCGCTTCTTTAGACAGTGTTTTGATAGCGCCAACCACATAGAGTCCTCCATTAATGGAGTTACCTGCATTTACCCTTCTTTCAATATCTCTATCAGCCCTCCTATCTCTCGTTAACGTACTTCCCAAATACATAAACTCATCTAACTGCTCAAGTATACATCATTCACAACTATATCGCACGTTTTTTCTTACTCTCTTTCAAATACCATGACTTTAGACTTAATTACATTCAACATTAACTCATTCTTCATACATGCTTCTTCAACCTAGACACCAGAGACTGTAAATCTTTGGTACTGTTAGAAATCAGCAACGCATCATCAGTATACAACAGGCAACATACTTTCAGATTAATCTATTTCGCGCCCAATCCCATCTCTTTCAATTCTTGAATAACCACGGTAACATTACGCAGCCTTATTTAACACCTTTTGTGATGTCAATTCACCACGTAAAATCGCTGTTAACCCTAATACATGCAACGCTTCCATCATACAGAGCCGCAATTGCCTGTATAATAATAATAATTGGACAATTTGTAGAGCGCCGTTTTTGTGAAAAATCACCTCAAGAGCGCTCATGAGATTGGTATTCACTCCATACTTGGACAACACCTTCCAAAGCTTTTTCCTGTCAACTCGGTCTTACGCTTTTTATAGATCTACAAAGCCACAGTTTCTGTTTTTTTTTGCAATTCTTACATACAATTATCCATTTATAGATTGACTTAGTCTTACTGACTCCAGACGGGAGCAGCTGGGACTCTTGTAAGGTTTTCACATTAAAAAAAGCCCTTTCAAACATTGTTTCAGTTCTGAATGGTCATCTTACACGAGGGCGATACTGAGAGTATCTACCAATTATTTCTCCAAAACTCAAACAACAAATAATACAGATCGGTTCGACCGTAACGATGTTTGTATTGTAAAGCCGGGTAACTTTAAGAAACACACTTAATTCCGTGAAACTGGCTTCTAAATCAACACGTCTACAATTTCTCCAACTTATCTGCACGAGCCACCCCGGTTGACCAAAGTTGCGAAGGCGGAATAAATACACAGCATGAACGCAGAGGGGGGTGACTTGACAAACAAATAAATGTACAAGTTTGCAACTGTATCGGGAAGAAACTGCAGTACAGTTTGATGACATGGAAACTTTGTGTTTGTGTAAACAAGCAACACTTTGGTTGGACGAGTAACTTGGACAATTTGTGTTTTGTTGGTTTTAATGAAATCTTCTTTGGTAGATCGGCCTCCGTGGTCGAGGCTCTCGACTAGCAATCCAAAGTTTGCGGGTTCAAATCTCGGCGTGCGCAACTAAATTTTATTTCATTGAATTGTATTATTTCAATTTGGGAGGCGGGTATGGGTCACGCTGCCCCGGGAACCATTTATTGGATAACAAACACCTCTGCCATAGGTCAGCCCAAACGGTTGGACTTAACAGGGGTGCCCCGGTTCATGGAGTGAGGTTTGTCCGGGTCTTGGCAACGGATGTCGAACAGCCAGCCCACCATCCACCAGTCTGCCTACCAGCTGCGTGGTAGGCCGGATCGAAAGAGACTGGTTGAAGGAGACCTTATGGCCTCTCAAGCCAGACTCTCTCGACCCCTTGCCTTGCACTGCAGTGGGAGAGATGGATTCATACGTCCATCACTCCTGGACACACTGACCCCGAGATTCCTACTCACCCTTCATACCTTATCCTTCCCGGAACTTCCTCACCTTCATTTCCTTTAAAAGACCCTCCACACAGCATCCCCAAAGATGACAAAGGTCCTGATGGAAAATATTTTCCGCAGGGCCTCCTGTGTGGAACTTGTAAAAAAAAAATCAAAACGTAATATAAGATGTATTTGCAGCACGCTCCAGATACTCTCAGTATCGCCCTGGTATAAGACCACCATTCAGAATTGAAACTTTGCTTGAAATGATATGATTTTAGATTTTCACGGACAAAATTATCTATTATCGTATGAGTGATTTATTTTTGGGGTGTTATGCCGTGTTGCGCTACGTCCTTCTTTAGCCAACATTTCTGACAGCGTTACAGTATCCTTCATCAACTCGGTATCGCCTCTACATACTGAAGCGCACACTTTACCACTATCGATTACACCTCTGCCCTGATTTTTGACACTGTAACGCTGTCCGAAACGTGGATAAATAAAAAAAGGTAACGCAACACGGTATAATACACCAAAAACAAATCACTCACACGTTGCTTAAAACATGACTTTGGCTGTTTTTGGTGACCAGATCTGAATAGCCAGCTACTTATATATTTCATTTCGTTTCCTATTACCTTTAGCCTCATAACATAAACCAAATGGGGATGCCATACTCTTACAGGCTCCAGGCGGTTGGGAGCATTTGGGACTCTTGTGCGGTGGTCACGTGAAAAAAGATCAAATACGTGATAAACGAATGACTGCTCTAACTACTCGGGTTACATTTAATATTTATAGTTTACAGTGATCAATTGGAATTATACAAAGAAAGACAAACAGAAGCCGGTAGCTCATTTCACAAAACAAGTAAAAAAAAACGACCCGTTCTAGAGCCAAAATCAACTGTGATTAGGTGTTCCGCTCGTGTGCGTCGAGTTTCGAGAGATCAATGCAAAAAATACTCCCTTCGATCAGGTTTCATAGCAGTACACATAGAACAGACTCAGCATGCCTACACTGCGTCTGTGCATTAAAGATGGCAATCAGTCTGTTAATAATTGTCAAATCAGACGAACCGCCATCCTTTTTTTACAGAATCAAGTATGATTATGAGGTATTTTGGGGCTCCAGCACAGAGGCGGATCCCAAATTCAATAGGTGAACTTATTTGAGAATTGTTCAGATCTACCAGTTTGTCACCATTGAAGAATTTGCTAGCCCTATATGAGAAACCAAATTTGATTCGGTCTCTTTACAACTGATTGTCAATCTGACGAAACTTCCACCTTTTGTACAAAATTATGTTGGTTTATGAGATATTTTGGGACTCCAGCCCGGAGGTGGCTCCCAAATTTAAAAATGAACGTATTTGAGAATTGTTCAGGGCCAGCAGCTTGTCACTATTGAAGAATTTGCTAGCCCTGTACAAGGCGCCAAATTTCTTGGATGTCAAAGATTTATGATAACACTAGCTGGTTTCCGGCATGCGTTGCAGTGCCATATTCAAAGAAATATATTTTTCTCTCTGCATGTCCTTTCCCGTGCGTCCCCGTTTCCCTCCCGCGTTCCACTCCCAACTTCCCCGCCCACCTTCTCCCCTCTCCCGCTCCACCACCCCGCAAACCCCCCTCTCGCGTTTCATATATTCAGTCCCAGTACATTCAGTTTTTAAACGCTCGCGTTCCACCTATTACAATTTTTTTATTCAACTTTTTATTTTACGTACATAACTAATATTCATTTTTTAATATTATAAGAACAATCAATCAAATTTGGTACCTAACATAGGTACCTATTTAAAATATCTATAATTTTAAAATTCCAATTCTTTTGCTACAAAGAAAAACAGCTGCCTGCTAAATTCAATTTCTTCAAACGCGGGAACTATCAAACGTGCGAAGTTAAAATAGTCGTTAAGTTTTCTGAAATTATCCAATTTTCTTAATTTTTCTTTTCGTAAGAACCTTCTACAAAGCATTAGAAAACTTAAAAAAACATCGTCGGATCTACCGGATCTGCCCTGATGATGGACACTGCAACGCTGTCCGAAACGTCGGCTATAGAAGGAGGTAGCGCAACACGGCATAACACCCCAAAAACTAACTACGAAAATGCTTTTGGCCGTGAAAATCTAAAAACTTATCCAACTTAAAAAAAGATTAATGAAATAGGTAAAGTCGTTCTGAAGTTATGGCGTGACCAAGGGAAACAGGGATTCATTTTTATATATATGACAATTTGTCTATTGGTTGTATTTTTTTATTGGTAAAGACAAAAAAATCATGTGTTGCTCTGTTAACAAAGAAACTACATTTGAAGTTTATTTGTCGATCTTAAAAACATTATAACACTTTAACACTTAGAAGCTTATTTTTCTAATATTTTGATTACTGCAATGCACATAGCTAGTCAAAAACAATAATGTTTTTTTATGTCACCATGACAACACACAAATGAATGACATTTGAAAAGCAATTCATTGTTCGAATACAAAGGAATTTCTAGGTAGGTATTTGTTTACATAAGCGCGGGTCACATTATGCTGGTTGCCAGCTGCTGCTTACCAGCGGCTGGTAGTAGTACCAGCTAGCAGCGGCGGGCAATCTGGTCACACTACTGTTGCTGCTACTCGCGTCTCGCACTTTCCAGTTAGTCATAAAATAGTCACAACTAAACAACTTCACAAAAAAAAACACGTTCTTTCTCGTTGCTGATAGACGCAATAGTGGTCAGACTGCGCTGCCGGCTGGTGCCAGCGGTCACGTGATTGATTATTCGCCGCTGCCTGCTACCAAAAGTTAAACATGTCCAACTTCGTCAGCCGCTGACAAATACTCGCCGGCTGGCGACGCCAGCGCCGAATTTTGTTGTCACACCAAGCTGATCGACGGCTGGCAGAAGCGGCTCCTTCAACTCGCGGCTGGCAACCAGCATAATGTGACCCGCGCTATAGATAAATGCGGTTAAAACTAAGTATTCTATTAATTTTGAATTAAAATGGTGTCACGAAATAAGTTTGCAGAAGTATTTGAAAATTGTTCAGGGCTTGTCACTATTAAAGAATTTGCTAGCCTTGTACAACACGCCAAATTTCTTGGGTACCAAAAGCCATTTAATACATTTCATTTTTTCTTTTTACGTTATGCCTACAAAACCAGCAAAGAAAATCTTTGACATAGATTGGATTTTATGTATTTATAATCCTTAAATCCCGAAAAGAAGGACGAAAAAGCATTTAATGGAATCTTTATCAAATATTTCTTTACGCTCTTCTTGGAAATGTCTCGTTTTTAATTACAGTGAAATTGAAACCGTTCCTAAAGCTTCAGAAAGCTGAATATTATTTGAATGAATAGACAAAAGAGAAAATGAAAGAAGACGAAATGATGATAAAGATAAATTTCAAACCTTCAAAATGACCAAACGCCAAAGCAACATCATCTAATATATTAATTTTGGTTGTCTGTGCGTTAGTCTGGTTAATAGTTAAATCTGGTTCCCTTTTTTTACTGGTGCCGAGGGGATCATTGACGAAAGTTATTCGGAGCATCTTCCATTGGATACCGGTAAAATAAAGGGAGCATTCCCACCCTGTGTCTGTGCTCTAAAGATTGCAATCCGTTTATTAAGGTAAGAGAATCTACCAAACCGACCGCCCGTTTCTGCATAGAGTCAAGGGTTTTTCATTCAGGTATTTTGGGGCTCCAGACCTGAGCTGGCTGCCAAATTCAACCGTGGGGCGCATTTGCGATTTGTACAGGGTTAACAGTTGTGTAATATTAAAATTTCTGTGGGCCCTGTACCTACAGTATGCCCAGTTTATGAGAGGATAACTTAACTCTTACTTCGATGGAGCTTCCGTACCTGAGTTGGTCACTTAGAGTAACACGAAGCATATCAAAACTAAACTTTGTATTGTAAGCGTCATTTTCAAAATTAGAACTGATTGTGTGAAGAATTCAAACAAGCTATAAACTACCTACCTACAATAAAATATTTTTAACAGAAGCTTTTTTTACTTCTCAAAACCCCGAAACTTTCCATATTCCTTTCCAAAGAATTAACTTAACTTTCTCCCAATCTATTTTGCTTATGTGTTCACTATAATACAACATCCATTGCATTGGAAAGACACCGGACATATTTAGCGATAGCTGTAGAACTTTACAAAATTTATCGAACCTTTGACCGGTCAGTGGTTGAGTGGGCATAGCGCTTGGGTCCCACCCGGGCGTCGCAAGTTCGTTTCCTCGGCTGGCTAAGTCCTCCATCACAACACAAGCAACATTTTCGGCTTTCTGTGGTGGTAGTAGGAGATTTTCAAACATTGTTGGGTTATTCGTAACCCGAGAATGTTTGTCTTTCTTTTAAAAAATTAAAATTTTTTTGTTTTCACTTGAGTTCACTTGACCCAAACTTTATTGTCTCTTGTTTCTATTGTTGTTTTACATACTAACAACCTTACTTAAAATACGTTTTGAATGCTTTATGTAATTGATAAAAATCCGTGTATGTGAAAACCTCACTACTATAGAAACTGACAAAACATTCATCCAAAAGTTCATCGAAATATATACACATTGCTTATTCAGCAAAAGAAGGTTGTTTATCTACAGTACCTATTTTATAAATAATATTTTTTCCAAGGTATTTTAAATATTCTGGTTATTTTTCATATTTTTGACGGTGTCGTAAAAACAACCACTTAAATTCGGCTTTTAGATTTTTTTTTTTTTTTTGAAATGTGTACTTAAATATTGAAAAATTGTAATATTTTTATTTCTAACTTGAAAAAAGTTGAAAAAAACCTCACCGCAAACATTTTAAATCGAAACGGAGAAAAATATCAGAAAATTCAAATTAAATAAACGCAGTCCTTTTAATTATTTTTTTTCACTAAACCGTAACTTCACTTTCCATCTCATCTATAATTAAAATTACAATAACAATTTCCCGAGAATAAGCAATAAAATCTAGCATTTTGAATTCATTGTTGTGCTATTTAAATTTTTTATTTTTTGAATTTGTATTTATTTACACAAATTACACATGCATAAGTCATTTATGTTAAAAAAACGTCACTTTTATGATAGTATTGTTAAATTCACGCCGTAAAAGTCAATTAAAAAAAGAGTGTATCGGAAATAACCTAGCTCTTACTAATACAGAAACTAAATTCACAACACGACATTATTAAAGGATTAAAACTTACGTAAAATAATACCAATAATAGTAAGTACATTGAATTATAATATGATAGAGAATTGGTTGAATAAAAACATTTTTTGAATCGTACATTACAATCAAAAACTGTCAATTTGCCGGAAAAATTAAACGCACACAGCGCCATTATACCAAAATGCAATGTTGCCAGTTCAGTTGCTCGAATAGACATTTTTTAGTAATAATAAAAAACAGAAAATGTACGGTCTTTGTTCTATGTATAATTAAAACACCGTTTAACAGTTAGGCAGTTTTTTTATAAGTTAGACCGTTCGTATTAATTAATTTAAAAATAGTAATGATTAATTTACCAACTTGGTTTGTAGGTACAGAACTGATTCAAAAATTTGTGGATAGTATTGACCTAATAAATTTGTATTCACACACAAGGCCATGAGATAACTTAATATTTACAAATAAAAAAGAAAAATACTATAAAATATAGTTGAATCCCTCCCTTCGCAAAGGGTTGAATCGAAGGATTTGTTTGTTAGGTCTGGTCTGTTGCTTGCCGGAAAAGTTTGGTAAAACTTTCGGGTTCGCAATCTGCCGGCGGCGACTTTTTTGGTTGTTCCGTCTTGTCTTCGATTTTCTTCGTTTTCAATTACTACAACTACTGCAAGTCAAGTTGTTAGGTAACGTATAGCCTTCATTCTTTTTTGCCTTAAGAAGGTTATGTATACATGTAAGTAGTATACATAACCTATATATATACCCCCCCCCCATACACACAAGCCCTGCTTTTTATGGGGATGAATCAAATTTGTACACATTCTACACATATTATGTAATTAATAAAAGATATACAATTAAAGATATATGTCAATTCTTTAAAATCCCGAAATTAAACTGTAGAAGAATTATTTTTGATCAATTGCTATTGTACAAAATCGTAAATAATACGGTATCTTCCTCGTATCTTCTACAAAAAATAGATATTAGAGTTCCTGGTCGTAATAGTAGGAACGTAACCCTTTATTATAACAGCCGCTCCAATACCAACTACTTACAAAATGAATTCATACATCGAGCCTGCCATTATCATAACACACACCTCATATAAAATATATAGACATCTTCAATATAACTTTCAACAAATTCAAAGCAACACTATTAGATAATTGTAATGCATCACAACACACCCCTAAACATCCACATTTATATTTATTATATTATTAATCAGATTTCTTTTCCTAATTTGCAATATACTTACATATTCCCTAATTACATATATATCATTCTTATACTCCTACAAGATCATAAGCTTACCCTTTATTGTTTTCCATATTCGTATCATGCATATTTAAGTATTTAGCTTCTCCTAACTATTTTTTTCTTAGTTTTTTCTTCATGTTTTAATTTAACTTCTCTTAACTATTTTTTTTCTTAGTTTTTCTTTATATTTTTCTTGTCTAGCTAATAAAAAAAAAATTATCAGCGAAAACATGGTTTTAGGCTTACTGTTTTATTTTAGCACTCTTTCTTTTTTATGTATCTTTGTAAAGCTCTTTGTTTTCCAAATAAAGATATTATTATTATTAATTATTGTATTGAATTTATTGTAATTAATGTATCTTTTTCTGAATAAAAAAAAATAAAAAAAATCTTTCTTAGGGGTCTTATATCACCACGAATATTGGTGATAGACATAGAAACTTTTATTTATTTTTGGAATAATTTAATGAGTCTCTTCTTCTTCTTTTTCCTTGCACTGTCCTAACTCATTACCTAGGTCGGCTGTTCACGTTCTCCGGCTATATTTTCTTCGGTTCTGGGTATCTAGAGTATGAGCATTGAGTCATCGTCATCATTCTAACAGGACACCCGAGAGGTAAACGAAAGGCGGGCAGACCTAGGCTGAGATGGGAGGATGATGACAGGAAGGATGCAAGAGGACTGCTCCATGTCGCAGATTGGAAGACGATGGCCGAAGACAGAGGTCGGTGGATGCTGATGTTGAAGGAGGCCAAGACTCGAAATGGGCTGTAGCGCGATTGAAGAAGAAGAAGAGAGTCACTGAGCGCAAGGGAGATCTAATGATTTCTATAAGACCTATATTAGCTGAAAAGCGAACCAATTAGCCTGATGGTGAAGCCTGATGGAAACATACAGATTTAATGTATTTAAATTTACTTTACATTTAATAGTGAACATAATATATGTTAACCAGTTAAGATCTATTAAAAAAAATTATGATTAGGTACAGATCAGAAAACAAAAAGATATTAAAAGTTGTAATAATAATAGTATAATTGAGAAATGAATTAAAAAAAAATACGTTGGACTCTTCAATATTGCTTAAAAGGTAAATCGAACTATTTTATTTTTTTAGAAAGATGTTCTTGCGCCGAGAACATTGCCAATATATGAAGAAACACAAGTACGTTATAAAAATAACTATAAAATATGAAACGATAAACAAAAATTTCATTCCGCACTTCAGCCAACGTAAAAAACTTCCTCAAGTGTAAGTAGTTTGTCCTGGAATATAAAGGTAAAACCCATGATAAAATTTTTACTAGATAGGCTTTTCAAGTATGATTTATTTTTATTTTTAGGTCGTCATAGAGCGCTTTTATTCTTGCACAATTATGGTACCGTGACGGCACATACAAGGCAATAAGCATACATTCTTTATCACAATAATACTGCAGCTTTTTCAAAAGATGAGATACACAATGTACTTAGGTTTGTTTCCTCCAAAGAAAAAAGTAATAACTTTCTTGCATCTCTCACACACGGCATCGTGACATCTGGGTAGACCTCTACGATACTACTAGAGCCGTGACGATAATTTTAAAAGAATGGAATATAGTTACAAGGTTAATATTGAAGTGTGAGTGAATTCCAAAAATTCAAAAAGTCAAACGTCAATGCGCAGATGGTTTTGAACATTTGAGTTGAATATGCATTATGTGTAAAAGTGTACCATCTATCTGGTAAAATACTTGTCTTATCAGCAGTAGAACTGGGTGTGACTCGTGTAAAATTTAGTGGAGTTTTTCAGGGATCAATTCTTGGGCCGTTGCTATTTAACATAATGAGAATGACTCAAATAAAATTGAGTGGAGTACCCCAGGGATCAATTCTTGGGCCGTTGTTTTTTTTTAAATCTATGGCATCATTAGTAAACATTGTAAGGCGGGTTAAGGAAGGAGCTGCGGCAAGGTTTTTGATTCGTGAAGTAAAAGAGAAATGTACTGGTAGCTCGATCATTATAATAAATAGAATACATTACATTTGAACGTAATGACGTCGGAAGAACATTTCACTTAACGTAAAAACTGTCACGTGTTTCCAACTCTCAGCCAACTGAGGGCCCATCTAGAGAAAGCAATGAATCGAAACAACCCCTTATAAAGTTGCTATAAAGGCTGAATTTATTGTTTTTCAAATGGAATAATCCGAACATTGTGTTATGGCTATTTCCAAATAAAATGAAAATGTTATTTGAACAACGGATAACTTCAGAAAACGTTTTACATGGAAATTTTATTTGCACTCTTCCGGGTGTTGAACTTGCGATCTCTGTTAAACATTGCTCGTCAAATTTACCAATTCAAACGAAACTTTAGGATGAAAAACAAAAGAATTAGGCAAAGACTTACATCAAACATGTACATATACATATTATTTTACTAATTTTGAAAAAAAAAATACTTACAACAATTGACGTAAATTTCATTACTTACTTACAATTTTTTTTTAAAATTTTATTTCCTATCGTTTTTATTTCTTGCTGGAGCAATCCTTATGAGTTACAGAACTCATTTTTGGGCAAGAGGAACATACAATTCATGGGTGGGAGTAAATAGTTACGATTTTATATAGGAATTTAGATGTTAAAAAATAACTTTCACATACAATAAAGACGAAAAATAAAAGACAGGTTGAGTAGAACAAACAAGAATAGAAAACAATTAAAGAAAAAAAGAACAAGGTTTTAAAAATATGGATGATTATAACTAAATGGAAAAGAAAATGAAACAAGACAATTGAACATGACAAGAAAATTAAATAGTTTCATCCTTAAACGTACTTAAAAAATATTCTTTTAAAGCATTACTGTGATTTTTTTTATTTATTTTGGTGAATTCGCTTGTACATATCTGGAAGCGAATTATACAGTGTATAGGCAACACAGTTCAGAGATCTTATCCCATATTTTGTAGTTTGTGTTTGAGGTGTTTTTTTGTGCGGATTTTATGCTATATTTCGAGTATTAAGAGTGTGGATTGTGGATGTTTTGATTATAAAGTGGCTTGATGTTAATGTGGGTTGATTGTCGAGTAATTTGTAGGATGGTGCTTGTGATTTCATGTTTAGGGAGGATTGTGATTGGGAGAATACCGGAAACTGCAAAGATGTCTCTGACATGGGTGTCCCATGGAATTCCAAAAACATTTCTGAGAGCTCGGTTTTGAACTACCTGCAGATCAGCTATCAATTTTTTTGAGGCAACATCCAAAATAATATTATTCGCAAAGATACCCGACAAAAAGTAGGGTAGTTTTTTTTACACAAATTCAGCCTTACTAATAAAAAACATTACCCTAGCATTAAAATGTGTTTTAGTTACACATTGAATAAAGACCGTTGGAGTGCTGTTTTGAAATTATACTAATAAACGTATTTTAATATAAGCAATTTGTATCCCGGCTACATGACTTCGGAGGCGAGGCGCCGTTAATTCAAAAGTATTATTTATTTTGGGATTAACCAAAAAAAATGAGAAACGTATGATGTCACGCGTACCCTGACAGATTTCTATAATTTTAACAATGAAATCAAATTTATAAAAAAACATTCTAATTTAAGTAAGAGGGTGAATATTTTATTTAAGTTGGAGGGTGAGTATTTATTGAAATAAATAAAAATTGCTGAATTTTCTAATTTTTTGTTGCACGTGGAAGTGGTTTTGGAAGAATTTGTGAAAGAAAAAGGTTGATAAGGTGATGCTTTCAAACTAAATAATTTTATCAATTTATTTCACGTATATTTTATTTTATGATTAGCGTTATATGGCATCCGCTCCTAAGTTGTGAACAAATTGTAATTTTTTCGTGAATTTTCTAATTTTGTCATGCAAGTGGAAGTGGTTTTGGAAGGATTTGAGAAAGATAAAGGTTGATAAGTTAGTGCTTTCAATCTAAATTTGCTTAAAAAGCAAATAAATACGACTGTAAGCAACGGTTTTTTTCACCTAAGACAACTCAAGTCAGTCCGAAGAAATCTTCCTACAGAAGCAACAAAACTACTAGTCAACTCCTACGTAGTCTCACGGCTCGATTACTGTAGCGGTATCTACGCTAGCCTTCCAAAATATCAAACTGACAAACTTCAATCCGTGTTTAATGCAGCGGTTTGACTCATAACCGGAGTCTCTGAATATTCACACATTATAGAACACCTTCGTAATCTTCACTGGCTCAAGTGCCCTCAAAGAATCCAGTACAAATTGTGCTGGATGGTGTTTAAATCAATTAATAAAATGGCCCCATCTTACATCTCTGAACTGTGTGCCCCAGAAAATACTGGTCCGAGGCAGTCAACCCTTAGATCAGCAACATCATCAGCTATAGGCAGACTAATGGAACCTAAACGCAAGCCAAATACTAAGTTTGGAGATCGCGCTTTCGGAGTGTCTGGACCTAAGGCTTGTAATAAACTCCCCCCCCCCCGAACTTAGATGCATAACAAGCCCAACAGAATTTAGGTCCAAATTAAAAACCTACCTTTTTGGGCTCTCATATTCTTAAATAAAAATACTTATCGGAGAGTATCATAAGATTTTGCTATTGTTTTCAAAATACGCTAATTACAGAACATATTATATATTATAGTTCCCAATTATGTCCTCTGCGTGCGAACTGTGTCTTAATTTCTCTAAATAATAAACAATAACAGTGTTAATCTCTAGTGACCCTCCAGGTAAGTATGGTCTTGTATATATTTTCTGCCTGTACAGTGCATTCTTACAGCAGCATCGCGTTCATTGGTCAAATCATTGCACATATAGTTTAGAAAACCGGTGGATGCAATTTTTAGCCATAAGTTGTTGGAGTGGTTTGTCTAGTTTATAGTTAGAAATAAGATTGTATAAACGTATTATAAATTGTACAGCGCCCTTGAGGTGATTTTTCACAAAAACGGCGCCAAATATAATAATAATTATTATTAAATATTTTTTTCAATTTATTTGACGTATATTTTATTTCTACTGCTGTAGAAATGAGATCCCTGAGGCGAATGTGTGGTAAAACCATGTACGATCGTGAGAGAAACGTGGATATCCGCAAAGAATGCAAGGCTGACGTAAGCGTGATGTGTAAGATTAAGAAAGGGACTCTCCGATGGTTTGGGCATGTAGAGCGAATGAACGAGGAAAGGAGTGTAAGGAGAATATATTATGCAAATGTGAATGGTAAAAGAAGTGGGGGACGCCCGAGGAAGACATGGCACGACCAAGTGAATCAGATACTTGAGTCGGGCCATGTGAAGAGTCGGAATAATAGAAGAGCATGTATGAGACGATGTATGAATGTGAACGAGGCAAAGAGTGTGTGCCAAGATCGAGTTGTGTGGCGGTCCGTCCTCTCTGCCTACCCCTGCGGGGAAACGGCGTGATGGTTAGTTAGTTAGTTAGTTAGTTATATTTTATTTCATCGTTAGCGTTATGTGGCATCCGCTACTACAGTTGTCCTGCTTTAGTTTTACGGCACTGCTCCCCCAAAATACGGAGAAAACATTATTATTCGTTTTCCATTCGAGAGGACATGAGAGGCAAAATACTTCAAAACAAAAATAATACGTCATATAATAATATCCTAAAGACCGATGAACTAATCCATAATGGAGGACGCAGAGTTACCTACCAAATTTATTTTATTTTTAGTTTTTCCAGACTATTCCGAACATTCCAGAATGTTCTGGAATGTTGTGGAAGGCTTTCAAACACTCTCGAATATTCTGGACTGTTCTAGAAATTTCTAGAGGGGGAAACATATATCTTCAAAAGCCGGCTCTTCAGGTAAAAACGGGAACCTTCTTCGTGGATGGGGAATAGAGGGCTACCACACCATATAACTCCCTTAATCGTACAGGCATTCGTTTCTGAGTTTAAGCGACACGCACAATGTAGTACACTTTCTTTTATAATATATCTATATATATATATTGATTAACATAACAGACAGAGAATATTAAATAAAAAACGAAGAAATAACAAAGAATAAATGCCATTTCAAATATTTTTACATTGATTTTTCACATTCATTTACATGTTAAAAGTAATCATATTAGAATTCGCGAATTTTGACATTAAGCATCGCATTCAGTAATATAAAGACTATGAATATTCGCATTCGCATTCGAAAACATTGATATTGAATATCCACATACGTGAACATAAAATTTAAAAAAAGATGCTATTTGGCTTTCGCGAATGTGAATGGTTTCATCTTCTACATTCAAGAATCAATCATAGAACGCTGACTAATACGAACATCGATGTCGACTATTTTGCAAGCGACTGCAAAATTTTCAAGAATTTAAAATTTAAAAATTTCACTTAATAAACTTTATTTATAGAAAAAAATGAAGGCATTAGTTTTTGACTGACCCTCGTATTTACCTATGTATATCTTTATTTTACGTGTAACCTGGTGGTCTCTTACAAAGAAATAAAAAGTCCTCTTTAGCTCCTTCGTCACTTGTTTCGGTAAACCCTTATTCGGTATTTTTTCTTTCCTGAATATATCTCCCGTGGCAATTTATTACGAGGTCGATATAAAAAACTTTTTTGCTATATTTTTCGGTGAAAGTTGTAATATTGGTCTGTGCTTCTTACGGAAAATGTTGTTCTTTCGAGGGTTTTTCGTGAAAATGATAATGTCATTTTGGTAAACGATATATTTAATAATGTTATATATCTGAAAAATAAGTTGTTCGAAGTTAGGGAGGCCGTCAACTTTGAGTGTATACAAGAAAATGGATTATGACGTTGAAGTGGTGTTGAAATGATTGAAAAATCCTTGACTCTGTGGAGAAACGGGCTGGCCGTTTGATACTCGTATTGTTCAGGTATTGGGTGGAAATGCGGTCCTTGTTCTATCGGTATTTCAATTGAAGATGCGCCGAGGAACTAGTGTCATCCTTCGGCATTCATGTACATGCGCGCTCAACCTTTGGAGAATGGGTCGTATATGGGACTCATTTTGGAGTTCAACAGCTCGACTTTGGATCAATTTCGTTTATTCCTTTCTTTCCACAAAAAGACCCTCAGACAACACAGGATCCCTAAAGATGACATAGGCCCTGAAGGACATTATTTTCCTCAGGGCCTCCTGTGTATAGCTACCCGAATTTCTACCGATTTCTTACACATCTCCCTTAAACACGTTAAGTTTTAAAGATCTTAAAAAAATATATGTTATTCAAGACATTGCTCGCGCCGCAACACAAATTATATAAAATTCCCTCAATAGAAAAAAATCGTAAGGTATGCTCCAAAAATTATTATAAACACGTTTGTTTCAGTTATTTTACAAGTTGTAGGTATGAAAAAATTCACAGTGTTTCTTTAAATGCTGTTTAAGAGACTGCTCTCCGAATTTCTAACGATTTCTTGCAAACCTCCCTTAAACATTTGAAGTTTTTAAGATTTAAAAAAAAATAATGTTATTTTTGAAGATAATATCTATACATTTCCTACGCCGAAACTCAAATTTTATGAAATTCCCTCGATAGAAAAAAATCACAAAGTATGCTCCAATTTTTTTTATTTTCAAGTCTGTTTCCGTTATTTTATAAGTTATATGTATGAAAAAATTCACAGTGTTTCATTAAATATTGTTTTAAACAGCCCCCAAGAGACTTTTGCTCCATTTTAAACGAGTCGTGTTTTATTAAAGATTTTAGCAGTTTTTGCATCGATTTTGGCGCTGTAAATGTAAGCGCTCTCCTCTAACATTCGTAATTTCGTATCTCTCCATCTTCTTCTTTTTGGGGCCAGTAACGGAGCCTTAAGACAACCCCCGCGAGACTTTTGCTCTAATTTAAACGAGTCATGTTTTATTAAAAAAATTCACAATTTTCGCAACGATTTTATTGCTATAAATATTAGCGTGCTCCTTTAACATTCGTAATTTCATATCTTTCCATCTTCTTCTTTTTGAGCCCGGATGCGGCGCCTTGATGTTAAAAAGTAAATAGTCCTCTGCGTACCCTTACTCGAAAACGGCGTGAGAGTTAGTTTAAATTTTGATCATTTTTAGCTTATCTAACCTCTAGAATCCCTAAACCCTCTACAATCTCTAAAAAAACATTTTTGATAATATCGTATCATGAAAGATCATTTTGAAATATTTTGTAATACTTAACGAGTTTCTGATCTTTTAACAATGGATTCCCTTTTTGAAATACGGCCAAACCTTCTGGCGCCAAAAAAGGGCATGACTAGAGATATTTTAAAGAATTTTTACCGTTCGCTAATACAGTCTAAGTGCAAAAAGACGAAGAGAGAAGAATACAAAAAATATATATCTAAAATGAAAGAATTTCTTTCGCTATAGCTGGCCGAATGGTCCCGACAAATTAGGGGCGAGATTTATTGATACGAAAAAAACCGAATAGCTGAAAGGGAGAATTTCTAAAGGGGTGTACTTGGCACAAAAGAACGAATAGGTTCTGAGTAGGTTCTTATTTTACTTAAGGCTTTCTAGGAATCCATGCCCGAGGCTGGCAATCTCGAAGGCTCTATTCTTATAAATTAAAAAAGGTACGATCTGGTATATTGGTTGGAGGTTTTTTAAGACGGTTTATCTATATCCATAAACATGTCTTTTGTTAGAGGTGTGCTTATATTTATAATATGTGTTCAAAAGGGTATAATGTGTTGTTATTATGTATAACTAGAGGTTGTTTTTTTCTGTTCTGTGTAATATGATTTTAAAAACGCTCAATATTTTCGATTTTTACTTCAAATTAGTCTCTTCTGCCCGGAAACAGTACTTCCATGGTATTCCTGATTGGGGTATTTTGTGAAAGGATTGGAGAAGCGAAGGAGATGGATATAGGAAGGTGAAGAAAATTTCCTAATTTGAATAATCTCAAAACAATGTATTGTGCACTATCTCAATATTTAATCAAGTACGGAATTATAGTCTGGGGAGGAGCAAACGCTGCCACCATTGATCAGATCTCTAAAGTTCAGAAAAAAGTAATTATTACAAAAAAATATTCTAAAACTACTGATCACCAACGGTTTATACAAAATCCTTTGGACAATCTGTAAGCTGGATATTTGGCAACTTCATGCCATAAATATAATAGCGTACACTTTCAAAATCTGTTTGAAAATTTTGTTGAAGAGGTTGTTGTTCTTTTACGCTTCTTTCTAAAATGCTTTTAAAAACGCTCAACGTTTTAGATTTTTTATGTGTATACCGCACATTAGTTTTTAATGCCCCGAGCCAGTACTTCCGTGGTATTCCTGATTGGGGTATTTTGTGAAGGGATTGAATAAGCGAAGGAGATGGAAATAGGAAGGTGGAGAAATATCTGAATATTTAAATCTGGTTACGACTGAAGCCATTTCATGCAACGTCTTGAATCTGTATGGGATAGCGATGTTCGAGCTCGTAATTTGATATCATCTGCGTTTCCCTGTTACTACTATGGGTCACTTTAATATCATAGTAAACTTCTTCGCTTTCTTAAAAATACGACAAACAAACTTATAGAAAACATTTAAAATTTACTTCTGTTGACAAACGCTTAACATTCTTTATTATCACCTACAGTATTTCAACATGGGGAGGAGAAAATGCTGTTGCCATCGATCAGATCTCTAAGGGTCAGAAACTAATTATTATAAAAAAATATTCTAAAACTACTAACCGCCTACAGTTTAGGTAAAATCTTTTGGACAATCTGTATGCTGGATAACAATTATTATAAGCAATATTTATCAAGCTGAAACACTCACCTTCATTGAAAAAATCTTCCGAGAAAAGATAAATGCCGCCAACGGGACTTGAACTCGTGTCCTTCTGATTGCCGGTCAGGTGCTCTACCACTCAGGTGGAAAAATGTAATAAGCAGTAATTGTTGAATGAAACACTCGTATATATTGAATTATTTGGCGGTTATTAGATAAGCCGACATTGCTCGGTGGTAGAGCACCTGGCCCGCAATCAGAAGGACACGGATTCAAGTCCCGTTGGCGGCATGTATCTTTTCTCGGAAGATTTTTTCAATGTAGATGAGTGTTTCAGGCTGATAATTATTGCTTATAATAATTGTGCTATGCATAAAAATCTTGTCTTAAAAAGAACGTTAGTTTTATCAATTAAAAATAATAATGTATTCTGAATATTTGGTAACTTCATGCCATAAACATATCTACTAGCGTACGCTTTCAAAATCTGTTTGGAAATGTTACTAGAGGTTGTTGTTTTTTTACTCTTCTTTCTAATATGATTTTGAAAATGCTCAAAGTTTTCAATTTTTTTTATGTGTATACCACATATTAGTATTTACTATCCGGAGGCAGTACTTTCATGGTATTCCTGATTGGGGTATTTTGTGAAGGGATTGGATAAGCGAAGGAGATGGAAATAGGAAGGTGGAGAAATATCTGAATATTTAAATTTCGTTACGACTATCGCCATTTCAAATAAGGTTTCGAATCTGTGTGATATAGCGATGTTGAAGCTCGTAGTTTGATATCTTCCGCGTTTCCCTGGTACTACCATGGTTCTCTTTAATATCCCGATTAACTTTTTCCCTTTCTGAAAATTACAGCAAACAAACTTAGAAAAAACATTTTTTTTACTTCTTTAGACAAACGCGTAACGTTATTAATTTGAATCAAATCAAAACAATTTACTGTGCACTGTGTCATTTTTTAATCAAGTACGGTATTACAGCCTGGGGAGGAGCAAAAGCTTCCGCCATCGATCAGATTCCTAAAGCTCAGAAACAAATTTTTATAAAAAAATATTCTAAAATTACTGACCACTAACAGTTTAGACTGAAAGCTTCTATATGTACTGGTGAGCTCTGGCATTATTGCGATAGGTAGCAGGCAAGCTGTTTTAAAACTGAATGTACCGGGACGGAATATAGTAAACACAAGAGGGGGGAGGGGATCGCGGAAGGGGGTTCGCGGGACGAAAGAAAAAGAAAAAGGGGAGTGGGGAGAGGGAAGATGGACAACGCGGAGTGGGAACGCATAAAGAAAAGGGGACGCGGGGAGGAAGGTGAACGGGACGAATGGGAAAGGACACGCAGAAAAAAAAATTCTTTCTTTGAGTGACATTAAAACGCATGCCGGCCACTCGATAGTATTTCATAAAACTAATCCGCTTGTTCTTTTAAAAACCGATTCAACTCTGTTTAGAATCACCAGCAGGGTGTTCACTTGTCAAACTCTATCTTCCGATTGAATTATTCACGTCAGCCAGACTTTGGGCAATATTTTAAAAAGGTTACCAACGAACCGTTCCCAGTTGTTCCCATCGTGGAAATAATTCCACAAACCCAATGTGTTTTGGGCGCCAGTCCACTGTTCAGTACAGCCTTCTGCGTGGGCGGGACTTTAAATTTAAAAAATGCGCCTCGATAAAACAAGGGATGACAAATTGATTAATTGTTGGATTGGATTTATGTCCGTACATGTTTTATGTTCGTGTTTTATGCTGGTGATGTGATGGTCCAATTATAATTACATTTATAGGTGTAATATGTACTAAAATATCAAAGCAGTTTGTCAGCATGTCAATATCACAATATTAATATAATACTAAAGCACACAGAAGTATCTGGGCTCACTCGTTCACACAAACGGAAGATTTGCAGCAGATGTCGACCATAGAATAGGTGTGGGATGGATATTTAGATCCGTAACGGGAATCTTGTGTGACCCGAAAATGCCTACAAATCTCAAAGGAAAGGTTTACCAGACTATTGTTAGACCCGTGATTCTGAAAAAGGCGCAAAATACATTATTTTCTTACATTAGCTCCACACAGGAGGCCCTGGGGGTCTTTTTAAGGAAAGGAAGTTCTGTGAAGGAAATAGGTATGAAGGTGGGTAGGTGAATGGGAGTCAGTGTGGCTGGAGAGTTCAAACGACCTCCCCAAATGTCTCTCTTGATCCGGCCCGCCACGCAGCAGGTGGGCAGACACATCGGTCGCCAAGATCTAAACAAACCTCACCCCATGAACCCGGCCACCCCTGTTAAGTCACCAAACATAGCTAACCACCTGGGATGATCTATGGCAGAGGTGTTGGTTGTGCAGTAAATGGTTCCAGGGGGCGGCGGTACCCATACCCACCCCTCTTAATAAATTACGCAAAAATAAATCACCATGATACTTTTGGCCGTAAAAATCTCATATAGTATCAAACCTTGAATAATATTTTTATCACATTCTAGCGAGTACCCAGCACGCGTTGAAATGCCACTCAAAGATAGAAATTATTTCTTATTGCGTGTCCTTTTCAATGCGTCCCCATTCCCGCCTCCGTTCCCCTTCCACCTTTCCTGCCTTCTCTACAATCTCGTCCCCCCTTCCAGAAACCCCACTCCCCCGTTCCCCTCATAGATTACCTTCCTCCTCCCGCTTTTCCTGCCTACCGCTAAACTATATGAAATACACACATTTTTTAAACAATTGTAATTTTTTGTACAAATTTCATAACGCCAGAGCTCACTATTATATATACAGAATCTTTTGCGGGCGTGCGCACAACAAATTACTAAAATTTCATCGCAATCGGATGAATGGTACAGTAAATAATTTCATAATGCCAGAGCTTACCATTATACATAGAAACCACCGCGGCGTGCGCACAACAAATCAAAATCAAAGTTTCATCGCAATCGGATGAATGGTATAGTAAATAATTTCATAATGCCAGAGCTCCCATATAGAAACCTTCACGCGCAAGCTCACACAAATCACCTAAGTTTCATCGCAATCGGATGAATGGTACAGTAATTAATTTCATAATGCCAGAGCTCACCATTATACATAGAAACCATCGCAGGCTTGCCCACAACGAATCACCAAATTTCATTGCGATCGGATGAACGGTTTAGTAACGCATAAAGGACAAACAAAGAAACATTCATTTTTATAGATATATTAGGATTAGTTGGCGGATTCAGGATTAGCGTGGTTCCAAGGCGCCCACATAGAAATATAAATAATAGATTTTCACCCTCAAAGGCAGCAGATGTCAGCCAAGAATTATGGTCTCTTTTGGTTCGTTTTCATGACCCTAATTCGCTGCAGAAAAAAAAACCAAAGGAGAGCTGAAAAAATAAATTTAATTTGTGAAAGGAAATGGAAAATGCTTCGATACCATGTAGTACTAGGAAAATCACTGACTGCGCATTTTCATCCCGCGACAAAATAAATCCGACGAAATATCCCCGACAAAATATCTTACGGATAAAATATCCTCCCACAAAATATCTACTTAACAACTCTTATATGTATGTATTTATTTTGCGATTGTGCTAGATTAGGTTAAAAAAAAAACTTATTCTATTGTGTCATTATCATTACATAGTATAAAATGAAGTCGCTCAAAATGTATGTGCGCTTAGATCTTTTAAACTACGCAGCGGATTTTCATGCGGTTTTCACCAATAGATAGGGTCATTCAAGAGAAAGGTTTCTAAGTATAAAACATGCATATTATTATAGTTGAAAAAAGCCGAGAAATTCAAAGAAAATATATTTGTGTGCTATTTAAAACGCCATGGTAGTCGCTCAAAATGTATGTGCTCTTAGATCTTTTAAACTACGCAACGGATTTTCATGCGGTTTTCACCAATAGATAGAGTGATTAAAGAGGAAGGTTTATTTGTATAAAACATGCTTATTATAGTGGAGAAAAGCCGATAAATTGAAATATTCAATTCAGGCAGCTGGCAGCGTGCAGCTGACAAGCGGGTGGTGTGAATTTTATAAAGGTCCTGGGTAATAGCGTTGTGTTTCGTTAGCCACAGCAACGTGTGGCCAGGTCTGCTAGTAAATGTATAATAAACATTTCCATTATCTCACTTTTTTACAATTTCATAGAATAATATTTAATAAAAAAATAGCAATGTCGAACGGCACATAGGCGATTTGGTGGGTGAAAACTGTTTCTACAAAATAAGTATTTTTTATGTACTTCTATGAACAACTTTGAATAGAGATATGAAGCTTGATTTAATATGGATCTTTTACTTTTTTTTGAGGGTTGTCACTATAACAATAACGGAGTTATAATGATTTCTGTAGGAACATACGCGTATTATTGTACTGGACTGCTACTTACATATTGTCGTTTAAACACGCTTACGAGTAGTTAAACCTAACCTAACATTATTTTACATTTTATTATTTTTTAATAATAATTTGTTGTCTTTACAGGCTGTCTGAATTATTTTTGTCCTATTGGTTTTTCATAAGGTTATGTTAGGTTAGGTTTTAGTATATATTTTATTGAGGGATGTTTTGTCCGTTGGATATTTTGTTGGGGATATTTTGTCGTGGGTTGAAAAGTCGCGGAACCTAAAATCACTGACTTCGCCGGAAAAAAGATCGCGAAGCCAATTTTAGCGTGTTTTTAAACTTTCGACGTTTCGTTTTTTTTTTTTTTTTCTTCGCTTGCTGAATATGCTAAGTAGTACAGGCCAGACAGAACACTCTAGAACAGGAATCAATGACTGAATGGTTCGTGGGGTGAGATTGCGTTTGACAACGAGCTGATTGAGAATGTTTGAGAGAGTCCCTTTGATTTTTCCAGCCAGATAGTCTCAGGCTGGATTGGGAGAGAATGTTTGAGAGAGTCCCTTTGATTTTTCCAGCCAGATAGTCTCAAATATTGCATTTGACAACGAGCTGCATGGCAGGCTGGATTGGGAGATAATGTTTGAGAGAGTTCCTTTGATTTTTCCAGCCGGATAGTCTCAACCCATTGCCTTGCACCGCAGTGGGAGGGATGGTATTCATACGTGCGTCACTCCTTGACACGTAGACCCCTGATTTCTACTCACCCCTCATATATTTTTAATTCATAGAACTTCCACTCCTTCCTTTCCCTAAAAAGACCCTCCACACAGCATCTCCTAAAATGAAATAGGCCCTGAAGGGAATTATTTTCCTCAGTGCCTCCTGTGTGGAGCTTATGTAAAAAAAAGTCTCCAGGAGTGACGGATGTATGAATTCACCCCTTTAACTGCAGTGCGAGGGTGCAAGTTGGTGGGCAGACGCATCTGCCGCCAAGATCCGGACAAACCTTATCCTTATGAACCCGGGCATCCCCGCTAAGTCATAAACATAGCCAACCACTTGTTGTGTCCTATTCCAGATGTGTTGGTTATCCGATAAATTATTCCTGGGGCGGCGGTACCCATACCCACCTACCATGCCAATGAACGAAGAAAGGAGTGTAAGGACAATATATGTCGTTAATGTGAATTGTAGAAAAAGTCGGGGACGCCCAAGAAACACATGGAACGATCAAATTAACCTAATACTTGAGTCGGGCCACGACAAAAGTCATAATAACAAAAGTGTATGAATTCATTTCAAACACCATTTCGATTTACCAGGGCGATACTGAGAGTACCTATATAATATAAGAAATGAGAATTTAAATCATGTCTATTCTTTAGAATTAGTTTCGTTGGTTCTAATGAATATTTGATTCTAATTGTATTCCGTTTAATACTAAATGATCGAATAATTTATTTCGAATTAGCATTCGTTCGATTTTCGACAAGCATTAATTTCATTACAGTTTGATGCGTAAAATATTGAACGCTAAATACTGTATAAAAAATGTGAACAGCAACATTATTAGTGAAAATCTCGATAGTTACTCTAGCGATTATTGCGTAATGGATTCCCACGTAGCTGATCCGTAAGATATGTATGGGTCCGGGCACGAGTTCACAGGTTCGATAGCTTTTTATATGAATACTGCACAAGAGTCCCAACTGTCCGGAGCTAGTAGGACTATGACCTTCTGAATTGGGGTATGCTGTGTGACTGGGGGGGGGGTATAAACGTGAAGAAGATGGAAAGGAGGAAGATGGCAAAGAATCTTACTATTCAGATCTGTTCACCAAACACTAAAATATTTTTATTTTTATTTTAGTACCGCACAAGAGTCCCAACTTCTCCCAACAATCTTTATGTAATAGTACTATCTTATCCTTAATTGGAGACTGTTGTGATACTAAATGCAATAGGGAGGGGGAGGAGAAGGGAAAGAGGAAGATGGGGAAATACCTGGCTGTTAAGATATTGTCACCAAACTTTGTGGGACTTGTATATCGTCAAATTTGTTAATAAAAACAATATTGGGCCGAGGTGAGATCCCTGAGGAACACCACTTGTGGTCTCGAATATGTAAGATTGTACAAAACTAATCTTTACACTGACCACCTTAATACTAAGGGAACTGATGATAATATTTCTTTCTCCCTAGGGCGATACTGAAAGCATCAACCGTTCATTTCATCTACTCCATCGAAGTTTTCGACGATTCAGAGCACAAATATTGTGTCTCCAATGTTGGTCGAAAATTAGTTAAGTAGATTTAGAAGGATGATTTTGTACCTTTTCCGACAGCGTAACGGTAAACCGCGTAATCCTTGTTAAGGGATGTCAGTCGCCGGAAAATTTGTGAATCGAATGAATACGACAAATGGATGGTCATTTACGAACGCCTATTATTAAGAACGGCTTATATTATGTAAATAGTTTTAATTATTAGTAAATAATAATTCTTTTAACAAAACATAATGGTAAAATATTTGCATTATTACAAAATGATTAATACCAAAACCATTTGAAGTAATACAAAGAAAAAGAGTAGAGACAAATATATTTTGTGAGGTGGCGGGACATTTAACGTTTTTGTATGATACATTTTTTGTAGTACCTTTATCTTGTATTCCGCATGTGAATGGCCTTACCGCCAATCTTAAAAAAACGGGATGTATATGACATACGTCACATGTACCTAGCCAGACTTCGATAGTTTTAAAAGAAAAGTCATCATTACATAGTATAAAATAAAGTCACTCAAAATGTTTGTACACTTAGATATTTTAAACTACGCAACGGATTTTCATGCGGTTTTCATCAATAGATAGAGTATTTTAAGAGGAAGGTTTATATTTATAAAACATGCTTATTACAGTAGAGAAAAGCCGAGAAATTCAAATATTCATCATCATCATTACATAGTGTAAAATGAAGTCGCTCAAAATGTTTGTGCGCCTAGATATCTCAAACTACTTTTTTTTGGTTGGTTTTCACTAATAGATAGAATGATTAAAGAGAAAGGTTTATATGTATAATACAGGCTTATTATAGTAGAGAGAAGCCGAGAAATTCGAATATTTAATTCAGGCAGCGGGCAGCGGGCAAGCGGATGGTAAGGATTTTATAAAGGTCATAGTGGCATTGGGTCTGCTGGTTAATTATAAAAATAAAAAATAAATTATAGTGTTCCTTATTCTCATTTTGATCATTCTAAGAAGAATTCGTAAAGAAGTTTCCTATCTTGAAAATTAGGAGTCAAAAAAAAACTTCTTACTCATAATATTCTTTTCTATATTTCGCTTTTTAAGTACCAGCCCCGTACGGTTTCATATCAGCCCCTCTCGTGAGTCTATCAAGAGTTTTGAACATCGCTTCAGAGACTGAATTGACTTTGAACTATAAAAGCAGACTGTAAGACATCGAGTACCATTGTCTACTCTTTTGTACTTGGTCTTTTCTCCGATAATACTTGACACTTTCCACTTCAGACCTCCCTCTAGAACAGAGGTGCCCAACCCCTGTTATATCCGTCCATGAATACAGGTAAATGGTGGATATTACCGACAATTTTTACCGGTTATTCGGTTTCCGAAAATGCTATTATTGTAAAACCGCCTCCTTCAATGCTAGATGGCATAAACTGGCTATATATGCGCCTATGTGTGTTCTTTGCACTCGCCCTACTTTTATTAAAATCTGTTCAGTTGCATCGATCCTTCGAAAAAAATATACTGTTTTTTTATGTAAATATCTCCTGCTGCTCCCGTCTGGAGCCAGTGAGACTATGGCATCTCTAATTGGGGTATGTTGTGAGGCTGAAGATAATGGGGATGAGAAGGATATGGGGAAGAACCCGACTATTCAGGCCTGGTCACCAAACACGGCTAAATTCTGAATGGTGGTCTTACCACTAATTACTAAACTCTTAATACTAAATTATGAATGGTGGTGGTGGCGATAATGAGAGTATCTTCCACTCTGGAACGTGCCGCAAATGCATTATATATCGGCTGTTCAAAAAGTAACGGGAATTTTTATATTTCGCGGGTTTGGAGAGATTGGCTGTCATTTTTTTTGTAGTGTTGGCATACATGCCCATAAAGTATGATAAAATTTTCAGCTATATTCATTGTTTAGTTTGTCTGTGGCAGCCGCTAAGGTTAGACGTCTTTTCATGAGCTCGGCTTTTTTTTATTTATCTTCAAATGTATCAAAGAATTTGTATCACATTTTGCGTAAAAAATTAAATAAAGTGTAACAAAGTGGGTGAAATGTTAAACAAGGCCTATGGTGAGTCTGCTACAAGTAAAAAAGGGTTTAAGAGTAGTATAAGCTTTTTCAAGATGGCCGTGAAGTCGTTGAAGATGGCGAATGCCCTGGGCGCCCCAGCAGATCATCGGTTATTGATGTGCTGAGGCAAAAATCAACCAACCGAATGCTTTTAATGAAAGACTAGTAATATTATAATATGTAGCACTTTTAAGATAAATTGTTGCTTTTTGAATAGCTCACGTGTATTATTTTGAAACTAATTTATTGTGAAATAACACAAATTCACAAAAAAGATATATTTGTGCACGCCGGGATTCGATCCCGCGACCTTCGGGTTGCGAGTCAAGAGTCTTCCCCCTAGTTCCTAGTGCAGCCATGCGTCTGGCGCTTTTCAAGCAATAAATCAAAAACCCCATCGAGAGGCCGAGGTCTAATAACAAAAAATTTCTAATTTCACAAAATGTAAAATAAATGTGATAAATTTAATGGAGTTTTTTTTTTAACAATTAACAAAATACAAAAACATAGAAATCTGAAAACCTCATTTTGGGCGGCAAAAAAACTTCAATTGGGCCGCTGGTTGGGCACACCTGCTCTAGAACTTCTTCCATGCTACTATCCCTAACTTCAACTAGCTCTTATTCTATGTATCTAAATTGTAAAGATTTCAGGAAGTTCGTGAATTAGATACACGTCTTCAAGGAAAGTTTATTGCGAAATTTCTAAGGGTTTCCTTAAAAATGTGTGTGACGATTTTGGTTGTAACTTTACAAGTTAATTTACTGCGATTTTCGTTAAGACAAAGTTTTACGAGTGTTTTCTATTCATATCAATTCTTTCCCACTTTGTGTGATTTACTAACTGTTGTATAGTCTGAAAAAGAATACAGTATTTATCTTGTACTAGCGGGTTCCAGGCATGCGTTTCTATGCCACTTAATAAAGAAATTGTTTCTCTTCATCTCCCGCATCCCCTTCCCCTCACGAGCTCCCACCTCGCTTTCACCACACCACACCCCTCTCCCGCTGCCCCCATCCCACGAACCCCGCAAACCCAGCAAACCCCGCAAACTCCGTGAACCCCGCGAACCCCGCGAACCCCATGAACCCCGCGAATCCCCGCGAACCCAGCGAGTTCACCTCTTTCCTCCCGCATTCCATACATTCAGCCCCGATACATTCAGTTTTCAAACAGCTCGCGTGCCACCTATTGCAATTTTTTTATACAAATTTCATAATGCCAAAGCTCACCAGTATAGGTACAAACAAATTTTCGCGGGCGTGCTCACACAAATCATTTCTCGCAATCGGATGAACGATTTAGCAACGCATTTTCATGACGCCAGTGCTAACTATTATAAATAGAAACCATCGCGGGCACGCACACATCCACCCCCAAAGTTTCATCACAATCGGATGAATGATTTAGCAACGCATAGGCATCTCATATACATACTCGTATATAAGCATATTTTGATTTTTATATATATGGATTATTCAAACGAATTGTGTCTAATATTTTTTTTTTCTTTTTTCCAGGTAAGTCTCTTTCTACGATTCATTTCGTTACGATCCCTTCTGAATTAATCGTAAGTAAAATATTTTAATAAGTTTTATTTTATAAAAAAAACAACAACTTGTATTGTATTGAAAATCCTGTCTCCCGATAAAACAGCAGATATAACAGTATAATATCACTTATTTTATTACCATATTAACTAACTATCACGGCATTTCCACGCAGGGGTGGGCAGAGAAGACGGACCGCCAAACAACTCGGTCTTGGCACGCATTCCTTGCCTCGTTCACATTCATACATCATCCCATACATACTCTTCTATTATTCTGACTCTTGACATGGCTCGACTCCAGTATCTGATTCACTTGGTCGTGCCGTATCTTCCTCGGGCGTCCCCGACTTCTTCTGCCATTCAAATTTGCGTTATATATTCTCTTTACACTACTTGCCCAAACCATCTGAGCGTCCCTTTCTTAACGACTCAGCAACGTAAGCAGAAATACACGTTAATATGACAATAGCAGTCAAGTACAACAAGCGTGTTTTCACGTCAATGCGTATGTTTCCACAGAAATCGTTTTAACTCCGTTATTTTTCTAGTTACATCCGTAAAACAAAAAGTACAAGCTCCATAATAAATCAAGCTACCCATCACTATTCAAGTTGTCCATAAAAATCCAAAAAAGACCTATTCTGTCAGATACATGGTAGACTGACAAATCGCCTACCGCCGTTAGACATTGTTATTTTTTTATTAAATATTCTTGTATGAAAAGATAAAAAAGTAAGGTGACCAAATTGTTTATTATACAATTATACGATAGAATAAGTATTATTTTTTTATAAAATCGGTGAATTAGTACGTTTTCACATAAAAACACCATGTGAGTCATTGTTACATTTTTTTTATGTTTGTATTCTAAATTTTAATACATATTTACAATTGTTGTTATTTATTTGTAATATAACAATTTGTAAGCTTATTTTGAAACCTTTCAAAAACAGCTTTTAGTATTCAGCTACGTTCAGAAATGTTTCATTTATAGAGCTTTAATTGTGAATCGGAAATAATACAAAGTTTTCGTAAATCTGTCATTTCGTTTAAGACGTAAAAAGTGCATATTATTCGCAATAGATCGGAGTGGTTAATATTACTCATTACGCTTACATCAGCCTTGCATTATTTACGGAGCTCCACGTTTTTCACACGATCATACATGGTTTTACCACACGAACGCCTCAGGAATCTAATTTCTACTGCATTCACACTACTTTCATCCTTCCTCTGCCAGTTCCATGCCTCACTGCCATACATCAGGGTAGATACCAGCACTCCATTATGGACAGCTAGCTTCGCTTCTTTCGACAGGTTTTTTGGCGCCAACAGCGTTCAGTAATCCATTAATGGAGTTACCTGCATTTACCCTTCTTACAATATCTCTATCAGCCTTCCCATCTCTCATATATATACTTCCAAAATACACAAACTCATTCACCTGCTACTAGTATTTATCATTGACAACTATGTTGCACATAGTTTTCCGACGCTCTTTTTCAAATACCATGACTTTAGAATTACTTACATTCATCATTAACTCATTCTTCAAACATACTTTGTTCTTCCTAGATACAAGAGACTGTAGATCTTCCATACTGTTAGAAATCAGCACCGCATCTTCAACATACAACAGGCAACATACTTTAAAAAAATGATTAATTTTCTAATCAAATTCACCCTAAATCAAAACCAAAGACATCTGTTTCGTTTACCTAATTTTTGTGTGGATTTTCATTTGGGTAATGCTAATACCTAATACTCGTTAAGAAATTGCGACCACACCGAAAACATTGATGCCTAAAATAAAATCTTGGCGACCTTTCCCTTTCTCTTCTCCCATATTCTCACCTCGATCCTTCGTCTCCCAAATTCCGGCTGATTTACATTTTAAATTGTCAAACCAAATCAAATATTTGCCTCAGCGGCGAATTCGCCTTCGCGCCGGCTCGTTCAACATTTAATTCAATGATTTATTTAAATCTGCTGCGAAAACAGGTGAAAAGCTAATTTGACAGTAGACCGCCGATGAGTTCGAAAGACCAAGAACCAAAACGTGACCTCGAAGTCTGTATTAAGTCCTTACGACTTCTAAAACACGTGCAGTAATAATACAATTTGTGCATTAAAATTCCGGTGTCTTGCCACAAAGAACATAAAAATTTGCTCACACATTACTACAAACTTGAACTCTTGTTAGCAAACACAATGTTCGTGTTTTCCGTGGCCGGTGGAAGTCGTAGTATGATACAGTTAGTTTTAGACTGTTAGACACCTTAGCTCAGTTGGTATAGCTGTTGCCACGAAAGCAGAAGGTCCTGGGTCCGAGTCCCAGAGGTGCCAATATATTTTTTAGATTTTTCTATCTCCAGTTTTTCGATTGATTTTCTCTAATATTATCTTCATTTAATAAAATAATAAATTGTAGTTTATTAATTCAGTGGATATATTCAATTTGTCACTCAACAAAAGTGGAAGATACTCTCTGTATCGCCCTGGTGTAAGGCCACCATTCAGAATTGAAACGTTGCTTGAAACGGCATTAGCCGTGTTTGGTGACCAGATCTGAATAGCCAGGTACTTCCTCTTCCCTATCTCCTTCCCCTTCCCACTACCCTCAGCCTCACAACATACCCCAATTGGGGATGCCATAGTCTCACTGGCTTCAGACGGGAGCAGTTGGGACTCTTGTGAGGTATTCATGTAAAAAAAAAAAACAAATACAAAATTTTAATACTGAAGTAGTTCAGTTATATACGATAAACACTGTGTTTTTTTACTATCCGCATGTAAAATCTCCTAAAAATAACTAAATTGAATAATATACAGTAGAAAATAAAATCGATGTTTTCAGATATATAAATAGTTGATTTTCTGTTTTTATCAAGTTATCCATTCCGTTAATTTAATCAGAATTCTTCATGTGTTAACATTAATGAAATCAGTTTAATTAGATGAAAATAAATAGCGTTCGTTTTACCACTATTGAATCAAAACAATCGACATTTTCCAAACCACCGGTTTCTTCATCAGGATAACCGCATAATGAAAATTAAAAAATAAAATTTTGTGTACAGTTTACTGAGCTAAAAAGCCATGAATTCACCGGTCTGATGAGACACCGGGTCGCTGGAGCTAGGATGCGGCTAATGGCCTCCGACAATACAGTGATGACCGCAGCCTTCCAGCACCAAGCGCCACCCCTGAGTGAGCGCTGGGCCCGAGCTCACCCCAGACCACGCCTTACCTAATAATTGATTATTTAACTATTTGGGACGTGTGGGATTGCACTATCCTTCCCGGTTCTGCGACTTTTCATCCCCCAACAAAATATCTACTAAAACCTAACCTAACCTAACCTTAAGTAACAAATGTACGTAAATTAAAACTCCTCAAAACAAAATGTCTAGAAATTGTTACATAATTAATGCCCAAGAAATAAAAAAAAAATAAAGTACTAAAAGAAATTTATTTTTGTCTACTTTGCCTAACGGTGGGAGTACTTTTTTAATGAGTAGGTACTTGAAAAAAATAACAGCGATTCCTCACCAAATTCTCAGAATATTAATAATAACTGAAAATCTAACAGTTGCGTTTTCGCAACGTAAGCGTAATGTAATGTTTTTTTTCGGCAATTAAAGGATTTAAACAACTTTAAGCCCGGTCTACGCTTTAACGCAATTCAAAATAAAGTAAACAGCTGAAAAAAACTACGCATCGACGAATTTTTATGGAAATTTTACCGAAAATATACCAACTTCGGAAACGATTTACTCGAAAATGAAAACTCAACTAAAACTGTATCTCAACAAAATCGAACCCCAGTTTCCGGACACTGTACAATTGTACATGATAATATACTCTTAATCTTCTTCTTCCTTCCTTGCACCGTTGCCTAGGTAGGCTGTTGGGATCAGCTCTTCTCGTTCTCAGGCTATAACTTCTTCGGGTCTGTTGCATTCAGACAAGCAGTTCTCCAACTCGTCTTGGGAGGAGATTACTTCTTTGGAAGGAATAGAGTTCTTTTATGTTAATCTGGGATTTATTTAATACTTCACGTATACCAGTGGTGACTAGTTGGCCTAACTGGAAGCTGGCTAAATTACATCTGAATTGAATGAGCTCCTGCAGACTTTGGCCCCCCTGTTGCCCAAACTCCGAACTAAACTAATTGCCATCTAGCGGACTTTCTTGACAGCTCTTAGCACTGTCCTCTATGTGACAAGCTTGGAAGCTTTTAGAAATACCACAGGTTCTGGATATCGCTTTCATCCAGGCCGTTTCTCTGTAATATTTTGGAACATTGTGCCATCCAGGAGTTCTTTGGTCTTCCTCTGGATGACTGTCCATGAAGTTCCATTGACATTGCTTGCTTCACTGTGTGGTCTGGTGGTCTCCGTCTTATGTGACTATACCATCTCAACTGTCGTTCCGGCAGCTTTCTGTTAATGTCTGTGACACCCAGGCTACCACGAATGCGTGAACTTTTAATCCTATCTTTTCTCCATCTAAGCATTCAGTATTATAATATACCAGGCACATAAAATCAATGTTTTCAGATGTATTGTTGTAATGTATTGTATGCATATAAACGTAATTTCAGTTACTGATAAATGTCGATAGCTTAGAATTTCTACCACATCCCATCAGATGTCAGCTTAAGTAGTGTTGGAAAGTAAGGAAAGCCAAAACATTAATAGTAAAGTAATTAACAATTAAATAAATTTAAATAAAAGTCCGATGCTTAGAATGTTCCCCATTGACAAAAAACATTACCTTTCCCTTTCCAATTCTTTATCTACCCTTCCTACTTCTTCCTTCACAGAGTCCAGCTCATTTTGTTTTAATCCCACTGTGAAAACAGAATATGTTTTTTTATAACTATAACTATAACTTTAACAGAGTGTTATACTCTGTTAGTTATTTACCTTTTAACGCTAGACATACCACGTTTATCGGGGGTTTGCCCTAGGCTCACATTTTAATTTATTTCGGCGAATTCGTAATTGAATTATCATTTTTATTTCCATGACTCACAAGAAACACAATTTATTTATATTTTAGATAAATAAAAACAGTACGTTGTCGTTAACGTACAACATCTTTGAAAAATTGTAATACGTTGTACAACTAAAGTTAGCAGTGAGCACCAGATTTTATTTTTCTAGACGATGAATATAAATAACTTTGGGAGGCATTAATTTAGAAACATCTTAAATATTAATAACACGTTCTTCAGAATTAATTAAAATTAACCCGGCGGAATGGTCGAATCTCCAGTCCTGCTAGGGTGAATTCGACTGTACTTCCGTCCAATACGCCGTGCCCTGGTCGCATATTTGTTTAGACGCTTTCTTCACTTACGTCGTTAAAATTCCCACATTATTTCTCTTCTTCTTCTTTTCTTTGATAGGGCAAATTCGACAGTAGGTCCGTCCAATACACGGGTCGCGAGTCACAATTTGTGTACACGGCTTCTTTACTTACGTTGCGTCGTTAAGATTTTGAATATATTTTAGGGTATAGTATCGTCTTCGGCCTCCTTAAGAGTAAATAGCGATGATTTTTCCTCTCTCGTTGATTTCTTGATTTTATCAATTCACGCAATTGCGTAGACATTAATATTTATTGCATTAATTGTGGCAGAATATTCATTTATTACCGCTAACGAAATCAGGTTTCTTATCCTTATCATTTGCCATTAATACCACGCTGAGCTAACAGATAGACACTGGTCAAATTTACGGACGTGAATTTTGGTTTAGTAATTCAGTTATTTAATCTTACGAAGATATTTCTTGAAGCAATATTATTTTTGGTTAATGATGGAATGTAAGGATTTTATTTTATTTTATTTGTTTTTAGTCCTCAGGCTAATTTTCCGGTCCGAACGAGGGAAGAAGTGTAAGAAGGATATATGACGGAAATGTGAATGGTAGAAGAAGTAAATAACCAAACATATTTCTATTGTTAAACATAAGCAGTCGATATTAAATTTGTATTTTAAGATTTTTTATTTTTTTTCTTCGCTTATTTTCTTTCTTATAAGTACAAAATTATATATTTATCTAAAGCCTGTATGAGAATTTCAATCGTAACATTTTTTCCTTCTATAAATAATATGTTATATAATTAAACAATGTAATATGAAATTATGATATGAACTAAATTTGTCAATTTGACTGGCCTAAAACAGGATCCATTCCTAGTTGGCTAGTCAAAGTTTCCGTATATGTTTTACTGTATAATTTTATGAGAAATAAATTATTATTATTAAGTCGGGAACGCCCCAGAAAGACATGGCACAAATAAGTGAATCAGATACTTAGAGATAATCAGATAGATACAGAGTCGGGCCATATCAAGAGTCAGAATAATAGGAGATCATGTTTGAGACGTTGTGTGAATGTGAACGAGGCAAGGAGTTTGTGCAAGACCCCTGTGGGGAAACGGCGTGATGGTTAATTAATTAGTTCAACATTTTTCCTCATTTTTGCAGCTTTTGAATGATAACAAAGTCCTTTTTGAATTTATTTGTAACCACGATAGTGTCTCTGATAAACATATCCGATTTGATTTATTTGGGACACCTGTTGTCTTTTTATAAAAGTTTAAAATAATGTTTATTTTCAAAAATCAAATAAATTAATTAAATTAAATTTACTTGCGCATGCCGGAATTTTATTCCACGACCATCTGATTGCTAAGCGAGAGCCTTACCCATCGGGGTCGAAAAAACATACATATCCATGTTGATTTTCCATATATTTCAATCATGTGACAAGAAAAAATCAAAATAATGATTGAAATTTTGCCGAAGCTAGCATACACGACTGGTTCTTCTATTTAAAAAAAAATCCGAAATTAATCAAATGTAACATTGCCCTTGGGTCGTTTTAAACTGCCCGAAAAAACCATCGTCAAATGACCCAAAAATACTTAGCTTTTGACTAATAATAAAATATGTCGTAAAATATAAGAAAAATGATATTTATCGGGTACAGATGTGACGGTCTACGAAAGGGTCCAATTTCGTGGGATGAAATGTACGGTAAGATATTACTAAATATTTTTTATTACCTACCCAAAAGGTAGCTTCAAAAGAAATTGTGATTCTTTATAAAAATATTCCTTTAGAAATCGTCTGACAAAAAATCGGTTCGGCCTAGAAACATCTGATCTAATTGGTTTTTAAACTTATGAGTTCTTTTTAATTTGATAAAATACATTTAAACAAATTCATCATCTTTTCTTTTTATCAACAGAAAGACAATCGTTTCCAAAAGATACGAATAAATTGCTGTGTTTTATTTTTATATATGAATACGTCCCAACCGTTCCTCACTATCCCGAGACAGTGAGACTACGACAACCCCAATTGGGGTAAGTTTTGTGGCAGTAGGGCGTGTGATGGTGAAAAGAAAGGTAAGAGGAAGGTTTGGAAGCTACCCGGTTATTCAGATCTACTAGCTAAACAAAGCTTAACCCATCTGATGCCCTGATGATGGACACTGCAAGACTGTCCGAAACGTCGGCTATAGAAGGAGGTAGCGCAACACGGCATAACACCCCAAAAAATGAACAACAAGAACATATTATTTATTTTAAATGACACAGAATAACCAAATTTTAGAAAATTTAAACTCTTTGGGATTCAAACCAATGACCTCTGGATTTTGTAATTGTTTTTGTGTTTAATTCGTAGAACTCCATTTATTTTTTAATAATTTAATTTAAATCAAATAATTAAATTTAATTAAAAATATATAAGTGGAAGGAATGAATTCATTCGTCCGTCACTTCTGGACACACTGACCCCCAGATTCCTACCCAACCCTCATACCTTTTTCCTACCGAGAACTTCCTCTCCTTCCTTTCCTTAAAAATACTGCCCTGAGGGAAATTATTTTCCTCAGGGCCCCCTGTATGGAGCTAATGTAAAAAAATAAAAATCTGCAAACATCTTATTTTTTATTTTTGTTCATCTGTTTCGGCTTACAAGGTCATTTTCAAACTGTGGTCAAACCGCTTTGAAACGACTCATTTATACGATTTTAAATATCAACTTTTGAATGTGTCTAAATTATTGATTTATTGCCGGTTAAACTTATTTGCTGAGCCACTAATTCAGACAGTAGACACTCTAATATGTGGAATATTTCAGAATCTGTTTTCCCCGTACTAAATTTTAGGGTTTTCTTAATTGTTTAATAATGACGTTACAGCTATGACTTATTTAAGTGCGTTATATTGTTTAGGTTTCGTAAACATACGAGAACTTAGTAGTGGGGAATAAATAATTTTCCTTACTTCATTAATTAGCGTTACATCTGGATTTGTAGTCGATTTCTTCAACACTCCTTTCTGCATCCACCCCCTCTTCATGTCTAAACCATACTGTTTAAGAACTTCTGACTAAAAAGTTCAATTTACTTTTTAATAACATTGTCTTCAAACAATTCCATTAATAAATTACTTTGAAGGACCTTTTCACAAAACAGATTGGTCGCGTTTTTTAACAAAGTGTCGAATAAATTAAATTTCTGTCGACTGTCAAAAACGTCAGTGACAATTGTTTCCTAATTCGTTACTTCAAATGTCACAGAAAGATGTGACTAATTGTTTTTCTTGAGCAAAGAAGAAAAGAGAATAATACAGTTACAAAGAGGCCTCTTCGATTTATTTCATTGAATCAAAATTTACCATTATCTTGAAGTCTGTTTTATTGAAAATTTTCAAGTTATTCTTTGTTTAATATAAATCTATTTTTTATTTATTTTTTACTTATTATCTGGCCCGCCATGAGATAAATTGGCAAACGGATTCGCCAAGACCTAGACAAACCTCAACCCATTAACCTGGGCACCCTTGCTAAATCACCATACGTAGTTAACCACTTGGAAGTGATTACAAATTTTTTTCAACGTTGTTCAATATTTTTTTTTTAATATTTCATTTTGTAATTTTTTTTTATTATTTCACAATGGTTGCATTTTTAATTTGATAATCTTTCAATTGTATTATTTATTTTATTTTATTTTATATGTAAAAGTGTACCCTCTATCTGGTACAATATTCAGATTACTCGTCATCGCTTCCAAATCAATTATAAAATAAATTTAATATGTAAAACACAGACACGTGTAAATAATGTTTGATGAATGGGGAGTATTCGAAAATTGCTTTGCTCATTATTTCAAAACTTAGTTTTTGAAGATATCTGATTAATCAACCAGACGACCTCCGTAGTCCAGTGGCTAAGACTCTTGACTCACAATCCGGAGGTCGCGGGTTCGAACCCGGCGTGCGCAAATAATTTTTATTTATCTACTATCAGTATCGCCCTGGTGTAAGACCACCATTCAGAATTGAAACGTTGCTTGAAAATGGCGTTAGCCGTGTTTGGTGACCAGATCTGAATAGCCAGGTACTTCCCAACCTTCCTCTTCCCCACCTCCTTCCCCTCCCCACTACCTTCAGCCTCGCAACATACCCCAATTGGGGATGCCATAGTCTCACTGGCTCCAGACGGGAGCAGTTGAGATTCTTGTGGGGAAGAATTCTTCTTTTTTATTCTCTCTGTAAAAAAAAAAAAAAAGCCGATCAATATGTGAAAGTTGTGACTTGTTTTTCAAAATTTTGATGTTAAATATTGCAATTCTATTTATAATTATTACTAGCTGACCCTAATTATTACTGGCTAACACAACGCCATCTACTGGATGGTTATCCAACCTTTATAACCAAGTGATAAAATAACTCACACCACTATCTGTTAATTTGCATACAATGTCATAAATTGCATACTATCGCAATAAATCAAATCCACACCGCTCGCTTGCCAGCCCGCCTGTCCACCACATACAGACATTCTCCTTTATATATTATATATTTCAGCTAAGTTAAACAAAAACCTTGACCAATTTTATACACCTAAACCAGTGATTCTTAACGGGGGCACCAGCGCCCCCCCTGTGGGCGTTTTGGAGGACTGGGGGGGAGTTTTTAAATTTTTAGCATTTAGGGGACGCTGCAGAAGTTCGAGTGGGCATTGTGTCAATATAGAAAATAAGCTCTTTTACGGGCTATGCACACTGATTAACGCACAAAAATTTTAACTGAGGCATAATACGTGTTTTATTTATGCTCTCATCATTTTTTATTTGTATTTCGGGGGGCGCTGGATAATTTTACTGTGATAAAGGGGGCGATTCTTTCAATACGGTTAAGAAAACTGACACAAACCTTCCTCATAGATCACTCTATCTATTGGTGAAAACCGCATGAAAATCCGTTCAGTAGTTTTTGAGCTTATTGCGAACAGACAGACAGACGCGTCGGAGGATTTTAATTTATATTATAAAGAGATACATTAATTTGTACTTACCTCACTAAAATCCATTTTACTGCAATTTCACAGAAATTTTTCAGTATTTTTATCGGTTAGTACGTCCAACGAAATCCTATTGTTTCACATCCAAATACAGGTTGGTTATAAACTTGTTTACCCATCGAATCATTTATCACATGGGCCATATATCAAGTGGACGTTTTACTTCACAACACCCGACACAAGCTGCCGGAGTTGGCTCCTACGCGACTGCAGAATACGAGAGCTTTTTTTAATTAAAAAAACGGATATACAGACCGAGAGAAGAAAGGGGGTAGAACCATACTGATGTGCTTAGCAATAGCGTGCTGTAATTTTTCTTCAGATTTAAAGATATTTCAATTCAACTTAAAAATTACAACGCTTAAGAGGCCGCTATCCGAATTTCTACCGATTTCTTTCAAACCTCCCTTAAACATTTGAAGTTTTTACGCTCTTAAAAAATATATGTTATTTTTGAAGATAATATCTATACATTCCCCACGCCGAAACGCAAATTATATGAAATTCCCTCGAAAAAAAAAAAATCGCAAAGTATGCTCTAAATTTTTTTTTTTTCAAGTCTGTTTCCGTTATTTTAAATGTTACATGTATGAAAAAATTCACAGTGTTTCATTAAATACTGTTTTAGACAGCCCCAAGAGATTTTTGCTCTATTTTAAACGAGTCGTGTTTTATTAAAGATTTTTGCAATTTTTGCATCGATTTCGGCGCTGTAAATGTTAGCGTTCTCCTCTATAACATTTGTAATTTCGTATCTCTCCATCTTCTTCTTTTTGGGGCCAGTAACGGAGCATTAAGTAATACGGGTTATGTTTAAATATTTTATTCAGGCGGTTTCCCAGTTACAGACCTTGCCTTGTCTGTAAACTGGATGCGTGTGTTGTGGAGGTTTTTAATAATAACTCTTGATTAACACAAGTCAAATATATTTATATTGAAACTTTGTGTTACAATAAGTAATACAGAGGAAAAGCAGGTGGATGGAACGAACGTTGAAACCGGAATAATTTTGCGTTATCATGCACTTGGCAGTGTGTAAAATTAGATATGAATAATATTTTTAAGGTTGTTCGTTGCTCCGCACCGATAAAACCCTATATCAATACAATTTATAATCTAAACGAAAATATGAAAGAGAACAAGACACAGAAAAATAGAAAAAGACAATGGTTTCAACTGGGACTGCAGACTTCTCGTCTAACCGGGACGTGAAAAAAAAATAATAATAGTTCTCCGTCAGCATTTGCAAAATCATCGAGAGTAGAATAAATGCAATTCACGCTGAGAATCTGGCAAAAAAGTTTGTATTTACCGCGCACAAGTAAATGAATATTCCCGAAGTACTTAATTGTAAATTAATATTATCGAACGAATACATTTCAGACGCATTTGATTACGCATGAACAAAGTGATGCGAAGTGGTGCACGGGATGAGTTATATATCTGCAATGTTCTAACACGTGATTTGCAGTTATGAGTGTAATCCGTCTCGCTCATGTCGCCGTTTCGGCCTGCCGAGCTTCTGTCTCGATACCGCCCGTTGCGGTCCTCGTAGTATGGTAAAGCAAAACTTTGTGCAAATTTGAATGTGCACTACGCAAGCTTTAATAATGTCATGGCGGGGATTATAACTGGAGCATACTTATACGAGTATATATCGATGACTGGGGTACAGATAACATCGTTGTAAGTTTGGTCAAGACTTTAGATAAGCAGTGTATTGCACAAATGCACGCATATATTTTTTTTTACATCACTCCACACAGGAGGCCATAAGCAAAATAATTCCCCTCAGGGCCTATGTCATCTTTGGGAATGCTGTGTGGAGGGTCTTTTTAGGAAAAGAAGGAGAGGAAGTTCCGGGAAGGAAAAGGACATTAGGAGTGGGTAGAAATCGAGGGGTCATTGTTTCGAGGAGTGGCGATGGGTTGAGAGAGTTCAACTGGAGAAGTCAAAGGGACTCCCTCAACCATTCTCTCCCGATCCGCCTGCCGTGCAGCTGGAGAGCAAACATATCCGCCGGCAAGACCCGGGCAAACCTCACCTCATGAATACGGGCACCCCCGCTACGTCACCAAACAAAGCGAACCACTTGCGGTGATGGAACCCGTACCCTCCTCCCAAATTAAGAATATACATACCTACCAAGAAACCAACTCCCAGTACAGTATAGCCATGTAAACAGACTGTTGTTCGGCCTCCCTTGGCGATGCAGCGCCTCGCATATATTCGCCGAGGAAAGAGGGCTTGAAATTACTGCTTTGATGCGCCATAGCGTAGTCAGGACGAGTCAGCGCTACCAAAAATCGGAGAACATTCTCATCCAAGCATCCGTCCAGTAGCCCGTAATACAAGTGCAATGTTAAATATTTTATTTTATTATGCTTCAATATTCAATTTTATATTATCATTTAATTAATTTATATGAATGCTTTTTTAATATGGCATACAGAGTATTGATTCCACTCACGGCTCCACTGGGCTGAATTAATTACTATTATTATCAATTACGCAGTCCAAAGGTTTTGCATACGATAGGACATAAAGTCAGTTCCGTTGATATTTTCATTATTTCATACCTATGAAAATTTAAATCAAAGATATCTAAAATTTTGTTTCACTTTTATATAATTATTATTTATAAACCGTCCTATTTTGTCGGCAGGTCAACATATTTCTGCTTTACAATAAAATCCAAATAAATTAAGTATTTCTGAACGAATCCGAAAACTAAAAACTGTTTTGAAATGTGATAAAATACGCTTTCAAATTAATTTTTATAATCGAAATTAACATATAACTTTTTAAATATAATTTTTTCAAATTAAATGAAGGTAATATTTGCGAAAGTCAAGAAAAAAAATTGAAAACAGAAAAATCAAAAAAAGATACGATTACATCTGGGACACGAACCCAGTACCTTTGCCTTGCTGTAGCGCAACTCTACCAACTAAGATAATTTGTCCCTATCTGATTTAACTGCACCATGCTTCGACTAAGCACAACTAACATTATCTTCATTTTCTTAACGCATATTTTTACTGGCTGCTATCTTTTTTGTATGATTGCAAGATTCAAACCAGAACTACTCGTAAATGCTCTCTAGAAAGATAGTGTCTTGGATAAATTTGTATCCATTTTAATTTTTTATATGCGACATCTATTGACTTTCCTGCAAGTCAATAGATGTCTTATTTTTCTTAATTCAGGTTTTCGATTGTATTGTCTTCTTTTTATTAAATATTACAATTTGAAGTTTTACATAGGTATGGTCAAAAAAAATTAATATAAACATTTTCATTGCAAACATAAAAAAAACTTTTAAAAATGGCTTAATATATTATACGTTTTTTCTAAATATAAATATAAGTATTAATAGTAATCGTTATCGTCAACTCACTTTTATGTCGTTTCATTTAAAAATACTTGATAAAAAATTCCAAACTTTTCTTTTTTTTCACATCGCGGTCAGAAACTTTGGAATTTTGAAGGTGTATATTTGAATTATTTTGCAGTTAACTTAACATTTGAATATAAAGCATGATGTTTTCTCTTTCTAACACCGTTCAGATCATATTTCTTTCCATAATAGTAAAAGGCAACACAATGATTTTTATGATACCTTTATGAGTTGTTCCAAAAACCGTAGACTTGAGGGGTTAAATTACTTTTAAATTAATTTTTACTACTTACCTTTTTTTACGTAAACTGGAACATCAAGGAAAAAATATTCTCAGTTCCTATATCATCTTTGGAGATGCTATGTGAAGGTTTTTTTTAGGGACTGAAAAAGAAGTTCTGGAAAGAAAGGTATGAGGGGTGGATAGGAATCTGGAGATCAATGCATCCAAAAGTGACGGACGTATTAATCCATCCCTCCCACTGCGGTGAATTGCGATGGGTCGAGAGAGTCCGGCTTGAGAGGGCTAAATTAGGTCTCCCTTAACAAGCTTCTGCCGAGCCGGCCCACTACGCAGTTGGTGGGCATACGCATTTGCCGCCACGACCTAGACAAACCTCACTCCAAACGTAACAAACCACTTGGGGTGACCTGTGGCAGGGGTGTTGGTTATACAATAAATGGTTCCCGGGGCGGCGGTATACACACCCACCTCATAATTTTAATTTAATATTATTATTTACTGAAACGTTTATTTATATTGCTCCTATATTATTTTTATATATTCTATTGCTTGCTGCAGTGCCAATATTGATAAATTGAATTGCATATGCATATCCCATTAATTTAGTTGGCAATAAAACTATTATTAATTTCGTTATTGTTATGTGTGTTAACTTTAATGTACAAATGTAATTTAAAAGACTTGTTTTATGCAAAATCTCTAATAGAGTAAATAAATATGTAAATTATTTCGTGCACAAATGCGTCGAGTACCTACCTAACAGCTATACAATAAAGTCAGAAGCCTTTCACAGTTCGCGATATTTCAAATAAATAAATGTGTAAAACTATATAACTATTCATAATTTCGTATTCAAACCTACATAAATAGAATATTTAATTATACTTATTATTTTTTTTTTAATATTTAATACCGTATCATCTGCGTTATGCAGATAATTAGTAACAAGTAACATTGAAGATCCACAACTTCTGCTGAATCAAGTAGTGAAGACTTGTGAGAATTTTGGGCTAGAACTGAATTTAAATAAAACAAAATACATGCTCCTAAGCAAAAATAACACATTGAATAAAAATCTTTATATTGCTGGAAAAAAACTACAGAAGTTACAGAGTATTGTATACTTGGGCTACAATGTAAATGACAGATGGAATCCTTCGGTTGAAATAAAATGCCGCGTTAAGCAAGCTCGTGCAACCTCTATCCGCATTAAAAAGATGTTCTGCAGTCATGATCTCAACCTTGGATTACGAATGCAAATGGTCAGATGCTACGTGTTTTCGATATCATTTTATGGAATGGAAGCATGGACGCTTACTGAAGAACTAATTAGGCGACTTGAGGCATTCGAGATGTGGATTTACAGAAGAATACTTAAAATAAGCTGGACGGACAGGGTTACGAATGAAGATGTTATGGTTTGGATTAATAAATAAAAATAAGTTATTCAAACAATAAAAATCCGAAAACTTCAATATCTTGGACATGTGATGAGACATCCAGAGAAATATGAGATCTTGCATCTCATAATGCAGGAAAAGATTGCCGGAAGACGGGGCCCTGGAAGAAGGAGAACCTCATCGCTGAAAAACCTGAGGCAGTGGTTTAGCCAGTCTACTGTAGAGCTGTCCCGGGCCGCAGTAAAAAAAGTCCGAATAGCAAACATGACATCCAACGGAACGGACAGGCACAAGAAGAAGAATATTTAAAATCATTTTATAAAAAAATCACCAGTCCGAAAATTGAAGAGTAAAAATTTTAATTTTTAAAGATTTACTTTTTTAGTGTTTCTTAATCCTAGTGATTGAGATTACTTGAAACTTGCAATTAATATCGTGGGTGCTCTGCGTGAAAAATCGTGTCTTTTTCGAACTTTAATCATTCTAACAAAGATAAAAAATTGCACCTATGCACCGATGACGCTATCTTTAGTCTAGCCAAAAACAAGAACTCTAATCTAGATTCTAACACTAACACCCGTATTCAGAGTCAATCCTTTAGTCAACCTTCCTTTCCTTCAAGGAAAACAGTTTTAATTTCAGAGACACGTCAGGGTCGGTGTTATGTCACTTAATAAGGAAGCTACCTTCCTAAAAATTTCCAAAATATTTGTATTCAGAAATGTCACTACGGAGATCTCTACGAAAATGCGCAAGCACAAATTTTTGCTTGCTTTGAATTTTCACAGACTTAAAGAAAGCTTTTGACACAGTCAACCATAGAATGCGATTATAAAATCTCCAACGTTGGTATTTAAAATAAAAGTCTCACGTAATTAAAAAGCTACATATTAAATTGCCAACAATGCACAAAAATAGAATCTACAAAACATAGTGTTCCACAAGGATCTGTTTTAGGCCACTACTATTTTGGAGGGAACATAATAATTTTACAGGAGTTCCAGCTGAAAGTATATAAATTATCTGTGTTTTAACCACAACTGAATTATATACGTATATTGTAATACCCACGCACAGGCTTCGCCTTTGTGTGATTTTTTTGTTACTATTTTATATTTTAGGTTATTATGCGTGTACCTTTATCCTGAATGTATCCAAATTATTGCAAAACATTGAGCTGCAGATAATAATGAAAATGGAGTTTCAAAAAGTATTCAGAATTTTTTATCTTTGTGATTCTCAAATATCAAGACCTTTTGCCTTGTTGACACAAATTAACGATCGGTTTCATGTAACACGGCCGACATCCCTTAAACCTCTTTATTAGCAGTGGTATTTGACGAGTTTCGAATCCGTGGCAGGCATAGTAATTACAGTCATCAATTCGCTTCCTTTTAGCCTTACAATAACCCATAAAAATCCCGTAAAGAACTTTGTGGGGTGACTGATTCATGGCTTCCTGGTTTACGGCCGGGACAGTTAAAGCAGGGGATAAATAGTGAAGGGATACGTTGCAATGATGGTCACACGACAAAAACACATTGAAGAAATTTTAAGAAACTATTATTGCCGCTTTCTCTATAACTATTCTCTAAAGATGTATATATTTTAAGAAAAAATATATATATCTGTTGTGTGACCATTTCAAAAAATACTCGTACATTCAAGGAAACTCAATTCTTAGCTTAACTAATCTAGTTCTTCACCAGTGTGTTGCATCCGAAACTGCTTACGAGTTACGGCTTCAGATGCACTTAGAAATGGACTGTTAATACTAAAAGTGAAACGAAAAGTAATGGTGTTTGCTGGAATTGGGTGAAAATATGTGTAGGAAAATCTAGGTATTCAAGGAAAAAGGATAACCAATCACTTACCAATGTACTTCTGCGGAGGAGCACACAACATAATCACCATATAGATAGTTCCACGTTAGTTATATCGCCACAACAAAACGATACTGTTTTCTTTCGAGATGGTCATCTTCTTTTTATTTCAAAAACGAGATTACATCACAAACACCAACAACTTGCATCAGGGTAGTCCCAACTGTTCTTTTGTTTTTCAAAAACAAAATGCACTCGAATTTGCCATTTTTCAAGCCATTGTTTCAAATTTCAAATACGATTCTTAATATAATGCCACCGATCACTTGGCAGATCAATTCGTAAGTCTCCGCACGAATCGATGTTAAGGAACCGAGAGATCAATAAGGAGATAATCATTGCTCTTTTTACTTTAACAGACACCAATTACAAACACCGAGAGATCACTAGATTTTTAATCATTGCAAAGAGGCTTCTTTACCATGGTCAATATTAAAGAACTAAGAGAACAGTTAATCATGGCACTGGTTACTAATAGACTGACAGCTCCTTGGGAGTAATTGTTTCACAGGTAGCTAAAATTGGCACATATTTTCAGACAGGATGGGTATGGTACGAAAAATATTTTAGATGGGGGAAGGTAGATATACATAGTTGCGTTAATAAAATTAGTCTGTGATAAGTTCTCACATTACTTTAGTTATCTATGGGCTCTTCGGGTAAAATGGTCTCGTTTCCGAGATGTGCCGAAGGTAGATATGCAGAGTAATTATAATTCTAGAGCTCCACAGACAAAACCTTACTTCTGCCAGGAAGGACTTAGTCCCCCGAAGTATAATTATAAATTACAATAAGTCAATAAACAGTGACTGTGATTTAAGGAACTCAAGGTTTTCAATAAGCATCCTGTAGTACTGGAGAATACTACTCGTACTACTGGTTCTAGTACTTACAAATAACGAAGAGAACCTGGAGAGAAACTCGGAGATGTTACAATAAAATTTAGGAGGCGGGTATGGGTACCGCTGCCCCGGGAACCATTTATTGGATAACCAACACCCCTGCCATAGGTCACTTCAAGTGGTTCGCTACTTTTGGTGACTTAGCAGGGTTACCCGGGTTAATAAGATGTCATTTGTTTAGGTTGTTAGCTGCGTAGGGCGCCAACCTACCTGCGACTAGCTCATATCGGCAGGTGCATGGTGTTCAGGTCGTGGATCCGGCCTCAGCTGAGATTCACGATGCATCGTGTCTACACTTCGGGCGCTTGCGGGAGAGTGGGTCGCGCTTCTTCTGCCAGCCAAGCCCGCCGGGTCGAGTCGCCTGATGCGCGGCGGGAGTGCGCGGGAACGCGCGCCGTTTAGCGCCCTCTTTTGGTACTAATTTCAATTGAGGCGGCAAGTTTGAATACTAAAATGTGTATCGTAACACTGTATGGCAGCAGATTCAATTTTCCAACTACTGCGTGGCGGGCAGGATCGGGAGAGATTGGTTGAGGGAGACTTAACCTAAACATCTCTTAAGATGGATTCATGTCTGTCACTAATGGACACTTTGACCCCCAGAACTTTATCTCCTAAATCCTTAATCTCCGAAATATGACTTAGCCCCTAGGGGAATTTTTTTCCTCGGGGGTCTCCTGTGTGGAGCTAATGTAAAAATATTTTTTTTAAAGAAGTATCAAATAATTTTGAAATACAATAGATGAGTTTTTGATTAATATGTAACCTCTCTGATCTGTACGTATAGTAAAGTTTTCATTCCATTGAAGTGTCGGTTTTCATTGAAATACGATTGTATTTTATTGATGTCATTAATTATAATTGAAGTGACCCTTTGAGAGACCTTTTGGTTTTGTCAAAGTTGTGGGATAGGATAATAAACTCTTTCGAATCTAATACTCCATGAAGTACGCTTCATCCTTCACAGTTGTATGGTGTTTAGGGTAAAACGACGCCATTTTATGAGCACTAAATCATGAAGGGTGGCCTTCTCATTTCGTTTGGAAGAATAATTCCGCAAGCTCGTCAGTTTAGCAGTTTTACACATCGCCCGGTTTGGTGTTTTGCATGCCTGATTCTATTACAGCAAGGACTCACTTACGCAGTTTCATATCAATTTAATGTCTATCTACTATTTATTTGTGTTATTAAAAGTACTTCTTGATGCAATTATATACACCTCTCTTCCTCCACCCAACTTGCTATCCAATTACCTATCCCCCCATCTAACAGTGTGTGGCCAATACAGTCTGAAGGGTGGCCTGCTCATGTCGGTAGGAACTAACGTTAGTTACTAGTTAGGAACTAAGGATAGGGTTCAATTCCCGTTGGCGGCCAGTATCTTTTCTCGGAAGATTTTTTCAATGTAGATGAGTGTTTCAGGCTGATAATTATTGATTATAATATTTGTTATCTACCCTTTGTGCTATGCATAAAAATCTTGTTTAAACGTTAGTTTATCAATTAAATATAATAATTAATATTTGACATGTTAAAGTATTTCAGCAAAAAATGCAGACATAATTAGTCTCGACGCCATCTAGCGGGAGATTTAGTACTAACAATACCTCTCTCACAAAAATAAAGTTGGTTGTTTTCAGTTGGAAAAATGTAATAATAAGTAATTGTCGAATGAAACACTAGTATATATTGAATCATTTGGCGGGTATTAGATAAGCCGCCATAGCTCAGTGGTCACGGGTTCAATTCCCGTTGGCGGCCAGTATCTTTTCTCGGAAGATTTTTTCAATGTAGATGAGTGTTTCAGGCTGATAATTATTGATTATAATATTTGTTAACTAAGGATATGGTTAGATGTTACACCCCACCGCTCAGGCTATAGATGGTCTGACCAATAAAGGCCCTGTGAGACCTCAAGAAAGATAAGTTGCCTTCCGAGAGTATTCGCGCTTCTTCAGGAAAAAAAATCTCTGGCAGATCTTAAATACGCCAACTAACCCAGGGAGAATAATAGTCGTAATCCTTTTGTTAAAAGGTTTATCGAGCAGTAGAGGAAATTAGTGTCCTTTGGATTATTTATTGTTAAAATACCCATAAAAGTTATTATTATAGTTTGGTACTGTTTTAATATTATTAAACATACTTGCAAATTGATTGTACCTATTCCAAATAAAGACTAATTGTGTTTACTGTAAAGTAATTGTGGATTTTATTTAATCACCACCGGTACACATCTTCCTTTCCACCCAACCTGTTATCCAAGTAAATATGTACAGCAACTATACAAATCTCCTTTCCTCCACCCAATCTGCTATCAAAATACCTATCCCTATCTGACAGTGTACGGCCGATTTGCCTATGTGTGGACATTTACAATAATAAATCATGGTACAATTAATGTTTAATTTCATATTTTATTTTATTCTATTTCTTCTCTTTGTTATTTATATTTATACAAAACATGTTAATAGGCTTATGCGATGCAACACCAGTTAAAAGTACACATTATACCTATTATTTTAATACTATACTAATCAAACAACAATAATAACCATCTATTAATTGTTTGATTCATTTTATTATTTCTGTTCTCTTTCTAGTTCTCATTTGTATAAAATGTATATGTAGGACTAGGTATTATTTGAAATGCAAAAAATGTTTTAATAATTTACTTTTAAGTATTTATATTATATTACTTTTATGATATTTTAAATAACTATGCTAAGCAAATTTTTTTTTTTTAATTCTATCTCTTCTCTTTTTTTTCTTATTTTATACAACCCATCTGTGTAGGACTATGATATGCAATGTTTACACGTTTGTTCTATATCTATATGTTTTAATCCTCTGTAATTAAGTACCTACCTAAGTAATTAATATTATTTTTTTTAAAACTTTGCTAAACAAAGAACAGTCACTTTGTTTTAATCTTTAATTTTTGTTTTGTTTTTTTTTGTATTATTTTCAGACCATGTTCCGTATGTTAATACTCATTATAATTTGACTGTCCTAAAACGGGAAGTCAAAAAATTTCTTAAATAATGTATATAAATGTATAATCTTTTAATAAATAAAATAAAAATAAATAAATAAATTAGTCTATTAATGAATCCCGTGCAATGAACAGCCGAGTTCGCAACAGTGTTGCCAACTCGATTTTTAAAATGAAGGATAAAAAAAAAGATTTAAGAAAAAGAATAAAAAAGAGCCAAAAGGAACTAAAATAGTGATATCTATGTTGGGACCAAAAAATCGCTCTTAAATCCGTTATTTTTTGTTCACGATTTTTTTTAAAAAGGTTGCTAGATTATCTGAAATACGAGTCAAGAAGCTAAACCACCTTTTTGGAGCTAACTGCCTCATTTCGGAGCTAAATCTAGCACTAAAGGCTCAGTTCCCGGTCCCAAAAAGAAGAAGATGGAGAGATATGAAATTACGAATGTTAGAAGAGCGCGCTAACATTTACAGTTATAAAATTGATGCAAAAATCATGAAAATCTTTAATAAAACACGACTCGCTAAAAATAGAGCAAAAATCTCGCGATAAATGTCTTTAGTTTTATTTAAAGAAACGATGTGAATTTTTTCATACATATAACTTGTAAAATAACTGAAAAAAACGTGTTTATAGTTATTTTTGGAGCATACTTTGCGATTTTTTTCTATCGAGGGAATTTTATATAATTTGCGTTTCGGCGCGATAAATCACTAGATATTATCTTCAAGAATAACATATATTTTTTTAAGAGCTTAAAAACTTCAAATGTTTAAAGGAGGTTTGCAAGAAATCGGTAGGAATTCGGAGAACCGCCTCTTTAGCAACACTGGGAAGAACAAATTGATATCTCAGTGCAATTTAATATCGACTCAATGACGAAAACAGGGTAGTGGCCGCTTCGTATTCCATCGTTGTATGTTATATCGAATATCTTATGTGTTATTGTGTAATGAATACTAAGAACAATTCATATGAACAAGAAAATCAGAGGACAAAGGGTAAATCAGTCCTTTACAATTTCCCAATCTTTACCAACTCTCATAGTTATGTCAACTAAAAATTTATAATTATTGTTAACAGTCTTCAAATTGATTCGCAGAATATATGACGACTACTATACTAATTTCGTTTGTTTGTACATGGGTGCGTGATTTGAAATTGTTTTCCTACCAAAGACAGAAGATATAACTGTGATTTCTGCGTAAAGTGTAAATAATCATCACTCATCAGATATTTCATAGAGACATGCCATTGATACCGATCCTCTTTATTAGTTGAAAAACCTTGTAAACTGTTTTCCATTCATTTTAATTAATTAGGTACTGCTTGTTTATAAAATAATAATAATAAAATAAATTTATGAGCGCAATTATAATATAGATATTGTTTCAATTTTCAAAATTAATTGGAGTACAAATTTTATAATTTTTTTTATTTCTTAATTAACCATAGTGATAATAATATTATTTACTAACTGGTACCCGGCATGCGTTGCTATGCTATTTAATAAAGAAATTGTTTCTCCCTGCGTGTGTTTTCAAATTCGTCCCGTTACCCTTCCGCCTCCTCTTCCTCTCCCGCGTCCCCTTCCCCTCTCGCGTTCCCACTCAGCCTCCTTCACTTTCCCTCTCCCCACTCCACTCCCCCCCTTATCTCGTCCCGCGAACCTCCCTCCCAAGTTCCCCTCCCAGGTTCCCCTCCCCCCTCCCGCGAACCCCATCCCCCCTCCCCATCCTCTCCCGTATCCCCTACCCCCTACGTTCCCACTGCGTTTTTTTTCCAATTCAATTCAATTCAATTTATTCATTTTAAGACATTACAAAATTAAAATTTCAAAGCATTCTAAAAAAGGCAAAAAAAATTAAGATTCTAACAGATTTAAGCAATTACATCGATGAAGCATAATCATACTAACAGCAACAAAGCTTATCGTCTGAATTGTGCTTCATTGATGTTAAACATATCGATATTCGAAATAATTCTATTTAACAACAAGACAGCTCTCCCGACTGGATTTTTATTTTATTTTATTTTTAACCACTCATTCTCTGCTTTTCTCCCCACTTCCCTCTACCGCTCCCCCGATCCATGAAACCCCCTCCCGAGTTCCCCTCCCCCGAGTTCCCCTTCCCCAAAATAAAATAAAATAAAATTGAACCGGTAATATTTGATGACGTTTTAATTGATATTTTTTGTCTAGACTCGAGAAATTTTGGGTATATCTCCAGGACGATAAGGCGAAAATTTTCCGCTCTACAAGGGGGTATGAAAGTAATTAATTATGATACTTAAATAGATCTCTCATTAAAATTACAGGCTGTTCTAATTAGGCAGGTAGTGAACAATTTGTAAGCCTTAATTAGTTTGAAGTCCTCAGGTAAAAATAGATTTTAGTGTTGAAAATGTACTGATTAGTTATTTGCTATTAATCAAAAATATACCTGGCTTAACGCATTCTGTCCTTCGACTGATTATTAGGTACTTTGATCTGCCAACATATAAAATATAATGACAACCTCCATAATCGAGAAGTGAAGAAAGAAAGAAAAGAAAAAAGTGTTGGGGGTTCGAATTCCGGTGTGCGAAATGAAAATTGTATTTAACTAATATGTAATCGCATGTATTCTGCAAATCAATTTGTTGACTGTAATCAATAATTTTAAAAACGTTTCAAGTTGACACAACTATGGGAGTTGGTAAAGATTGAAATTGTAAAGGACTGATTTATCATTGTCTTCTGATTTTATTTTTGATAAGTGTGGTATATCACCAACAGTTCTCCAAATCACCTTGGGAGGAGATTTGTTAAATGGGTAGAGTAATGTTCTTTTGACTACGATAGTCGACCTATCTAGGAACTGGCTAATTGGAATCTGATGTGAGAGATCTGCTGAAGACTCTCTCTGAGCTGTTGGACCCTCTGTTGCCTATAGCTTGTACTACGATAGCTGCCATCTAACGGAGTCTTGGGACAGTTCTTAGTACTGCCATCTATGTGAGAAAGCCGGAAGCTTTTAGGTACACTAGAATAAGGATCTTATGGCCCTAAGGGATTCTGATAGACTGCACAATCACACATTAGAGATTCGAAATTATAAATATTGAGAGAGTACCAGATGGTCGCTGTCCAGATTTCCTTTATTGTGTCGATTTCAAACTGCATTTTGATATAAATTTATTCATCGCACTTGATTCATTATTAGACTGATTGCTCCGTGATTTATTGTTGCAAATGTCCACATTTAGGGATTGGTCACACACTGTCAGATAGGAACGGGTATTTGGTTAGTACGTTGGGTGGCGGAAGGGAGATATTAGTCAAGCGTTTACACGGCTGAGTGACCAATGCGCAAACATTATTGTTTGTTTTTGAACAAATGAACACCAAAATGTAGAACTAAATCATGGGCATCAAAATAGACTTGCCCTAACTTATGGATGCCACAGTCCTAATGGAACCGAAAGTTGCAAAGCAGTTGTGATATATTTACATTAAAAATACTCTTAACCGAAGATATTAAATAGTTAAAACCATAGACATACAAATAGCTAGACGAGAACTTACAGATGAAGGGTAAAAACCAACTATGGCGGGACGAAGAGAGGAAAGAGACTTGTGATTCGCCAATAAATCAATCTAACAGTATATAGGCACCTCGCACCATAATATGACCATTTAGTTCTTGACAGTAAAATCTGCTTTTGAATGAATAGACCTATTTATATGGGAGCGTGAATTGCATGCCACGTTATGAACAGATATGTCAAGCCCAAATTCGCAAAGTAAGGTTCTGAGTATTTTCATAGTCGAATATTTTGTTTCCGTAGACACTTTTACAAATGTTTCATGATTTACTTACCCCAGTAAACAGCGGCTTTGTGTTTCGTGTCGCCATGTATCTCGATGTCATAGTATGTGTTCCATAGACATACAACGTCCGTGCGTAAAATGTGCGATAAGAGCTCGACACTGGTCCGGACAAGAATGATGACGTCACATTTTTTAGATTAACGCGGGGTTCTCGCAAGCCCAGCCGGTTCCGAAAAATGGTTCCAATGGGAGAAGGAAATAACACGCCTTTTATCACATAAGGGCATATCCCTATATTTTGTACGTCCGTGGTTAAAACCAAATTTTAAAATCCCCATTTTTTTTTGTTAGGCGCTTCTTTGTTAGAGATTTTCACTAAGACGGATTTACAATACAAAACAACCCAATTACAATAATTTAAACTGTCACATAAATGCTACTGATAATACAAAAAAAGTATCTTTGTATCATTGTAAGAAAGGACGCACAATGAAAATAATAAAAAATAACCTTAATGACTTTTTTCCTTTTTCCGCCCGACTTTAAAGAAACAAGTTATACTTCTTTTTAAATGCTTTCTTAAAGAAATTACAGAGATTAAAGAACATTACAGGAGTAGCTTTAGAGTGTATGGACGAGAGGCTTAAGCGCTGTTTTTTCCCCCTGAAAAATAATGTTCATTTGCATTTACGGCTGTTTAAAACATCTCGAACTTCCCAAATTGCCATAGTTTTGAACTCGGACACTGAGAGGCAAAAATAAATAAGTACGGTAATGATAAGAAATGTATTTTTTAATAATAGCTCCACTCATGAGATTCCGAAGAAAAAAAAACCCCTGTCATCTTTGAGGATGCGTTGAGGAGGGTTTTTTATAGGAAGGAAGAAGAGGAAGTTCTGGAAAGGAAAAAGGTATGATGGGGGTTAGGAATCAGGAGGTCAATGTGTCCAGGAGTAATGGACGTATTTTTTATTTATTTTATTTATTTAATTATTTTCATATTACATTAGGTTATAATAATGACGTATTGCCCATCTCACTAGGTGTGAAACACCTGTGTTGAGATGGCAATTTACAGAGTGGTTATAATCTATGATTTTGTTTTATTAATATTATGAACATGACAGCTTGATATAAAATCTTTTTTTTCTAAGTAATATACAATTCAAGTATGTTATATGAACATTGCAGTAGGTACATGGTTACATATTTACACACAGTAGGCATAAAGGTAAGAATGTTATTAAATACTCCTGATAAATATGTTTATTTGAGGTGATCAATGATTCTACTTTTAAATGCACTTTTGGTTTGAGTGTTTCTTATTTCAGTAGGTAGAGAATTGAATAGCTTTGTTGCATTATATTTAAAAGTTCTTTGTCCATAAGAGGTTTGACAAACTGGGATGTTAAAAGATTTTACATTTGACTCTCTTAGGGCTCTAGTGTTTTTTCGTTCCTCAAACATATGTGTATTTTTAAATTGGTGAAGCAGAATATTTTTTGAATACAGTTTTTGCAGGTTAGGAACATTTAGTGTATTAAAAATAAAATCAGTGCTCGTTCTCAACGGGACTTTAAGAATAACCTTCAAAATTAGTTTTTGAATCTTTACTAAAGGCTCCAGGCAAGTATTTGAGGCACTTCCCCAGCTAATAATACCATATTCAAGTGATGATTGTATGAGAGCACAGTAAACTTGTTTCAGTTGTTTTATATTTAATATATCTCTAACATTTTTAAAGAAATAGACGAATTTCCTCAGTTTTGTCGTTAAGTTTGTAATATGTGCGTTCCATTTAAGAAGATCATCTATTTGAATACCAAGATATTTAATACTGTCAACTCTACTTATAGAAGGACAGGTACATGGAGTTAATGAGGGGTTACAGCTGTGAACTTTAAGGCTTTTTTGTGAAGGCATGAGCTTATTTGATATTCGAAATGTTAGAAATTTGGTTTTGTCTGTATTCAGGGTTAATATGTGAGCATTTAGCCAATTTTTAACAATACGAAAGCCATTTTCTGCCATTTTAAAGACTTCATCCCAAGATTTGGCGTAAAATAGCAAAACCGTATCATCGGCAAAAGTTGTGATTTGTCCACAAATTTGTAAGTTACATAGATCATTTATATATACTAAGAATAATAAGGGTCCTAGGATGCTACCTTGTGGAACTCCACAAACTGTTTTTTGGGAACTACTACAGGTACTGCTTATTTTAACACATTGCATTCGATCAGTTAGATAACTATGAAGTAATTGAAGAACTGTATCTGATATTCCTACCCTCTTAAGTTTATCTAAAAGTATTTTGTGGTTCACAGTATCAAACGCCTTTGCAAGATCAAGGAAAATTGCTATACATTTATTTCCTTTATCAACATTACTTGTTATGAAGTTTGTTACTTTAGCGATGGCATCTGAGGTTGATAAGTTTTGGCGAAAACCAAACTGATTTGCTGATAATATTTTACTAGAGTCAAGGTAAGTAGTTAATTGATTTCTCAGTATTCCTTCAACAATTTTGGAGAGTGCACTTAGAACACAAATTGGTCTGTAATTGGTAATTTCAGATTTGTTCCCACCTTTAAAAATTGGAGAGATAATACCTTGTTTTAATACATTTGGGAAGCAACCTAGAGTGAAGCTCTTATTAATTAGGAATTTGAGGGGAACGGCTATATGAGATTTCAGTGATTTTAGTAGTTTACTTGGTATTTTGTCATGTCCAGGTGAAGTCCTCTCTTTCAGTGAGTCGATTTCTTTGATGATATCCTCCATCGATACATCTTTTAGAGTAAATTTTGCGTAAGTTTCTTCTCGGAGATTATCATCTGGTGGTGGAGTTTTAGTATTGCAGTTGATGTTTTCTTTTATTTTACTGGCCAAATTTGATCCAACGTTTGTAAAAAAAGTATTTGCATGATCGGCAATAGTCTTCGGGTCCAAGTTAAAATTCACATTCTTACCATCAATTGTAAGTTCCTCAATTTGATCTCTGAATTGCCTTGCATGTGTTATCTCTTTAAGAATTTGCCAAATCTTTCTGGAGTCATTATTACATTCAATAATTTTTCTTGAATAGTATTTATTCTTTGCGTGTTTAATTAGTTTTGTACACATATTTCTGTATTTTTTGTAAAATGTAGTAAGTAGGTAATTATTTGGATCTTTCCTTATTTGTTTGTGAATATTATCTCTTTTCCTGATGCATTTTAATAATCCAGGTGTAATCCAAGGTTTAGTGATTGAATTTTTTTTACTTGGTACCTCTTTCTGTTTGGTGTGTAGTTTTATTTGTTTTTGAATAAAATTGGTAAAATAATTCCATGCCATATCATTATCAGTAATTGAGTACAAATTTTCCCATTTTTCGTTTTTTATGTTGAAAATAATTGTATCCCAGTCGATTTTATTTTTCATAATAGATATATTTACGGAATCATCTTTACTTTTATTTTCATTTCCAACTTACAATATTGTAGAGTAGTGGTCTGTTACTGTGGATTCATATATTATTGTGTTGATAGGTTTTTTCGTTTTGCCTATTATATGGTCAATACAAGAAAGAGTTTCTTCAGTGACTCTAGTAGGTTTGTTGATGTAGCTAACAAGACCGTGGTAGCTTATGGCGTTGAGGTAATCGTCTTTTTGAGGATGTCCATTTTCTAAAATATTAATGTTTGTGTCTCCAAAAAACAGATTTCTACAGTGTTTTAGTTTATGTAACACAGTTTCAAGTGAAGCAAGGAAGTTTGTAATATTGTTTGCGGATGGGGATCTATAAATAGCCAGTATATCAATTACTGATTTAACTTGTATGTGTAGACAATTGGAGTCATTGATTTTGATTTCTTTGGTAGTAGTTTTCAGATTGTTTTTAATGTAGACTACAATTCCGTCATTTTGTTTAGTATTATATGAAGTGTTGATGCAATAGTAGCCTTCAATATTTTTTTGTGTATAAGAACTTTTAATCCAACATTCTGTTAGGATCATAATATCAAATTTAATGTTTATTAGTTTTAGGTTTATGAGGAATTCTTCGAAGTTTTTATTGATGCTTCTTATGAATTCATACCTCCCACTGCGGTGCAAGGCGATGGGTAGAGACTTTCAAACGCTCTTGCCGCCGTCTTCTCCACTGTTTGGAAATGGCAGCAGTGGTTTTTCTTACACAAAAATTGATGATCTTTCAGATAAGCTTTGGTTTTTTGAGAAGAACAATAGATATGTATAGATAACCGGGTAACGAAAACATAAGAAAGTATAAAAAAACACAATGAAAACTGCTGAAAAATCAAGGACACGTAAAATTCATTGTCCGTGATAGTGGCAGGTGTATTTCAAAAATATAAATCGAAAAAAACCGGGCGATTGCTGATAAAACCGAATTGAAGCACCAATTTCGGTTGCGCGGAGGGCGACTCAAACGCTGCTGCCGCCGTCTTCTCCACTGTTTGGCAGCAGTGGTTTTTCATACAAAAATTGATGATCTTTCAGATAAACTTTGGTTTTTTGAGGAGACCGATATGTACAGATAACATGTACCAAGGTGTCTCTTATTTCTCGGCAAAAACTGATACGGCCCATCATGGGGACCGGCAGCACTGCTTTTTAGTATAGTCCTACCCCTCTCGTGTCCCGAGGAACAATAATTATACGGGAGACTTATACATATGTACAGAAACCTCAAAAAAATATTTTTTTCAAAAAAATTTTTTTTAGGCTTTGACTTTCCTTTTTTTTGTAAGCCTTTCTTGTAAGATCTGAGTTTGTTCATGGACAAAACTATTAATTTATATTCATGTTGAGTACGTCCGGGCGCAAACAATTAATTCATCTTAATATTTTAAATCATAACTCCCAAAAAGTGTTTTCCCTAAAATAATTAAACTATCGCCATCTAAAAAAAGATCAGATTATGAATTCTTTTAGGTATCACCTTAAACTTAATTTTTGAACTTAAGATATCATTCCTTCCATTCAAAACGCTCCATTTTACGAAGCAAGATTAAACTTAACTGCCTATTGTATTAGTTATATTTTTATTGTTATAACCGGGGGTTAATTCTAAGCTTCCGTTCAACAAAGCGGGGTTGGAATTCAAAGACCCTCCAATGTATGGAAGAAAATCGTTAAAAAAGAAAGTAGAGAAGTTTTTAACTGGTTTTGTTTTTTTCTTAAAACATAGGTAAGGGTTAATGTAGTCACGTTCGTTTTGAATGTTCTTAGAATTTGAAAATCCGTTTTATCCACGGACGTACAAAATATATGGACATGCCCTTACGTGTTAAAAAACGTGTTATTTCCCCCTCCCATTGGAACCATTTTTCGGAACCGGCTGGGCGTGTCCGGACCAATGTCGTGCTCTCGTCGTACATTTTACGCGCGGACGCTGTATGTCTATGAAACACATACTTAGACAATGAAGAAGACTTGGCGAATCACAAGTCTCTTTCCTCTCTTCGCCCCGCCATAGTTGGTTTTTACCCCTCATCTGTAAGTTCTCGTCTAGTTATTTGTATGTCTATGGTTTTATCACAAAAAATATTTTCACAAACTTGGAATTAAAGTGTACAGTATAATAAAACACAGTTTAAATGCCTTTAACCAGCCAGCGGCCGAGAATCCAAATTTCGTTGAAATATGTTCTTACGATCGTTCAGGGTGGTTCCAATGAGAAAGATTAATTATTCTTCATATTCATACTCAAAACTCGATTTTATTTCATTCAAAATTAGCTTTAATTTATACCTACATTCAAAAATGCTGAAATTTTTGTTATTATTTTTTGATCATAAGTATTTATAATTTTTCAATAAAGTCTAAGCAAAATAAGAATGTAAAAAAATCCTAAATACATTAGTTTGTAAGACCGTAAATTGTCAAACTGAAGTATTTTCTGAAGATCTTTTTTTAATCATTTTATTTAAATTTAAATAAAAATTCTGAAACATAGCTGTCCCAGATAATTTATTGATTTATTTTACTGCATGGTTATATGATTTGAAATGTGGTTATATGTTTGAAATGTGTACAATGTGTTGTATAATACAAAATTTTGTTTGAAAATTTAACAAATCTGCCAACAACCTATGGTAAAAGCGCCCTTGCGGTGATTTTTCACAAAAACGGCGCTATACAAATTATTCAAAAATTATTATTATTTTTGTTAAAACCTTGTTGCACTAAAAATAAACATGTTTTCTCAAAACTTAAAATATGATTATACTAGATTAAAGAACAGTCCTTCGAAATCAATTTATATTTTTTTTTTGGAAAAGAGACAAAACGTCTAAAATTTGATTTAAAAATGACATATTTCCGGTTTTGGTCTGGTTATTCCCTCTCTAAATATAGAAGCATGTACCCATTCTCCAAAACATAAATTTCCTCATTTATTTTAATGAGAATCGCACATTGTTCCGTTCCTTCTTACTTTTTTAAAATTCACATCCTTGACTCCTCAGATTGTAACATCCTGTGGTCTAGAAATAGGAACTTTAGATCACATATGTATTATTTTGTTTATCCCTTTCCAAATAAATATCCTCTCTTTTATCAAGCGTTATCTAAAATTGCCTACACCCATTCATCACCTCATCTCTTCGAAGTCTGAACTCGATTCATTTTAATTTTACAATTTGCCCATTTTAATAAAATCAATATATTAATTAATTCACCTTCATTTCTCCACAATTTTTAATGATGGCCTAGAACACCCTTGAAGAGTGAAAGCCAGAAATAATTGAAAAAAACAATTAACACAAAGTACTTTATTACAGACGACAGGTGATAACTAAGAGGCCCTGGACAAACTTTATAGATAATTCTTTTTAGGATGAATTGCCTATTTCAAATAGAAAAAACCTTTCCAGGTAAATTCTTTTACGTTGTTAAATTCTTTTTACTATCTCTCTCGTATATGACATCAGTCGAACGCTTGAAACAAATATCGTTATTTATTTTTGGGGTGTTATACCGTGTTGCATTACCGAAATCTAGCCAACGTTTCGGACAGCGTTACAGTGTCTATCGGGGCAGATGTGTGATGCATTTGATGATAATGGACACTGCAATGAGTATAACACGGCATAACACCCTAAAAATACTTTTGGCTGTGAAAATCTATAATCATATCCGGTCGTAACAATTGGTTAGTACCAAAGATATTGAAATATAAGTAGTTTTTACTGGGTTGGACTGTGCTTCCTGGTGTCGCCGATATTGTTAACCAATTAACAAATAAACTAAATTAACGTTAAACTGAATGAACGAATTCCTTCCGTATTCAAACTATATTGTTAACCAATAACACTTCAAAAACAATTTCAAAAAATCAACTAAATGAACAAATTCTTTCCGTATGCAAACTATTCCCATCAGGTAGTAGTCCGCAGACAGTCGGGCAGACATCATTGCATATCTCTTGTGTATTTAAATATCTTTGGTTAGTACCTACATCTATTAAACCAGGGTATTTTCAGAATGCTTCTATCTATTATCTTTTTTTTATCGCCAAGAGTATGTAATAAAAATAATGACAAGGCATTGATCCAATGATATTAAATTTAATTTATACGACATTTTGTTTGTTTTGCAAGTGTCTTCTCAAAATTGAAGATCATTTTAATTTTTAATAGTATTTTATTTTTGTTTAGCTCCAAACTCGTAGCACACAGAAAATATGACAATAATTTCCATCTTTTGGAAATTTTGCCAATAAAATGCGTCGTTAATTTTTATGCGGGCGACATGATTGTTCGAAGTAGGGTTTAATTTGATAAAAACAAGGTATTTCAAAATAATTATGACTACATTAAAACATCACAATAGCCTTAAAGAAACGTGGTGCCTGGTGGGTGGAATTTTCAAAAAAATACTTTATTCTGTCCCAGCTAGAAGTGATAGCGTTTGGCGGTACTAAAAAATAATATTCACCCCATTACGAAAAGCCTCAATCTAGAGCTAGGTACCTTCCAAAAATATAAGAAATTTCAAAAAATATTTACCATTCAACATTCTTCATGATGATATCGACAAATTTTTAATTTAGTGCAATGAAAGTAGACTTTTCTAAATATCTCAAAATGTCAAATGCCAGATTTTTCGAATAAAAATTTCCAGTGATTTACAATAATTATAACATTGACAACGCAAAACTCTTAACACATTAAGTCAAATCAAAGACTTAGACATCACTTTTCAATCGAATCTTTTATTTATTAATCACATAATGGAAATCTCTAAAAAGGGGATGTTGGGATAAAAAAACAGATGTTGGGATTTATAACTAAGCTTTCACTTTCAACAAAATTAAAATATATTGCCTTTGTTAGAAGTCAACTTGAATACAGTTCTCCCGTCTGGAACCCACACATTATCTATTTATATACAAGCTGTTGAAAGAATAAAAATAAAAATTCTTGCATTTTCTAAATTTTAAAATGGGTATTCCAGTAACTATGTTAAACTACAGCACTCTTTTAAATTTTTATAAGAAAAACTTTCTTTTTATTGCTTTTTTAAGGTTATTCCCATCAGTGAAATATATCATATTAGAATAAGTTAAAAATAATAATCTAAACGAAAATATAGAAGAGAACAAGATACCGAAAACCAGAAAAAAGACAATGGTCGCAACTGGGACCAAAAAACTAATAAAAATAAAGTTTTTCTTATAAAAATTTAATATTCATTTAGACTTTTATAAGCAGTCAATTGTTCCATATAAATAAATTCGGATATATCTATCCGAGACGCTATCCAGGTTACAAAACAATTCTTAGAATGATTGTTTCCAATGAAAAGGGTAGTTGCCCGTAATATGGAGAAAAATAATTAGTTGATAATAACGTTAATTCTAAAATTTTAAAATATGAGATTGACAATATGACGGTTTGACAGAAGGTGGCAATAGCGAAATTAGTTAACGCACTCGTCTAGGTTAGACGGAGAGGTCTGGGTTCGATTCCCAGTTGCGACCATTGTCTTTTTCTGTTTTTCTGTGTCTTGTTCTCTTTCATATTTTCGTTTGGATTATTATTGTTAACTTATTCTAATATGATAGTAGTTTAAATGATACGAATAATGAATATACATTTACCTAGTGAAACATTAAAAAAGTTTAAATCTTTTTATGTAGAAGTACCTAATGTAATATTTGTACTGCCACCGAAATCTGACAGATTTATTTTATCACGAAGTTATTAATTTATTTGGGTGTCCTTTTATAACAGACAACTTATTGGGTAATTCTGGTGTCGCCTAATCTCGTTAGCAACATTTCTGGCGTTTGGTAGGCAAGCCACGACAGTGAACAATTTGTATGTAAATTCGTCCGTTTCGACGGATCTCAGGGGCGCTGACAAATACCCGCCCTGGGGGCGAAACGACACCGCCCCCGGGGCAGGGGGGCGCTGGTGATATCGTTGTTTATGGCCAATTAATTTATAATAATTTCCGTTTAATATGCAATGAATATTATGTGATTTAAATTGCGACAGGGAATTATTTTTCAAATTTTAAACAGGAAAGAAGATGAAGGACATGATCGATGGTTGCGTAAGTTTAGAGGGGTTCTGGGTTCTTAGGTTAACGTACTTAATTGAGAAAGTCGCTAGAGTAATAACGTTGGACGTAGCAAGTTATTTTTAATTTCAGGCACAAATTAATATTATAAAATAAAAAATTATAGAATTTTATATTCTTATAGCGATCTCTGTGTGCCACTCAAGGAAAGAAAGTGTAGCCCCCCCAAAAAAATATTTTTATTTTTATTACAGTAAGGTTATAGGTACCGTTGATCGTTGACAGAATCCTTAAATTTTTAAACGAAATTTTGAATTACACAACAAACATTTCAAATCATATAATCGTACAGTAAAATAAATGAATAAATTATTTAGGAAAGCTACTTTTCAGAATTTTAATTTAAGTTCAAATAAAATCTTTAAAAAAATCGGAATGCTTTTTTGTGACGAAAATACTTCAGTTTGTCTATCTATTTACGGTGTTAAATAACTAATATGTTCCAGGATCCCGACCGGGCGTCCCGTTTTCGATTCCTTCGCTGGCTAAGTCCTCCATCACAACACAAGCAACATTTTCGGCTTTCTGTGGTGATAGTAGGAGATTTTCAAACATTGTTGGGTTATTCGTAACTTAAGAATGTTTGTCTTTCTTTTATTAAAAAAAATTAATAATAATAATAATTTTGTAAAATGGAGGCCTCAGCACGGGTAAGTCACCCAGTGAGGCCAACATTACTGGATTACTATTGAAACGTTAAATATTGTATCAAAATAAATGCTATGAAAACTTAATTTTGACGGCAAAAGATTCAATAAAAAAAGTGCACAAAAAAGGGAGCGAAAACGGTTCTGGTCGTTCGTTAAATTAATGCAATCCTCTTTCGATCTACCAAAACGGGTCTTGGCGATATGCGACCATTTTAGTGACTATTCAAAATAATTGCTGAATATACGGAAATCATTCCGCTATAATTTAAACTCGTCCAAATTAACATTCAAAACATGGATTTCGTTTTGCTTGCTACCCACAAAATTAGACCAGTGTCCAATCTGTGTCAAAATTTAACTAGAATAATAATATAAGCTATGCAGATTATGCTCTTAAATATTCAAATTGGTCCCTTCAAACTCAACACCAACCTATTTAATCAAATCCCCGGGCAAATAGGCCCCAGTGCGGCCCTGTCGACACTAAGTCTAAACGTGAACCAGTATTAATTAATCTATCTTTGCCCAAACGTTGTCGTCGTCCCAAACATTGTAACGAAATTACAGAACACATCAACAGATTGTACCAGTAAATGTCACAGAATAAAATATAGCGCGTTTTCCCCCCACGACAATATATCCCCGACAAAATATCCCCCGATAAAATATCCTACAAACAAAACGTCCCCCAACAAAATATCTACTAAAACTCCTACCCACCTTTTTTCTTAAGAGCAGAACCAGCGGCCGAGAATTTAAATTTAGTCGAACGATGATCTTGCAATTGTACCCTTGCAACCTTACAGGGCGGTTCCGATGAGAAAGATAAATTATTCTCCATACTATCATTTTAACATATTAACTTAATATCGATTTTATTTCATTCAAAATTTTCTTTGATTCCTACCTACCTACCTACCTACATTCAGATATGATCAAACTCTTATTTATTTATTTTTCAGAAACAAACAGTACATAATTACATGTTATAAAGTAGTTACAAGTTGTAGAATTAATACAATAATTGGTACCAATGACATGTCGCTGTTATATAATATATGTTTTTAAGTGACAATTTATAAATTTTACCTATATTAAATTAGCAAATTATTGAGGGAGAGGTGAGGGTGTGTGTGTGTGTGTGAAAATGTGTGTATGTATGAATGTAAGTATGCGCATTAAACAATTTATATGATTGACATGATGCTCTTTTTAAATTTAGGCAGTGAAAACGAGAAAATGTCGATGTTATAATTTAGATTAATATTATTGAATACATGAAGAGCACGATTGATTGGCGAATTAGTTGCTGCATTTGTCTTGCAATTAAGTGTGTGGAATAGTTCTGTACGGCGTGTACATCTTAATGGTATGTTAAAATTAATTAGGGAAAGTAGTTCGGTACAATCGATGTTATTATTTAAAATTTTGTATATAAATGTCAAATCAGCAATTACTCGTCTTTGTTGCAAAGTTTGAAATGTGCATTCATAATTATTGTTGAATTTGAATTTAAGATATTTTATAAATTTGTTTTGAATATTTTCTATGCTATCTATGTATAATTTGTACTGCGGGTTCCAAATTGGCGAGGCATATTCCAATCTACTTCTGACTAATGCTAAATATAACATACATAACTACTGTGCGTGGGTTACTGAACACTTTACTTATATGAAGAACAAAACCAAGCATTTTATATGACCTGTGAACGATTGAGTCGATGTGATTATTAAAAATAAGTTTGCTATCTTTACATTCCATATTAGAGATGACAGGTTCATTGTTGAGTGAATAAGAGTACTTAATTACATTTTTATTTCTGGTGAATGTCATAGTATGACATTTGGAAACATTGATATCTTAACAGTTTTTTTATTTTATTTTTTATTTTATTTTTTTTATTGAGTAAATTTTTTTACAATAAGTTTATTTCATTTTAATATTACATATTTTATATACTCTCCTAATAAAGCAAGTGCTTGTGTTTAGAAGAGGACAACTTGATAATAACTTCTTTTTTTTTTTCAAATCCTTATACAAACTTAAGCACTTAACTTATGAATAGATTTAGACTTAATAACATATTTTTTTAAGATTATAAGGGTAATTAAACAAAATATATATATAGGATGTACATAAAACCTTTGGAATAACAAACAGTCAAAAACATATCTAATAAAAGTTAAAATTATATGGTGGGACTTTCAAAATATGATTTAATTTTTTTTTTTTATATTTGTCGTAATTTTTTTCTGTTCGCATATCGGCGGGAAATTGATTAAATAATTTTATTCCTTTATATACATAGTGATTCTGTGCTGTTGTGGTTCGTATGGGTGGTATAGTTAGTCCACCAATAGAAGTATTCCTTATGCTAATATTTAACTTTAGTTAACTTTACAATACTTGCAAAGCCTATCTAGGTTACTTTTAAAAACTCTTAATGATAAAAATATCAAAATGATGTACTTTTTAAATTTTTTTTTGATCATAAGTATTTATAATTTTTCAATAATTTCTAACCAAAATAAAAATGTTTTTTAAAAAAATATATATATTAGTTTGTAAGACCGTAAATAAATAAACAAACTGAAGTATGTTCATCACAAAAGAAGGGCGCGGATCTTTTGTTAATGATTTTATTTGAACTTAAATAGCTTTCCAAAATAAAGGTGTCAAAAAAGGTAAATTTTCTTAGAAGACTAAGACATAAATTAAATAGAAACACTACGGAGCTCATTTATAAAACTATTGTTGCTCCACATTTGGATTACTGCTCTACGATGTTATATTTGGCCAATGAAGGAAATTTAAACAAACTAGAAGTTATACAGAACAGAGCTATGAGATGTATACTGGGAAAAGGCAAATACGCAAGGATGAATCAAATGAGAGAGGAGCTAAATTGGATTCCAATAAAAAAAAGACTACTATTTAATGTGTTAATTTTCGTGCATAAAATTATGAAAAACCAAATACCCAAAATACTTTAAGGATGAAATTGTTTTTAATAGAGAAGTACATAATTATGAAACAAGAAATATAAACAGAGTTCGATTGCCACAAATGAAGAAATCAAAATCACAGAATTGCCTAATGTATAGAGGACTAAAGATGTATGATGAAATAACTGAAAGTATGAAGAATGGAGAAAGAATGAATGTATTTAAAAAGAAATGTTATTCTTACTGTAAAAATATTTAAATTTATCAAATGAAATGTTACATTGTGCTTATTAGTTTATATTCATGTAGTATAAACTAACTCAATAAATAGATAATAAAAAATAAAAAAAATAATATTTTGATTTATTTTACTGCATGATTATATGATTTGAAGTGTGTGTTGTAAAATACAAAATTTTGTTTGAAAATTTAACAAATCTGCTTGTGATCCTTGTATTATGTATTGTATTGTGTATTATTGTACTAAAAATAAACATATTTTCTCAAAATTTAAGACAAAGTTTTACTAGATAAAAGAACAGTCTGTTGAAATCAATTTATAATTTTTTGTGGAAAAGGGTCAATACTTCTAAAATTTTATTTAAAAATGACATATTTCCGGTTTTGTCTGGTTATTCCCTCTTAGTATCATTTTTCCTTCATATTACTTCCTCTCCTTAAAAAGACATTGTGAAAAAAAAAATTACAGTGGACATTGTGAAAATTTTTTCCGTCACGATGTTATTACAAAAACTAACCAACCATTACGCCGTCCCGCGCAGGGATTGACAGAAACGATAGACCTAATTTGGTAGGTGGGTGTGAATACCGCCACTCCGGAAACCATTTATTGGATAACCAACACCTCTGCCATACATAGGGTACCCAATTAGTTCGCTTAGTTTGGTGACTATGCAGGGATGCCCGGGTTCATGGGATGAGGTTAAGTTAGATCAGCGAATGCGCCTACCGTTACTCCTAGACACACGAACCCTCAGATTCCTATTCACCTTTCAAACCTTTTTTTCCAAAACTTCCTTTTCTAAAAATACACTCCACAAATCATCCCCAACGATCGAAATGGTGACCGGCCAACTCAGAATGAAATCAACTGAGAACCACCTTAAAAAGGGCATTAAGAGTGATGATAAAAATTTTTGTTCGATAGGTTAAGTTAGGTTACCGGCTATTTTAAATTTATTTTTTCATGATTTTCATGAGGTTTTTTTATGATCGTTCTGATGTGATTCTGAGTTAGTTTCATTCTGAGTTGACATGGAGCCGATTGAAATAGGTACTGTAGAGATTTATGCTGTGTGGAGCTAATGTAAAAAACTGCGCCAACAACCGAAACGAGGGTGTCAAATTTTACCGATTTTGGTTCAACACTTGTTATGTTCTGAAACAGCTTATGAACTGAAACCCATTTTCCCAAATTCCTCATATAATCATCCCCAATTGTCCTTCCATGAAAGGCCCTAATTAGTATAAAAAGAATAAGAAGAAGAGTTACCTACCTACTTGCTAATGGACAATATTATAGCACAAAATTGAAAATACCTACATTTTAAGTCAGTGAAAATTGTCGTAAAATCGATAATAGTGTTGTGTCTTCTGTGTTGTGATTGTCCTATTTCATATTTAAAATCGTTCTTTTCTAAACACTTTTCATTGTCAGTATTTATCTCGATGTGTACAGTCCTTTACTTTAAATCTTTATGTCTATGCTACTTCATAGTGAAATATTGTCGTTAATTCATAATCTATATAGTCTTTTCTCTGTGGTCATGTCAAAGGTTTCGTTGTTGATAAATACTCGGGTCTGTGTTTTGCAAACTCATTCTCGCATCAATTCTCTGAACTCTCTCTCTAATCTCTTACCAACTCAATTAAGCTAATTAATTGCCAGTCAACCTCTGATTGTAAAGTGAAATAAAAGTTACAATTAATCCAGAACACAAGTGTTTCAAGGATAACCCTCAATCTCTCCTCCCAGTACGCCCATCTTGGCGTTGAAACGAAAGAGGCCAAAAAAGCAGCGTCAGCCTTACAACCTCACCGGAGACCTCCCGAGACTACGCCAGGACGCCTACTTCAAATAGCTCTCTCTGGAACTCTCGCTTAAAATTCGTAATAACTACTATTAATACATAAAAATTAGGGTGAAGTTTAAACAACCCTTGTGCCATCAATCTGGAATACCAGTCGTCATTAATATTTGGACCCAAGCAGCATATGACCACAGCAAATATAGGGCTTTCTCCCTTCAAATTGATTATAAAAAACGCCATCAATTGTCTTACATCATACAAATTACAGATTTACAGTCCATCCTCTAGTGTCACGATATCGTTCATGACATTTTTCAATAATACATTGGTGAAGATTATGGTAACTAAATTAATCCTATCATAAAATTAATGGAACCTCAACTACACGAAAATGATTAGATTCGTGTAAATCTTTGTATCAAATCTGATACAGTAGATAGATAGTTTTGAATTTTGAGCTTAACCGAACCCGCCTACACGCCTAACCAGTATTATAAGGGACACGTTCACCGACCACCCACTTGATTACATCCTTAATTACAAGTGTCCAGTTTCAGAGGCGAAAGCAACCAAAGTGGATTTAGTCACACATCAGCCGGGGAGGAACGGACAGTATAAGTGGCTAGATAAAGGGTCGGGGTCACCACATATAAGAAGTGGTCTATGTTATAAGAGGGTCAAAGTTACTTGGTTATGTAATATGTGTGCTTTGCGTGGTTTTGGGAGATTTTTGAAGTAAAGTACCGTTGTGATTTTAAACTCGATGAATTGGAAAAACGGCATTAAAAAGAGACAAACACATACATCTACAATCTATAGCAATGGTTCCCAACCGGTGGTCAGTGGACCACAGTTGGTCTGAAAAGCTGATTCGTAACCCTTTTGGTATTAATGATGGATAATTAGCTGAAGATGTCGAAGAAGAGAATATTAAATCGGAAAATGATAGTAATTGCAAGGACGCGTTTAGTGACGCGATTAACAGTTTATCATTATTGTACCTTGTGGCCCTGTGAGAACAAATAAATGTCATAGTGGTCCCTAGTCAAAATAGGTCGGGAACGACTGATATATAGGATTTAGCCTGCGGAGGATAATTTTTTAACCGATACCTACTGGGTTTCAATATAATACAATAAAACCACAATTCCACGCAAGTATTCTTTGGTCTCGTGGCATAAAGCGCCTGACTAAGGATCGAATCCTACGAAATCCAAAAAAATTACTATTATATATATAAAATCAATATCCAACATGAAAAGGCAAAATTAAAGCACTCAAAATAATTCAAACCACTCCAAAATGAACACGCAAAGAAAACACAAAAGAAAGCGACATCTAGCCACTCCGAAGAAGAAAACACAAATACTAAAAAGATGACCAAATGTATAGGAAAAGGTGCACTGGAATTCAACGACAAAAATATGAAAAAAAATCATCCTTCACTTTGATAAAAAAAATCACTTTGTATTCTTCCCACTCAGCTGCTCCCGTCTGGAGCCAGTGAGACTATGGCATCCCCTATTGGGGTATGTTGTGAGGCTGAAAGTAGTAGAGAGGAGAATGAGATGGGGAAGTACCTGGCTATTCAGATCTGGTCACCAAACACGGCTAACGCCATTTCAAGCAACGTTTCAATTCTGAATGTTTGTCTTACACCAGGGCGATACTGAGAGTATCTTCTTCTCTGGAACGTGCTGCAAAATTTACTATAAATTATTTTAAATGAATGAATTATGAAATAATACAAATTATTCAATGAAATTTATTATCCCACTCCGAGATTCGATCCACCGACCTTCGGATTGCGAGTCAAAATTCTCACCGCTTGGGGTGTTGGTTGTCCAATAAATAGTTCCTGGTAATAGTATGTAAGTTATAATTAGTATTTTGTCAACTTAAATAAAATAAAAATGTAAAACGCATCAGTGATTTTTCTACGTTTATATCAGCAATAATTTAAATAAATAAATTGTATTATTAATTAAAGCTAGACGAGAAAGATTTTAGATCTTCTATTTTCTTAGAAATAAGCACTTCATCACCAGCATTCAAGAGGCAATATAATTACTAAAAAATTAATTAAAACAACTTCTTCATTCAGGGTTTACAACTTAATTCAATCTCTAATTAAAATACAGATAAGAAATTCCTATCGTATTTTTGAATAAATTATGTTCACCAAGTTACTTAAGTAGGTATAATTTTCTTAATTACATTCACTGGATAATGATTTTTTGCATCGAATTAATGTGCAAAAATTTTCAGTCAGGCACACCTTCCTTTTTAATTATAAATTTTCTTGACAGAATTTCAACGGTCTTTAAAAATATCTTGCATTTTTGAGCGTTGAATTTTGAACGGTCTGTAAACAGTTGTTTAAAGTTTGCTTTTGACAATATGTCGTTGGGTACATTTAGCAACACAATTTCTACATAACATTTCGAATTATTTTACAATAATTTTTAAATCTCCTACTACTACCGCAGTAAGCGAAAAATGTTGCTTGTTTCGTAATCAACGACTTAGAAAATGAACTCACCACTGTAAATATTACAATATAAATCAATTACAACATAAAGATATAAAGTAGGCAGGTTGAAAGATTATATTACAAAACTATTATAATTACTTTTTCTTATACTTAGCATGTACTCAGCATTTTTTTTTAGTGTTGCAATTTGATAAGCTTTTTATGTGTTTTGGCGTCTTATTAAATATAGAGATACAAGATATCTGAATGTTCGTTGCCCATTTTAATTTGCTCAGAATGTTCATGCCTTCATTTTGACCATGTCGTATGGCGTGTGCATGATTTATTTTTTCTTTATATAACAAAATCTTATTGATTGAATTTGGAATTGTTTGAATGCAACTCTACTCTCTGTCTTGAACGAGTTTCCCCAGGAGGTTATTCCGTGTCTGATATCTCAAGAGTGCTTCAAGTAGAACACTTCTAGAGTACGTTTACATGATCATGAAGATAATAAATATAATATTTCGTCCTAATCTTGCAAACTATACATCACCGGCACACCAACAGAGCCAGATAACGTCAAAACTTTGCAAATCCGTTTCGAATTATGTAGTTGGGCTGTGGAGCAACATAACATGGCCAGGACCCAAATCAAAACCAGTTTATGATTAATTAAATCTCACACGACACTTCCACAAACTGTAGTTAATCACTTTGGGACTTGGTTCGTATGCTGACAATTGACAATTATCCCGCGCGTGCGTGCTCAGCATACAAATATTTTAAAGCAATATTTATTTATGTCCCGTCAACATAAAAATCTAGTAATTTTCTGGATTTTGTACCGAAGCAGTTGCATATAATTATAACATTATACACAATTAGAACATATCGTCGGCCTAGTGGCAAAGCCCACTAGGTCACGTTTTTTCATGAAATGACTTAAGTCTGAGGTCTTATGTAAAAAATCGTCCTTTTTCGACTGGCATACTCCATTAAGTCGTATATTTAATCGTTTTCGATTAAGAAGTGTTTTTAAATTTACCATTAGTCATAAATCAGATATTATTGACAAGCAAAACATATTAAGTCTACATTATGCTCTAAATGTCAATAATACATCAATTTACACCGTTAAAACGCAAGCAAAATCCACTAAGTCAGTTTTAAAATATTTAAAACACAAGCAAAATAAACTTAAAGGCATTTCGCGGCATTAATTTCAACAATTTAACAGTAATCTTAACAAGCAAAGGACACTAAGTCATTATTGACTGGTAAAACCCACTAAGTCCGGCTCATTTTTTCGTAAATCTTTGATTAAAGGATGCTGTTATTGCTTTCAACTAATATTGTGTTTTGATAAGGTACTTAAGGGTTCGTTCAAAATTATAAAATATTTAAAAACTTATCTTTTGGAGATATTCATCCACTTATATATTGCCTTTCCAAAATTGCTAAATATTGAAATGCGTTTATCTCAGGATTGTGTTTTGGTGACTTAGTGGACTTTGCGAGTAGGCCGACGATATTACATATTATTATTAAAATATATATCACGATTAAATATCACAAATTCCCAATGATCTCTGCGTGCGAACTGTACCTAAACAAACAATAAACAGTGTTAATCCCTAGTGACCTCCCAGGTAAGTATGGTCCTGTAGATATATTTTCTGGATGTACAGCGCATTTTTGCGCAGCATCGCATTCATTATTGAAATCATTGTACATATAGTTTCGTATCAGTGATCGATGAACCGGTGAATGCAATTTTAACCATAAGGTTTTTTATTATCTGTTTTTAGTTAGAAGTAAGATTGTAGAAATATATTATAAGCCTTACAGCGCCGTAGAGGTGATTTTTCACAAAAACGCCACTATATAAATCATCCAAATATTAGATATTATTATAATTATAAGCTTACCTAAAAAAATGATGCCGTGCATAAACCATTCTTGATGTATAAAAGAACCCTACATAGTTTAGTATTCTCTATGATGAAAATAATCAAACCACAGTACTTGGATAATAACAGTACTTGAATAGGACTTTCACGAAACTTGAATTTTAACTTTGAAATTTGAAGATTTATTCAAATTCCGTGAAACAACCCACCTTAAGATTTACATTGTCCTGTACTGAATAAATCATTAGATCATTAACCTTCAAAAGTTATAAAAAGAGAGTTCTAATAAAAATTTTATTTCGTATGTTTTGATCCTTGTTTTGCTGAATGTCTGGCCGCTAAGGTTCGTCAGGCGCTTTATACCACTAGACCAAAGGAGACTTGCGTGGGACTGTGGAGTTATTGTATTATATTGAAACCGAGTACCTATCCATAGAATAAATAAATATTTCATTGCTATCTCATTCTTTCGCAGGTTAAATCCTATAAAAGTATGTGTTTGTCTCTTTTTAGTATCGCTAGCTTCCGTTACATCGAGTTTTAAATCACAACGATGCTACAGAAGTTTTTACTTCAAAAAAAAAATTGCCATCGCTTCATCAAGGCGCTTTCGGGTCGTCCAGGCGACTCTGTCCCATGTACTTCAATTGCCTCCATCCATTGCAGGCCCAGCCACTCCTCGCACAGTTTTTGCATGTTTCAGCTACTTTCCCCGGCTTATTCCGGGACGGCCAACTAGACGTCTTCCCCCTGTTCTCTTTGTTTTATAAATGGACAATATTTGAATATACGCCATTTTAACCCTTTCAAAGCCTCGTTCAGTATTCCGAATTCAGACTCGATATATGCAAAGTCCTCGTCCGGCATAGTAATTTGCGTCCCGGGTAATGCCGGGGCAGATTTGCACATCAAAAGGCAAAGTAAACTTACTCTGAATAAAATTTTAATAAAATAATCTGAGAATTTTGCTTGACGATATTGTACTAGAATTGCAAAAATATATTTATCAAATTAAATGTACGTGAGTTTGTTAAACTTAACCTTACCCAACAGAACTAATATAACATAACTTGACCTAACCTAGCCTCTGCTAATATAACCTAACTTAACCCTAGTAAACCTGATCTAACCCACACTAAACCTAAATTCGGTTAAACCAAGCCAATCTAATCTATCAACCAGCACGCAGCGCTAGGCAAAGATGATAGACCGCTATGCAACTCCGCAATATAATTTACTCCTTGCTTTAATTCTATTCATACATCGTCTAGTTTTTAGAAAAGAATGAGACGTTACTGCGGTACCCCGTTTTATAGTCACATTCTTCATGTTTACGTGTTTAAATTATACGAGGTTAGGCTGAAAAGTAATGCACACATGCTTGTACAGCGCAAACAAAATGACCTTCAGAAGCGCGCCAGGTGGAATATGTAAGTAACATTCCTCCTCTATACATACGCGCAGGTTTGAGGTCATAGAATTCATCCAGTGTATTTTGAGAAGCAGAAGTATGGAGACGTGTTTTAGTATTATGTCAACGCAAGGTGAACGGCATGCTGTTATTGAATTTTTAACTGCTGAAAAAGTGACTCCTACAAGCATGTGTGCATTACTTTTCAGCCTACCCTAGTATGTTATCAAGAAGAAAACATAATACAACTAGCATTAATCTTGGTTAGATTGCAAAATTGTATTTATATTCTTCCTTCCCATGTCCATAATCCACCTCTTAATGCTTCTTTTAAAGTCAGTTATTTTTTTAATGGTTTTTATTGCAAGAGGGAGAATATTAAATAATTTTATAAAGAAATGTTGCATATTTCTTTGTCCAAAAGTAGTTTTAGTTGTAGGTTGGTGGAATGTTTGTTGTAATATGGATCTTGTGAATCGGTTCGAGTTTGTCTGTGTAAAGTAATCCTGGTTTTTGAATGAATACGTACAAAAAACTAAACCAGGTCTTGCAATTTACCTGTTTTTTTTAATATCTCAAATAAAAATCTAAACATAAAAATTCACGAAAGAAATTGCCTCCTTAGAATCGCACCCTGTAACTCAAACTGTATATATATTAGTAGTAAAGAAGAAATAAAATATCTTGGAATAATTATCGATAAGAACATCAAATGGAAAAGTCAAATAAATTCCACAGTAGACAGAATGAGAAAACTGATCTATATATTTTTTAGATTAAGAAATACTGTATCATTAAAAACACTTAAAGATATTTATTATGCACTTGCGCACTCTGTACTACAATATGGAATCGTGGCTTGTGGGGGGTGCATACAAAGCAACCCTTCTCCCATTGGAAACAATTCAAAATATTTTAATAAAAATCATTCTAAAAAAGCCCTACGACTACCCAACTATAAATGTTTTTTAAGATTTCCCGGTTCCCCCACTTACAAAAATCTATGACAAAATTGCACTTTTACAAATACATAAAGATTTCTTTAGTAAAAATAATTTACCAAAATTAAATATAAGCAAAAGAATAATAATATCTATTGGAGGATTTACCGTGCCACTAGTGCGAACCACAACAGCACAGCATCACTATGTATTCAAGGGTATAAAATTATTTAATAAATTACCCCTTGATAGACGATCGGAAGAAAGCTACGAAAAATATTTAAAAAAAAATTAAATTACAATATTCTAGTACCACCTCATAACTTAAATTATGTTATATTATATCTAGAAATAAGTATTGAATATTTAGATATATGTTTTTGCCTGATCAATACTTCAAATCATTTATTTTAACTAACCTATATTTTTAGTACTTTTATCTGTATTTTCTCATGAAATCACTAATATTTTTTGTTAAATTACTAATATTTTTTGTTTTAATTTAAACAAATGTAATTTTTTTTAAGTTGTCCTCTCCTAAACACAAGCAGCTGCTTTATTAGGAGAGTGATTGAAATATTAATGTATATTTTATGTTGTAAAACTGTAACCTTGTTATATTTTTAAATAATTAATAAAAAAATAAAAAAAATAAAAAATGTGGTATTTAAAAATTAATGATTTTTCTTTTTGTGAAATTACCCGATAACTCCGGGCACAGTTAGTATTTCATGAAGTAATCTATGTCACATGAAATTTTGTACACGAAAACTCAAAATAATCTAGGGTTGAAATTGAGATTTTTTTTCCCTTTTTGCTTAATGAATTCCGGTGAGATTTGAATTCTTTAGGACAGGAGAGGGTTTCACATTTTAATAAATATATTCACATAATGCGATAATGGTAAAGAATCCCTCAGAAAATCCTTGTATTTGCAAGTTCAGTAAAAAGAGAGAATTTATTATATTATCAATGGTATCTTCCACGGACGTACAAAATATATGGACATGCCCTTACGTGATAAAAGGCGTGTTATTTCCCCCTCCCATTGGAACCATTTTTCGGAACCGGCTGGGCTTGCGAGAGCCCCGCGTTAATCTAAAAAATGTGACGTCATCCTTCTTGTCCGGACCAGTGTCCAGCTCTTATCGTACATTTTACGCACGGACGTTGTATGTCTATGGAACATATACTATGACATCGAGATACATGGCGACGCGAAACACAAAGCCGCTGTTTACTGGGGTAAGTAAATCATGAAACATTTGTAAAAGTGTCTACGGAAACAAAATATTCGACTATGAAAATACTCAGAACCTTACTTTGCAAATTTGGACTTGACATATCTGTTCATAACGTGGCATGCAATTCGCGCTCCCATATAAAAAGGTATATTCATTCAAAAGCAGTTTTTTTTTCAAGAATTAAATGGTGATATTATAGTGCGAGGTGCCTACATAATGTTAGATTGATTTATTGGCGAATCACAAGTCTCTTTCCTCTCTTCGTCCCGCCATAGTTGGTTTTTACCCCTCATCTGTAAGTTCTCGTCTAGCTATTAGTATGTCTATGGTATCTTCGTAAAGAACATTGGGTAAGGACCATACTGGTATATTTTTAATCTCGACTTTTTAGAGAAGACCAGTTTTTCAAGGAGTTGTTCCGAATCAGGTCGTCAAGACTTTAAACATGGTTTAACTTGTGTCGGATATTTTGTGATAAGCTTCTGACACGAGCGGCTTGAAGGCAAGCACATAGTTTTGATTATTGTTGTCTATGCTCAAGCAGCTTGACGCGTTCATCAAGCTAATTGAGCATATACAACAATTTATATGCATTTAGTAATCATCCGTTGATCCAGGTGGTCAAACCCAGAGCTCTGGTGCATCCTAGTACGATGATATTAACTAAATAAAAACTACCTATTCCATTATATATTTTTTGATATTTTTAATTAAAAAAAGAAGAATACAATAATATTATGAGAAAAAAATAATATAAAAAAGAGAAAAGTCCCGATAATTTATTTTTTAATAATTTATCCGTGTTTTTTACATTTAAAAAGTAGCTACATACGTAGAAATTTAAGTGTGTGTATAACTTGAAAATGCACATGTCCATACAAATGCATAAACACGCGTACACATAATTTTATAAATTAGAAAAAGTGTTAACAGTCAATCAAATATTATGGTTAATCAAATACTAACTTCCTATAGTTTTGGTCAAAATAAGGCCGTTTGGACAATACTTGGTTGGTCTTAGCCTCCTCAAGACTCTTCCTCCACTCATATCTGTTTTGTGCCAGCTCTCTCCAGTTCAGAAGCTCAAAGGTAGATATGTCTTTGAGGACGTTGTCGCTCCATCTTAATCTTGGCCTTCCCGAGCTCCTTCGCCCTATCGGTCTTGAGTTCAGCAGGGACCTTGGTGTTTGATGCTCGGTCATTTTCTCCACATGACTTAGTCACCGAAGTCTTCCCAGTTTTATAATTTTTTTGACGTTTAGCTCCTTAAACAGAGTATAGAGCTCATTGTTGTAATGAAGAAAAGTATTAATCTTCTTCTTTGTGTACCTTATCATGACCCCCTGATGTTGGCGATCACTCTGGAAAATGTTTCTCTGTCTTGCGCGCCCGGAATAGTTCCTCCACACTTTTAATGCCGGTCCACTCTCGTACATTTAGCCAAGACATTTGTCTCCTACCAGACCCTTTATCTTGCCTTTCAATATTAATATAAGCAGTTCTCTATCTGCTCCAGCCCGCCTGAGAATTTCTGTGTTGGTGATCATGTCGGTCCGTGGAACCTTGAGCATTCTCCGGTGAAGCCATATTTCAATAACCTCTAACCTGTTCATGGTTTTTACTTTCAAGGTCCATGTTTCACATCCGTACAGCCAGACCGACCATACATAACATTTTAGCATTCTCTGCCTTAGTTTTAAACTGATATTGTCATTGCGGAAGAGAGATTTCAATTTACTGAACGCAGTTCTTGCTGCTTCAATTCTGCACCTATCCTCTACATCTGGTTCAAGAGTCTCCGTGAGAATACTGCCGAGGTATTTAAATCTTTCCACCTTTTCGACATTGATTGCAACCATTTAACTGTATCATTGATCCAGAGTGATCTAGTCGTCCAAATGTCATCCAGTTAGTTTAATAAAGGATCTAATAATAGTGAAACCACAGTACAACAACCTTTTCTATTCCAACATTATTTAATCTGATGAAAGTATAGCAGATTCAGCGGATAATGAAGTCGCGGCACCCGTATTCACGGACAGCTGCGATACTATTTATCGCCGAGATAAACCCGGGGCGAATGATTTACTGCTGTCAGGGATCGAATTCGCCAAAAGGCAATATATCTCGCGGGTAATACGGTAATTACTGGGGATTTATTACTTGTTTATGAATACGAGCCCCGCGGCATCGCCAGCCAAACTGATACCGATCGAGTCACATTATTATATTATATGCCTCTTATAGCCATATTATTATACATTTTAGGAATGGATAGTGGCTAGTTTGACTACCAGAGTATATATTGAGATGTCGTATTCAGGCTTGCTCTCTCATTGGCCAGCTCCCAGATAGGCAATACCTATTGTAATATTCTCGTTGTTTTATTATTATTGTGTATTTTATTTAGATATAAAATTTGACATCTTATATCTAATGTTTTCTTTTCTATGACTACTACAATATTATTTACTACCTACTGACTAAAATTTGGACTTTACAACATTAAGACATAATCCACGAAAAACTGCAAGACTTTTAGCCTCCTTAACATTTACAGGGAGTTCATTGAACATTTTAAAACCTTTATGATAAATATTATTTTGTGTTCCCGATACATTTGTTTTAGGAAGTCTAAAATCGTTGCAGTTTCTCGTAGGATAACAATGAACTGTACTGTTGATTCTAACATTATTCGACATATAATCTGGTAATATTTTATTTTTTAACTTATAAATAAAAACTAGGGTATTGAAAACTAATTTTTCCCACACACTTATATTGAGTTGGCGTTGCATGGTTTTTATCCTGGTATATCTGCTACAGCACAATATAGACCTCATGCCTCTGTTCTGAATTATTTCCATTCTTTTAATTTGTGTTTTATTGCTCAGAAAGATTACACTTGAGCAATAATTCAGATGGGATGCTACAGTTGTGTTATAGACCAATTTCCTAGTTTTAATGTCTGATTTTCCCTTTATTCTACTTTTGAAATTAATCTTTTTGGCAATTTTTTTAGTAAGCATTTCAAAGTTAGAGTTAAGTTTTAACTTATTATCGATAATGATTCCCAAATATTTAATTTCTTCTACCCCTTCAATATTTTTACTGTCTATATTTAGGGTAATAAGTTCATTTTGTTTTTTCCCTAATACCATGAATTTACTTTTAGTTACATTTAATTTGAGTTTATTTATGCTTAAACATTTAGATATTTCATTAGGTTCACTTTGTATTTTTGACAATGCATCTTCAATATTATTTGCTATAATATATAAAAGTGTGTCATCAGCAAACAGTTTGATGGAACAGTACTTTACAGGGGCCAGAGGACATCGTCTATGTACTAATGATCGAGAAAATACAAAAGAGTTTTTTACGATACCTCTATATGAGAGAGTTTGGTTTTTACCCATGGCTGTTTCCAACAGCATTTATCTCGGGAATGCTGGGTATCTGCAGCCTTAGTTCCAGAAGAGATGTCGCATTACTGCTGATGGCTTATAAGCTTCTAAATGGTTTTGTATCGGTACCAGATATTCTGGCTGAAATAGGATTCTATGTGCCCTTGAGGTGATTTTCTCACGAAAATGGCGCTATAAAAGTCATCCAATTATTATTATTACTATTATGTCCCGGATAAATTCACGCGAGGCCGCCAACACAGGCTTTTGATTCTTCCTAGATGCAGAACTAACTTACCAATAGTGATGCCCCTGGGACGATTCACTAGGTTAATTAACTGCCTCGCAGGAAATGTGGATATATTACACATTTCCTACAACGATTTTAAGCGTGAAATAGCACTTATGTTTTAACTAAATGTATTCCTTTAACTGTAAATGTATTTATTATGTATCTTTTCTTACCGCTCTTGCAATGTATTGGTTTTATGCTGTTTTTGCAAATAAATAAATAAACCAGTATTATAACTCGACCACGCATATCTTAATTAAAAGGAATTAACTACACAATCTTAACAATAAATATAACACATTTCTTAGTTAAAATTCAATTGAATTCAATTTATCCACTGGAGCGACAGAGCAATTTAAAACTTTTTTCTCCGATTTCTCGAGATTTTTGGTGTACATTTTGAATATTTTCTGCCCACACAATGATTCCTCCGAATTTTAATATGGAGACATACAAACTGATTGTAGTTCTATGTATATAGCCAATGAATTCACCTATCTTTTATTGACTATCACATATTCGTAGAATTTATAAAAAAAATATTATAAAATCGTAAACTTCTACTTAATTACTTACAAATAAGGTAAAATTTGCCAAAATTGGTTGCAAAGCAATCCGAAGAATTTTAAATATTGTCAAATTTTGGCAAAAAGCGCTCCAGTGATTGTTCATTTTAAAAAGCATTACAAAATTAAAGGTCAAAGCGTTTTTTAAAGAGAGATTGTTTTAGATAAGATAAGCAGATTTAAACTAATAGCAACAAAACTTGCCGTCTAAATTGTGCTTCATTGATGTTAAACATATCGATATTCAAATTGATTCTAATTAACAACAAGACAGCTCTACCGACTGGCATGACCATTGGCAAGTTAGTTATGCAAGCCGGGAGATAAAACAGTCTATGTTGTCGGTGACGGAGATAACCACCGGAAACATAGAAACTAATGCTCTTCATGATAGTCGAGTTTTCGAACCATCCACGAATCAGTCTGAAGAAACGTGTTACAATGAGCACATCCCTTCTGACCCGTAGATGGTTCATACCGAGCAAGCCCAAGAGAAAGTCGGTAAGGTAGAGCCATGGTAGAATACTACTGAAATACATTTTTGAACAAAAAACAAATTTCAACAAACACAAACTAGCACTAACAGACCACTTAGGCAAGCATAGAAAGAAAACAAAATAAACTCCGACGGTTAATACAAGCTTTGGACAAAAACATAAATATTGGGCAATAGAAGCAATCAAAAATCTTTTACTTGATACAAAAATGAATAAAACAAAAATAAATACGGATATAACATTTAAAGATGAACTAAAGAACAAAAAGCAATATTACATAATATAAAATAATAAAATATATACACACGTAACAAAAAATACCATTATAAAACACACTTCATTACACACATTAGTAACTGAAGATACTTTCCGATTTTATTTGTTTTTATTTTCATTAAGTACTGATTTTAATTTTTTTTTTAATTTATTACTTAAACTTATTGATTTTTTAATTATAAAATGGGGACCCAGCACGGGTAAGCCACCTAGTGAGTCCAAATTATTAAATTATTTTGTAAAATGTATATTAATATACTGAATGTCGAATGCTCTCTCATTCTCGCATCGCTTCATCCATTACTTTAAGGGGCGAAGGATGCTATTGGAACCCTGTAGCAAGTGCGCCCCATGGTTGAATTTGGTAGCCACCTCTGGTCTGGAGCTCCAAAATACCTTAAAAAAAACCCTTGACTCTGTGCAGAAACGGGCGGTCCGTTTGATAGATTCTCCCATCTTAACAGACGGATTGCAATCTTTAGAGCACAGGCGTCAGGTGGGAATGCTGTCCTTGTTCTACCGGTATTACAATGGAAGATGCTCCGAGGAACTAGTGTCATTGATCCCCTCTGCACCGGTGCATAGTCGGTAAACACGCCAAACACGCGCCCAACATTTGTACACGGTTGATATTAGTCACATGAGAACGGGTCGTTTTTACGATTCGTTCTTGAGTTCAACAGCTCAGCGGTTGAACGATTTAAGGGCCTCTGTGTTTCCTCCCTCCTACAACATGAGTCTCTTCAAGACCCATGTTAACTCCTTCCTTTCCTCAAAAAAACCCTCCACACAGCATCCTTAAAGATGACATAGGCCCTGAGGGAAATTATTTTCCTCAGGGCCTCCTGTGTGGAGATAATGTAAAAAAAAAATTGATCAGATGCCACAGATGTCACAGATGAGCTGACTCATATTAGTTATTGTTGAAGTTAAGTTTCCTTCCGCGTCTACCCGCGCATCTTCAATGAAAACCTCTGGAATGACTGAGCTAACCTAGAGTGATTATAGACACATTTAACCTTTGTTGAAAGGTTTGAGTGGTTGAGGGAACAATTAGTTTAGGTTAAGTACCCATAAAGTTATTGTTATAGTTTTGTATTATTTTACCATTATCATACTTGCAACTTGGTTGTACCTACTCCAAATAAAGATTAATTTGTGATTATTGTAAAATAATTGCTGATTTTATTTAATTATTCCGCTATAACACCACATAAATAAATAATTACCTTTATCGTGACATCTGATAGTATTATTATCTGAAGGACTGTACATTTATTTTATTGTTGTAAATGTAAATAGAAGTGGCGCCATCTGTCGTTTTCAAAAAGAACCGTCGAAGTTTTAAACAGCAACTTCCCAGATTAGAAAATGTCAAAAATTACTTGTTAAAACAAACCCTGCGGCAATGGCAGCCATACTGATATGGACCTAGTCATATTATAATATTATATGCCACGTGCTACAAAATTATTAGTACCATCGTCCCACGTTATTAATGTCCTTTTCGATCGTATTGCTGATATCAGATATTTTGTGTTGGAAATATTATCATGGGAATTGTTGTGTTCGGAATACAATATTAATTTTATATCCTATCCAGAATTGCTAGCATTGATAAGCTTCCGGATTCCACTATGTAATATTAGAATTAGGGATTTATTTCGATGTAGAAATTCTTGGACTATCTAATATTATTGGAGGGATTTATGCCTTGGGAGGCGTGTGTTGGTACCGCCACTCCGGGAACCATTTATTGGATAACCGACACCTCTGCCATAGGTCACCTCAAGTGGTTCGCTACGTTTGGTGACTTTGGGATGCCCCAGTTCATAGGGTGAGATTTGTCCGGGTCTTGACGGATGCGTCTGCCCACCGGCTGCACGGCAGGCAGGATCGAGAGAGAAAGGTTGAGGTAGTCCTTTTGACTTCTCCAGCCTTAATCTCTCAGAATATCGCCTTGCGCTGATGTGGGATGGATGAATTCATACGTCCGTCACTCCTGGACACACTAACCCCCAAATTCCTACCCACCCCTGATATTATTTTTCTTCCCAGAACTTCATCTCCTTCCTTTTCTTAATATACCCTTTACTCAGCATCCCCAAAAATGACATAGGCCCTGAGGAAAATAATTTCCCTAGGGGTAAATATCATCTTTCGGGAAGATGGGTGTAGGGTCTTTTTGAGGAAAGGAAGGTTCGAACCTGGGTCGTGAAGAGACCTACCCATGTTTTAGGAGGGAGGAAAAATAGAGGCCGGTCACTTGTTCCACAGCTGATCTGTTGACCTAATATATACCTAAAGAACGAGCCGTAGAAATAACCCTTTATCATGTGACAAATTTCAACTTTATACGATTATGCGATTTATGCGATTGGCGTGTTCCCGACTGTGTACCTACCAGTGACAAAGAAATCTATGAGGCATATATAACATCTTCCATTGAAATGCCTGTAGAACAAATAGCATCTTCTATTGAAATACCGGTAGAACAAGGACAGCGTTCTCACCCAATGCCTATGCTCTAAAGCGAACCACACAGTCGAGAGATTATTTTATTTCTGTATTTTGGGGCTCTTAACCAGGGGTGGCTGCCAAGTTCAACCGCGGGGCTCATTTGCGATTTGTACAGCGTTAGCAGTTGTGCACTATTAAAGTATCTGCGAGCCCTGTACAGTACACACAGTTTTTTAGAGGTTAACTTTACTCTGGCTTTGATGGAGTCCCCATATCTGAGCTCGTCACATCTAGAGTTACACCAAGAGTATCGATGGATGGCTGTTTGAAGGATTTCTTCCGTGAAAGAGACTAGATTTAAAATAAACACCAAATACAGCTGAAGCATTTTTAAACAACGTTTCAATTGTAAATAGTAATATTTTACCAGGGCGATACTGAAATTATCTACCTGGAAAATGTCGCAAAAATACTACACATTATTTTTAATATATAAAATATTACTTGCTCACGCTGGTAACTGAACCCGCGACCTCCGGATTTGTAATCGTGGGTCGTAACCACTCAACCACGAAGGTGAGTCGGGAAAGAATCTCGACTCCCTTCATGGGCGTGCTTAAAACATCAATTCTCAGCCTCTATTTGATTAGAACGCATAAGTAATAAATTGCCCAGTGGCGTGCCTCGAGATCAGTGTATCATAATAATAAAATATTATTAATAATAATCTGATAATTTTGTTAGCCTATTTTTTGAGAAAAACGTTATCGAGGGCTCTGTACAAATATGACTTCATATACTCTATAATCTATGTAATTAATTACGTATAATTATTTTTATTTTACCTTTGAATTCTATCCAGGATGCTTTCTAGATGTGACTATATCTTTTTATTAATTTTTCTGTTTAAAATTTTTGATTGAGAGTCGCTAATATTGTCTTCAGTGATTTATTAATATGATTTTGATGTTAAAATTAAAATAAACATCAATACCTGACTTGCAGAAAAGTCATTAGATGTTGGACATTATATAAAAGTGGATACATTTATCCAAGATACTATCTAGATAGCATTCGGTCCGGGACAAATCTTGCAATCATACATAAAGAACTTATTACAGAGTTTAAGCTTGGAGAAGATACGATTTTGCACCCAAAGAACACTTTATTAAAAAACAGTGGACAGCATTTTTTGCAGTTGCTATTATAAACATACTTCTTTCTTATTACATAAGAATATTGGTGGTCAAAGAAGAGTTGACATTAATTTTTAAATTGGTTTATTTATTTTATATTTTATTGATGTAGTTAACAATTCAATCGATTCGGAAAATATTCTTTTGAATTTCCTTTGGCTCAATTGTTTTGCAGAAATTCATGCGCTACAAAGTCATCAAATAGCCGTTCAGCGCCATTTGTTTTTTTTTTAATTTTGAAAGGATTTCGTTAAACGTGGATTCTAGGTGTCTTTCTGTTTACTATCAAATTGCAATAAGCTGACCAGCTTAACAACATGATAGTTGTCCTCTTTTGCTGATCATAATTTGTTCAAGGGCCGAAACGGACTTAAAATCGGCATTTAATTGGGACCGTTGAACTGTTAAAAAACAAAATGGCTCTTAATGGCCATTTGACGACAATGTTACAATTGGATTTCTGTGAAACAAACCACATCCTTAATTTATCTGATAGTACTGATACGCTAGCGTCTGTACGGTTGAAATTTAAGAACTCGACTCTGAATAGATCTTTGAAGTCACCCCTTTTTGCAGCATATCTTACGTTCGTACGTAAAAGTATAGATATTTCCAATGTTTTTACAATATCAATAAATTAGAGTGTCAGAATTTGTTCAAAGAAATTTCACTAACTCAATAACTTTTTTTAACGTTTCTTCAGGCAGGTAGGTACCATAATATTGAAAAAAGGCGAATAAGCACTAACTGAACCAAATCAAAACAAACTGAACCATTAAAACGGCCACCATCGTGAAACGAAAACGGAACGTACGAATGAAATGTATTGCAAAAGCTTTACTCCGGGAGATGTATTTCTCTAATTTGTGCTTTTTTTTTTTTTTTTTTTTTTTCATAATATTTAAATTATAAAATTTGAATGATGAGATTGACAAATATGATGGTTTGACAGAAGGTGGCAATAGCGAAAATTGGTTAACGCGCACGTCCCGGTCAGACGAGAGGTCTGGGTTCGAGTCCCAGTTGCGACCATTGTATTTTTCTCTTTTTCTGTGTATTGTTCTCTTTCATATTTTAGTTTAGATTGTTATTGTTATCTTCTTCTTTAATCAAGTATTTCTCCACTTAACTGATAGAGGCGCCTGTGTCGCTTCTGCTGGCAAAACGGTTGGCACCGGACTATCGCCTCAGAACCAATCTTCCTCTCTTGCAATTACGTCGGCTAACTTGTAGCCTTATTATTGCAAATATCTAAACATAAGTAAACCAAGATGTTAATATCTAGAATTTATTAATTATTGATAAAACTTCCACAAGTTAAAATGTTTAGGAACATTGAAAAGATCTCAACACTACAAAAAAAATGTTAAGGAATTTTTGAACAGGACTTCTCTACGCTCAGTCAAAAACAGTGTAACACTCGTACACCCATCCAATATCCCTAAAAGTAGTAAATTACAATACATAGGTCCAACCCTAAAAATAAATTCTGTGTTTTTCCAGGGCGTAGATAAATTCACTTTTAAAAGCGGTAATTATTCAATCTCACAGAGTACCGCCCGCCAATGGCTCTACGCAGCGCGCAGGCAGTATAAGCGTAATCCGTAAAAGCCTATAATTTCAACGGCTTTAACATACCTAGGTGGGGCCTACGCTATCACGGTAATGCGCGTTTTCATCTCGCTACAAAATATCCCCGACAAAATATCCTACGACAAAATATCCTACGGACAAAAAATCCTCCAACAAAATTTCTACTAAAATCTAACCTAACCTAACATATCATAAACTAACCTAACCTAATCTAACTTTATCTAACCTAATTTAACCTACCCTAACCTAATCTAACCTGACCTAACCTAACTTAACTCTAAACAAAAATTGGATCAAAAATAATGCAGACATCCTGAAAAGCCAATTAAATATTTTTCAAAAATAGTAAAATAGATTACAAATAACTCAGAGATAACAATAATTGACTGTCTTTTCAGAATGTCTGTATTATTTTGGTCCCATTTTTTATTAGGTTAGGTTAGTTTATAATACAGACATCCTGTATAGACAATAAATGATTATTATATTTATTATTTTTGTCCAATTTTACTTTTTTTGAACAATAATTTCTTGTCTTTACAGGATGGCTGTATTATTTTTGTCCCATTTTTTTATTAGGTTAGGTTAGGTAAGATTGATTTTAGTAGATATTTTAGTAGACATCCCCCAATGTTTTGTCCGTCGGATATTTTGTGGGGGATATTTTGTCGCAGGTTGAAAAGTTGCGGAATCCATTAATTGAACCCAGATGGGGCCTACGTTATCATGTTAATGCGCGTTTTTATCTCGCGACAAAATATCCCTGACCAAATTTCCTCCGACAAATTATCCAACAGACAAAACAACCTCCAAAAAAATATCTAATAAGGGGCTATCCAAAAATTACGTCACACCTTAAGGGGGGGGGGAGGGGAGCAGAGAAGTGTGACATTATGTGACAAGGGGTGTGGGGGGGGTCATCAGCTCTGTGACGTCACATGTAAAAAATCTTGAACTACCGTTTTGATCATTTTTAAATGTAAAATTGCAAAATACGTGAAAATCCACTAGCGGGGGGGGGGGGGGCTCACAAATGTGACGATGTGTGACAGGGGGGGTTGAAAAACTATTATATTCGCGTGATGCAATTTATGGATGGCCCTTAAAACCTAACCTAACCTAACCAAACTTTACAGGTGTCCGTATTAGTTTTGTCCCATTTTACTATTTTTGAACAATAGTTTTTTTGTATTTATAGAATTTTTGTATAATTTTTGTCGCATATTTTGTTGGGTTAGGTTAGATTAGGTTAGCTTAGGTTATGTTAGCTTGGGTTAGGTTAGGTTGGGTTAGGACAGGTTAGGTTAGTTAAGGTAAGGCTTTAGTAAATACTTTGTTGGGGGATGTTTGGTCCGTAGGATATTTTGTTATCTGTATTATTTTTGACGCATTTTACTATTTTTATAATTTATTGTCTTTACAGGATGTCCATATTAATTTTGTTCCATTTTATGGTTAGGTTAGGTTCAATTTTTGTAGGTATTTTGTTGGGGGATGTTTTATACCTAGGATATTTTGTCGGAGAATATTTTGTCGGGCTTATTTTGTCGGAGGATAATTTGCCGGGGATATTTTGTCGCGGGTCGAAAAGTTGCGCAACCTTCGCTATCACGTATAACGTGTACTGTATAAGGTAGAGTCACTCAGGGACGCGGCTTACACGCTTTCATTAACTTCCCTTTAATTAATTTCTTAAACGCTTCAGCGGTAATTATCTGTTTTTCCCGCTAGATCTACTATCTACTATCTACTGCCTGCCATCGGAATGGAAAACAATAGATTGGATATTTTGTATTTAAAACAACCGAAGCTTTGAGAGCACATTGATTTAATTTGGTCTCATAAAATTCAATACTGACACACCTTAACAAATTGACATCACAACTAAAAATAATTGTCCAAAACACACACAACATCTCTTAATATTACGACAATTTCACAGTTGTACTAAAACAATTGGACACAGAATTTGACATGATAATCATTTTGTTGGCTAGATACGTCCTACACGACTATACCTTAATAGAAGATCACTTACTCAAAAAAAAATCTTGAAATGACGACATTATAAATTACTGCAAAGAACATCTAAATTTTAAAAAATAACAGATATCGACATCACACGCAAACTGCATATACATAATGACGTATTATGTATTTTAGCCATGTACCGGTCATGCTCTATAAAAATACATATTTCCCTTTCTGAGATATCTCGACAGTCAACAAAATTATTAACAAAAGAACAAATGCTTAAAATGGGACATGAATATATCAATTCTATCAAATAAAAAGGATCCACAAAGTAACGTTGTTTCATGGACCCATTAGCACCATGAAGGAAGCTATGAGAACGAACTTTAACGAAAATGACTTGTTACCCACCCACATATACATATAATGACCAATAAAGTTAAAAATAAAAACACCATGCCATCCCATAATCCATCACTCAACAATCATAGACCCCAAAATACACTTATCCTTAAAATAAACACTACAATCGATTCATACTTAAAACTTGCAAAACTACAAAAAACTCCAATAAAACTGATATTTTAAAACTAAAGGACACACAACATGATATAAATGAGAATAAATAACAATAATAAAGCATGTTCACTGTTTATTGATAGAATGTATTGAAGACATCTACAATACAGATCAACTCCTAAATTGGTGGACACCATGCAATATCTTTGTGTGTAAACAATTCGAAAAGAATAATAAATAAATAAAATCGATTATTTTAATGCCGAAATATAAAAATATTATAATGATTTTCAATTATAAAATAAATTTATAAACATAAATTGTTCAAAAACTAGCAATGAACTAGTTGAATGCAGACAACTAAAAATGAAGAAAAATTATGTTTATTTATACAAAATTTACAAATGCAAAACATATCTATCTATACGTAGTATATATATCTAAATATTCGTTAACGTATTGTTCTCGTATATGCTAATTCGTCGTCTCAGTTCTTATTTGTCCAACAGACCCTTTTAGTTTTTGTTCTATATCCACTTTAGAATTAAAAATGAAAAGTAAAAAATGATAGTTAATCACTTAACTAAGAATTATTTAAACGAATGAGACCTTTACCTATACGAAAATGGCTTTATCTTAAACACCTATCATAATGTTTTATTGAAATAATGAAAGAAAACCTTCTCCTCCTGAAAAATTTCCAATAGTCTGTTAGACAAATACGAACTAAGGCGACGAATTTGTGGATTGTAATCAATAATAATTATAAACTTTTTTAAGTAGACACAACTATGTGGAAGTTGGTAAACGTTTGAATATTTGTAAAGGACTGACTTACCCCTTGCCTTTTGATACCGTATTATGGTGAATCAATATTAATTTATATTTTTGATTTTGAGGGACACAGCTGGCGGTAATTACTGTACAAGCAGTTTCATAGTAAACGAATCGATATTAAATGCACTGAGAGATCACTATTTTGATCACTGCACATGTGACTTTGACAGACTGATTGTACAATTATGTATTAATGTAAATGTCACACGTGTGTAGGTAAATTAGGAACACATTGTCTAATAGGGGCAAGTACTTGAATGACAGGTTGGGTGGGGAATGAGGAAACATATGTTAGAGGGATATACATAATACGAAATGTGAAATACTTATCATAGACAATTAGGCAATAAATTCTACACTTAATAAAATATGTATTTAACTTTACATGTAAGGTTTATTTTCCACATTAGATCATCGGTCATTATTATTAAAGACCAGAAAACTAAAAACATATTTAAATAATTACAATTCAGTATCTGTATTCTAAATCCAAGCAAAATAAAGATATTTAAAATGGCTTAATTTTTTGAAAGTACAAAGTTTAACTAGGTACACAAATATAAATGATGTTTCAGTATCCGAAATATGAATACTTTTACCAGCGATTTCTGAGCATATTTCGAGTAAAAAATGAAGATTAGTTTTCGCTATCCTATGATGTATTAAAAAAAAATTTAAAACAAAAATATTTTTTCCACCACACGTCGCTACTGATCGCAATGCTACTCATCGCAAGGGATCACGTGATATGCTGTCTGTCTCTTATCTACGGTGCTACGGATTGCGTACCACGTGATGCATCAGTTTGTACTCAGTGGCGATTTGTGATGGAATTTTTTTTTGTCTAATCTAACTAATTGGTTTTTTGGTTACGTGCTGATACACCCTGTATATTTAAATATATTTATAAGTTATTTTCGCGTTTTGTAAAGCATACTTTAGGTGATATTTAAAGTGACTAAACCTAAAAAAGTACAAAGATATTTTTTTTATTTTCAATTATCTTTAAAACTGTCTTTTTCTCTCTTTCCAGGTAAGTTCCACTCTGCTCTTCAGCCTTCCTTGATCACTGCGCCATTCGTAAGCCAACTCATTTTAATAGCAAAGTTTTAACTTCACACAGCATCCCAAAAGAAGACCCGGTCGCTGAGAAATTTTAACAATAGATTACGGAAACTCCCACAAATACTGAACGAAAGGGATAACTGCACCTCAGGCTGATAATACCTAAATAAAATCATCAAAATCGAGGTTTTGTGTTCCCCATATTTCTCCTCCAAAACTGGACTGATTTCTAAGATTCTTTTACCAACTATATAAGAAAAAAATTCTCCATGTCTGTACGTTTTACTTATTTGAAAATACATTATCTATTTTCGTTGTTAGTTTTTGGGGTGTTATGCCGTGTTGCGCTACCTCCTACTATAGTCCATCATCAGGGCAGATCCGGTAGATCCGACGATGTGTAATTGTTAGTGTAGAGTGTGTGATTATTTACTTGGAAGCGATACCGTGTCGCCAGCTTCAATCCACTACGAGCTGGTAGGTATTTCAGGAGAAAGGGAACTGCGATTTTAGTGAAAGCGCAGTATTTACGTTAGCCTGGGGCCCGTTGTGATGATCTCGCCTTTGGGCCTACGAAATAATTCTTTTAAAATTGAGAGATCGATTTAGAAATATATTTAATTTTGTAACATGGAATGGCATACGATTCTCTGTTTCCAATTCATGGGGGTGATTTATGGGTCCTTACCAATAAATAACCACATGTGTTTGCGTAGTGAATTGAAGTGCGCCACTGAGCTCTTCTTTTAAGCGTTATTGGGATAATTTATGACTCCATCGCAGACAAAATTAATTTACACCGGAAAAAAAAGCGAACATGGTTCCTACACAAAATTCTCTGAAATAATAGTTAAAGTGTGACATTTTTGACTATTAAAGTTGATATATGCATATTGGGAGATGTGTTTATCACTTAAGATTTGAAGAAGTGGCTAATATATTGTTGAAACCACACAAGGAGATGTTTGGGGAGTCAGGGGGCAGGGAGTGGGAACGAGTTAGTCGGGGTAGAGACGGGTTGGAGGACGGTCAGAGAGAGATTCTGGGGACGCACGATCTAGATAAAAATCATCGAGTTGTGATAAACGGTAGAATAATAATTTGGTGCTTCTAAATTTGGGATATTTTGAGAGATAACAAAAAAAAAATTAATTCACGCGAATAAGATAGTCAGGGAAGGAACCTAGGGCCGCGCAGACGGGATAAAAATCATCGAGTTTTGATAAACGGCAGAATAATAATTTGGTGCGCGTAAACCGGGAATAATTCAGATAGTTATATATAATAATAAAGGACAGTTGGGGCAGGGAAGTGTTGGAAGACGGTCGGAAAAAGAACCTGGGCACGCACGGTCGGAAAAAAAACATCGGAGTTTTGATAAACTGTAGAATTATAATTTGGTGCGCGTAAACGGGAATAATTCATTTAATTGAAAAAAGGTAGTTCACGCGATTGAGGGGAGTCAAGATTTGGTCGTTGGGAAGCAAGGTTTAAATTAAGGGATCGAGGTCCGATAGTCGCGAGGAGACCAGTTTGGTGCGTCTAAATCGGGGATATTTCATTTTAATTAAACAAAGGATATTTCGTTTTATTAAACAAAAAGAGTCCACGCGAATAGGGAAGTCAGAGATTGAGGCTTGCGAGTTCATGTCGGTGAAGTTAAATAATATAATTTGTAAATTGAGGCGGTCGGGACGTACTTTCGGGGCGTCTATCAGGGTCAGGGTGAAATTTAAAAAAAAGAAATCTACGCGAGAATTGTGTTCGACGGCTGCATCTTGGAATAAATAACTGCATGACGGGTTGTGTTTTAGAAGTGCTTGTTTAATTAAATATTATTGTAGTGAATTGATTAGTGAAATTATTTTGTGCAACAAGGCGAATTTGGTAAGTTTGTATAAAATTATTAACATATTTAGTACGGGCCTTGCAGGAAAGAGTCATTTAGGGTTTGTATACTACAAGCCTTAGGAATCTAGGACCCTTTTTTTTGTCGAGCGATGGGGAGCGAGGGGCTTTGCACGTTTCCGGGTTGACCGGCTAGCAAGTACCTTTGTTGGGTGAAGTTATTCTTGAGACAATAACGTTGTAAAATAATAATTTGGAGTTCAATGAACTAACTAGCATTTGAAGCACAAAGTGCGCTTTCGGGCAATAAATCTTAGACGAGAGACTTCATTTAAAAGACGGGATTTTGAAACCACAAAACAATAATAAAACCCTTTAAAGTGCTTTGTTGGTGACCTAGAAAATTAGGTTACTGGGTATTCTCCAATACATAACGGGTACCAAAATACATAGGTATAGAATGTAGGTATAAATTAATTTGTAAAGCGCCTTGGAGGTGTTAATTATTATTTACGAGTTTCGTAATAATATTTTTAAACGTAGCTAGGGGATTATATTTAGGAAAGGGATTTTGAAAAGGCATTGGGTAATATAACGGTTTATGAAGGGTGCGTAGCATGGGCATTTTTGATTACTAACAAAATCTGACATAATTGAATTCCCATTCCAAAAATTTCCCACACCTTATTCCAAATTTTAGGTATCACAACAAGTCTATTACATAGGACTTTGCATAAACTTGGTTCGATATCTAATCATATAATCACCTTTGGTTCACGTTTAGGTATATTTCTTTCGACTTAGCAAAAAACTTTCATATTGTCGGTTGAATGCAGCCGTCGGTAGGTATTCACATTTTAGCGTGATGTGCTATATCCACCTACTTAATTAACAAACTCTTTTTCTTCAAACTTAATTGAGCGGGTTACGACTCGAGGATGGACGGCGGTTGTCGAATGAATTAACGGGTCCGGCTTTCCTATTTCACCATGAGGAAGTATCTCACGCGACTTTATCGGGGGCGATGTGATCGAAATGCAGGTGGGCTTACACTATTTTCCTAATGTGAAGGCGAAGTAAGCGATGGTCGTGTCTGGTCCGAGCAAATTGGAATCCCTTGTGATCACATCTCGGTAACGTGGATCTCGTACCCGCTCTAGACTGGATTGGAAGCGTGGCCGGAGCCATTCCATGATGTCGACGTATGTACGTCACTAAGGCATTGGGGGACTTCAGGAGAACAAAGGACGTGCACCCATTTCGCCCTCCTTCTACCGCCGCTCCGAGGTACCAGCGGATAAAAGTTGTCGTCGCGGGAGGCCAGTTTGATGCAGGACGAAGATTACGATCTGGCCGGACTACCTTCGTCATGGGGGAAACGAAGTGACGAAATTTGCGTGGGCTTCACTACCTTTTAGGTTACGCTCGTGTGGGGTCTGCCTTGTCGGCGGAACGAAGGGAACATGACATATGGAATCGTTTGGCAACCGATCGGCGGTTCTTTGTTGGAATCCGGATAAGTTTTCTTAACTACTTTTGGTCTACGCTTAGGTAGGTATATTTCATTCGATATTCGATTTATCAAAAACTTTCACATTGTCGGTTGAATGAAGCCGTCGGTAGGTACTCATATTTTAAGCGTAATGCGTTATATCCACCTACATAAGTAGCAAAAGTTCTCTTAACTCCCTCACACTAGGAATAGGGATCATCCAGCATCAGGGTGGGAAAGTACTCTGGACGAAAGTGCAGCGGGGGAAATAGAAGGGAGGGAAGCCAGATTCACGACCTGGTGCCTTCCATTCTTGGACCCAGCACCCTGGAAGCCGAGCTTGACATTCCATTCTTTGAGCTGATATTTGAGTTTGAGGTTGGGGTACGCCTATCGTAGAGCATATGCCCGTGACATTTCGGGGAAGGTCCCACGTTACGCCTGTGTATGTTATGCGAGGGGACGTATTTTTCATTCAAATCAAATACCGATGACCATCGCGATTGCAGGCTGGCGCATGTTTTGTAGCGTGCCTAGGAAAAACGTAATCATTATTTCTACTGGTTCGAGGCGGCGTGCTGGACGGAGAACGGGACTATTGAGGACATGAGTGACTGCCAAGGCGAGGATCGGTGACATCAAAATCTTCTTTAATTAAATTCATACATCGCCAGATCAGAGGAGAGAGCGGCCCCACCGATCTCCTGACATTGCCGATTGTCTAATCAACTTCGGTTTAATGTTTATGCCGGTACTTTAGGAGTAAATGGAACTCAAGTCATCGGCATGCTGAAGAACTTCAAAATCATCATCATCATCATCAATCCAGAGTAGGATGTCACGATCTAAAACCTCGTGCCACCCACGCATTTCCTGAACAGTTCCTGACATCGGCTATCACACCATTAATCGGAGCAGACCCTCATATCAAACGGTATGAGATGACCTCTCATCATCATCATCAACATATTTATAATTTGGCGGCGTAGTGGTCGATAATATTCCCATTACCACTCTATGATCCAGAAACACACATCAAACCCTTTCCCGACAGAAGGCAAAACATGTCGATTTTCATTCGTCGCTTGCGACCTTAACATTCTCCGGAGGCGTTGGAATTGGAAGCTGATTCGGCGGTCTATGACCATCACCTTATCAGTTGGGCTATGGAGGAGTCCAATTATTTAAACAGCACATGTTCTGTCTCATGTTAATCCAAAATACCTACCCGTAGAATCAAATTAACAAGATAAAACAAGCTAGCTAACTAACAAACTGCATCTAGAACTGTGAGTGTAGAATCATTGCAATCCGTACTGCTTGAGTGTAAATCTTTTGTTAGAATGTACATAAATGTCAAATTATCTTCATGATAGCATTTTATAGAGCTGCAGAGAGTACGTGACATCGCATCGAAAGGTAGGATCTTCTCAATTCGCCGTTTGAATGTAAATTTATATATTAGATGCTAGGAGGGAAAATGCAGATTACTTCAATAAAAATAGTCGTCGATGAGCGTAGGTGTTTAACAGGTGCTAGGGGAGGAAGCTGAACGAATATAGTTAGATAATTAGTTATTTTTCAAGTTAGTCAGACCCAGTCATTGTTATTCGAAGCCTTGCAAATTGTAACACGCCATACCTAAAAGAACAAGGGTTTACCACAAATAAATTATTAATTAAATTGGATTAACTATACCAAACCACTCAAACAAAAAAGTACACAACGTTGTGGGGTTAATTACAATTGATTAATCAAGAGCATCTCGTCACGTTTGCATAAAAGTATTACGTGATGGGGTTGAGAAGGCGCTTCAAAAGAAATGCAGGGGAGAGACGCGAGAACGGGCGAGCTACGAGTTTTAAAGGCCGGCCGGGGTTGCGCCTGTAGCTGTAGTACTGTAGCAGCGGTTGGAAACCAAGTGAAGGTTTTACTACTACTTCGACGAAGGGGGGGGGGGGGGGTTATCACAGTTTTGCTAAGTGACCAGGAGGTATGGTATTACAAAGTGTTGCATTTTGCTGGGTTTTATACAATGACTTTAACAAGAATAGAAAAAAAAAAAAAAAAGTAATACAGTAGGTATAACGGTTCGCATGTCATCCGAAAATGACTGAAAACACAACGAAAAAAAAAAAAAAGTAAAATATTAGGACAATAGATGTGTCGCAGAGGAATTGGAAACAATAACGTTTACATTAAATTAACTAGATAAAGAAAGGAGAGATAGGCTGATGATGTCCAACTTCCGATAAAACGCAGATTAAAGGTATCATATTTTGAGGGGAGTAACGCCGTACGGCTATGAAAAGTGGAACAAAATTAACCAAGAAAGTAGGTACTTCAAATAATGTATAGGTACATTAGCTTAACTAGATAAAGAAGGAGAGGTAAGACGATGATGCCCAACATCCGATAAGACGCAGATTAAAGATGTCATGTTTTGAGGGGAGTAGCGCCGTACGTCTATAAAAAGTGAAACAAAAATTAATCAAGAGAGTAGGTAGTGCAATAATGTACACATTAGCTTAACCAGATAAATTTAGGAGAGGTTGGTTGACGATGTCCAATTTCCGATGAGACGCAGGTTAAAGGTATCATATTTTGAGGGGAGTAGCGCCATACGTCTATAAAAGGTGAAACAAAATAAATCAAGAGAGTAGGTAGTGCAATAATGTACACATTAGCTTAACCAGATAAATTTAGGAGAGGTTGGTTGATGATGTCCAATTTCTGATAAGACGCAGGTTAAAGGTATCATATTTTGAGGGGAGGAGCGCTGTACGTCAATAAAAAGTGTAACAAAATTATTCAAGAGAGATTAATGATATCCAACCTTCGATAAGTATTAGTGAGAAAGGGTGTTACGTTATTAGGGGAGATAGTCCTTCAATAATGCATTCAATATCAAATCGCCAAGGTGATAATATCGATGTTAGTCAACTTTCAATTGGGGTTGAACGTTTGGTAAATTGGATACCGGACGATTAGTTAAAATAATAAAAATACAAAACATCGAGGAGTAGTTCTGGTTACCGAAGTAAACAAAACATTACAATTGTAATATTGATAGGTATTAGTGTCCTTTAGTGTCAACAATAGAAAAAAGGGTCTCTTTCATTTTGAGGGTAGATCATTTAAACATTTAACGCTCAGTGTGGAGAACAAAAAAAAGGGAGGTCATTAAACCGAGTGCCGACTAGCGGAGATATGTGTCAAATAGGTTTGTGCGTTTAACGTAACGGTAAATTGAAACCCTCCCTACAGCCGGTCATCACAAGAAGTGGGTGACAGTCGGAATAAAAGCATTATTTTGAAACGTAATTTCAAAATAATCTGTACAGGATTAAGCGAAATTAGTTTGACTAAATAGTTCAAAGAAACAGAATCTGTTGAGAAACAAAATACATGCAGAATAAACATTAGTGACGTGAACCGGATTAGGCGTGAAGACAATAAAACCAAATTAAAGATAGGAGAGGTAGGTAAAATGTTAGGCAACCTCCGATAAGTATAGGGAATAAAAGGTATTCCGATGTGAGGGGAGGAAGTCGGTTCTTGATGGCAAATTAAAATTTTAAAAATAAATTGTTTGCTAATATTCAACCCGACTTACAGAATAAGCGTATCCAAAATGTGTAATTCTAATAATGCACTAGATTTAAAGGACTACAATAATAATTACGTACTCAAACGTATGAATCTAAGGAAATAAAAAAAACGACTAGGTATTGTAGACAGTTGATTTCTCAGCAGTTAAAAATTTATAGATGATATTGGTCCCCAGTACCAAATTGTTAAATTTAGAACAACGGTCAGGTCCATTTTGGGCAAAGTTCCTTTAACGAAAAAACAAACAAAAAATAAGGAAAGGTCGGTCACACTCGTATAACTACGGTCGAGATATTATGAAGAAAAAAATGCAGACGGACCTTCGAGACGGCCATTATGTGAAACCGAAAGTACCGATTAAGGGGAGAAGGGACGACTTAGGCGCTCTTTGCTAGCAGATATTTGCAATTTTGTAAGGGAAGTTGTAGGGGTGAAACGTCACCTGATCGCCTCTTAAAACCAGATAACAGCTACTAAGCAAATACAGTTTCAACAGTGTTTCGAAAACGGGGAACATAGACGGAGCAAGGTTACGAGTGATAGCCGTGTTACCGATAACAATGACAGGGCCGAATTGGGGAAAACCACTTAGGGTTATTTTATAGAGAAAAATACATTATGAGTTTAGACACAGTGAGATGTGGAGCAGTGGAACATTTATGATGTTTAGTAGTAGATTGTGGAAGGGTTTACAAATTACGCAAACAGAGTTTATTGTGAAGCGGTGGGTATTTAAAATCAGTATAAATCGGTGATAAAGTTAGGCAGAAATTAAAATTTGGATAAATTGGTTTAGAGACAATAATAGACACCTAAATACTCACATAATATATTGTCGGCTTATGTGGGGAGTACAATAGGAGACAGTTAGGGTACCATGACTAGGTACCGTTGTAGGTGGTAACCGGTACAAATTCCTGGAAATATGTAGGCGTAACGCAAGGTACATTGACCGTAGTTTCAACATTAGACAAACATTGGGCAAGGCCGGCGAAGAAACGGAATAGGGAAGGGATGCGATGACGTACAGGACAGGGCCGGATTAGGAAATACTCCTCATTACAATTTTGCAAAAAAAAGGCACAAAGATTGTAGGCGAGTCCAAACGGGCTGACTACTGCTGAAGTTCTGGAACAAAATAGGTGATTGTAGTTTGGATTTCTATCTACCTCCACTATTTTTTTCCATAAAGGGGAGACTGTGATGATCTCGCCTTTGGGCCTACGAAATAATTCTTTTAAAATTGAGAGATCGATTTAGAAATATATTTAATTTTGTAACATGGAATGGCATACGATTCTCTGTTTCCAATTCATGGGGGTGATTTATGGGTCCTTACCAATAAATAACCACATGTGTTTGCGTAGTGAATTGAAGTGCGCCACTGAGCTCTTCTTTTAAGCGTTATTGGGATAATTTATGACTCCATCGCAGACAAAATTAATTTACACCGGAAAAAAAAGCGAACATGGTTCCTACACAAAATTCTCTGAAATAATAGTTAAAGTGTGACATTTTTGACTATTAAAGTTGATATATGCATATTGGGAGATGTGTTTATCACTTAAGATTTGAAGAAGTGGCTAATATATTGTTGAAACCACACAAGGAGATGTTTGGGGAGTCAGGGGGCAGGGAGTGGGAACGAGTTAGTCGGGGTAGAGACGGGTTGGAGGACGGTCAGAGAGAGATTCTGGGGACGCACGATCTAGATAAAAATCATCGAGTTGTGATAAACGGTAGAATAATAATTTGGTGCTTCTAAATTTGGGATATTTTGAGAGATAACAAAAAAAAATTAATTCACGCGAATAAGATAGTCAGGGAAGGAACCTAGGGCCGCGCAGACGGGATAAAAATCATCGAGTTTTGATAAACGGCAGAATAATAATTTGGTGCGCGTAAACCGGGAATAATTCAGATAGTTATATATAATAATAAAGGACAGTTGGGGCAGGGAAGTGTTGGAAGACGGTCGGAAAAAGAACCTGGGCACGCACGGTCGGAAAAAAAACATCGGAGTTTTGATAAACTGTAGAATTATAATTTGGTGCGCGTAAACGGGAATAATTCATTTAATTGAAAAAAGGTAGTTCACGCGATTGAGGGGAGTCAAGATTTGGTCGTTGGGAAGCAAGGTTTAAATTAAGGGATCGAGGTCCGATAGTCGCGAGGAGACCAGTTTGGTGCGTCTAAATCGGGGATATTTCATTTTAATTAAACAAAGGATATTTCGTTTTATTAAACAAAAAGAGTCCACGCGAATAGGGAAGTCAGAGATTGAGGCTTGCGAGTTCATGTCGGTGAAGTTAAATAATATAATTTGTAAATTGAGGCGGTCGGGACGTACTTTCGGGGCGTCTATCAGGGTCAGGGTGAAATTTAAAAAAAAGAAATCTACGCGAGAATTGTGTTCGACGGCTGCATCTTGGAATAAATAACTGCATGACGGGTTGTGTTTTAGAAGTGCTTGTTTAATTAAATATTATTGTAGTGAATTGATTAGTGAAATTATTTTGTGCAACAAGGCGAATTTGGTAAGTTTGTATAAAATTATTAACATATTTAGTACGGGCCTTGCAGGAAAGAGTCATTTAGGGTTTGTATACTACAAGCCTTAGGAATCTAGGACCCTTTTTTTTGTCGAGCGATGGGGAGCGAGGGGCTTTGCACGTTTCCGGGTTGACCGGCTAGCAAGTACCTTTGTTGGGTGAAGTTATTCTTGAGACAATAACGTTGTAAAATAATAATTTGGAGTTCAATGAACTAACTAGCATTTGAAGCACAAAGTGCGCTTTCGGGCAATAAATCTTAGACGAGAGACTTCATTTAAAAGACGGGATTTTGAAACCACAAAACAATAATAAAACCCTTTAAAGTGCTTTGTTGGTGACCTAGAAAATTAGGTTACTGGGTATTCTCCAATACATAACGGGTACCAAAATACATAGGTATAGAATGTAGGTATAAATTAATTTGTAAAGCGCCTTGGAGGTGTTAATTATTATTTACGAGTTTCGTAATAATATTTTTAAACGTAGCTAGGGGATTATATTTAGGAAAGGGATTTTGAAAAGGCATTGGGTAATATAACGGTTTATGAAGGGTGCGTAGCATGGGCATTTTTGATTACTAACAAAATCTGACATAATTGAATTCCCATTCCAAAAATTTCCCACACCTTATTCCAAATTTTAGGTATCACAACAAGTCTATTACATAGGACTTTGCATAAACTTGGTTCGATATCTAATCATATAATCACCTTTGGTTCACGTTTAGGTATATTTCTTTCGACTTAGCAAAAAACTTTCATATTGTCGGTTGAATGCAGCCGTCGGTAGGTATTCACATTTTAGCGTGATGTGCTATATCCACCTACTTAATTAACAAACTCTTTTTCTTCAAACTTAATTGAGCGGGTTACGACTCGAGGATGGACGGCGGTTGTCGAATGAATTAACGGGTCCGGCTTTCCTATTTCACCATGAGGAAGTATCTCACGCGACTTTATCGGGGGCGATGTGATCGAAATGCAGGTGGGCTTACACTATTTTCCTAATGTGAAGGCGAAGTAAGCGATGGTCGTGTCTGGTCCGAGCAAATTGGAATCCCTTGTGATCACATCTCGGTAACGTGGATCTCGTACCCGCTCTAGACTGGATTGGAAGCGTGGCCGGAGCCATTCCATGATGTCGACGTATGTACGTCACTAAGGCATTGGGGGACTTCAGGAGAACAAAGGACGTGCACCCATTTCGCCCTCCTTCTACCGCCGCTCCGAGGTACCAGCGGATAAAAGTTGTCGTCGCGGGAGGCCAGTTTGATGCAGGACGAAGATTACGATCTGGCCGGACTACCTTCGTCATGGGGGAAACGAAGTGACGAAATTTGCGTGGGCTTCACTACCTTTTAGGTTACGCTCGTGTGGGGTCTGCCTTGTCGGCGGAACGAAGGGAACATGACATATGGAATCGTTTGGCAACCGATCGGCGGTTCTTTGTTGGAATCCGGATAAGTTTTCTTAACTACTTTTGGTCTACGCTTAGGTAGGTATATTTCATTCGATATTCGATTTATCAAAAACTTTCACATTGTCGGTTGAATGAAGCCGTCGGTAGGTACTCATATTTTAAGCGTAATGCGTTATATCCACCTACATAAGTAGCAAAAGTTCTCTTAACTCCCTCACACTAGGAATAGGGATCATCCAGCATCAGGGTGGGAAAGTACTCTGGACGAAAGTGCAGCGGGGGAAATAGAAGGGAGGGAAGCCAGATTCACGACCTGGTGCCTTCCATTCTTGGACCCAGCACCCTGGAAGCCGAGCTTGACATTCCATTCTTTGAGCTGATATTTGAGTTTGAGGTTGGGGTACGCCTATCGTAGAGCATATGCCCGTGACATTTCGGGGAAGGTCCCACGTTACGCCTGTGTATGTTATGCGAGGGGACGTATTTTTCATTCAAATCAAATACCGATGACCATCGCGATTGCAGGCTGGCGCATGTTTTGTAGCGTGCCTAGGAAAAACGTAATCATTATTTCTACTGGTTCGAGGCGGCGTGCTGGACGGAGAACGGGACTATTGAGGACATGAGTGACTGCCAAGGCGAGGATCGGTGACATCAAAATCTTCTTTAATTAAATTCATACATCGCCAGATCAGAGGAGAGAGCGGCCCCACCGATCTCCTGACATTGCCGATTGTCTAATCAACTTCGGTTTAATGTTTATGCCGGTACTTTAGGAGTAAATGGAACTCAAGTCATCGGCATGCTGAAGAACTTCAAAATCATCATCATCATCATCAATCCAGAGTAGGATGTCACGATCTAAAACCTCGTGCCACCCACGCATTTCCTGAACAGTTCCTGACATCGGCTATCACACCATTAATCGGAGCAGACCCTCATATCAAACGGTATGAGATGACCTCTCATCATCATCATCAACATATTTATAATTTGGCGGCGTAGTGGTCGATAATATTCCCATTACCACTCTATGATCCAGAAACACACATCAAACCCTTTCCCGACAGAAGGCAAAACATGTCGATTTTCATTCGTCGCTTGCGACCTTAACATTCTCCGGAGGCGTTGGAATTGGAAGCTGATTCGGCGGTCTATGACCATCACCTTATCAGTTGGGCTATGGAGGAGTCCAATTATTTAAACAGCACATGTTCTGTCTCATGTTAATCCAAAATACCTACCCGTAGAATCAAATTAACAAGATAAAACAAGCTAGCTAACTAACAAACTGCATCTAGAACTGTGAGTGTAGAATCATTGCAATCCGTACTGCTTGAGTGTAAATCTTTTGTTAGAATGTACATAAATGTCAAATTATCTTCATGATAGCATTTTATAGAGCTGCAGAGAGTACGTGACATCGCATCGAAAGGTAGGATCTTCTCAATTCGCCGTTTGAATGTAAATTTATATATTAGATGCTAGGAGGGAAAATGCAGATTACTTCAATAAAAATAGTCGTCGATGAGCGTAGGTGTTTAACAGGTGCTAGGGGAGGAAGCTGAACGAATATAGTTAGATAATTAGTTATTTTTCAAGTTAGTCAGACCCAGTCATTGTTATTCGAAGCCTTGCAAATTGTAACACGCCATACCTAAAAGAACAAGGGTTTACCACAAATAAATTATTAATTAAATTGGATTAACTATACCAAACCACTCAAACAAAAAAGTACACAACGTTGTGGGGTTAATTACAATTGATTAATCAAGAGCATCTCGTCACGTTTGCATAAAAGTATTACGTGATGGGGTTGAGAAGGCGCTTCAAAAGAAATGCAGGGGAGAGACGCGAGAACGGGCGAGCTACGAGTTTTAAAGGCCGGCCGGGGTTGCGCCTGTAGCTGTAGTACTGTAGCAGCGGTTGGAAACCAAGTGAAGGTTTTACTACTACTTCGACGAAGGGGGGGGGGGTTATCACACCGTCCATGTGAGAATTGCCGACGAAAGTGGCGCCATCGTTATTCTAGAATTAGACACGGCATAACATCCCAAAAACTAACAACGAAAATGCTTTTGGCCGTGAAAATCTAAAAACTTATCATACATTATCTAGTTTGTATACTAAACGTCTGGTGATGGCGTTCAAACCAGGCAATTTTAACGATTTTTGGAAGGTCCTAACTCCTGGAAGAAGTACCTTTTGTAATTTTTTTTATTTGGTTAGTCAACAGTGATTCACATCAAAGTGCTCATTTATTTATTTAACGTCCGAAGGGCTTTTATACGTTTGGTAGTACAATCAATTCATGACAGATGATTTTTAAATACATAAAGAAATAATAAAATTAGATAAAAAAATGCACACAAGTCATAAAAATACTAAAAATACAGCGATTTCATAGGTTTACAAAAATACAGATATATTTAGGAATAATTTTGGAATAAGTTTTTTACAAGATCTACAAAATTAGCCAAGTTTATGTTAAATGTGTCAACATCACCTAAGTACTGATTTCACATAGTGTGAAATTGTATCGGAGAGTGGGCAATGTATTTCCGCTTATGAATGCTACAGTAGAATAGTGTATTTTGTCGTGTAGTTACCGTCGGTATTCGTAAGTTTATGAGTTGCAGGAGTTTTTTTTATAGGTAATACTCATAAATACAATTACATTGAATATGGTTGATACTATCACTAATATTATTAAAGACAAACATACCGTTGATTGACTTATCAAAAAGCAAAACTAGTGGCAAATATCTTTATCCTATTAAAAAATATTTGCTGTAGTGTCCAAATCCAGAAAGGAAATTAAAAAATACGTTTATATTAAATCCATAAACATATTAAATCCTTAAGGTTTGATACTGACAACCAATGTACAAAAATTTGAACAAATAATTGATCACTTTGTAAATCAGCTACATTTTGATACAATCACGAAAAGTATTATTAGTATGTAATAATTACACATTTAAGTTTATAGTTACATAAACAGTAATTAGAGAAAAGTAATGATTAAGTAAATATTTTCAGATTAAACTTACCGTTAACACGAAGTCGCGACATGTTTCGTCGATCATCGCAGCTAGTTTTGACAGTTCACTTACTTTTTCGTTGGCAGCATTGATGACAGAGAATATAGACTAATCAAGTAATTTTGACATGTGAAATTAATCGCGGAAAAATTTGAAAATCCTTAGAGGAGTTCAAAGAATTTGTACAAAAGTTTGTACAGTGGGTGATTACTATAAACTTTTTACGACAAAGGTTGTTTATTATGTACATAATTTTGTATGCGGGGTCTTGGGAGGTTAACAGATTTATATTAACAACAACAGAAAAATTACTCATAGTGTGTCAGAAAATCACCATTTTAAAGACTTGTTATATTTATTCAGCTCATATAAGAAAATGTCCACTTTAGATAAAATTATGTTATTGTAATTATTATTTTTAATTAATAAACTAACGTTTAAACAGGATTTTTATACATAGCACAAAGGGTAGATAACAAATATTATAATCAATAATTATCAGCCTGAAACACTCATCTACATTGAAAAAATCTTCCGAGAAAAGATACTGGCCGCCAACCTAGGGTTCAATTCCCGTGGCGCATAATATTTGTTACCTTCCCTTTGTGCTATGCATAAAAATCTTGTTTAAACGTTAGTTTATTAATTAAAAATAATAATTAATATTTGACAAGTTAAAGTATTTCAGCAAAAAATGCAGACGTAATTAGTCTCGACGCCACCTAGCGGGAGATTTAGTATTAAAAATACCTCTCTCACAAAAATAAAGTTGGTTGTTTTCAATTGAAAAAATGTAATAATAAGTGGTTGTCGAATGAAACACTAGTATATATTGAATTATTTGGCGGGTATTAGATAAGCCGCCATAGCTCAGTGGTCAGAGCTGCTGACCGGCAATCAGATGGTCACGGGTTCAATTCCCGTTGGCGGCCAGTATCTTTTCTCGGAAGATTTTTTCAATGTAGATGAGTGTTTCAGGCTGATAATTATTGATTATAATACATGTTATTGTAATTATTTCATAGTCAATTCAAGCTAGAATTTTGTTTGTAGTTTGTTTTGCATTAATCCACGTTGAATTGGAATGGGAGAGAAGAGCGTGTGGAGCTAATCCATTGTAATTTATTCCAAAGTCCTCCCTCGAATCAAGAGATAACGTAGGCGTGTTTTACGTAGGTAATACTAAGAAATATTCATTGGATATTACGTTGATAGACAATCATTTGATAAGCAACGACATTTTCAGTTATAATCTGGCGATTGTTTTAATTTTTTGAAGCGAATTTTTTTTTAGCACCATTGTGATTAAAAACTCAATTAAATGAAAAATAACGACACTAAAAAGAGAAAAACACATACATCTATAGGATTTAGCCTGCCAGAGAATGAGATAGAGTAATTGGTCCCTTCTTTGTTCAGTGCTTCGTAGCATATCGGACTCCTCTTTGTGTGGTGCTTTATAGCCTTAAGAAACTTCACAAAAATATTTGATAAAGGGTTGGGAGCATTTGGGACTCTTGTGCGGTATTCACATAAAAAATTGTTTAAAAATATTTTAACACACACATAGTATACATCCTCTACTTTGACTTTCGAAATGGATTAGCCGTGTTTGGTGACAAGATCAGAATAGCCAGGCACTTCTCCACCTCCTTCTTCACTACCTTCAGCCTCACAATATAAATAGTATACAAGTTGGCCTCTCAAAAACCGGGCCTGCCGATACTTTTAACAGTATACAACTGCTAACCCTGTGCAAATCACAAGTGCGCCCCACGGTTAAATTTGGCAGCCACCTCTGGTCTGGAGCCCCAAAATATCTCAAAAAAACCCTTGACTCTGTGCAGAAACGGGCGCTCCGTTTGATAGATTCTCCAAACTTAACAAACGGATTGAAATCTTAAGAGCACAGGCATCGGGTAGGAATGCTACCCTTGTTCTACTGGTATTTCAATGGAAGATGCTCCGAGGAACTAGCGTCATTGATCCCTTCGGCACTGGTACATAGTCGAGAAACACCCCAAACGCGCGCCCAACACATGTCACTGTTCACATTTGTCACATGAGAACGGGTCGATTCTTCGACTAGTTTTGTGGAACGATTTGCCGGCCTTTGTGTTTCCGCCTTCCTACAACTTGGGTCTCTTCAAGAGCGATGTTCATTCCTTCCTCTCCTCAGAAAGACCCTCCACACAGCATCTCAGATGACATTGGCCCTGAGGGAAATCCTGTGGAGTTTTTTTTCAAATACCCGAATTGGGGATGCCATAGTCTCACAAACTCCAGGCTGTTGGAAGCAGTTGGAACTCTTGTGCGGTATTTACACAAACAAACAAAAAACAATTTAACACCCACTTACACAGTACAAATGCCTTACTTTGGCTTTTGGCAATCCCATTTTTCAAAATCCACCTCACTTTGTCACGTCCAACCAAAAGCTGCGGTCACGGCCAAAATTTTGTAATTGAATTTACCAGAATTAAAAGCGTTAAAATGTTTTGCAAATTACTTGCTAAACTTTTGGGTTTCCAATTCGTGAACAGTAACCAGTAATCATGTCGGGTCCCGTTAACTCCGTGGTTTATTTACATGGCTGTCAGATTCTGTTAAGTTTATTTTAATTATTTTATAAGCTATGCTTTTACGTTAATTAAGCGTAAAAATTGGCTTTGAAATGGCTTAAAATCGATAATATCATTTTATATTGGGAGGCGGGTATGGACACCGCCCCTCCCCCGGGAACCATATTTTTTTTATATGATCTCCACACAGAAGGCTCTGAGGAAAATAATTTCCCTCTGGGCCTATGTCATCTTTGGGGATGCTAAGTGGAGGGTTTTTTCAAGGAAAGGAAGGAGAGGAAAGTTCTGGGAAGGAAAAGGGTTTAAGGGATGGATAGGAATCAGGAACTCAGTGTGTCCTGGTTACCCGCCTCCAAGACCTAGACAAACCTCGTCCCATGAACCCGGGCACCTCTGCTAAATCGCCAAACGTAGCGAACCAATTGGTATGATTTATAGCAGAGGTGTTGGTTATCAAATAAAGGTTCTCGGGGTGGCGGTACCCATTCCAGCCTCCCAAATTGAATTGCAAAACAACGACTCTGCAGAGGTGCCCGGTTTAATGCGGAGAGGATTGTCTGGGTCTTGGCAGTGAATGCATTTGCCCGCGAACTCCGTGGTGGGCCGGATCGGGAGAGACTGGTTGAGAGTGATCTAACATAGACCTCTCCAGCAGGACTCTCTCGAGCCATCTGATTGCACCGCAGTGGGAGGGTGGATTCGTACGTCCGTCCCTCTTGGAAACATTGACCCCCACATTCCTTCTTTCCTCGTGCCCTTCCTTTACAGAACTTTCTCTTCTTCCTTTTTTTAAAATACTCTCCTTAAAGCATCCCCAAATATAATAAGAGTTTTTTTTCCTCAGACCATCCTAAGTGTGGAGCTAAAGTAAAAAACATGTATTTCAACCAGATTTGATGCGTTCACACCTTCTCACAGAAATGCTTTGCTTGCGTATAGCATGTTTAAAACTTGTTCCTCGACTTTCAAAAAAAAGTAATTTTTGAAAAATACACGTGCGAGGGATGAATTCATACGCCTGTCACTCTCCTGGACACATATACCTCCAGAATCCTACCCACTCCTCGGACCTTTACCTTCCCAGAACCTCCTCTCCTTCATTTCTTTAAAATACCCACCACACAGCATCCCCAAATATGACGTAGGCCCTAACGTAAAATAAAGTAGATAATGTAAAAAAAAAGCTTAAGGTGTTACCAATGACGTATGCCACGTCATACTGGAAGTCTGTTGATAGCGTTGAAACCCTGCTATTAAGGTCTCAACTCCTATAAGAAGTAACTTATCAAAAAATACAAAACGTACCGCCACGCTAGTGTTCGATATCTACATTATATTAAAAAATATTTGCAATAGTGTCAAAATCCAGAGAGGAATTGGGGAATCGTTTGTGTAGACAAAAGATCGTAAAATATTCCACCAACTTTACTGCCATTGACGTGACCTTGACCTGCAAGTCATAAAATTGTCACATCGCCCTTTTCATTAAATTCCATTGAAATAATAGGAATCTCTAATACGAACGTTTTCATCCATTATTTTACAATAATTTATTGAAAAAATCTTTCTTTACAATTACGATAATACCTCTTCTAATCTCACTTTGTAACATTAAGAAGGTAATTTTGGGAAATTGTACTTCCAGCTCAGTGGTCGGCAAGTGCTTTTAGTGTCGGGCCATATGAATATGTATTTTTTGGAAGCCTTGCGACTGTCGACCTCACTAGTGCGCGTGCGAGCCTGATCACCACTTCAATCAGTACGTTTGTGACTGCCCGTCTGATCGTCTGTCGTCATCGTGCTTTATGCCTAGCAGAATCGTAACTTCCATCTGAAATATATTTCTCTTCAATGCTCCCTCCTTGGAAAAAGAGCTGCAGGCGATTAAAAATTGAGTAAAAGTAACTGACCGCGTGGCAATTATTAGTACTCGGACGTTACTGGTTCGATTCTCTACTAGTTAGTCCTCCATCATTGCAGAAGCCACATATTTCACTTATAATGAATGATAAAAGTGTGTGGATTTTCAATATTCTTAGATTATTTTTTTATTTGTATACCTAAGTACCAAAAAGGCGGAAAAAGCGCCGCACGCAAATTTTTTTAAAGCAGTCATCAGATATTTTGAAATTTCACGACCAACAGGTTAGTAGCTTTTTGTATAGTAAGTTATCTAATGCAACAATGGCCTTTGCTTGTTTTTAATAATTTATATTTGTGTTTTCTTCTTATAAACCCATATGAAAAAAATCAGAGTGTGCGATTCACACGTGGTAGAAGTGAAATCTTCAGAAAACAAAAGTGGGAGACTACGAAGCACTTTTTTTATCAATGTGAAGGATGATTTTTTCCATATTTTTGTCGTCGAATTCCAGTGCACTTTTTCATGTACATCTTCGGAGTTTCGGAGTCACTAGATGTCGCTTTCTTTTGAATTTTCCTTTGTTTGTTTGTTTTGGAGTGCTTTGAAGATGAGATATTGATTTTACAAAAATAAAAATGCTTATTTTTTTGTTTTTGTTTTTTTTTTTATTATAATCTTTATTTATCAAGTTACATAGGTGATTGTACTACGCCTGTCTCACTAGAAATTCCTGTGTTGAGAGCAGGCGCATTTTAATATAAGTAGTTTAATATAAAAAGAAGAATAAGGATAACAACAACAATGGTGGTGGCAGTAGGAGATTTTCAAACATTGTTGGGTTATTCGTAACCCGGGAATGTTTGTCTTTCTTTTAAAAAAAAAAAATAAAAAAAATAAAAAATAAAAAAAAAAATAAATAAAAAAAAATGTATACATTTAAAGGTACAAGGACAATCAGCATTGTACCAAAAATATTGTTAATATATGTTCTGTCTTTTCTAGTGATCCAAGACTTGGTATCTGATATGTATTTTACATAATTAGTGTGCGTCTAATGGTCAGTGGAAGTGTATTATAAAGTTTAGTTGCAAAGTATCTGAAGTTTCTTTGACCAAACGTTGTTTTGGCGAAGGGGATAAGTAAGAGATTTTGCCCCTTGGTTCTCGTATCACGAACAGTTTGGATATTGTCAAAAACAGTTCTATGTTTGAATTAGAGATTGACATAGTGCATAGTAAATTGTTTTGAGTTGGTTCAAGTTAAGAAAGTTACAATAGGATTCGATGATTCGTCATCTGAAGTCTGGCCGCTAAGATTCGTCCGGCGCTTTATACCACTAGACTAAAGGAGACTTGCACGAAATGGTAAATTCATTGTGTTAATTGTATTATATTGGAACTGAGTACCCGTGCAATAAATAAATGTAGCTATCTCATTCTCTCGCAGGCTTAACACCATAGATATATGAGTTTGTCTCTTTTTGGTGTAGCTCCCTTCCGTTTCATCAAGATTTAAATCACAACGGTGCTAAAGAAGTTTTACTCCAAAAAATATATAAGATTGTGACCACTGATGCGCAAAGTCCGGTGGGAAGGAATAATCGTGCGTTCAGAGGAGACTCTCCCTTCAACATAACTTCGAGAACTTCGCGGGCCACAACTGGCCCGCGGGCCACCAATTGCCGATCGCTGATCTGGCTTAACCGTCAGAAATGAAAGTAATTAATGCTTAGATTACGTTTCATTAGTTACCTCACAATTAGTTCAAATGCCGAGGCATTCGAATTAATTATTGTATGACAATGATCATTTTCATCAGTTAAATTGGCTTAGAATAAATAAATATATAAATTAAGCAACAATAGGTATAGCAGTCAGAATTGACACGATCACAATATTCACACAGATGCTTTGCTTGTATATAGCATGGTTAAAACTTGTTGTTCGTTATTATTTATTTTTAAATAAAACTTCATTAACCCTTATTGGAAGAATTGATTTTTTTTTTTTTTTAAAACCTCACAAAGTTCCAAAGGCTCTCGTTTGTCTGCAACCAGTGGGACTATGGCATCCCCAATTGGAGTATGTTGTGAGACTGAAGGTAGTAGAGAGGGGAACAAGATGAGGGAGAGGAAGGTGGGGAAGTTCCTGGCTATTCAGATCTAGTTACCAAACACGGCTAAAGCCATTTCAAGCAACGTTTAAGTTCTGAATGGTGGTCTTACACCAGGGCGATACTGAGAGTATCTTCCACTCTGGAACGTGATGTTATGTTAAATGATTAAATTATGAAATAACACAAATAAATCAAATTAAATTAGTAGGTACCGACGTTTGTTCTCATCATTACCAAAAAGTTGGAGTAACCCATAGAAAACTGTTTTTCAGTAACTTTTCACAAGGAAATCGCTGTTGGAAGGGTTTCATTTATATATACCGATAAATATCTATTACTTTGTGTCCGTTCGCCAAAAACGATAATTAGGCACAAGACTGTTTCTCAGAGACGTTTCGGAAAGACATTGTTGTCAGACTTATGTACTAGTATATATGTAGGACCAATGCACACAATCCTAATAGCGAGTAAGTCACTAAAACTCTAATAAATTGTGCTATCTAAATGTTTACGTAGGTATAAACTTGTTTATTGTTTTTAAAGGTAGCCTTTCTAAGAAAAAGTCCTTAAGGAAGAATAATTACTTATTTGATCATTTAAGTTCTAAACTTAAATCCTCTTAAAGTTGTTACGTGACAGCTTTACGTATATTTTCATCAAAGATGGCTTTATACACAGTTTTCTCCACCTTGAATACATTTTTGTTCATTTCATCTTTGGTATCGAAGAAAAATCGAATATGTTTAATTTATCTGGTCACAATCAGTAAAACACACTCTTTTTAAAACAAGTTTTCCGTGTTTATTTTTACAATCACTTTTACATGATGACTTTTTTTTATTCTACCAAGTTAAAATCACCGGCTCATTACTAGATGGGTTCCTTACAAATGATGAATGAAATAAGGAGACCCTGAGGAAATAATTTTCTCCAGGGCCTAGGTCATCTTTGTGGATGCTGTGTGGAGGGTATTTTTAAAAATGAAGTAGATGAAGTTCTGGAAAGGAAAAGGGTATTGGAGGTTATTATCCACCACTTACCCGCCCTGGTATAAGCAACAGATGGTTACTCCTTCAAGGCTCTCGCAAGGACTCAAATTTTTTTGAAAGAACGAAGCTACATTTAGTTTAGAACTAATTTAGACCTCCAATGTCCCTGCATACGTTGTTAGCAAGCAGTATGCAAGTGCTTAGCGGGAAATACAAGATACAATATGTTTTAGTATTACAAAATATAGACAAGACAATGGGACAGGTTGGTGAAAGTCCTCGAGGTGGCAAGCGCTGGGTGATTGTATCCAGCGTATCCTGCAAGCACCTGTTTGGGAAAAAGACACAGTATAGAAGTAATACGAGCATGGCAAACGGTTGGGAGTCCTCTCCAATCAATTGGCAGTCCCAGCAAGAATGCGCATGACGTTCGGTCTAGCCGTGAACCACACTCAGCTTCCGCACCTCTTAGCCGGTTCCTCGGTGATGCCTCAAAGAAAAGTAAATGGGAGATTGGTGAGGAAAGGGGTATGAAAGTTAGGTAGGGATCTAAGGATCAGTGTATCCAGAAGTAACAGACTAATGTCAAAAGTGTTGGTACCGTGGTTGTGGGTACCGCCGCCACAGGAACTAATTATTGGATAACCAACACCCCTGCCATTGGTCATACTGAGCAGTTCGCTACGCGAGGCGAACGGAAGTTGAGAGGGAAATATAAGTTAGTGAAGATAGAAAGAGAGAGAGTTACATTTCCTTTTCCTATATTACTGTAGGGGCAAGAGAGAGAGGTGCGAGCACAAGGAATCATTTATTGAATAACCTTGCCATAAATCACCCCAAGGTCATAGGTCACCCTAAGGTCATAGGTCACCCCAAAGTCATAGGTCACCCCAAGGTCATAGGTCACCCCAAGGTCATAGGTCACCCTAGGGTCATAGGTCACCCCATGGTCGTATGTCACCCCAATGTCATATGTCACCCCAATGTCACCCCAGAGCAAGAGAGAGCAGTGCGCGCGCACATTTTCTTTCTTTCTTCAGTGAAGTTTTACTTCAGTCGTGTGGTCTAAAGCAAAGTAGATTTTTTTTAATTCATCTCTTTTCTTATTCTCTTTAGTGTTATCTTCTTCTTGAATGATAAAATGGTTTGCGGTCGACCATCCCTGCTCCATACACTCTCCTTTCACCCTTAATATTCTGGGCGCAGTGGCGTGGCTACAAGTTGTCTGCCCCCAGTTAGAATAAATTAACATAACTAACGCTGGTCTCACACGTCGTTAGGTAGCATTCAAAGAGAGTTTCCTCACATGTAATTTGTTGCGTCCAATCACTGTTAATGAGGGAGGAATTAGTAATGTAATAAATCATATGTACATGTTTATTAAACTAGTTTTTTTTCTTCTTTTTTTTGTATTTCTTGGGCATTACCTGTGTATGTACTTAATGAAATTTGGAGATCGCGCTTTCGGAGTGTCTGGACCTAAGGCTTGGAATAAACTCCCCCCGGAACTTATATGCATAACAAGCCCAACAGAATTTAGGTTCAAATTAAAAATGTACCTTTTTGGGCTCTCATACCCTTAAATAAAAATATCTATCGGAGAGCATCATAAAATTTTACTTTTGTTTCAAAATACGCTCATTACAAAACATATTTTATATTATAGTTCCCAATTATGTCCTCTGCGTGCGAACTGTGTCTTAATTTCTCTAAATAAACAATAACAGTGTTTATCTCTAGTGACCCTCCAGGTAAGTATGGTCTTGTATACATATATTTTCTGCCTGTACAGTGCATTTTTACAACAGCATCGCGTTCATTGGTCAAATCATTGCATTGCACATAATGCACATATAGTTTCGTATCGGTGATCGATGAACCGGTGGATGCAATTTTTAGCCATAAGTTGTTGTTGTCTATAGTTGAAATAAGATTGTATAAACGTATTATAAATTTGTACAGCGCCCTTGAGGTGATTTTTCACAAAAACGGCGCTATACAAGTCATCGAAATATTATTTTTATTATTATTATTAACAATTTCTAGACATTTTTCTTTGAAAAGTTTTATTTTCTATGTACATTTTTTTAATAATTTTTTTTAAATTTTAGAATCTAAATTTTAAAATTTTAAAACTAGAATCAGGGAATATGAACATAAAAAAAAACTAACTAACCATCACGCTGTTTCTCCGCAGGGGTAGGCAGAGAGGATGGTCCGCCAAACAACTCGGTCTTGGCACTCACATTCATGCATCGTCTCATTCATTCTCTTCTATTATTCTGACTTTTGACATGGCCCGGCTCAAGTATCTGATTCATTTGATCGTGCCATGTCTTCCTCGGACGTCCCCGACTTCTTCTACCATTCACATTTGCGCCCTATATTCTTCTTAGACTACTTTCTTCGTTCATTCGCTCTACATGCCCAAACCATCTGAGGGTCCCTTTCTTAATCTTGCTCATTATGCTTACATCAGCCTTACATTCTTCGCGGATATCCACATTTCTCACACGATCATACATTGTTTTACCACACATAGATACGCCTCAAGGGTCGTAAACATGAACATTGTTTACGAAATAATAACTATTCCGAGTTTGCTAACCATTTAATGAGATAAAAGAATTTGGCATTTTCAGAAATGAGATTTAAAGAATTTGGCATTCTCATAATATAAAAATATTACCATTTGTTATTTCGGCTACTGGCATTATACCTAACTTTCTCATTCAAAATTTAGGCGTATTAGATTTGTCAAAGAATTTATCTATAAAAATGCAAAAATCAGTCATTTTAAATACATTTTTATTTATTTTATATATTCAATAATTTTATTATTAAATTAATAAAAACAGTTTATTATTATATTGATAATGCCCTCAGAAGGCGAAACAGCTGTCACGCGTAATAATAATTACCAGCAGAACTTGTTTATAAATAAACTGTTTTTATTAATTTAATAATAAAATTATTGAATATATAAAATAAATAAAATAAATAAAAATTAAAATGGAGTTCTACAAATTAAACTTGATAACAATAAATTTTAAATACATGTAGGATTAGGAAAAATGTTTAAAATAGTTATATTGAGGGATCAGTAGAATTCATCGGTCCAGTTAGGAGTTCTACTGAGCTGAACCCTCTAATGTGAAAATTTCTAGAGTCATTGGATTATTTTTCCATTTGGTCTCTGGTATGCGGGGTCCATTGCGCCGGCAAACGCCAGAATTTTGCTTGACAGTCCTATACAACAATCAAGGTCACAATTTTTGCCAACACTCAAGGCCGCAGTGTTTGTGCTTCCCGTGTTCGGCGGAAAACAAAACTTAAACATCTCATCCCGGGTGAAGCGGGAAGGCAGGCGGGGTCCAGCGGGGGGGGGAGAATTCATTTTTTGACAGAAGTCGCGCGGTGCGGTCCGTGTATGTAGAAAAATCGGGTTTGTGGTTATGTGCTATGTATGAGCGAACATAATCACGAGTTTAAAATATTATTATACCTAAATATAATAAAATAATAGAAATATTTGATAATATAATATCAAATATTTATAATTATTCTGTTGTTGACGTAAATATTTACGTACTTTAGAGTAGAATTAGATTTTAGATAAATAATAGAATTTAGATTCTATAGTTCTAAATTAGGTCGTGCAATAAAATGACGTTATTATATAATGTCATTGGTGCAATAATCGATATTAGTCGGAAATCTTTCCTGATAAACCCTGATCTGTGTTTTCTTCCTGATGCAGGTAGCATCTTTTCTACATCGAACGCATTTTAACATTTATGCAAACGATAAACGTCAAATTTTTTGGTACGCGGACCTAATAATTATGATTTTAAGTTGTAAATAAACACACTGTCGTAATGGATGATTATTTCTTTCGTGAACTCACTTGTCAATAAAGTCTATTAATTTATTAATCGGTTTCAGAGACACGGGAGAAATTGACCATTGTAAATCGATATTCTATTTTTGATGCTACGTAAATAATTACGTAGCAACAAACGTATTCACTCTAAATTCTTAATAAATAGTAACTTTAGGTCGTGCGTATTAGTCGGAAATCTTTCCTGATAAATAAATATCTGTGTTTTCTCCCTGATGCATCTCTTTTGTCATCAGAACGCATTTTAATATTGATATAAACGTCAAGTGGTCAAGTGTGCGTGCCGTGGACACGTCCGTACCTCAGACCACTTGTCAAATTGTGTGGACCGACTGGACCGCGCGAACTTCACCCCAAACGATGTTGGTGTAAAGTTATGGCCTTGAGTGTTGGCAAAAATTGTTAAACATTTATGACCTTGATTGTTGTGTTGGACTGTCAAAAGTCTGGCGTTTGCCCTCGCAATGGACAAAGCTTTAGATTGACATGTTGTTCTTGTATTGTTTTGTATTTATTATTCTTATATAGTGCACTTACATAGCGTGGATTGACTAGATGATCATTTGTGGAAAAGTGTGTAGAAGGGCTTAGTTTTTCCTGTGGGATATAAAGTCGGAAGCATAATTGAGACAGTTCATAGCTTCGACAAAGAAAAAACCAAATTTAAACATTCCAAAAGAAATAAATATTTAATTTGTGCGCTTTAGAAACCTTGGAAATAAAAAAATAAAAAAAATATTGTTTTAATAAAATAACACCTTGCAAATCGCCCTTATTAACAATGTTTCCATGTAACGCCGACTCCTCCCACCTTTCTTCCCCTCCCCCAAAATCACCCCTCCCACTACCCCCACCCAATTACATCTTATCATTTTGTACTTGCATAGGATTTTAAAGTTTTAAGTTTGCAAGTGAATGACACGGATGTGTCGAAACCGGTAGCAAAATGATGTAACAAATGTACATAGACAATAAAACTTTTCAAAACAGAATCATAAAAATATAAAATAATAAAAAGACATCCAAAACGTTACGTTTTTTTTGTTTTTATATGAATACCGCACAAGAGTCCCAACTGCTTCCGCCTGAAGCCAGTGAGACTATGTCATCCCCAATCGGGCTATGTTGTGAGGCTGAAGTTAGTGGGGAGGGGAAGGAGATGAGGTGGGGAAGTACTTGGCTATTCAGATCTGGATAGCGCAATAAGATAATGCAATCATTAAACATTGGTTTGATACAAATCTTCTCTCATTGAACACTAACAAAACATACTACATACACTTCTCAATTAACAAACTAAAAACACTCCCCAACACTAAAATAATTATCCACAATAACAAATGTAATAAAATCACATGTATTCAAGACTGTTCAACGTTGAAATCAGTATCAGAAACTAAATATCTCGGAGTGATAATAGAACAACATATGAAGTGGAAGAGCCATATCTGTGAATTGGTTAAGCGTATCAGAAAGTGTATATATATATTCATAAGATTAAGAAATATTTTAAAACTCAACAATCTAAAAAGAGTATACTATGCGCTAATCCAGTCATTAATTCAATATGGAATTATTGGATGGGGGGGGTCTTACAACAATATTCTAAACCCGATCAAAGTGATCCAGAAGCTAATCATTAAAGTAATCCTAAAGAAACCCTCCACATATCCAACAGAAACGCTTTTCGCAGATTTTACGGTGCCTCGAGTAGAGAATATCTTCAAAAAAAATGCAATTATCCAAATTTACAAAGATAATATCATCAAAAAATTTGAAACCTACCAATCAATAAGATATCAAGACAACATCAAAATACCAAAATTTAATACCAAACTAATGCAAAACAATTATATCTACTTAGGAATAAAGTATTTCAACAACCTTCCAATTGAAATAAAAAAAACCAAAGATATCAATAAACTGAAACTCAAACTGAAGCTACACTTCATCAGGAATAATTAAAACTAAATAATTACCTGTTTTTCTCTTTCTTTCCATTTATTATAAATTATATTCATCTCTATTTTATTTAGATTTTTCGAATTTCGTACCGTATCCTATGTATGTACACCTACACATATTGATGATCCAGAAGGCTCAATTGTTCGTATTATATACTTACCTTTTGCATAATGTTATTCTATTTCTGTTATAATTAGTGTAACTCGCTCATCAAGCACAAGAACTAGCTTCTTCTTTGATGAGATTGCAATTTTAAATAATTTCTGTACCGATATGTAATTTATGTAACACCTTTGTACACTTATATATCTATATTAAATAAAAAAATAAAAAAAAATCTAAAAGTGTCTTGGATAAATGTACTCGTATCCATTTTTATCATCAGTAATTAAAGCAAAGCCCCGGCAAGGCTAAAGTTGGATTCCTAGATGCGACCGTATCGTTTTCAGATTTTCCGTTCCAAATGAATAAATATTACAATTTGGGGTTTTACACATTAAATTATTCGAAAAAATATGTATAAGTATCTTCTTAATAATATTATAAATGCGAAAGTTTGTATGAATGGATGTGGCGTTACTCTTTCACGCAATAAATACCGAATGGAATATAAAAATTCTTTCACTAATCGAAAGCTACATTATTTGCGAGTAACATAGGCAGTAATATATTATATATTGGTAAGCTCTAGCGTTATGACTTAGGTGTGGCGTTATGAAATTATTTATTATACGTTTATTGGCAAAGCGTGTTGCTAAGTAAATGTTTGACGTAAGCTAAGTGTCATTTTGTTATTTTTTCAGGTTACTGTGGAGATTTCTTTGATAGCGAAAATTCAAATATTAGTATTCTTATATGAATATTTAGTGTAGGTAGATACAAATATAAAATAGGTACTAATCTACATTTTGACGTAAGCCAACAGCTATACTAATATTATGAATGCGAAATGGAGCGTAGCGCGGGTGAAAGGGGGAGGGGAGTGGGGGGGGCGGATATGCGAGCGAAGCCGGGGGCAAAAGCTAGTTAAAAAATAAATAAATAAATAAATACAAGTATACCTACAGTTCATACGCGGTAGAAATAAAACCTTCAGAAAACTACAGCAGACAAGAATGGGGAGGCTACGAAGCACCGCACAAAGAGGAGAGCGATTATTCTATCTCATTTTATCACACACTTATCTAATGATTTGCGTAATTACTGCCTCAACACAGGCTGTCCGGGTCTTGACTGCGGATAAGTCTGCCCATCATTTGCATGACAGGTCGGATCGGGAGAGAATAGTTAAGGGAGACACACTGACCCCCAGTTTCCTACCCACACCTAATACCATTTTACTTCCCAGAACTTCCTCTCCTTCCTTTCCTAAAAATACCCTTGACACAGCATCCCCAAAGATAACATGGGCCCTGAGGGGAATTATTTTCCTCAGGGTCTCCTGTGTGGAGCTAATGTAAAAATAGGCAGTGAGGCGGATTATGAGAAACCACAACTTATAACCACCTTACATCTCTGAATTATGCGTCCCGGAAAATACCGGTCCGAGGCAATTAACCCTTATATCGGCAACTTCATCTGCTGTAGGCAGACTAATAGAACCCAAACGAAAGCCAAATACTAAGTTCGGAGATCGTGCTTTCGGAGTATCTGGGCCTAAGGCTTGGAATAGACTCCCTCTGGAATTAAGATGCATAAAAAGCCCAACAGAGTTTAGGTCCGAACTAAAAACCTACCTTTTCGGGCTCTCATACCCTTAACTTAATTTAAATATACCTATCTGAGAGTATCATGCTTGTATTGCCTATGATATGTCTTAATCACACTTTTCTTACTGAATTAAAATTACTCGAATCCTTACACATCAATCTATCTCTCGGAAGATCAAATCCTTGTACTACTGCACCGCCCACCATTAAATGTTGCTTTTACTTTCCAAAATACACTCATGAAAGAATATATTATATATTAATATTAAAATATTTTCAGAATTAAACAACATATATGTTCACAATTATGTCCTCTGCGTGCGAACTCTATCTAAATTTCTTTAAATAGACAATAAACAGTGTTAATTTCAAGCGACCTCCCAGGTAAGTATGGTCCTGTATTAATTCATTTTTAGGCAGCATCGCGTTCATTGGTCAAAATATTGTACATAATATTTTCGTATCGGTGATCAATGAACCGGTGTACGCAATTTTTAGCCATAAGTTGTTTTTAATTGTTTGTCTAGCTTGTAGTCTTTCTAGATTTTAGGCATGTATAGTAAGTTTGTACAGCGCCCTTGAGGTGATTTTTCACAAAAACGGCGCTATATAAATCGTCCAAATATTATTATTATTATAACTAAGCGTTTTTTTTGTTGTATTTCCTATTGTTGAAGTGAAAAATTCTTTAGCGCCGTTGTGATTTGAAACTCGATTAAAACGAAAAAGCGACACTAAAAAGAGATAATATACACATCTATAGAATTTAGCTTGCGAGAGAATGAGATAGTATAATCGGTCTCCTCTTTGTGCGGCGCTTCATAGTCTCCCCACTCTTGTCTACCTTAGTTTTCTGAAGGTTTCGCTTCTACCGCGTGTGAATTGCATACTCTGATTTTTTTAATTTTATGTTTCCAATTAATAAACCACTGTACACTCTATTTAACATGTATATTTGGTTTTAGTTTGCTAATTTATTATTGAAAAGTTATTATTATTATCATTACTGATGAAAGCACTTTTGGTTGTTTCTCTTTTGTCTTATAAAACACGAAATCAACAAACCCGATACCCTTTTATTACTCGTAACACGAGCCCTTTTATTTTCGTTCCCATAAGATAAACACGCCAATGCGTAGTTGTTACGATTCGTACACCATCCTACATACATGCATACGCACACATTTCCATAATGTATAATGTGTACAATATACAGGGTGTATCAAAACCTGCACGACGGGCTTCCAGCGATTCGTGAACTCGTTCGGAGTAAAAATGTAGGTGGTCTTTTTTTCTGATAAAATTTTCTATAAATCAATGTGGTACTTATTTTTCACAATAACCTACTGCCAGTATGTTTGAAACGCTTTATATGTACATCATTCCGTTTCAACAGCATTGAACATTATAGCTAGCGCCCTTTACGTTTCACCCACCTTAAGGTTCACTTTCGCTTGAGGTGACTTTAAGACGATGCTAGCATGCGAAAACGACCTTTCCGCTCTTCTAGTTTAACCGACCGAAGAGACCATTATCGCTAGACAGGAAACTCATATGTAGAAATACTATTCTGGGGCGGCATATATGGTTCACTAATGGAAACTGTTCTAAAAAAAGTACTTATCTTGTGAATATAACAAAATAACAAAAAATATAAGATGTCGGGCAACTCACACAAACGCGCGCCTACTATCTATCTGCAAACGGATGAAACGTGTGAACGGGTCGTTTCTACAACTCGTTATTGAAACTCACAGTTTCCTTTTTCGTACAACACTGGTCTCTTTAAGGCCTAAGTACAGTGATCACTTCTTCCTCTTCTATTCAAATATGGAGGGTCCTTTTAAGGAAAGCAAGTAGAGGAAGTTCTAAGAAAGAAAGGTTATCAGGGGTGGGTAGGAATGGGGGGGTCAATGTGTCCAGAATGTGCCCTCCCACTGCGTTGCAAGGCGATGGGTCGAGAATCCGTTTGAAGAGCTCAAAAGGTCTCCCTCAACCAGTCTCTCCCGATCCGCCGCGACACGCAGTTGGTGGACCAACGCATCTGCCGCCAAGACTTAGAAAAACCTGACCCCACAGACCCGGGTACCTCTGTTAAATCATCAAACGTAGTGAATCAATTTTTTTAAATATTAACTTTTTTTGTATGCCTCTACTGAAGAAAAAAGCTGTACTAATTAAACAATTTAGAGTTACATATTTTAACAAGGTCACTGAATAACAGGTATTTTCTGTTTGTTTCTTCTTCCCTGCTTTCACTAACTTTGTATTAATACGTATTATTTTTCTTTTGGTTTATTTTCAAGTTATCATATAATTTTAGATTACTTTGTTTTTTCTGTATTGTAAAAAAACATGTACGTAAAGGACACTTGTGCCGCTAATTATAAATAATTAAATATTTTTTGCCTAAGCTTCAGTAAGTAATATAAAGTTTTTTGCCGATGATTTTTGATTTGTGTCCCAATATAAATCGGTCATTTGTAAATTAAATTTACGCCTATCAAAATTTTTCTGTCAATTTGACTGTCCTAGAACGGGAGACTCCTAGTTGGACAGTCAAAGCTTCTTTGTACTGATGCATTCTTTATAACAAAAACAAATAAACTGCATACAAGAGGCCCTGAGGAAAATAATTTCCCTCAGGGCCTATGTCATCTTTGAAGATGCTGTGTGAAGGGGCTTTTTGAGTAAATACAGAGATGGAGGAAATACAGAGGCCAGCAAATCGTTCTACAACCGAGCTGTTGATATCAAAAACGAGTCGTAGAAACGACTCGTTCTTATATGAAAAATGTCAACCGTGTACATATATTGGGCGCGTGTTTGGCGTGTTTTCCGACTATGCACCGGTGCCGAGGACATCAATGACGCTAGTTCCTCGGAGCATCTTCCGTTGTAACACCGGTAGAAGCAGAACAGCATTCCCACCTGACGCTTGTGCTCTCTAAAGATTGTAACCCGTTTCTCACCTGAGGCAGGGGTGTTGGTTATCCAATAAATGGTGTCCAAACCCGCCTCCCAAATTCAGAATTGCTTCTATTCAATACGAGCTTTGTAAATGTTATCTACAGTTCTGACACACCCTGTATATATACTATGTATACGTACATGACTGGTTACAATGTGTACACGTGTGTTTTCGGATGTAGGTATGTGTGTACCAATAAACACATAGAAATAGTCGAATACTCGAATCGGCATTGGAAAAGCGCTTGTCATCTTCTTATCTCAGAATACCCTATCTCGCTTTTAAAGTACCGCACTGGTGTAACAGAGGTCGCAAACATTTGGCAACGTTGCCATGTTTTCATTGAAGTAAAACTTCTTTAGCACCGTTGTGGTTTGAAATTTGGTGAAACGGAAGCGAGCGACATTAAAAAGAGACAAACACATACATCTATAGGATTTAGCCTACCAGAGAATGAGATAGCAATACTGGGCAATAGATGGGCGTACTGTACAGGGCCCGCAGATACTTTAATAGTACACAACAGCTAACCCTGTACAAATCGCAAGTGCGCCCCATGGTTGAATTTGGCAGCCACCTCTGGTCTGGAGCTCCAAAATACATTAAAAAAAAAAAAAAAACCTTGACTCTGTGCAGAAACGGGCGGTCCGTTTGATAGATTCTCCCATCTTAATAGACGGATTGCAATCTTTAGAGCACAGGCATCAGGTGGGAATGCTCTCCTTGTTCTGCCAGTATTACAATGGAAGATGCTCCGAGGAACTAGCGCCATTGATCCCCTCAGCACCGGTGTATAGTCGGGAAACACGCCAAACACGCGCCCAACATTTATACACGGTTGACATTAGTCACATGAGAACGGGTCGTTTCTACGACTCGTTCTTGAGTTCAACAGCTCGGCTGTGGAACGATTTGCCGGCCTCTGTGTTTCCTCCCTCCTACAACATGAGTCTCTTCAAGACCCATGTTCACTTCTTCCTTTCCTCAAAAAGACCCTCCACACAGCATCTTCAAAGATGACATAGGACCTAAGGGAAATTATTTTCCTCTGGGCCTCCTCTGTGGAGCTAATGTAAAAAATATTATATATATATTTATTTCACCGGTACTCGGTTCCAATATAATACCTCAATCCGTAGTTCAACACATGTCTTCTTTGGTGTAGTGGTATCTATAAAGTGCCTGACAAACCTTAGCGGCTAAAAATTCAGCTTACCAAGGGTCGAATCCTACGAAATCCAAAAAAAAACAAAATTGTAAAATCAATAATTTTGTATGTAATACAATCAATTTGTATGTAAACATTTTGTATTAGGTCTGTATATTTTTGAGCCCGTACCTTATATTGTATTTTCCTGATTTTGTTTTTTTTATGCTTTTCTTAGTTCATCTCATTAGTCCATCATGGAGGAAACTTTATTTTAACTTTTTGAAACCAAAAGTACATAAATCAAATGAGTCGGTTATACAAATTCATAAAATCTCATAAGACATGTTTTCTGTAAAATATTTGTAAAGTGATTCTGCATATGTTTGTGTCTGTATGTTGCTTCTGTGAAATGTTTTGTAAATTTTTTATTCATACATTGTGTCTACATATTGGGTTGAGTTGGGTTTAACTTCTCAAAAGTACCAATTGGCGATCCCTTAATGAGTTTTGATAACTCATGGGAGTGCAACTTTGTTGTATGTTTTATTTAATAAAAAATAAAAATAATAAAAAATTCAATCTTCAAAGCACTCTAAAATGAAAAGGCAAAGAAAACACAAAAGAAAGCGATATCTAGCGACTCCGAAGAAAAAAAAGAAAATCTAATAAGATGACTAAATGTATATGAAAGGGTGTATTGGAATTCGACGACAAAAATATGGAAAAAAATCATCTTTCACATTCATTTTATAAAAAAAGTGTGTCTACTTTAGTTTTCTGAAGGTTTTAATTCTACCGCGTGACAATTGAATACTATGATTTTTTTTCGGGAATAGTATTTTAGTTCTGCATTTGAAATGTGTTATCCTTTTGTATGATTTTTTTTGGGTAAGTCATATATCATGATTTGTCAAGGGTCTGCATATTTTCAACAGATGGGTACTTAAGAGGAATATAAACGCTAGAAATATTTCGATTCTCGTGCCTGCAAAATTTGCAATCGAGCGTTTTATTTACGCGGGGCAAGTAAGCGAAAAAGTGGTTTTTATTTATTTTGTCCATAATTTTATAAGAGTGAAAAAAAGTTAGAACATAGAAAACCTCAAAAATGGTCTTAGCCATAAAGCGGTATTTTTATAAAAATGTTTCTTGTATTACTTCATATTTAAGTCATGAAAAAACATTTTTTTTAGTGGTTTACGCTTATTTTTTTTGTTATGTAAATAATAATTTTATTGTAATTCCGTTACATAGAAAACCTAGTAAAAGCTTTAATTTATCCGTGGCATATTTTTTGATGTTGATACTGTTAGCCAATTCGTCATAAAGATAGAGAGATATGAAATTACGAATGTTAGAAAAGCGCGCTAACATTTACAGCGATAAAATTGATGCAAAAATCATGAAAATCTTTAATAAAACACGACTCGTTAAAAATAGAGCAAAAATCTCACGATAATTGTCTTTAGTTTTATTTAAAGAAACGCTGTGAATTTTTTCATACATATAACTTGTAAAATAACCGAAACAAACGTGTTTATGATCATTTTTGGAGCATACTTTGCGATTTTTTTCTATCGAGGGAATTTTATATAATTTGCGTTTCGGCGCGATAAATGTCTAGATATTATCTTTAAGAATAACATATATATTTTTTAAGAGCTTAAAAACTTCAAATGTTTAAGGGAGGTTTGCAAGAAATCGGTTGAAATTCGGAAAACCGCCTCTTAAAGAAATGCTACAAGAGATACTAATCTACTCTAACGGGTATTGATGGGTATGATTCGTATGTCAATGATTTTCGTGATAAAATTTATTAAATTGTACATAGCTATGCACCGATTGTTCACGACCCCTTCAAAAGCCTTCATTCGGTAGCAATTAATCAATACTGTGGGTTTCCTAAATAAATTCCTTGATTCTATTCAAGTACAAATCTACCCGCTCGAGTTTCCGCCAGCATCTCTGAACATATATACTTACTTACGTTCATGCTCTAAAGATGGCTGGGAGGTGTTATATTATATTCTCTGAAAATTCCTACCTAATATTGCGCACAAGTTGTTCGGAAAATGGAAAATTCCACACTTAAAAAAAAAAACGTTCGCAAATTTTCCGCACATAGATATTTACGAACACAGATTATTCCGGAAAAAAATTATTGCGCCCATTGTTAATGGGGCCGACAGACCTAGCTATAAAAGCGTCCGAATTTGGCAGCCACCTCTGGCATGGAGCCCCAAAATACATGAAAAAAGCTTCGGTGCAAAAACTGGCGGTCTGTTTTAGGAATAAAGTTTTAGGAATAGCTCAGCTTACGTCTTTTCTAACTAAAATTAGTGATGATGAAAAAAAACACATTTTTTTTAGGCAATGAATTATAACCACTGAAGCGACAGACCAATTTAAAACTTTTTCTTCGGATTGCTCGTGATTTTTTGGTGATCATTTTTAATATTTTCCGCCAACAATAAAAAATCATGCCTTAACTTAACTTAACTTAATTCAAATTCAGCACAAATGCATCAAGGAAAAAATTGCCTAAAACTGGCAGGAAAGCAATCCGAGGTATTTTAAATAGTGCCATATTGTGGCAAAAAGTGCTCCAGTGGATAAACTCTTAAAATAATTTCTAAAAAATTCACAAAGTTTCATAATTTATTTTTTAAATTGCGGTCGGAAACTTTGGTTTCATATTTCATGTAATCCTTTTGATGTACATTTGAATTATTTTGTAGCTAATTTTTCGATATATAGCATCTCAGATCTTACATCTCATAATGCAGGGAAAGATTTTCGGAAAACTGGACCCTGAAAGAAGGAGAACATCATGGCTAAAAAACCTAAGACAGTGGTTTGGCCAGTCTACTGTAGAGCCGTTCCGGGCCGCAGTAAACATAATCCGCATAACCAACATGATAGCCAACGTCCTTTAAACAGCAGGGCTCAAAAAGAAGAAGAATAAGAATATAAAGCGTGTTATTTTCTCTTTCCAATACCGTTTTCATCATTTCTCTGACCATGATAGCAAGGGATACAAAACGATTTATATGAGATGTATGTGAGCTAGGACATATGTGGTCTCCTATGATTAAACGTATTAATCAGTAAATTTTGCATGCTATATCCAATAAACACCACAGAATTTAAGGGTATGGTAATACAAATTAATGGGTAATTGTTGGACCGAATAACCCATTAATTAACAGTGGGCCCAGAGATATTGATAGTTATTGTGTAGCGGTTTTCGGTTTATCGAAGTTAATTAGTTTGGAGTTGACAGCTTTTTGTTGTGTCGTATCGGGTCATCGTTATAACCGACCATCTATTGTTATTAAATAAAGGTAACTAAGGTCCAAGCTTTTGAATGTGATTTTGTTATATAAACTATTTGTAACTAAGTACTTATCTATTGTATAATACAAATAAACAATGGGGTATTTCCACAAACGAGGGATTCTGTTTAAAATGTACGGAATATTTAAAAATTATTTTTCTGATTTTAATCATTCTTCTAAAAATGTTGGTTTTTTATGTTTTCATTCAATATTATTGATTTTAAAAACTATCTACAACTGAAAAAATCAAAACGGCCCGTGATTGGTAAATCGGATTATGACGTCACAAGCGTCGCTCAGCTGGGCCAGCATAAATAAACACTGTCAGTGAGCGTCCACGCTCATGACGTTTTAGCGGTAATTCAAAAATGAGCAACTTTGACTAGTTGTAGAATATTTATTCGTCAACATAAAAATAAAATACAAAATGCTTTTATCATCGTAATTTTTTGTTTATTCTTTTTAAATAATACCCCATTGAAGTCATTTATACTTATTTTGTGAATACTTATTTAGCAGCTGTGGGATTTGTAACTCGATGATACGAAAAATAGCGACACTAAAAATAGACACACATACATAGAATTTAGCCTGCGAGAGAATGAGATAGTAAATCGGTCTCCTTTTTGTGCAGTGCTTCGTAGCCTCCCCACTCTTTTTTACTTTAGTTTTCTGAAGGTTTCAATTCTACCGCGTGTGAATAGCATACTCTGATTTTTTAAATTGTTAATTTAATTTCAATTTGAGAGTTGGATGACTAACATCTCTGTCTTAGGTCAATTCAAGTAGTTCGCTACGTTTGTTGACCAAGCAATGGCGTCCGGGTCTTAGCGGCCGAGGCGTCTGCCCATCGACTGATTGAAGGAGGCTTTTGACCTCTCCAGCCGGATTCTCTCGACCCATCGTCGTGCATCGCATCTCTAGATGACATAGGCCTTGGAGAAAATTATTTTCCTCAGGGTCTCCTGGGTGGACCTAATGAAAAAAAAATATGTATTCAGACAGATTAATCATCCATTTACATTAAAGTATGCCTGTTTTAACCTGATTGCTTTGCATTTCGTCTGAATATTTAAATGTTTGTTTCAATGTCAAATATCTAGGGATAACTATAGAAAGTAACATGAAATTTAAGAAACATATCGAAAACTGTGTAAAAAGAATTAGAAAACTTACTTACATTTTTTTACGATTAAGAAATATCCTAAATCTTTCAAATATTAAAATGGTTTACTTTGCTATTGTGCAGTCAGTCTTGCAGTACGGAATAATCGCATGGGGGGGGCATTTATTAGAATAATCTGTATCCGATAGTAACAACACAAAAAATGATCATCAAAATTATTATTAAAAAACCAAGAATTTTTCCAGCCAACGAACTTTTTGAAAAATTTAAGGTCCTACCAGTTCCAAAACTATTTCAAAGAAATGCTATTTTAAAAGTTTTTAAAGAATCTGAAATGTCCTCAACGCGAAGTATAAGACCTAGAACTTCTGGGAACATATATGTACCTAGATGCAACACGACAGCTGCACAACACCATTATAAATATGTAGGCCCAAAGTTGTTACCGGATACAATAAAAAGTGAGAAAAACTATCCTAAATTAAAAAAAAAACTTTCGTTGTATTTTTACAGAGAAGATTGACTTACTTTGATCGATGATTTTCAGATATATTCTGTTGCTGTTATTTTTGTTGATTTCTGTTGATTTTTTGTTGATTTTTGTTGATATTCTGTTTCTACATTTATATGTAATTTTCTTACTGTACAATATTTTGTAATATTTTGCAGTATTTTTGAAAATATTATTTTTCCATTTTTGTAACTATACATATTATTATCTATATATATATATAATTACATAGACTAGCTCCCCAGTTAGACCCGAGAATATTTCTCTACTAATTGGGTAACCAAAAAAAGTGATGTCTGATATGAAATGTAATATGTATTTATTGTTAATATTTACTTTTTTCTAAATAACAAAAAAAAAAAAAATGGTTCAGTAAAAAATCTTTTTCTCAAATGTGAAATCATAGATTTCATTCGACTTTCTTATAAGGATTAGGTACCTGCCAGAAGAAAGTTTCCAAAAAAATATTATTGATATAGTGTCGTTTCGTTTAGTTTAGTGGGGTACGTATTGGAGTACCTACCTACTTACAAATCTTATGATTTCAGGGGTTTTGATTATTTACATACTTTTTTTTACGCCATACCACATTATCAGTTAACTGGATAGATCAGAACGGTTACAAAACAGAAAAAATGGTTTAATAATAGATGAGGTTAGTTAAGATTAGGTTTGTTTATTTTTTTTTTCACTTTTCTTGAATTTATATTTTGTCACGGAAGCTATTATGTTCTCAAATCCTTGAACCGTAGCCAATTTGACATCAGCGAGGATATACCGGATACCTGTCACTAGTAATGTATGTGTTACACATTGGACACGACGTTAACTTAGACTTAGCATAATCCTTAGGACTTAGATCAGCTTACTGCCACGTTATATTGAGTTAAGCTACACCTATATAAAAAAACAGGGTGTTAAAATTACCCGACTTATTCTTGTCAGTGATTCGTGACCTTTTTTGGAGTATAAAATTAAATTAATTTTTTTATCTACGGTGACATTTGTTGTTGTATGTTTTAACCCTCCGCCCGTCGCGCATTATTTTTTAACGCGAGGCGCCGCGCGGGGTCACTAAAGACCCCAACATTAAATATGGTTAAATTGTTGTTATAGCATGCATTTTATGTGTTATTTTAACTGATTTTAGTCAGGTGATAATTACTGCATTGACATTTAAAGAAATATTTAAAACTAGATAATAATTTTCAATGTAAAATCTTAAAAATCAACAAGGAACATTTTTTATAATTTTGAATCAAACATTTTTAATAGTTAACATTAAAAAAATCTAACAATTTCCACCAAACTCATAACTATTTGAGATTGATATAGACTTATTATTATTACAACAAAATACAATGAAAAAACATGTAAACTTGATTTTAATTGTATTTTGTTGATTTTTTTTGAGCCTCAAACTAAAACACAAGTCTGTATCTCACATCGCATACGTGCAGACTGTATGTTGGTGGCGCTAGCGTCAAGTATAGTCCCTTTTAGGAAGCTACCTAAAGTAAGGAATCAGTGGGAACATTTTAAATGTACATAATTAGTATTTCTGTGAAACCTAGGCTTTTACAAACCCCACGCGAGGGGTCGAGGGCTAAATGCACGTTTTTGATCTTCAAACTTCGCAAATACACTTTGTGGCGTCATTATGTCATATTAATCTCTTATCCTGATGGAAAAACTTTGTTTTTGAAACATGTCGATAATATTAATAATAAGTTATTTGTTTTCATTAAAACGTGTATTTGAATTTTGATTTTGCTTTCTTGAACGAATGAATGAATGAAAAGTGGAATCTTGAAAGTAGAAATTAATTCACTTTCCAACATGCGATCAAGCTGAAACTCAGCAGATAGATTTGGTGTCGATGACAAAGCATTCTGTCAACTTCTCAACCTCCCTAAACACTTGTACATACGCGGATATATATGCAATATTATGAAATTGGATGTCATTACAGCAGTTACGTAATGACATCTAATTTCAGAGAAATGCAAATTTGTCCGTAAGCGTTATTGCCACCAAAAGTTGACAGAATACATTGTCATCGACACCTAGTATATTTTTCAAGTATCAGCTAGATCGGAAGTCGGAAAATGGGTTAATTGTGTGGTGAAATAAATGTAGGTACAATGTAATTCGGATTTAGCTCAGTTGTTAGCAGTATTGACTCCAATCCCTTGGAAGAAAGCTTCAATCCTTAGTAAAACCATATTTTTTAATTTATAGATATTTTAAAACTTCACAGCAGTTTAACAGCCAGTCCTGGGGAGGAAGGTTCTCAGGGAAGAAAAATCCACAGTCAAATAAAATAAAAATAAAATTTTTGAAATTGGCTACTAGTCGGCCCAAGATATGATGCAACTAAGTTAAAAATTGAAAATATGTGGTATAGTATAAAAAAAAAAACTGTTTTGTGGGATTTTAAGAATATATATATAAGTTTTTTAAAGTTTTTTAGTTGGAAAATAGAAACCAAAATAACTCACCGGTGGCCAAAAAGGTATCTAATTTATTTTCCCCAATAAGCTCAGGGATCTAAAACCCTGAATTTCATGTAATTTTAGGTAGGTAAAATTAATTGCTGTGATTTTAAAGGGAATTTAGACTAAAATCTAACTATATCTCCTTGATCGCTATTATATTTTTACTTAAATTATATTTTTTAAATTGTATCTTCTTACCAAATAATGTATTTACGATATTTATAAAAATAATTTATAATCTGCAACAAGTAGTTACCCCAGAATAGCTAGTTATATTCATAGAAATGACTTTTGAATAGCAGTATCCTTAAGGAAACGCGGGCGAAGAAGGGTTAATTTGAAAAAAAAAATTTCACTGCTGAAAACCAGCTGCATTCCAGGAGAAATCCTAAATAGTAGCTGAGCAGTGAACTTTTCATCAATACAATCAATACAACCGTGGCTGGTTATCCCATGATAATCTGGACTCCCGATATATGGATCCAGATTCCTCTGAATATGATGATCTCAGTACAGGTTGTATTGCAATAAGAAGACGTAGGTAGTCTGTTGACGTTTATTCCGGGATTATGAACAATGGTTCTTCTAAGGAAGTCTTATGGTAATAGGACGAATGGACAACAACAACATCCTTTATACGTTCTTCATGTTGTCTCACTCATACAAGCATGTCTCTTTCATACCGCAAGACATACGTTCACCACAATGTATAACACTGTAAAAAATATATTGATGAATAAACGTGCTCCAGATTTTATGTCCAGGTTAAATATTTCCCATATGAAAGACTAAACCCTTCCACCACACACTTTTCCACAAATGATTATCTAGTAAATTCACGCAATGTAAGTGCACTATATAAGTATAATAAATACAAAACAATACAAGAACAATACGTCAATCCACCAGAAACATAATGGAAAAAGTTATCATTTTCACTATTTAAATATGGATTTTGGATTTTCGCGTAAATCGTGCCTAAGATGATTTTTTTTGTAAAATTAAAAAAAATCTAGTGCGTTAATATCAGCTGTTTAATATCATTTAAAGTACATCGAAGCTCTTCACTCGGCTCTTAAAGTTTTTGTAACCATTTAGTGGCAAATTGAAAAGAAATGTTAACAAAAAACAAAGTGCTCAATTTTTTTTTTTTTTTTATTTGGAATTTAACGCCCGGCTGGGCTTTTACATACATTATTTTTAAAACAAAGAACATCTAAATCTAAATGTGCATAACAAAATAAAAAACAAAATCATAAACAAAACAAAAACAAAATCAAAATCAAAATCCAAATCAAAATCAAAATCAAAATCAAGATCGAAATCAAAATCAAAATCAAAACCAAAATCAAAATCAAAATCAAAATCAGAATCAAAATCAAAATCAAAATAAAAATCAGAATCAATATCAAAATCAAAATCATAACCAAATCTAAAACAAAAATAGAGTAAAAAAACAAATTGAAATAAAAACAAAATACTCCACCATGCAAGATGGAAAAACTGTAGACTGGGAAAAGTGCAATACATGTGAAATAATTCGAAGCAGAGCTATGCAGTTGGAATTATTAAATTTGTGGTTCTTCTTTCTGATATAAATTTAACTATGACTTGTTTATATTTAGTGAATGATGTGTTAAATATGTCAACAACATCTTTATAGTCATTAGCCAAATTTTGTATACGGCGAACAGGGGTATACAATTGTGATTCTGTGTTGGAGTTATTTAATTAATTTGGAAAAAAATATATTTTTGGATTCTCTATGCGATTCCGTTTCATCAATTTCCTGCTTGTACTACAAGTCTCAGATGCCGTTCAAAGTACTACAAGTTTTAGAGGCCGTGTAATTGAAGTATGAGTTTCAGACCTAGTGTAGGTATTTATTGTACCTTGAGTTTCAGATGCCGTGTGTCATACTCTACGAGTTTCAGATGCTATGTATTGTACGACGAGATCGGACGCCGTGGATTGTACTGCTATTGAGTTTCAAACGCCGTGTATTGTACTTAGACTTTCAGACGCCATACATTGTATTATTAGTTTTGCCATTTATTGTAGAACGATATCAGTTGCCGTGTACTGCACTACCAGCTTCAGACGCTGTGTATTGTACTTCGAATTTCAGACGCCGTGTATTGTGCGCGAGTTTTAAACGCCGTATATTTTACTACGAGTTTCAGACGCCGTGTATTTTACTACGAGTTCCAGACGCCGTGGCATTCCCGTTTATTATCAGACGAGAATGAGAAATATGATAATTTCAGAAATTACTTTTATTTAATAAGAAAAGAATTCGCAAATAGTAGCTGTGACTGTAATGAAATAATAAGATAATATTGTTTTCCTCACAAGGAAATTTTCATATGTTGGTTTTATGGGCATTTAAGATTAATATATTGGTTTATTCATAAATATTATTTTGGAGAACGCAGTACCGAAAGTCTGATTTTAATTGTAATACCAGCAAAGAATCGGGCATTAAACACTCGGACAAAAATCACGGGACATTAAAATTGTAGGATTTGTGCATCTGATAGTCTTCATGTATAAAAATGAATGTTTCTTTGATTGTCCCGTATGCGTTCCTATACCATTAGTTCTGTAATTATTTCAGTTCTATGAAGCAATTGGCCTATAATGAGGATAAAAACAGATCTTACACAGAACGTGAAAATTAACTTCAAATATTTTATGAATTGTTTAAATTTTTTGAAACAACCTATCCTTAGACAATTATATCAGTTCCAATAATTTTATTTTTTTAATTAATTAAGACGATATTAGAGAAATAAAATTGAAAATTTGAAACAAGAAAATCAGAAAAAGATACAGTCACATCTGGGACTCGAACCCAGGACCTATGACTTGCCGGGTCAACGAACTGAGCTAATATCATATTCGGTCAAATTTAACTTTATCATTCTTCGACTAAGAACTACCAACATTATCTTAATTTTATACATATTTTTTTTGCTGCTATCTTTAATAATAATAATAATATTTTGACGATTTATATAGCGCCGTTTTTGTGAAAAAACACCTCAAGGGCGCTGTACAAACTTACCATACATGCCTAAAATCTAGAAAAACTACAAGCTAGACAAACAATTAAAAACAACTTATGGCTAAAAATTGCATACACCGGTTCATTGATCACCGATACGAAAATATATGTACAATATTTTGATCAATGAACGCGATGCTGCCTAAAAATGAATTAATACAGGACCATACTTACCTGGGAGGTCGCTTGAAATTAACACTGTTTATTGTCTATTTAAAGAAATTTAAATAGAGTTCGCACGCAGAGGACATAATTGTGAACACATGTTGTTTAATCCTGAAGATATTTTACTATTAATATGTAATATTTTCTTTAATGAGTGTATTTTGGAAAGTACAAGCAACATTTAATGGTGGGCGGTGCAGTAGTACAAGGATTTGATCTTCCGAGAGACAGATTGATGTGTAAGGATTCGAGTAGTTTTAATTCAGTAAGAAAAGTGTGATTAAGACATATCATAGGCAATACAAGTATGATCCTCTCAGATATATTTAAATTAAGTTAAGGGTATGAGAGCCCGAAAAGGTAGGTTTTTAGTTTGGACCTAAACTCTGTATGTATGATTGCAAGATTCAACCAGAATTAATTCAATCTAGATAGTGTATTGGATAAATTTATCAATTTTTATTTAATATGTGACATCTATTGACTTTTCCGCAAGTCTAGGATAAATATCATTATTTTTTTTTTTTACTTCATGAGTAAAACCTCACATTTTAATAATTAATTAATGAAGACATCATTTATTTATAATATTAACGCCTTTCGGCTTTTACATAAAATAACATAGTGTTTGGCAACAACATGAAAAATACAGCTCTTGTGAGCTTGTTAAACAGTATGAAATAGTTGAGAAAGACATATGAAGATGTTCAGATGACAAAACGAAAATAAATGCTACATATTTAAATATTGCAATATTGTAACAATGAAAAAATAATTTTATATTAAAAAAAGCAAATAACTTAAATTAAAGAGGAAAAATGATTTATTATTTCATGTTTATATTTTATCAGCGACACATTCCATGCATGTGCGAATACATATTGCCTAAATTCTGTCTAGTGGTATATTGAAATGGGACATGGTCGTAGTATGGCCACAATAAAATGGTAGTTCTGACCTTGAATTTCTGGCTGGCACATTAGAATTTATGAGCACCAAGACTTCAGGGCTATTAATTTTGTTATGCAAGATTTTAAATAAAAAATACTACATCGAAAACAGTTCTCAAATTTAATAATAGCGAAACTCAATCGAAAATCTGAAACAGAAAAATCAAAAATATATACGGTCACATCTGGGACTCGAACCCAGAAACTATGACATAAAAATATATTTTTTACAGGTTTTACTCATTAAGTTAAAAAAAAAAATTATAATTTTATTTTTTTCCTTTAAGAAAAAAAAATCGTTTTGAAACTAGGATGAAGCCGGGTATTAAATCAATACTAGTATGTTATTACATGAAAATTATATTGAATTTCAAATAATTATTAGTTTAATGTGGAAACTTCCTTGAGTAGACTCTAAGTAGATGTCTGATAATGTTAAGCGCAGGATTAGCTAACCTCAGCATTACATACAATATAACTAACTTTCCCTTAAGAGTACCGCCTTATCCGAGTAGGTACTATATTAGAAAGCCTACTTACTTGCTTGGGTTATATTAGAAATTTGAACTGGGGTCCCTACCTCAGTTTCCTCTAATTCTCCGTAGGTACTGCTTTAAGTAAGGGATCTGGGTTCATCTAGGGAGAATTTAGATTGTGTAACTGTTGAGAATTTATATAATAGGAGTAAGTGCCGTGCCCTGTCGGCCGGCATTGTTGAGGGGTAAGGCTCTTGACTCGCAATCCGAAGGTTGTGGGATCGAATCCCGGTAAGGGCAAACAAATTTTATTTGAATAATTTGTACGATTTCACGATTAATTTATTTAAAATAATATGCAGTAGGTATATTTGCGGCACGTTCCAGAGTGTAAGATACTCTCAGTGTCGCCCTGGTGTAAGACCACCATTCGGAATTGAATCGTTGCTTGAAATGGCTTTAGCAGTGTTTGATTATCATATTTGAATAGACAGGTACTTTCCTATCTTTCTCTTCCCCATATCTATCCCCTCCCCACTACATTGAGCCTCACAACATACCGCAATCAGAGATGCCATAGTCTCACTGACTCCAGACGGGCAGATGGGAATCTGTGAGGTATTCACATTAAAAAAATTGGTAGGCGGGTCTGGGTACCGCCGCCCTGTAACAAATTATCATGAAACAGTCTTAGTTTTTGGTCCTAGAAAAGCCTTCCAATGTTCTATATTTCCTCGGGTACATTAATTTGTATTAATTGAGCGTAGCGAAGTCCTGTTTTAACTTTTTTGCTTCGTCTTTCTGTAAATTTGTTTGTACTTTCCGCCTCAATTACAAGATGGTAAATTTTAGGGGATCAGTAAAGATTATTTTTTCAAATGTGAAATCGTCGTGTTTATTTGCACTTTATAATTAGCATTTTTTCAATATTTTCGTACATACTTCCCCGAAGAAAGTTTAAAAAAAAAAATTCGTTGTGATATGGACGTTTTTTTGTCAATTTTTTACTATGTACTTAGTTACTTAAATATCTTTTGATTTCAGTGAAAAATATGGTTTTGATTTATTAAATACGGGGAAATTAGAAACATCATTTTTAGGATGCAAGTCTTACTGTTCAATGCTTACTGTTCACAGAACTACTTTTATATATATTTTTAAAGGTTTTTCATTGGCTACCCACGTGTACGCGCAAGTATCACTCCAAAAGGGTGCACTTATGTACGCTAGAAATGGGTTGTTGCATCCAAAACTGCTTACCTTATAATGTAGATTGAATACGAAAAATGATACAAGACGAAATGGTGTTTTTTAAAAAAAAAATTATATGAATACCGCACAAGAATCCCAACTGCTCCCGTCTGAAGCCAGTGAGACTATGGCATCCCAAATTGGGGTATGTTGTGAGGCTGAGGGTAGTGGGGAGGGGAAGTAGATAGGGAAGAGGAAGCCGGGGAAGTACCTGGCTATTCAGATCTTATCACTTTTTTTAATTTTTTTATTCCCATTTCTATGTACATATAATGTACTAGCTGGGTTACCTGGCTTCGCTCAGGACAATAAGATAGTGTTCTGGAATGTTGCACAATGATGTTCCCGATTCCCTATTCCTGATCATTCCACGACATACTCCGCCACTCCTTCCACAACTTTCTACAGCTCTATGGAACCTTCTAGAACTTTCCGGAAGACTGTTCTAGAAATTTCAAGAGGGCGAAACTTTCAGCCCTTATATCTTTAAAAGCACGCCCTTTAGGTATAAACGGATACCCTTATTCCCTAGGAGGGATAGAGATCTACCACATCATATAACTCCCTTGATCGAACCGGGACTCGTTTCTGAGTTTTTGCGAGTTGCGTTTTTTTGGACTTTCTTTTATAATATATGCCATATTCAAATAAATAAAATGTTACTCCTTACATGTCCTTTCCCGTGCGTTCCCCTCCAGCGTTCCACTTCCACCTTCCCCACCACCCCTCTCCCGCTCCCCCGTCCCGCCAACCCCCCTGGCACTGCATTTCTTGACTCCTCTCCCGCCCGGCCCGTAGCCGAAACTTTTTTCTAAAACTAACAATTTTAAACTCGTGGTATCTTTCTAATTAAATATCCGAATTGAAAAATTCAAAAAGTTACATACAGGTATTGAAATTATCTTGAATATGAAGTAATTTATTTTGATAAGGATTAAAACCAAGATACAAATAAAGAGCCTTTTCAAGCGGTGACATTTATATTAAATTTTTAAAATAAAAGAATACTTATTGTGGCATAACCATAATAGTTAGACATATGCTGACGCGATCTTTTTTGTAAATAATGATGTGTTCTATAAAGTCGTAATACATTATTTTATTCTATCATTAATAGTTTTCGCAGCGCACGCGATTTAAAGAATATTTTAGGTAATTTTTTTACACCCTGGGTTACATTATTGAAGTTTTAGTAAGGATGCCTATTTAAAAAAAATATATAATATAGCCAATATCACCCAGTGATAGTGTAGCTTCCCAACAGCGAAAGAATTTTTCAAATCGGTTGAGTAGTTTCGGAGCCTATTCGATGCAAACAAACACACAAACAAACAAACAAATATTACCTCTTTATATAGTGTGTTAGATTAGATAATAGCAAATAGTATATAATAACATAATATATAATAACATTTAGTATGAACAAGAAATGAAAACCCACTAAGGCACTGCCTGAGTATGGGTAATATTAAAACAAAATACTATATTTCCTAGTACCCAAAGTCTAAAAAGACTTATAAAACATGTAAAATATAAAGTTAGTATTACGTAGGTAGAATAAGTGGAAAAGGTTTGTTTCAGGTATTATAAAAATAAAATAAAAAATATGGAAAAAAACGTACTGATTTTTTTTTTTTTTCAGTAAACACGGCTAATGCCATTTCAAGCAACGTTTCAATTCTGAACGGTGGTCCTACACCAGGGCGATACAGGAAGTATCTTCCACTCTGGAACGTGCTGCAAATATACTTTATATTATTTTAAATAAGTAAATTGTGACATAACACGAATTAATCAAATAAAATTTATTTGCCACGCCGGGATTCGATCCCGCGACCGGAATGGAATGGGGTGATAATATGTGTAGGAAAAACTAGGGATGTAAGGAAAAGGATAACCAATCACTTACCACTGTATCTCTGCGAAGGAGCACCCAACACAATCACTCAACAGTTATATAGTTCCACCGCGATATCTCGAGGTAATTATCGCCACAACAAAATAAATTATTCTCAATTTGGGAGGCGGGAATGGGTACCGCCGCCCCGGCAATCTATTTTGGATAACCAACACCTCTGCCATAGGTCACCCCAAGTGGTTCGCTACGTTTGGTGATTTAGCAGGGGTGCCCGGGTTCATGGGGTGAGTTTTATCTTGGTCTTGGAAGCGGATGACTATGGCAGTTTCCTACCCACCCCTTAAACCCTTTTCCTCACCAGAACTCTCCTCTTCTTCCTTTCCCTAAAAAAACCCACCATACAGCATCCCCAAAGATGAAATAGAAGCCCTGAGAAAAATTATTTTCCTCGGGCCTACTGTGTGGAGCTCAGGTAAAGAAAAAAAAATATGAGTACAATACGATATTATTTACTTCCAAGATAGTTAAATTCCTTTTATTTTACTTAAAAACGAGATTATGTACACGAAAAACACCAACTACTTGCTTTTAAGGTAGTTCCAAAATTTCTTGTCTTTTAAACAAATGCATTCGATATTTCACTATTTTTGTTGCCATGATTTCAAATTTCAAATACTTTTCCAGCAAGGTTATAGTTCTGAGAGGTAGGAACTGGATAAATAACACCCAGGTAGGAACTAAGTATATTCTCATTTTAAAACCATACACAAGTGTTTTTAAAAATCTTGATAAATTAATTAATTCATTTGTAACACATTCTCTTCAGTTACCATATTATTATCATATACATCAGACTGAAGTCGATTATAAGTCGCAGTTAATTAGATACATATTAAGTGAAGAGTTCACGAGATGATGGTATATATAACAACATATAACCCCTATCGTACATAGTTTATAACTTTCATGTATACGACGTCTTCAACTTCTAAATAACAACCCACCCTTCGCAATAAATAATGCATCACATGATTAAGAAATCTTTTAAGAGGTAATGAATTTTAGAAGTAAAAATTAACCCGTATAAAAAACTTTTTATTTATTGTAACACTAGCTGTTTCCCGGCATGCGTTGCAATGCCATATTCAAATAAATAAAATGTTACTCCTTGCATGTCCTTTCCCGTGCGTTCCCCTCCAGCGTTCCACTTCACTCCCGCCACCGCTTTCCCACTCCCCCGTTCCGCCAACCCCCCCTGGCACTTCATTTCTTGACTCCTCTCCCGCCCGGCCCGTAGCCGAAACTCTTTTCTAATACTAACATTTTTAAACTTGTGACATCTTTCTAATTAAATATCCGAATTGAAAAATTCAAAAAGTTATATAAAAGGTATTGAAGCTGTCTTGAATATGAAGTAATTTATTTTGATAAGGATTAAAATCAGGATACAAATAAAGAGCCTTTTCAAGCGGCGACATTTTAATTAATTTTTTAAAATGAAAGAATACTTATTGTGGCATAACCATAATAGTTAGACATATACAGTTGTGAACTTTTTTGTAAATAATGATGTGTTCTACAAAGTCGTACTACATTATTTTATTCTATCATCAATTGTTTTCGCAGCGCACGCGATGTAGAGAATATTTTAGTTAATTTTTTTACACCTTGGGTTACATTATTGAAGTTTTTGTAAGGATGCCTATTTTTGGAAAATATTATATAGCTTATGTTACTCAAGGATAGTGTAGCTTCCCAACAGCGAAAGAAGTTTTCAAATCGGTTCAGTAGTTTCGGAGCCTATTCAATGCAAACAAACAAACAAATCTTACCTCTTTATATAGTGTAGTAGATTTATGGTGTAGAGTATAAATAGCACAACGTAATAATAACGTGTATTTTTGACGTGTGTAAATCCAGCAGGTGTAATTTTAGAGGAAGCCACAAGCCAAATATGTCCGTACTTTTAGTGTGCCTCATATCGCCTAATAAGCACAAAAACGGCGAGTCACGATATCAAGCGCAAAATTATTGTTTTTATTGAATTTGTGAATAATTTCTTAAGAAAGAAAAATAGAACAGATAATTTTTTCCCTTATATTAATTTTTTTTTTAAATTTGTAGGTTCATACATTTATTAATGAAAAGTTATTTTTTTAGTATTTACGCTTATATCTAACACACTATATAAAGAGAAAAGATTTGATTATTTTTTTGTGTGTTTGTTTGCATTGAATAGGCTCCAACACTACTGAACCGATTTGAAAAATTCTTACACTATTTTTGGGTGACATAGGCTATATTATCCTTACTAAAACTCCAATAATGTAACCCAAGGTGTAAAAAAATTACCTAAAATATTATTTACCTCGCGTGCGCTGCGAAAACTATTGATGATAGAATAAAAAAAATGTACAACGACTTTGTAGAACACATAATTATTTACAAAAAGTGTTGCGATAGCATATGTTTAACTATTATAATTATGCCACAATAAGTGTTCTTTATTTTTATTTGTATCTTGGTTTTAATCCTTATCAAAATAAATTTCTTCATATTTAAGACTGCTTCAATGGAAAAATAATTAAATCTTCACATGTAGCAAACACTTTGTGGGAATACATAATTATATTAAATAAAAATTAAATAACTTAGTTTCAATTCGACTTTATAGTGGAATTGAAAAATAATTAATTGATAATAATGTTAATTCTAAAATTTGAAAATATGAGATTGGCAAATATGACGGTTTGACAGAAGATGGCAATAGCGAAATTGGTTAACGCGCTCGTCCCGGTTAGACGGTGAGGTCTGGGGTCGAGTCCCAGTTACGACCATTGTCTTTTTTTCTGTTTTTTGTGTCTTGTTGTCTTTTATATTTTCGTTTAGATTATTATTGTTAACTTATTCTAATACAATAAATTATTGTTCAAAAATAGTAAAATGTGACAAAAATAATACAGACATTCTGTAAAGACAATAAATTATTGTTCAAAATTGGAAATGTAAAGAAAGGTTAGGTTAGGTTAGGTTTTAGTAGATATTTTGTTGGGGGATGTTTTGTCCGTAGAATATTTTGTCGTGGAATGAAAACGCGCATCACCGTGTAATATTGGTTCACGCCTGTGTATGTTCGTCTTAAAACCGTAGGCTGTACTGCTCCAACAACCCTTGCATGACTTACTTGAACAACAACACCCTTGGCAGTCTCACCTGGCCGTGATTTGTAAAGTTCCCCCGCTCGTTACGATGCTGATTAGTTCGCAAGTTAAGATAATTATGTCGTGTCTCCGTCATAACTCTAAACTTTGCGGTGCCTGCCCACTTTGCCCTGTGCCCATTGTGTGACCAGAATTTTGATGGCAGACCAGATTATGATCTTGACGTAGTGCAAAGATCACTAGCAAAATAGCAATATACCTGCGTGGCGTAGTAGAAAACTCGTTGGCTCTTTACCAAGAGATTACAGGTTGAAAATCAACAAGGGAAAATAAAACATTTAATTAAATAAAGACAATATAAGCGAAACTCAATCGAAAATCTGGAGACAGAAAACTCAGATAAATATATTGGCACCTCTGGGAAAATAGAAATACCAATATCTTTTTCTGAGTTTTGCTAATATTGTTGTTCGTTCCAGAATGCGATTTGCTCTATTTAATCGTACTTAGTTCGTAATATTCATGTTATTTTAGTTACACGGAGTTTCTCTTTTTCAAATATGCAAACAAAATACTATCCCACGGTTTCTTCAGGTAAGGTCCCAACCTTGAGAAATAATATGTATTCTGCCTGGTATCATATAAATGCATTGCTTTGCAAAGATTTGGAAGAAAGTGTTTATTATTTAAATTTTTAAGTAGGTATTTGCACTCTTCAAATAGGACCCTCAAATAGCACCTATAAATATTTATGGCAGCCCCAAGGGAAAGTGTTTGCTGTCGGCCTTTTATAGCCCAACCTAAGAGGATCTTTTATAATAGTAAAATTTGCAATATTTGTCTGTCCTTTAGATGTAATTTTATTGGTGGCCCTTTTCGGTCGACTTTTGAGCAATTGTTTTATTGCTAGATTTTAAAATCCAGTTGTGGGAACCGCTAAAATATTCTGTTCCCACAGTTAATGTACCATATTAATTATTTGCATTTGTATGTTTTTCTTTAAATATGATGACGTTCGGAAGAGAGAGTTAGTATTGTTATCAAGGTGGAACTGGAAGGTACACGAGGTGTATCTTCAGCCGAGCAGAGGGAAAATAGGCCCTTTGCGTCAGTGACGTTGTTAAGATTGAACTAAGAGGTACATGTTGTACCTACAGTTCAGTATTTGAAAAACTGATAGAGATATCGAAGTAGAGACTTCGATATTTGTCAGTGTGGTGTGATCGTGAAGATCTTTAACAGTTGAGTACTATTACTTTAATAGTACTCAACTGTTAACCCTGTACAAATCGCAAGTGCGCCCCACGGTTGAATTTGGCAGCCACCTCTGGTCTGGAGCTCCAAAATACCTAAAAAAAACCCTTGACTCTGTGCAGAGGCGGTCCGTTTGATAGATTCTCCCATCTTAACAGACGGATTGCAATCTTTAGAGCATAGGCGTCAGGTGGGAATGCTGTCCTTGTTCTACCGGTATTACAATGGAAGATGCTCCGAGGAACTAGCGTCATTGATCCCCTCGGCACCGGTGCATAGTCGGGAAACACGCCAAACACGCGCCCAACATTTGTACACAGTTGATATTAGTCACATGAGAACGGGTCGTTTTTACGATTCGTTCTTGAGTTCAACAGCTCGGCTATGGAACGATTTACCGGCCTCTGTGTTTCCTCCCTCCTACAACATGAGTCTCTTCAAGACCCATGTTAACTCCTTCCTTTCCTCAAAAAGACCCTCCACACAGCATCCTCAAAGATGACATAAGCCCTGAGGGAAATTATTTTCCTCAGGGCCTCCTGTGTGGAGTTAATGTAAAAAAAAAAAAAAAAAATCAACAGAGCAAAGGGTAATTAGACCCTTTTGTAATAATTGTATTTTTATTGCATTTAATAAATTGTGTTAAAGAAGAAGAAGTGTTTTTCTGCAAACTCCATTCTGTTGTGCTCTCGTACCACGATAGTAAGAAAAAATTGTCTTCATTTAATGAAATATAAAACTTTGAGATATTATTCCTCATAAAGTTAAAAATAAAAATAAATATTCATCCTAGGCTTGCAGAAAATTCAATAGATGTCGCGTATTAAAAATAAAATTAATACAAATTTATCCAGACACTATCTAGATTTAGTTCGAGTTGACTCTTGCAATCACATATAAAGATAGCATCCAATAATATGTGCATTAAGAAAATGAAGATAATGTTGGTAGTTCCTAGTCGAATGATACAGTTAAAAGTGACCGAATTGCATATAGATCCCTTAGTTCAGTTGATAGAGCACTTGCCATGTAAGCAAAGGGTCCTGGGTTCGTGTCCCAGAGGTGCCAATATCTTTTTTTCTGATTTTACTGTCTCCAGATTTTCGATTGAGTTTCGCTAATATTGTCTTCATTCAATTATAAATTATAATTTGAGATTTTACTAATAAAGTTAAAAGTAAAAATAAAACAACTTAATTTTGCATTACTTTGTTATATTTATTTGTTTATTGTTTATCCACCGTACATTATGAGGCAAGTGCTAAGGTATGAAATGGTTGTAGTAAATGTATTGTATGTGAATATGTATGTAATTTCAATAACTCTCAACAGATTTCGTTAGTATAAGTAGTTGTATTTATATTGTATCTCTCAACCGAAGTCATTAGTATATTTATTTATTTATTTTATTTATTTATTTATTTACGCCCTAGTGGGCTTTTACAACAGAAATTAAAAACATAAAAAATTAAACATCATAAAAGAAATTAAATACTATGAGTAATAAGAAAAAATCAGTAATAAGACCAGAAATACAATAAAGTGCAATGTGTAAAAGCTAGTTAGTAGGTATAAACAAACAATTATATGTGTATAATAATGTATGATGATAAAACAGAACTAAATAGAACAGCAAAATAAAATAAAATAAGGTTATAAATTACTGGTAAGATTTTAAATGAGAGGAGGTCTTATGAAATTAACAAAAATAAGAAAAGTTAATTATTAACAGATAAAATAGAGATGAGTTGTCTCTTGAAAATTGCAAAACTGTCAACACCAAATATATCTATAGATTCACAATGTTTATTTGCAAGGCTATGCATTCTAGGGATTGGTGAATTAATAGAATAGTTAGTATTGAGGGTATTATTAAAATTGAAAATATCTTTATTGCGAGTTAGTCTAGCAGGTACATTAATACAAATTAATTCTAATAAATTAGGGCAGTCAACTAAAGATTTGATAATTTTGAATAAAAATAACAAATCAATTAATACTCTTCTATCTGATAATTTAAGGAGTCTGGTTTCTGCGCGTAAGTTATTAAAATTTATAAGTTCAATTGGAATTTTCATTTTAAAATTAATATACCGAAGGTATTTGTTTTGTACCTTTTCCAATAATTGAGAATGGATTTTGTAAAATGGTGACCAAATGGTGGAATTGTACTCTAATTTGCTTCGTACTAACGAGCAATACAGATTTTTTAATGTTGATACATTTTTAAAATTTGCACCCATTCTCAAAATAAAACCAAGAATTCTCATTGCATCACTTGTTATTTCATCACTTGTTATTTTATATGTAGTTGTACGTAGTTTTAAGGATCTTTTCCAATAGAAATATGATTGAAGATTTTTTTTAACAGATTACAGTTATGATTTTAGATGTTCATTGTAAAAAATGTTATCGTGGTTTAGACATACCTCACCCCATGAACCCGGGCACCTCTGTTGAGTCACCAAACGTAGCGAACCACTTGGAGTGAACTATGGCGGAGGTGTTGGTTATCCAATAAATGGTTCCCGGAGCAGCGGCACCCATAGCCACCTCCCAAATTGAGAACAAACTTGTGGACATAGATGTCGTTAGTAAAGGTAGTTACTTGTAGTTTAAGGTGTTTTAGACCTTTTTAGACCTGAACGGGCTGTCTCTCATATAGTACAACTGCTGACCTTTGTTCAGATATTTTTGGGTATTATGCCGCGTTGCGCTATCTCCCGCTTTAGTCAACGTTTCGGACAGCATTGTAGTGTCCATTGATCGAGAGAGATGTGTAATCAATAGAAAATTACAAATCTAATGACAGACACGTTGACTAAAGAAAGAGGAAGCTGGCATAAGGACCCAAAATAATCACGATAATCATAATAATACATGTTTCAAAGCCTCTCATACAATTGAATCAATCATATTATCCAGTTTATTGTTAATAATAATTATCACACAGACACTATTAACAGATGTAATTATCGAATGTACGTGGTCCCTGTGACATCCAACCTACCCCACACCGATAGACCACCCGGACATCCCCAATTTCACCCATTGCCAACAGCGGAGATAATCATATTTATTGCCACTGTATAGCGCAGGCTGTATTGTAGGCTGTATTGCAAGCTGTATTCGCATTGTGTTGTGTAGTGCTGGGAGTTGTAACTGGTAGATAGGGGTTACGTTGTGTCGTATACTGGGTTTAACCACTTAGGTTAAACTCGCATCAGTAGCGTGCGATTAGTACTTTTATTAGTGAAAAATTTCGGGATATTATAATTAAAAAGTTTGTGTCTTCAAAGTTTATGTAAAGAACGTTGTGTTTTAATTCTAGAAATTTCATAACCAGAATCGGGGAGCATGAACTCTGTTTACGAAATAATAACTATTCCAAGTTTGCCAATCATTTAATAGAGACTTGCCACAGCTTCAATATATAAAAACTTAGTTTAAAACTTCAAATATAAATACATATTTGAAAATTTCTAAAGAAACCTTGGAAATAAAAATAAAAAAATTTTAAAAAATTAATTTAGTTAACAAAATAATAGCACGATGTAAATCACCGTTTTTGAAAATGTTTCCTTATTATGTTAGTCCTTCTACGGTTCTACCCCCTCCCCAAAAATCACCCCTCTACTAACCTCGGGTAATAAAATAGAATCATACCTGTACTTTTAGATTTAGATCGAATCACACCTGTAATTTTTGGTTGATTTTTAAGATTGCTGGTAATTAAGACGAATGTGTCGAAACCGGTAACAGATAAATAAAAATTAAGTAACAAATGTACCTGTGAAATAAAACTCTTCGAAACAATAGATTGAATACTTTTTTCATTATTGTTAGGTGATTTTTTCTGGAAACGGGGCTATACATTTGGATTTAGGATGCCTTTTAAATTATTGTTATTGTTTATTATTCAATATTCTTTCGATCTTGTACGACGTAACGTGTTAATGTATCTAAAGTAAGTTGATAGAATTATAAGTAAATTGTTAAAAGCATTGCAGAAAAAAATTAAAACGTTATTGAAAAGTCTATATTTTACTTATTTTATCAAATTGCTTAAGCATTTTCTGAATTCATTTTTATGTATTGCAATTTTGGAGGCGGGTATGGGTACCGCCGCCTCTGAAAATATTTATTGCATGATAACACCCCTGCCATAGGGCACCCCAAGTGGTTTACTACGTTTTGTGACTTAGAAGGGTTGCCCGGTTTCAAAGGGTTAAGGTGTGTCTGGGCCATGAGGGCGGATGCGTCCTCTAACCAACTGCGTGCCAGGCGGGATAGGAAGAGACTGCTTAGTAAACCTTTTGACCTCTCCAGTAGGACTCTCTCAAAACGTCGCCTTGCACAGCATGGGAGGGATGAATCCATAAGAAGTCTGTCACTCCTGAACAACTGACCCCAGATTTCTACCCACCCATCATGCCTACTTACTGCCCAGAACCTTCTCTCCTACTTTCCTGAAAATACCCTCAAAAAAGCATCCCTTAAGATGACATAAGCCCTGAGGGGAATTTAGGACGGGGCTCCGGGCTGGGGTACGGGCTTCCTGTGTGGAGCTTATGTATAAAAATACACTTCAAAGTTTGTGTCATTTATTATACTCTGTTCCTATTTGTTTGGAGTTTTTTTAAGCTCCCTTAATTACTAAGATAATAAAGACAGACAGTCGAAAGTGTATTGCCTACAGTACCTATTACCTAGGCATTACTAGCAATTATATTATTAATTTCTCTGCATAACCCATGTAACTTCTTGAGATCGGGATTACAGGATTTCAAAACCAACTATCTATATATTAACGTGGTTCAATGCGGATTTCCAAATTAACCGTGTTCCTATACCGACAATATGTTTTCTTGGATATCTAATCTTGCCTATTAAATTTAACAGCTACCGCACGCCACTGGAAAACAATAGAATTGTAACAATACATTTCCAGAATCTGGCACGATCTCTGATAGTCGGCTTAATCACCATTTCTACCCCCGACACGGGCTCCGAAAGGGTAGGCAGTTAATTTATACAATCAGAGAGGGAAATCAATGTATTGCATGATAATTAAAGGCATTTATGATGGTGCTGCGCTGTTTCCCACACGAAATTGAAAAGCAGGAACGAAAATAAATTGAAAATTTTCTAGTTCGATGGAAATATCGACTTTTTTAATTAATTTTTTTAATGCTTTTTCAGTTTTTACATATTTATGTAAACTTTTTTATTTTGTTTGGTCTATGTTGGCCTGGAGTCAGTTAGATTCCGACTTACCTGATTTATTTATTTATTTTAATATTTTTTTTTTCAACTTTATGAGTAAAATCACAAATTATTATATTTACTTAAATGAAAACAATATTAGCGAAACTCAATCGAAGATCTGGAGACAGAAAAATCAGAAAAAGATATTGGCACCTCTGGGACAAAAAATGAAGATAATGTTTGTAGTTCTTAGTCGAAGTATGATATAGACACCTAAGCTTAGTTGGTAGAGCACTTGCCATGTAAGCAAAGTATCCAATATCTTATTTTGAGTTTCGCTAATATTGTCTTCATTTGATTAAATATAACTTTTTTTATACACACTTTTTGAGCTTTAAATCGGAATAAATGACATCAACTTGGTAGGCGGGTATGGGTACCGCTGCCCCGGGAACCAATTATTGGATAACCAACAGCCCTGCCATAGGTCAGCGCTATATTTGGTCATTTAGCAGGGGTGCCCAGATTCATGAGGTGACGTTTGTCTAGGTCTTGGCGTCTGCCCGCTAACCGCGTGGCGGGCCAGATCGGGAGAGACTGATTGAAGGAGATCTAACCAAGCTGGTTCCGTCCGTTTTAATCCAGCGATAAAATATCCCTGGCAAAATATCCAACAGAAAAAACATCCTCCAACAAAATATCTACTAAAACCTAACCTAACAAAGAAATGGAACAAAAATAATACATAAATCATGTAAAGACAATAATTTATTATTCAAAAATAGTAAAACGTGAAATAAGGTTAGGTTAGGTTTTAGTAAATATTTTGTCGCGGGATGAAAACGCCCTTTACCAACCAAGCCAGCAGACTCCCGAGGCATCGGCTTGCACCGCAGTGGGAGGGAAAGGTTCACATGTCCGTCACTCCTGGACGCACCCACAGATTCCTACCCACCCTCATACCTTTTTCCTACCTAGAACCTCCTTCCTCTTCCTTTGCCTAAAAAGATTCTGTGGTGCTCGGGTTCATGGGGCGAGGCTTATCCGGGTCTTGGCGGTAGATGTACCTGCCCACCAGCTGTGGGGCAGGGCTCGGGAGAGACTGGTTGAGGGAGACCTTTGGACCTCTCCAGCAGGACTCTCTTGGAACCTCGCCTTGCACCGCAGTGGAAGAGATGGATTCATATATCCGTCACTCGGAGACAATGTCCCCCACATTCCTACCCACTCCCCATACCTTTTTCCTTCCAAAAATTTGGCCTCCTTCCTTTCCTCAAAAGATCCTCTACGTAGCCCCTAAGGGGAATTCTTTTCCTTTGGGCCTCCTGGGTGGAGCTAAAAAAACACACACAAACAAAGAGTTTGCAGAATAGCTTGAAGCTTCTATGCTGTGCCTTTTTGCTAAGACTCCTTTGGACAAAGACATTTAAATAGATGACATAAAATTCTACTTTTTAAATAATGACATAAAATTCTACATTTTAAATAATGTCATAAAATTCGACATTTTAAATACATATTATTATAAAATTTTACATTTTAAATAGATGACGTAAAAATCTATAATTTATATTCCTGTAAAATTTTACATTTTAAATACGCAACATAAAATTCTACAATAAACTATAGTAAAGCCAGGCAGAGATTTAATTGACATAGGAATTTTCCAGTGAGACCGGTGTGGATCAATTAACTTTAAATATATTTTATCGTGATAAATAAATAGATATACATATTTGTTTTAAAATGTAAACATGTTCGGACGAAGTTTTCGAGCTGATGAAATAAAATAAAATCTTATGCATTTCGGGCTTCAACGATTACGCGGCATTACTACCGTTTATTTATATGTTATTCTTTTGAAAGTTTGACCCACTTTAACTTTGGATAAACTTTGCTGAAAACATTAATGTTTCTTATTAGTTACAATGGAAAGCAAAACTTTGGAAAAATGCTGTGATTTTTTCTGCCCGACTGCCGAGCCGCACATAATAATCTAGTCAGTGGGGGATAAAAAAGGCCTTTAGATTGCAAAAGGTCATGTAGTAGCTATTTTGATATATGTTGTTTAGATTGGGACTGTAAAGAGAAAAAAAAAGTTTTTGACCTTGCGGGGGGTCGAGCTCGAGCCACCATCTTGGATTGAAGGTGCCAAAATTTGTTTTTTTTTTCAAAATAATTCCTCAACGGTTAACTTTTCAATAAAAATATTTATCGCAAATTTAAAGAAGACTAAATTACGTACATTTTTTGTTGAATAATTTTTTTTGTAAGTCTAATAGGTAACGAGTTACAGTGGTGGAAATGAGATTATTTTTCTAAAAAATGGTGAAATTCCCAATTTTGGTTATTTTCTCCGGCTCTTCATTACATAATAATTTTGTAAACTCATTTCCACACCACTATGCGTAAGAGAAAATGGTGCTTTTCTTTATTATGGTATCCCCAGTAGGTTATCTTCCTCTTCAATGGCACAACCCATTTCGAGCCTTGGCCTCCTTCAACATAAAGCCTCCACCGCCCTCTGTCCTCGGCAGTCGTCTTCCAATCTGCGACATGGAGTAGTTTGCCGTAGAGATTTTTGTTGTAAAGTCAAACGTTGAGGAATTATTTTGAAAAAACTAAATTTTGACACCTACAATCCAAGATGGCGGATCGAGCTCGACCCCCTCAAGGCCGAAAACTTTTTTTTTTCTTTAGAGTCCCAATCTTAACAACTTATATCAAAATCGCTACTACATGACCTTTTGCAAGGTAAAACTCCCCACTGACTGGACTATAAGGATGACCAAAGTAAATTACGGTGCCAAAAAAATTTACAGTATCGTCTTTAAACCATTTACAAATAATTCTAAAATGTTCTCTATAAACCAGTTCAAAAATAACGGCAAGAATTTATTTTGTAAATGCAACCGAATGGCCTGCACATGTGCCCAAAGTTGAATTATTTTTCGCGCGGTCAATACTTGTTAGTTTTGCCTGATTCATTGACGGAGTTACCACGCTCGTCCTTTTTTCCCTATTATAAAATTAAACGGTTTTCAAAACAGATTTTGAAGCCTCTTGTAAGTACTTTGATCTTCAATTGTTATTAACATAATAATTGTACGTAATATAGATATAAGTTTTTTTTTATTGGTGCCCTTTTTTACTCATTTAAAGTACTCTCTAGCGTGTTTAAATCGCACTTTATGGAACGCGCGTTTTTTAAAGTTACCATGGCAACATCAACAAATCAACAAAATGTGAAGTCTAAATGTCAACTTTAAACTATAAATCTGACAGGAATATTTTAAACGTCAAATAAAACATTACAAATGTTTCAATGATTTTAAATCAACCCCTTTATTTATCCTCAACAGACATTGCAATTTCGAATGTATGGCCCACATAGTCGATGCTTTGTACTGTTCCGACATTTTCTGAAGGTAAGCAAGCACAACTCGTTCATCTACATCTACTACGTTTTGCTCCTCCATCCATGTTATGAACCTTTCATATTCTTTTTTATAAACGTCTTTGGATTTTTCAGGTATTAACCGCGATTCTGCTTTGGTATTTAAATTATCAATGTTAGAACTCATTTTTAAAAACTGTGATGTCAACTATTAATCTCATGTGACAGATTGCAAATTAATGTTTGTGTTTTTCATTTCCATGACAACAAGATATTGTGATGTCACATCACGAATTCATTAATAGTTCTTATTTCCAAATTTTTAATAATAATATCAATATTTATGTTTTCAAAGTGTACCAATAAAAAAAAAATAGCGTAAAATATTCGTGGATAACTGGTCTTTAAAACACTTGCTTTATTTCGAGCACTCGGCTACGCCGTCGTGCTCGAAAAATCGCGCGTGTTTTAAAAACCTGTTTATCCACTTATATTTTAATATACTTTTTTAATGAAATCGTCAAAAAATATTTTGAATTATTTACTTTAGCAGGAATTATACAAAAAGTTAAACGGAATTCCATTACTTTTTTACTAGTTCGACCAAATACCTTATAACTAATATAAAAATGCTAAAAAAATCCCTTTTCAAACACAGCAAACTTATTTTCTGGGACCATTTTAATTCAAAATTAATAAAATAGGAAGGTACATAGTTCACAAAGCACTCTTTTTAGGGTGAATTGCCTAATTGAAAAAAAAGGTAAGTGGGTACATAGTTTAAACCATGTTTATTCTTTAAAAAACATTTTAAGTAAAGCCTAATGAAGTAAACATTGCTTACGAAACAAGTTGGTTTTTTAAACAATGTGGTTAAAACTTCATTTTGAAATAAATACCCCATTTTTCCCATTTGTTAAATCGAGAGCATTATTTACAGGTAGTCTTGGCGACCCGGTCTAAAGGAAATGAGGATTAAGAGAAAAGAACTACATATTTATAATGTTAAAAAATTAAAAAGTTTAAAAGTTATCATCATTTTACAGTATAAACATTATTATATATCATACTAACTGACCCGGTAAAACGTTGTTCTGCCATATAAATTATTTCTAGTGAATATTTGGTTTGTTAAATAAAAAATAATGAATGTATTGTAAGTGTGTGGGGATGGGATCTATGACAGAAAGAGGAATGGAGCGCCGTAGACGATGACCGCTGATAAAAACAAAAAACACCAACTATTGATTTTCTCAATTCAATGTATTTCATTAAAGTAACGGACATAATGACGCGACGCTTCCCGTGAATGACTTGCTCATGTGTGGATGAAAGTTCGATGAGGCGGACGTAGCGCCATCTGTCATTCAACAGCATAAATAATTTCGTTATCTTTGAAATACGAACGACGCCGACGCGACGATTAAATTTGGTCATGCAAAAATACTAAAATCGCGATTAAAAAAAGAGAGCGCCGCCATTAAAAAATCGGGGGGTGGGTGTAGGAGGGTGAAAATTTGGTGTTAGAGTATTTTTTATGCCAAATAAATGAAAAAAATTGTAAAAAAAAAAAAAAATTCTGGATAGGGACTCCTAATCATTTATCATATCTACCAAATATGCATAAAAAAATCATAAAAATTGGTCAAGCCGTTTCGGAGGAGTGTGATCACAAACACCGTGAGTGACACGAGATTTTTATACACGTGTACACGTATATTGATATATCTCACTAATTAAAAATACAGAAATAATTTAATGTGAAGTAATATTTATTTTTTAATTAGAAAACCACAACTACCTGATCCCAAGTAACCCTCATAAAGTATTTTTGGAAGATTTTCTTAGGTAGTCTCCAGCATAAATACCAGGCTACGTCGGGGACGTCAGCTAGTCTAATATAATAAGAAAGTTTTAAAAGGCGAATTCTCAAGTACGTTAAGGAAGCGTTTGTGTGCAGAAATATAAAACTAACTCATAATAATGATTTGGAAAGCGGGAAATTTGGACTCCTTTGCTGGATTATGAGAGTTTCCGTTTTGAGAAGCCAGTCAAATGCACAAAGGACTACTTTGTAAAACTAACTCGAAGAACCGAGACTTTTAGACCGTAAAAACACTTGGAAAAAACAATATCTTTCATCTTATTTAATCCAAGGCACTTCGGATATAATTCTAACCCTTACTTTACTAGTGGGGTACAAAAAATTTGTGATACCATAAATATTTTTTTACATTAATTTTGCAGACCTTGGTATGATCGCCATATTATAATAAAAAATATTTTAATTTTTTTGTTTTTCTTCTTCTTTGCACTGTTCCAACTCATTGCCTAGGTAGGTGTTTCGGGAACTTTTATCCACTGGAGCGACAGCGCAATTTAAAACTTTTTTCTCAAATTGCTCGTGATTTTTGGTACATTTTGAATATTTTCCGCCCACATTAAAAAAATCATACCTCCGAATTTTTATATGGATGTATACAAACTGATTATAGTTCTATATAGTTAATGAATTTACCTATCTTTTGTTCACTATCACATATTCGTAGGACTTATATTTTTTTTATAAAATCGTAAACTTCTACTTAATTACTTACAAATTAGGAAAATTTGCTAAAATTGGCAGCAAAGCAATCCAAGGTATTTTAAATAGTGCCATATTGTGGCAAAAAGCGCTTCAGTGGATATTTTAGTGTTACTCCTATCGATCGTCTAAGCATTCTCATTTTTGCTGTTTCGAGTTGCCTAGAGTAGGAGTAGTACATACATTATCGCGGGTCTAACGATAGTCAGGGATATATTTCCTTTAAGTTTTATATGCATTTTTGAGTCACGCAAGATTTCTGTTAGGGGGCATTCATTAATTACATGAACTTAAACGTTTCTCCTAACCAGAACTTCTCTCCCT